>OY796660.1:34946186-36146186 GCA_963680705.1 Rhagium mordax | reverse complement strand
TCCACCGGCAAAGCTTATGTCATCCCCCGTTTTTGAGGATGCTGAACACAATGGTGATGTTGGATCTATTCCCCGAGGCGAATCAACCCCCCGAACGGCCAAAAACCACCCCCAAAGAGAGGAAATCGCGTATTCTACGGCTTCCACCGGTAAAATTTATGTCACCCCCCGTTTCTGAGGATGCTGAACACGATGGTGATTCGGGGGGTTGATTCGCCTCATTCGCCTCGGAGAGCAGAACCAACACCACCCTCGTGTTCAGCATCCTCAAAAACGGGGGGGTGGCATAAGTTTTGCCGGTGGAAGACGTAGATTCCCCCTTTTTGGGGATGGTTTTTGGCCGTTTGGGGGTAGGATCGGCTCTGTGAGCAGAACCAACATCACCGTCGTGTTCAGCATCCACGAAAACGGGAGGTTACATAAGTTTTGCCGGTGAAAGACGTAGAATACGCGATTCCCCCTCTTTAGGGGTGGTTTTTGGCCGTTTAGGGGGTAGTATCAACTCGGGGAGCAGAACTAACATCACCATCGTGTTCAGAATCCTCGAAAACGGGGGATGACATAAGTTTTGCCGGTGGAAGGCGTCGAATACGCGATTCTCACCATTTGGGAGTGGTTTTTTGGCCGTTTTGGGGGTAGGGTCAACTCAGGGAGCAGAAAAAACAACACTATCGTGTTCAGCATCCTCGAAAACGGGTGGGGGAAGTAGTTTGGTTGACTCCCCAAATACTTGTATTTTTCAAAGTTTTTTCCGACTCACAGAATGCGCTATTAATATAATGTTTAAATACGTAATTAAATTTTGTTGTTTTTTTTTACTTAATAATTAAGATAGGTACGGTATTTGTGGGTTATTTTTTGGACAGTAAAATAAAAACACTTTAATGCGATTGACCCACAAATACCGTATTATAAATATATAAGTGGACACAAACTGAAAGAAAATTAATAATTAAAGCACATAGGTTTGATGTTGTTATTTATAAAGGAATCCCTAATACTTTTCCCTCCGCTCACAGCGTAAGGAAAAGTATTTTTGCCTCCGCTGCTAATGGCAACGCACAGCCGTCTAAAATGTCAAACTTTAATGTCATGAAATGAGTTAAGAAATGTCATGCTTTTCTGACGATTGAAGAAAAAAATTAATTATGTTATTAAATACTTTTTATCAAATAACTCACTTATTTATGGAGCGATCATACAATATATAATATATTTGAAATCAGGACAGTAAGGGGAATCTAAATATGTAAAAAAATCCATTAAAAAAAGTCTAGTTTCAAACGTTTTACGTTTCATTTCAAATCTGACGACAGGGCTAAATTCTACATAAAAATTACAAATAACTCACTTATTTATGTAGCGATCATACAATACAGGGTGATCTACCACGAGTGTGCCAAACTTCAGAGGCTGGTAATTTATCAAAAATAAATGGACTTTCATTAATAAACATATGTCCTAAAACGCATAATAAGGGAGCTACAACCCCTTGAAGGGGGTTAATGAATATCAATTTTTCGCTTAAGCAATGTAAATGACATAATACTACAAATCAGAAATATCAATTGTTTTTAAACATAGGTGACTTCAAGCCACTTGATTTGAAGATTGATCGAATTAAGTTTTGCATATTTCACATGAAAACGCAAATTATTCAAAAACGGCTGGTGTGACAGAAATTTTGAAAAATACTTTTTTCTGAGTCATTGCATGGGAAATAATGTTATGTAAAAGTTTTGCTTCGGAAGTGACGTCAAAAAAAGTTTGGGGTAAAAAACTACCCCTCACCCCCCAAAACTACCTCAATAAAGCAAGCTGTTAATTACGAAATTTGTAATTTTATGCGCCTACATCGAGGCCGTAATGTATGAAAATTTCATTAATTTAATCACCACCATATCGGACTTATAATCGAAAAATTGATATTCATCAACCCCCTTCAAGGGGTTGTAGCTCCCTTATTATGCGTTTTAGGACATATGTTTATTAATGAAAGTCGATTTATTTTTGATAAATTACCAGCCTCTGAAGTTTGGCACACTCGTGGTAGATCACCCTGTATATAATATATTTGAAATCAGGACAGTAAGGGGAATCTAAATATGTAAAAAAATACAGGGTGTTCTATTAAAAAAAAATCTAGTTTCAAACACCCTGTATATTTGACGTTTTATTTCAAATCTGACGACAGGGCTGTTCTACATAAAAATTACAAACAGATAAGGCCGGTATCTATCGAATTGCTAAAAAAATGGAGAAACTAACAGAGGGTTCACATTAGTGACACCCCTGTATAGGGTTAATTTTATTAATGTAAACCCCCCATTTTCGTTTTTATCTTTGACCGATTCAAAAAATAGAAAAACTGGCCTTACATGGTTTTCTATGTAGATTTCACTTCTGCTAACGGATTGGCAGTGTAGTGTTTTAAATATACAGGGTCCGCAAAAAAGTTAGGTTTTTTAAATGGAACACTGTGTGTATATTTTGAGAAATTTGTATTTCTCCAATCCTTCTGATACAAATACACGATGAGTCATAAATAGTGGGACATAGAATAACTGGAGATTCTTTAGCTCAAAATATGAAGATTTAACCAAATATGCCGAAGTGAAATATTCCTAGTTAATGAGATACAGGGTGTTTAAGTACATTTTTTTAAATAATTTTTCTAGTGTAATTCGAAAACTATTCGACATGTTAAGTTAAAAATCGGTACAGGTAGTTTTCTTGTGACGAGGAATCATAATTTCATATTAGCTTTGACCTCAATTATACAGGACGTCACATACAATGCATTAAATAAAAATTATGTGTCCGCTAATTCTAACTAAAAAAGTTATCTTGTAAAATAAACTAAATTACATAAATATTACATGGTAAGTAATTTCATTATGTAATTCAGTTAACTTTTAATCGTTAAATATCTCAAGGACGTTTGAATTTAGTGACTTATAACAATATTCTTTTTTACTTGGTATTGTAATTGGTAATTACATAATAATTTCGAATAAAAATGGCCGTTCAGCTATTCTAAAAAAAAATAGAACACATTTTTCATTTAAATAGGGACCTTGCATATAATTTATTTTACTTTCAAAAGTTAATAAACCACATCTTTTAGTAAATTTAAGAGCATCTTCGCATATATTTTTGAAAATAAAAATTCTAGCCTAATTTTCCATTTAAAATTCAAACACAGATCTTTAAATTGACGTCACACGAAACCGCCCTGTGATGTCACGAAGCACGTCTCCATATTGAATAATAAAATTTCGCTTTGTTTACTCCTGTGTTCTTTTGTGTGGTGTTTATTATCGTTAGTTTTGAGTTTGTGTAGGAAACAAAACGAGAAATGGCTGAGGAGAGATTTGTAAAGGCCCAGTCAGATAACTTACCAACCAACGGTAGATTCACTGATGGTGGCGGAATTTTTCGCTAAAAGTGAATTGTACGTCTGTAGAACAGCATGCATGGCAAGCCAAAAGCCAAAATTAATTGAATGTTAAACATAGCTTGCCTTTTGTTCCTTTTTATTTCATTAGGTATATCATCTTATAAACTAAAATATTTGAGATTACAATTTAATTGAGTAATATAAATCACAGTTTTGAAGGTTAGGTTACTTGTTTGGTCTCTGCCCTTAAAAAGTGTCTTTTAAAACAGGTTAAACACAGGAAATAAGTTGGGAATGTTGCTATGCTTAGACTGATAACTTACTGATGAAAGTTCTTTTCTATTTTAGGGCTGAAAGAGAACGTTATGGAGATGCTGCAGTGGGATATTAGTGCATTCTGTGAGTCGGACGAACACCCAAGCATTTGGGAAGTCAACCAAACTACCGTCCCCCCGTTTTCGAGGATGCTGAACACGATGGTGATGTTAGTTATACTCCCCGAGTTGTCCCTACCCCCCAAACGGCCAAAAACCACCCCCAAATGGGAGAGAATCGCGTATTCGACGTCTTCCACCGACAAAACTTACGTCACCCCCCGTTTTTGAGGATGCTGAACACAAGGGTGATGTTGGATCTGCTCCCCGAGTTGACCCAACTCCCAAACGGGCAAAAATCACCCCCAAAGGGGTGAATCGCGTATTCGACGTCTTCCACAGGCAAAACTTTTGTCACCCCCCGCTTTCGAGGATGCTGAACATGAGGGTAAAGTTGATTCTGCTCCCCGAGGCGAACCAACCCCCCGAACGACCAATAATCACCCTCCAAGGGGGTGAAAAATGTGTTTCGTGTTATGAACGAGAAAACCCGCGTTATCTCTCGTTTTTGAGTATGCTGGGTAAGAAAAAAATATTATAAAAATATAGTCTATTGTATATCCAAATTATATTTGACACGACCAGTAGATTTTTGGGAAGATTCGTACAATATTCAATGAATATTTCAAAATTAACAAAACAGGTGCAGTTTTTGGCCGTTGAAGGGGCTCACGGGGGTCGAGCTGACTTGGTAATGTTTTTCTCTTGCCCAGTATACTCAAAAAACGAGAGACAACGCTGGTTTTCTCCTTTGTAGCACGACACATTTTTCACCCGCTTAGAGGGTGGTTTTTGGCCGTTTGGTCGCCTCGAGAAGCAGAACCAATATCACCATCGTGTTCAGCATTCTCTAAAACGGGGGGTGACATAAATTTTGCCGGTGGAAGACGTCGAACACGCGTTTCCCCCCTTTGGGGGTGATTTGTGGCCGTTTGGGGGGTTGGGTCAACTCGGGGAGCAGAACCAACTTGACCATCGTGTTCTGCATCCTCGAAAACGGGGGGAGGGAAGTAGTTTGTTTGACTCCCCAAATACATACTTGTGTTTTTCGAGGTTTCTCCGACTCACAGAATGCACCATATTATGTACTTACCTACAGCTTAAAAGTTACAATAATACTCGTATATGCACTTATGCAACTTATGTGGAACAACACCTTCTTTCATTATTTTCTGCACACCCATCATTCTCCATTCCATAAAATTTTCCACATCATTTTGAAGCTGTAAAATAAATACAATGTATTCAAAATTAACTAAAATAAGGGCTATGTACCAAAAACATGTTAGAGTTATACATATTAGTAATATAAACACATAGATACATTATATTTAATTTTAGTTTAAATATATTATATTTAATAAATACTTAAGTACATCAAAATGGTCTTCACAAACAAATATATTACTTTTTACAAAAACGTCTTTCGAATCACGTCTCGCCGCTTTCAACCATGTTTTTCGATGCTTCATCTCCCGCTTTACACTCGGGTACCATGCAATATCGATAAACCATTGTCTTTCAATATATGACGCTCTATGAGGATTACACAGCTCAAAAAATTAAAAAAATAAAACAACGTGCAAATCGTGCAGTGTAAACAATACGAAACTAATAATCGCCGGCAGCGGAACGTGCCTCGTGACATCACACTACGTTGAGATGGCCTTTTCTTATAGGCGGCATATTGGATTTTCACATTTGTGAATACTCCATTTTTTTGTATGACACATGATAGTTTAGTTTTATATTTCTGCCAAAATTAAAAATTATTCATTTTTGCAAAGGGTGCTTTGGAAACCACTTTGAGACTCGGTATTTACAATTTTGCGAATTTCACCAAGAAAATGGCATTTTCAGTAGTAATACCACAAGAGATTGAATTTTCGCGATAAGTCTGTTGATTTATTTCTAACGAAACTGAGTTGCTTGGAAACACGAGTCCGTAGGACGAGTGGTGTTTTCAAGCAACTCAGTTGAGTTTAGAAATAAAAGACAGACTTATAAGATAAATTCAATCACGAGTGGTATTTTATTAGACTATTTCACGAGCAAATATATTGGTCGATAACTTCACTTGAAGTAGCACCGAAGCGACTCATTTTGACGTCTGTCTCTATAATTAATTTTTATTAAACTGTCAAACTTTGCTTTGTCATCCGTATCCATGGTTACGGCCATCCGTTTCCATGGTTACGTCGTTGAAAACACCACGCTGATAGACCAATTAGAATTGAAAGACAGTCGGTATAGTCAGTAGTAATACCACAAGAGATTGAATTTTCGCGATAAGTCTGTCGATTTATTTCTAACGAAATTGAGTGGCTTGAAAGCAACTCAGTTGAGTTTAGAAATAAAAGACAGACTTATAAGATAAATTCAATCACGAGTGGTATTTTATTAGACTATTTCGCGAACAAATATTTTGGTTGATAACTTCACTTGAAGTAGCACCGAAGCGACTCATTTTGACGTCTGTCTCTATAATTAATTTTTATTAAATTGTCAAACTTTGCTTTGCCATCCGTATCCATGGTTACGTCGTTGAAAACACCACGCTGATAGACCAATTAGAATTGAAAGACAGTCGGTGTTTTCGCTGTAATACAAGCTGTCTTTGGTTTGTGATTGGTCAGATTATGTGATAATTTTAAGGTGAGTGAAATAGTCGCGATAATACAAGCTGTCTTTGGTTTGTGATTGGTCAGATTATGTGATAATTTTAAGGTGAGTGAAATAGTCAAGTGAAGAACAACGTGATAAGGTGGGCCAGTTGAGAATTTGTTATAGTTTTCTGTTTTGTTGTTTTCGATTTGCTTTAAGAGGGGCACTTCTGCCACGACTATTCTCTTGGCGCTAGTGTCGAATAAAAATAATTTAATTTTAATTGTGTTTGAAAAAAAATCCTGGAGATGTCCGCTTACAGCTAGTATAAGACCAAGAATTTTTATAAATTTACCAAGCCATCAAAATCCAAAATAAAGTGTCTCCATTGTGGCCGATTCGGTCATAAAAAAGAAATTGTTACCATTATATAGAGGGTTTCAATACCAAAATATGGACAGACAAAGCACTGTTCAAACAATCCAAGTAACTCAACCATCAACATTATATACTGAGAACTCTGGTTTTGCGTTTATGGTTGGAGAGTATCAGTATGAAAAAGACGAAAATAAAATCACTTTTCTGTTGGATTCAGGAGCATCCGACCATCTCGTCAATAGAGATGATTTATTTTCGAGTTTTATCGCACTGAAAGGATCCATTGAAAAATTCAATAGCCAAAAATGGAGCATTTATAACTGCAACGAAGAAGGGTACAATTAACGTCACAAGTAATATGGGTGTTCCCGGTGCACATTAAATGAGTATAACGGAAAGCATGCTGACCATTTCATCTTATATATCTTTTTATAAATGACTTTATTTAGGTTTTATACAAGCTTAATAGTAACATAGACACACACACACACACAAAAGAAGTTCTGCACTACCTAACAGATAGATTACTATACCTATATGTATTTTGGGGCGCTGAAACCGAATCCGAGATCAGAATTGACCCATCATGTCAAAATTTTGACGTAACCTCCAAAAATAGGTAAAAACCAGCCAAAACTGAGTTTAAAAATAAACTAGAAGCCTAAACGAGTTAAACATAATAATATGTTACAGTCCAATCCAGCGCTAAGTTTATACAACTCACATAGCTCATTAGTCTATGTCTGGTTGCCTAGTTATCGTGTTTCCGGGAACCGTTTTGTTAACCTTGTTGAGGAAGGGACGGAGCAGATTCGTTTTGTCATTGCAGAGTGCTAGTACATTTTCCGTTTGAGAAGTTTCTTTGTAGAAAAAGTCAAAAAAGTCAAATGGTTTGGAGTTTATTTTTCGTCGGAGATAATTTATAGGAGAGTGTTATCCGTGGATTTTGGTGGCTCCCTATAAAGTTCCTTGTATAAAGGGTTCTGCTACTTTCAGCACAGGCGACGACATTTTGTAAGCCCTCGTGGTTTCGATTCGAGGTAAGCGTTCCTTTTTTATGTTATACTTGTTTTCTCAGTTATCGCTAGTAGGTATATTCAGTCAAGGTTTAAACGACATAATTAATTTTAGGGTTCACCCAAGGGGGTCGAATTTTAAACCCCAGGATTCGTACCTAATGTACTTAGGAGGTATATCCGGTTAGGAAGCAGTGGCGGCTCCTGGTCTGTAACGTAGAGGAGGCAGAGAGGTAAAAAGCTGTGTACACGGGGCAAGAGCTGCGGGGGGCGCAGGCGAAAATTTTTCAGGAATTCAAGGTCATTGTGTTTAAGTATAAATATATATATCTACTAGAAGGACCTCTACTTGGTCAATAAAATATATTATATTTGTACAAACACAACTAATATGCTCCTGGCTTTTTAAATGCCTGTTCATTCCGCGAGATAAATTTTTAAGATCGTCATATCCAGATTTTGACCAAACATCTTCTCGAATTGAAAATAATAGACAGGGCCAACAAAATAATTTTTTTAAAGTTAAACTACCAGTTAACCAATTGCATTTATCATACCATGTATTAATGAAACCACGAGATTGTTTACCTTGATTAATTAAAGTTTTACTTAGATCTGGTCGTGGTACTCCTAAGTCTTTAATGAATAATTTATCGTCATAAGAAAGTCGACTAAATTTATATTTTCTAAGATAGGCAACAATATCATTGCATGTTCGAATACTTATGTTATTGTCAATATTGTCAATACTTCTACTGTTACACTCAAACTCGCCAGTTACCTCCATTTTATAATAATTTTGATAATTAATTAGGTAATGAATAAACAATTTAAATAATTAAATAATAATGACTTACACGTATTATGGTCGATTCAATGTTTATTACTTAGCTTAGCAGTAAAAACTGCAAAAATAAATAAAATCTCGACACGACACGACACGGGAATGTTTGTTTGTTTGTATCCAAGTATCCACGCAACGAGACAGGTGGGTGTGTCTGCCTCAAATTTAGGTTTTTCAAGCGACTTTCAACACTATGTACTGCGCTTTGTTGTGCGACATTGACAGTATGTCTTTGCGAATTATTAACTATTCTAAAAACATCTCGTTCCCGGAAGCATGCCTCCGTTGAAACACGCAGGCGCAGACGTCGAGCAAATAAGCTTTCATCGGCCGGTAAATAAACATATACTAGGCGCTTGGTTTTTTATGAGGGCTTATATGGGCTTATAGGAAATAATAGTACAGTACCTTCGACAGTTATATATAATATATTTATATTTATTAATATTTTTATAATTTTCTTTCGAACCAGCATGATATATGGATTTAAAAATGAAAGACATATTTATTTAAAAAATTTTTTTTTTGTAATTTCTACAGGGGAGGCACTGCCTCCCCTGCCTCCCCTGACGAGCCGCCACTGTTAGGAAGTATATCTGGTTAGGAACTATATCTGGTTCACCTGACCCGACAGGCTGTACTTCGGCCTAGTTCGTTACATCTCGTAAACTCGCTGTTCAGAGGAATTTACCCCAGTGTATGGTTTTTATGGATATACGTCAGGTCAGGAGGGTTGGTTCTTTCTAGGACACGGCAGGACAAGATAAGACAGACCATTATCTCTTTCTTTATATATATATTTTTTTACTGTTAAATTGTCTCCTATATTTAATTTATTATTAGAGTATCCCCATCAGGGTAGTGTTTATATTATCTTCAAATTTAATTTATAGTGATATTATTCTCCCCATAAGGGTTTATTGTTAATAACCGCCCGCGTTGATTCATTTCTTCTTTCGACAAATTTAATTGCGCCATACGGTTTTTGTGCACAAAAAGCGGAAGCGGCGAGTCAGAGCGTTCATATTTTCACCCCGGGTGGTTACATCTTGCTTAGTAGTACCTACCTACTTTATCAACTTCATTGTAAATTTGTGATATATTTAATAATAATAGTATATTGGTTTACCTGAGTTACCTACATTTTATTCCAACCCTTAAACAGCACACAACCATTAACGATCAGCAGAAAACCCACCTCATCTTGCGATACGGCTATACCAGAGAGCTAGCTAGTGTGTTATTCCTACATATCAGATTAGGGATCGCGAATAGCACACTATAATAATCTTTTAGTTATAGTCGCGGAAAAAGATACATGAGAAGGGTGAAGTGCGGCAAGACGTATTGTGTGCATAAGCGCATTGCTCTTTCTACCATATAACGTCTTCCGTCTCAAATATAGCTTGCATTAAAGCGAGAGATAAGGTCATTGCCGTATTATTAGCGCACGCACATACAATCGTTGGGATGGAGATTTCTCCAGTCAAGACAGTAACGGACTTTAGAATGTTTAGTATTCCAGGATCATCGGAGCGAGTATCGGGCATCGGGTAAGTGCAATTATATTATTGAGAAATATTTACTTTTATATTAAGTAAACATGAATACTGTAACTATTGTATAGCCAATACTTTAAATTACTATTTATTTTGTTGCTAGCTGAACTGAGCACACATATCAAAATTGAAATCGTAAACGTGCGTACAATAAAGTTAAATCCGGATCTGCGTTCTGTCCCGTCGCGTGCCTCAGTCCCTTCTATCTTATACATTTCCGCTACTATACTACGCTTTGCTAGGGCTGAACAACCGGAGATGTTGTCCTTAAGCTCGATTCATAGTGCATTACGCATGGTCGTTCCCCGCATTGGTATCGTTAAGACACGCAAGGTAAGAAAATATATCTATTTATAGTTCAGATACTCAGAGTCGTTAACAACGTGATGACATCTTTAATTTTACTGTGCACTTATAAGTTACATTTTATGATGATAGATGTCGCACCTATAAAATAGATTATTTCTGAATTTTTGTATTTGACATTTGTTTTGATTTTGGTATCATAGATAAAATATTATAATATAATATTCGGATGTGCTTCTACCAGCGAAATCAGTAGTCCTTCATCCATTCAACAGAACAGAATGCGCATTGCGTACTGCGCAAATACCTAAACGTCCAATAGAAATCGTTCCCTGCATCGCACGCAAGGCAAAAGATAAAAGTTGGTCAACTCTTGCGGACGGGCTTATCGACGATGCGTTTGATATCAATGTTGCGTTTTCACTATGAATGGTTTTGCAGAAGTACGTATGTTGATCTTCATGCGATGCGTTTCTTAACGATACCAATACGGGGAACGACCATGCGTAATGCACTATGAATCGAGCTTTACATACAAGTCCTCTAAACTTGCAAGTAACTCTTTACACATGTCCTTTAAAGCAGTTTTCCTATCTTGCAGAGCCGCGTTAGAAATTATTACGATATCTAAACGACTAAACGACGCTGAACATGAAGTAATGTAGAATTTAATCTTTTGTATTCATTTACTTTGTTAGAAAAATCAAAGTCTTGCAATGCGCCTAGACCCTCTTCCAGTTTGGCTGGACAAATATCTAACTCGGTAATTGGATCAAATAGGAACAACATTACTAGTACCCACGTGTTCGCCTCGCAAAATTTCCCGTAATTAATTACGTTTATCTTGTACCGTGCCATCACCACGCCTGAGCCTCTACTAAGTAATTCGTAAGTTAACTCGTCGCTCAACAGTCTGTAAATGTCCATAATGAAAATATATAAACACATCACAGAAATTAGACAACCCCCAAATCCAAAGCCAAGGCTGTCCGGAAGGGGGTTACAAACACATTTGAAAAACACAGACAAACATCCATACCCACCGACATTGCCAGTGCCGGGGTTCAAACCTGGACACGATAGACAGTGTGCCCAGAGCCACGACTGTCACTTATGCTCTAGCCCGATGCGCCACCAAGTCGGTCTTTTTACTTCACGTATTTTGGGGCGCTCAAACGAATCCGAGGATTGACCCGTCACGTCAGAATTTTGACATAACCACGTATACACACAATACGGTATGGTAAGTACATATAGAGCTCAGATTAGTCGCCTTTCGCGCATGAGGTCACATTCGAACCTGACAGCTATATTTATGCGCGTCATATTGGGTTTATCTGAAGTTTTTTGGTCTTTTTAAATATTCAGGAAAAATGTTTGGTTGTGCTGTGGCAGGTTGCTGTTATTTTAGCAAAAATACTAAATGAACCAATATCAAATACTTTTCCTTCCCTAATACCCATATAGCAAAAGAATGGGTTGTGGCGTATGGAAGTGAAAAAAAACTAATTTAAAAAGTGGTAAGTTACCTGAAATTAAAAAATAGGTCCTCTGATTAACCTCAAATGGCATAAAAGTATGAAAACAACTTTTCTATATTTATGATAAACTTTGAAATATGCCGATAACTGTTATTGCAGGGAGGTGCGAATGTGACGTCACATGCGCATCAGCATACCGTATTGTGTGTACCGTGGACATAACCTTCAAGAACAGGTACAGGTAAAAACCAGTCGAAACAGATTAAATACAAATTAGAAGCCTATACGATACCACAGAACTTAAAATAGGAGAAGGTTCTTTGAAGCCTAGCTACTTGCAAATATTGAGATCGCCATTTTTACATACTTGGAAGCGGGAATTTATAAAAATAACATGGCAATCGTAACGGAAAGTAGTTTTGAGTCAAGAATGTTATTGAAAGTATGACTAATATAGTTTTAAATGTGCCTTAAAAATAATATTAGGTAATAGGTAATAACACATTATTGTTAGTTTATATTTAATTACTAGTTTTTGAAGCCCATAAAATTCTCAAATTAAATATATCAATGTAAAAACTACATAGAGAACATACAGTACAAAACTACTTTCCCCTTAGTACTGTTGTTTCGGATCGTCTCCCAAATGCCAGCCAAAGTCATGTTATGCAACCCTCATAACAAAACAAATTTTATAGCATTTCATTGGTTCAATTTATATGTGTAAACAAAAAGTGTGTAAAAATGGAGGGCTCCTGTATTTGCATGCGCCAATAGCTGCGCAGAGCGTTCATAATCAGTCTAATTATTTTAGGTCTGTGTACGATACCGATACCTATTAAATATGTATTGTGGGTCGCTGAAACCTTTATAAGAACAGGTACAGGTAAAAACCAGCCGAAACAGATTAAATACAAATTAGAAGCCTATACGATACCGATACCTATTAAATATGTATTGTGGGGCGCTGAAACCTTTATAAATTACGTTACGAATTTTGCAGCGTACTCTCTTACTTTCGAAAGTCCTGTCCAATGGCATTCTTTTTCTCTTCTTTGTATTTTCTGATATATCCCGTTTCAACATCCAACAGTAGTCTGCCATATATTCGCGAAATGGAACGTCGATATTAAGGAAGATGGATATGAGAATATGATGGCAGACACTGTTTGATATTGAAACGGGATAAACCAGAAAATACAAACAAGAGAAAAATAATGCCATTCATTGCACAGGACTTTCGAAAGTAAGAGAGTACACTGCAATAGAAGTTCGTAACGCAAATTATAAAGGTTTTTTTTGACGTTATGTACAAATTGTAACGTGCTGGGTCAATGCTGACCTCGGATTCGGTTTCAACGCCCTAAAATACATATAAGTAAAGTGGTTAGCTCTTTTAATTTGTGTTTAACCTCAGTTTTGGCTGGTTTTTACTTGTTTTTACAGGTTATGTCAAAACGTGACGGGTCAAAACTGACCTCGAATTTGGTTTCAGCGCCCCAAAATACATATAAGTGTTTAGCTCGTTTAGTCTTTAAATTTATTTTAATTTTAGTTTTGGCTGGTTTTTATCTGTTTTTGGAGGTTACAGTAAAATCCTAACATGATGTGCAGAACTTTTTTTTTTGTGTGTGTGCATGTATAATCTTGTTGGCAGCTAGCAATCTTGTATAAGTGGTTCTTAAACAAATACAATAATTATTCGGATTTTAATTAGTTTTTATTCTTCAGATATTCAATTAATTTATACCGTACTTGTTTTAAAACATCACAAATAACATGCGTATAAATTTGTTTCCTTAAGTTCAATAACACCCAGTATAAATGGAACAAATAGTATATTAAAGTAGGAAGGTTGATCCCATATATTCATGTTGAAAAGCAAAGAAAATTCTCATATAATTATTGTTATTGTTGTTACCGGTTTCGTGAACAATCAGATGCTTCACATTATCAGACAACAGGACTACTAATTATTAAAAGAAAATGAGTATGGTGATTACATACATAATTCAAATGTTAATAAGTTAATGAAACTTAAGAACAAAAAATACAAACTGTGACGCTCTTTTTTATTCGGACGCCATTTGTGACGTCCCTTTTCCTAAATATTGAATTAATGTTACACAAAATGACTGTCGCTAATATTATTGCCTCGGACGCCAATCTCTTGTTTAACGTGTAGGAATGCCACTTCTATCTATCTATATTTAGGAATATGGCTGTGGCGGCGGGCCATTCGCACAGGAATGCCACTTTGACCTATCAACAGTATGATAGGGCCGGATAACTTCAGTGAAGACACGGCATGTCCGGGTTCTAGGTTTGCGACGACTACTTATCAGAGTTATGTAAAGTATTAAAGCAGGTAAACGGATGTGCAATTACGGTATTAATCCGACTCGGTGGCGTAGTGGGCTAAAGCGTGAGTGACAGACATGGCTCTGGCTACACTGCCTATCGAGTCCGGGTTCGACACCGGGACCCGGCAAATGGCAATGTCGGTGGGTATGGATGTTTGTCTGCGTTTTTTCAAATGTGTAGCCCCCTTTCGGACAGCCTTTGGCTTTGGATTTGGGGGTTGTCTAATTTCTGTGGTGTGTTTTATGTTTTTATGTTTTAATTAATCGGATGCAGGTAACTAAAAAGCAGTAGTAAGCAAGCGGCAGGATGGTTAAAAAGCGGTGACGGACGACGGACGTAAGCAAGACTTGAAGTAAGCTTTGGAATAATTACGGTACATGTTTCCAAAACTATACTTGATAACATGAATGAATTTTATTTCAAAACGGCAAACGTGTGTGTTGAAATGTGATAGTCCAGTAAAAGAAACGGTAATAAAAACTTATATACAGGGTGGTTCAGAATTTACCGATTAAACTTCGGGAACTAATAGAGTAGGTACGTTAAAATAAATGGACTTTCTTTAATAAACTTATATCTAAAACCTCATAGTTTCTGAGATACAGGGTGTCAAAGTTTAATTTAAAAAAAATATTTTTTTAAATATGTTCTTAATTAGTTGAGGTATTTTAACGAAACTTGCTTGACAAATTAACAGTACCTAACAATTAACGTTTTCCGAAAAAAATTCGACTCGCTAATTTATACAGTGACGGAGTATTTAAGAATCTAATTTATAGCTTTGCAGAACGTTTTCTGAACCAATTTTTTGGACAAAGCGTTGGGTTATGACAAAAATGACAAGAATACTTTTTTATTAAGAAATAATTGTAGTTTTTAAAAATGTTAATTTTTTAAAATTTATCCAGTGGCGTATCACTATTTTTTAACAAGCAAAAATAAAAAAATTGAAAACTCCGCCACTGTATAAATTAGCGAGTCGATTTTTTTTCGGAAAACGTTACTTGTTACTATTAATTTGTCAAGCAAGTTTCGTTAAAATACCTCAACTAATTAAGAACCTATTTAAAAAAATATTTTTTTAAAATTAAACTTTGACCCCCTGTATCTCAGAAACTATGCGGTTTTAGATATAAGTTTATTAAAGAAAGTCCATTTATTTTAACGTACTCTATTAGTTCCCAAAGTTTAATCGGTAAATTCTGAACCACCCTGTATTTAACAAAAGAAATTACTAAAAAACCTAATCAGTATTATCGTATTAGCAAGTCGAATTTTCAGGCTAAATAATTAATTTAAATAACTCCATACAACTCTATAATAATAATAATAATAATAATAATAGTTTATTGGTCCATTCGATCATAAAATATGATATAGGATATGTCAAATTTATACATGCAGTATATAAACACAAAAATATGTTAAAAAAACACGCACAAAATAAATATATATAAAAAATAAGAGTATAAACAATAAAAGTATAAACAATAAAAGTATAAACACAAATGTATAACACACACAGTCACAATCATTATTAAATATAAAAAATTAAGAATAACATTTTTTTAATTATAGGTATGCCTGTCATGAAGGTACACAACATAACAAAAGTAGTCGAGCGATATACATTATAATACAGTAATATCACAGTACATCATTAAAGTATTCATTTAATGAATAATAACCTTTATTACACAACATGGTTTTTAAATGTGTTTTATATTTTATTATATACAACCACCTCAGGAATAATTTTCAAACCAGGTTTATTCTTGTTAATCTAATCACCCAGATGTTGGCTAGCGCACTCTCGACAGGGTCTTTTTAGATTCATACGCCGGCAAACTGATTGGTTTATGTCAAAACCCAACCTGTTAGGCCCTGGCTAATTCGCACTCGCCACCACAAGGTTTTGGGGTTTTTACCACAAACTATTATTCTGAGAGGTTACGAACAGATCTGATTTTAAAAATCACAACTGTACTGGCACTCCAAGACAAACCTCTGAACCTGAGGAGAGGATGGTGTTAACCCTTGCACTATCATTGTTGGCAAATTCGCACTCTCAACGGATAAATGCGTTGGTATTTTACACACCTCATTCGTCTCGTATTCCATCGGGCCACCATACAGACAGACGGACTACTAAATTTATTTAATTAAATAATTTATCAATTACGGAAATGACTAGATCTAATACCTTCTATCACGCTTCAAAACCAGTAAAATATTTTATTCCTCATCTAAATTTAAAACACGTAAAAATACAGCTATTACAATGCACGGTGATTTATTGTAAATCAATTGTAACGCACGATCTGAATTTATAATTAATTCTTTTTAATAATTGACTATAAATTTTTCTATCAGAATATTGAAATAATTCGCAAATTATTTCTAAGTCGAAAAGCAAATAATTAACGCGGTTTTATCTTTTACTTCAGTACCGTAAATATGCCGAGTGAACTTACTATTTACCTAAAAACAACAGGAACGGTGAAGCTGTCGATGTAGACAATTTTTAAATTTTTCAAATCCAATTCGCGGATCCTAGTGTCGATGCGGCCGGAGCGTCTCTGCTTTCGCGCTGATAAGCGATAAGCGTACACTTCCGTGTCTAGCTACTGACTCGCGACTATGTTTATTTAATTATTAATCCCGAACGGAAATTGTTATTAACAATTTTAATTCGGCGGAAAAGCTTCTACTCATTTTTCTGAGTATTATAGTGAAAGAAACGGAATTAATAACGTAATTACTTAAACTTAAATAGAAAAACAACTAAGCTCGCAACTAAGTTTATTTATTTATAACACGTTTAAATAAATCGAACAACTGCACACGGACCGGTTTTATAAGACAGGTGATTACCTGAATACTTAATGAAATTAATCTACCCCTTTATACAGGGTGTACCCGACTTTAACTATAAATAACCAATAAATACATTTATTAACTTCAAATAAACAGAACGAATATATTTTTACTAAACTAGTTATACAGGGTGAACCCAAAAATACTAACGGATAAGATGATAATAGTAACGAGTAAATTATTCAACTACTAGATGAATCTGTAGGCTTAAAAATTTGCTTCGTTACAAAACATAGAAAACAATTATTCATATTCTAATCAACTGCTGGAACTTTGAAATGCATAAAGTAAATTTTTAGTATACATTTGAAGTTAAATATCTCAGAAAATATGAAAGATATTTGAACACTATTTGAAGCATATTAAGGCCTATTGTCCGGTCTTAGAGTAGGTCGATGTGTTTTGGTTTGTAGGAACTTTAATTCTAAAATACAGTGTGGTAAATAAAACATTGCAAATTTTAACAAATTTCACTGCGCCACCATTTCTTTCCAAAAAAGGTTTTTGTTTTTTTCTGGATTTTAGAAGAAGCAGTGGCTCAATTGCAAAAAACAATTTTAGGGGTTTTTGAATAAAAGTCGTGGTTTTAAAGAAATTTGAATTTAATAAAAAAACTTCACATTCTGATTTCACCATAGCGATTATTCGAAACATGCTTTTTCAATTTATTGTTAGTACAAAATTCTTGTAATTTAGTAGTTAGTATGCCCGACCGTTAGGCAGAAGTAATACGCGTTAAAGGAGGGACCAACAAAATATTAATTTTAATTTGGTTAACTGTTATATCGTTGTTTTTCTTTTTGCAGTATCGAAAGCATACTTTTTTCTCACCCTGTATAAAATATTTTCTAAAACAAGAAAAATTGCAAGAATTGTTTACTAACAATAAATTGAAAAAACGTGTTTAAAATAACCGCTATAGAGATACAGGGTGACGAAATCCGATTGTGAAATTTTTTTATTGAACTCAAATTTCTTTAAAACCACGAGTTTAATTCAAAAACCCCTAAAATTGTTTTTACAATTGAGCCACTGCTTCTTCTAAAACCCAGAAAAAAGCAAAAAATTTGTTTGGAAAGAAATGGTGGCGCAGTGAAATTTGTTAAAATTTGCATTGTTAAAATTTGCATTGTACACTGTATTTTAGAATTAATATTCCTACAAACCAAAACGCACAGATCTACTCTAAGACCAGACAATAGGCCCTAATATGCTTCAAATCCGGTTCAAATATCTTTCATATTTTCTGAAATATTTAACTTCAAATATATACGTCTGGCAAATTTCTGATGGGATTCTGTAAATTTCACAAATATTGCACCAATCTCCCCTAACAATTTCGATACCGCCCTAGTTTTATGCTAGTTAATTGGCGATATCAGCCCGGTGATCGCCCCCTAGTGGCGAAATACCAAACTTTGACAGACGAGTAATGGTTGTTTGTTTACTAGTGTATTTATCGAATTTTATACCGGTTTCTTAAGTTTTATGTTGTTTATTCCACAAAATGCCGAAGAAAACAGTGTATAACACGAATTGTTGTGTCTATAATTGTCATTCAAGAAGAAACAATACAACCTCGTACACTTTAAGAGCACAGCAGAAATATGCTTTCATTTCCCAGACAATCCAGCTTTGCACGAACATTTGAAATTTCCGATTTCCACTCTTCCTCAAAGGTCAGTTTACCACTTATTTCGTGAGGGCTACTCTGCCAGCGCACTGGTTTGTAAACAAAGAGCGAAAATGTTTATAAATTTGTGTTCTATAGATGTTATGCCACATAAAATTAAATGTTTAGCATTTAGCACTTGTTCACCTTCACTCACACATCTACTATTTGGGGTAGCATCTAAATAAGAAAAAAGAGTACTTAAACCTAAAAATTGTTCTTTATTTTCACGTCGCCCATCGCGCTTCTAAGTATTTCTGAAATAACACAGATAAATATTGTGAAAATAGTCTAAACCTTATTGAATTTACTTACCTACTGTCAATTTATATAATAATAATTCCCAAACTGAATTTCTATGCTTTAAAAAACGTTAAACAACCACAAGAACTCACAGAAAGAAGTAAATTGAATAATGTAAACAAACTAACAATCAGCTGATCGTTACTTGTCTGATCGCAGCGCCGCCATATGCGCCGTGGTGATTTTATTTCCCAATACCAAAGGTTGAAATGGAATAAATAATAAAACAGTAATGCGCTTTATTAGGTATTCGGCCGGTTGACAAAAAAATACGACGAGACACGTGTACCCAGTGGAGTAGTGTGCCCCAAAGCATCATTCAACCAATCACGGCAGTCCTAGGCGGAGTGTCTACCTTTGACAGGTTTTAATTCGAAATTGATAGGGGAGATGTGTGCAACTTACTGTACTATATCCGAAATAACTAAGTTAGTTAGCGGAAATGCCTCGATACTTCCACTTTTGAGTAAAACCAAATCCTTTTAACCACGCATAGAATAAGTAAAAATAAGTAGATTTTCGAACAGAATCACCTCGAGAAATCATGCCTGCTCCCCCTGCCCCCACCAAAGGGGCAACTTGTATCTGCCTATATATATATTTTTTTTTCTCGAAAACGGTAAGAGATAGAGAAATTAACTTAGCGCCATTCAATAGAGCATACAATTTCGCATAAGGCCCTTATTTTGCCTTTTAGTATTTTCTCTTATGTAAGACTCCACAGAAAAAAAACATGGAGGGTGGCTTCCAACAACGACACATTTTTGGCTATAACTCTAAAACGGCCCGATAAATTGAAATTTTACAAGATACAAAAAAGAAAGATTATTATTTTATCTATCGACTGATATATAATTTATATATCTTATTTATTTAAATAAAGCCGTCAATGGCGTGCAAAGAAGAAGCTGCAAATAACGTGTGTATAAACAGAAATTCAATTAGGGTAGGCGAAGCAATCGAAGCACATCAAAACGTATGTCAATGCCTAGTCATATAATTTGAATAATAATAAGACTTTTGCAAAGGGGCTTCGTGATTCAAAAACCAAATCACAGATTTTCATCTACACTATTGGTAACGTTTAATCTTGGTAGCCGATATAAATTCATCAGACGGAGATAACTTAAAGCATTTACAAGTTAGACAGACAACGCGCTATCCCCTAACTCCCACCTTCCATTCTTTACAACACGCGGTCGAAGGGGACGACGGAATCGGGCGAATGTGTCGAACGGCCGCGGTGTCGCGGCACAGGTCACCTGTCGAGCGGGCTACACGCACATCCCCTCTTTAGTAGGAGTGTAGGAATGGTTAGGCATCTCTTGTTAACTGAAGGCTTTGCCTCTATGTACCTTCTCTCTTAGTTGCATTACAGATATCGCACTCCAAAGTCGAAGCTTGCCAACAGTGTATACCAATCGATCAGACCCACGAGCAGTTAAATGCCATAATAAAAGGAGTCGCGGGAGCTGTTGGTCTCACTGAAAATACGAAGGCCTTATAGACTAGGCATAAAATCTCTAAGAGGCCTAGAAATCACTTCTAACGGCAAATCGTGTAACAATTACCAGGTGAATCCATAGGTTTTTGGGGTCGCTGAATACGCCTAGGGGTGTTAACAGTCCAAATTTTTAGTCCTTATGCCTCAAATTCAAGATGGCGGCCAAATTTTTGGCCCTTAATTAGAAAATAAATATTTCTTGGGAGATTTTGACAAGATAGATGTCGATATATATGGTTTTGGGTATGCTGAACACGTCTATGCCTGTTAAAACCTCAAATTCCCAATCCTTGTGTGTTAAATCCAAGATGGCGGCTCGTTATAATTTTAAAATAACTAAAAACAAGCGCATACATATCAAATGCTTTAAAAGATATTTGTTTTAATATGTTTCCGAGTAAGATAAATACGTGTGTGGTTGTTAACAATCAAAATTTTTGGGTTTTAATATTCAAATCCAAGATGGCTGACTCATTTAAAAATTAGTATACCCTGTTGATTTTGACTAGATTATTATGGTTTTATATATTTTTGGGTAAGTAAATCAATCATATGAACTAAAACTTTAAATCCCTAAGCCCTCTGTCCACATCCAAAATGGCTGTCAGGTCTCTACATGCAAACGTCTCAAGTAGAACTCGGTAATAAAGTAAAAAGTTAATCTATTTATCATGTACGAATAAAGATGATTTAAGTAATTAAGTTATAAAAATTCCCGACATTACGTGAATATAAATGAAAATAAGTACTCGCGAATAAACTTTTTCTCGCTTTATTACTTCTCCCTTCCTTTCTTTTTGGCGGTATTGCGCATTACAAAGTTTTCTTTGCGCGCGCTCTGTATCTTCCTCCTTCCTTATTCTCAAGTTGCTTAAATATAGAGCTTGTGTTGAGTTGTAAACTTTAAGTACCTATTTTGTTTTCAGAAACTCAGTTTTGGTAATTAATGTCGTTACATGTTGTGATAAACTTGTAAATATTGTGGTTGTGGTTGTTCAAAGTTTGTGATATTTAGGGTTTTGGATTTGATAAATATAAAATCACTTGATTATGCTTAAATCTGAGGTGTGACAAGCATGCTTAAAAGGGAATAGTTTAATTCTGTATTAAGTTAAAGTCGATTATGTTAATACAATATATTTTGTCGTGCTTACTAAGATTGGTGTGCAAATTAAAGAATGTAGGAAATTTATTGAAAATAAAGCATGATTTTTTGAATCTTTACGGTAATATACTGAGCTGAGTGGCAAAAAAATTCATCTGTTTTGTAAAATCTAATAATTTGTTATTATGTAGTATTTAAGGTGAATAACAATAGCCTGCCGTCAGTTACAAGTTTATCACAACTATTACCGACATTAATACCAATATAAAACACGACATAATTACCAAAACTGAGTTTCTGAAAACAAAATAGGTACAGTTTTCTGGTTAATTTGAATATTTTTTAGATAAATCGAATTTTTTTGGATAGGAATCTCAAGGAATGTGGTAATAAATCCCAAAAAAGAAAAGGAAGAGAAATAATAGGTACATAAAGTTTACAACTCAACACAAGCTCTATATTTAAGCAACTTAAGAATAAGGAAGGAAGAAGATACAGAGCGCGCGGAAAGAAAACTTTGTAATACGCAATACCGCCAAAAAGAAAGGAAGGGAGAAGTACTATTTTCATTTATATTCACGTCATGTCGGGAATTTTTATAACTTAATTACTTAAATCATCTTTATTCGTACATGATAAAAAATAGAACTTTTTACTTTATTACCGAGTTCTACTTGCGACGTTTGCATGTAGAGACCTGGCAGCCATTTTGGTTGTGGACAGAGGGCTTAGGAATTTAATGTTTTAGTTCCCATACGATTGACTAATATACTTACCCAAAAACATATAAAACCATACCAATCAAGTCAAAATCAACAGGGTATACTGTATACTAATTTTTAAATTAGTTCGCCATCTTGGATTTGAATATTAATACCCAAAAATTTTGATTGTTAACCACACACATATTTAGCTTACTCAGAAAGATATTAATCAGAAACTGTCCGACGCATGCGCATTTGGTTGTAGAGTTGCGCGTGTTAAGTCAAAGCACTTTTAAATTTCAGAGCTCTATTAAAAGTCACATCTCTACAGTCATCAAACTATCACAAATCGGTTCTACGAACAAAGCTATTAATACCCAAAAATTTTGATTGTCAACCACACACATATTTAGCTTACTCGGAAAGATATTAAAACAAATATCTTTTAAAGCATTTGATATGTATGCGCTTGTTTTTAGTTATTATAAAATTATAACGAGCCGCCATCTTGGATTTAACACACAAGGATTGGGAATTTGAGGTTATAACATGCATAGGCGTGTTCAGCATACCCAAAAACATATTATATATCGACACCGATCTTGTCAAAATCGTCCAAGAAATATTTATTTTATAATTAAAGGCCAAAAATTTGGCCGCCATCTTGAATTTGAAGCATAGGGACTAAAAATTTGGATTGTTTATACCCCTAGGCGTGTTCAGCGACCCCAAAAACCTAAGGATTCACCTGTTAATCAATTGTTACACGATTTGCCGTTAGAACCTATTTTTTAGAATTCTTAGCCTTGTCTATTAAGAAGGTGGCTTATTTCTGGTCCAGAAATAGCTCGTTTAATTTGAAGATTCTATTCCTTAACAGCAAATTGAAAATCATCAAGAAGAATCTCTTTCTGTCCAAAAAAGTTTTACATCCGCTGTTTCTAATGTTATAGTCTTTTAAGGAATATGGAAATCCTTTTCAAGCAACGTCTTCAGAATTATTTGCCCTTGATAGTGTAAAGTCGTTGTAGTGCAGAAATCTTGTGTTAGCGAAAGGAACTCTCCAATGCAAAGGTTTTTTTAATGAAAGATTGAAAAATCGATCGAAAATCTATTATTGCAAAACAAAAAAATAAAGCAAAATGTAACATCTAAACAAAGTGAGCTAAAAAGTCAGATGTTAATTTATTTAGCCGGCTATAGCATCTTAAAATCGGGATGGACACTTAAACAATTTCTTTAAATTTGAAAATCACCCATATCCCCTTTTTCTAGCTCAACTTGGAGAAATGTACAAGTCTGATTTATTACGATGCCTTGATAAGTATATTACATACTAATGTGGATAAACCAACAGATGTAGATGCTGTACTATTAGATGGAGCTGCTCTTGTACATATTCTTCAACCCAAGGCGTGTTCAAATTTTGGTAATTACATTTCAAAAACATTCTGAAACCCTACATGTTTAACATTTTAAAATCAGTAACCAAGGTAGATAGTATTTGGGATGCTTATGTGGAAGAAGAGTTTGAAGGGACAAATTAGGGAAAGAAGGGCTAAAGGAAATAGAAAATTAGTTAGATTAACTACAGCCAGCGATTCCAAAAAATTGGTACGATTTCTTGCGAGTTGCAGCAAACAAACAAGAATTATTTAACCTGATTTCCACCTACTTTGGCAGCATTCCATTACCTGAAAATAAAGTTCTGTTCTTGTATGTCCTAACGACTAGAAGTAGAATGTATTGTATAATCCGAGGTATAATCCGTCTCTCGACAATATAAGGAAAATTATGCCATATAATCATGCGGAAGCGGATATGCGCATTTTCGTGCATGCGCACAATTGCTCTAAATATCATTTAAACAAAATATTCATAAAGACTGTAGATATGGACGTATTGGTACTGGCAATTTTTTATCAGTACCAGAATGAAAATCAAGACTTTTGGATAGAGTTTCGCCCTGGAAAGAATCTTAAATATATATCTTGTAAGGATATCGCCAATCTATTTAAAAAAACATGTCTTGCTCTTCCCTTTCTTCACTCATTTACGGGTTGCGATCCGACTTCTTTCTTTTTTGTAAAAGGAAAAAGGAAATGTTGGGAAGCTTGGGATTCCTCTCCGGATATCACCGCCACCTTTATTGATTTAGTTAAAGATCCAAAGGAGCCAAGTAATGACCAATTGAGAATGCTCTCAAAATTGGTTATTACAATTTATGATAAGCATTCTGAAACAGACGACATCTACCTGTGTCGAATGAACTTTTTGCCCAAAAAAAAAAAACGGTTGAGAAATTACCCCCAACAATGAATGTTTTGTCAATACACATCAAGATGTATTTATCAAGCAGGATTTGTTTGGGGTAAGTTCTGTCAACCAGTGGTAGAATTGCCATGGTCATCCAAATGGGGATGAATTTTAGATAATGAGAAATGGGTGCCTACCTTCAATAATGACACAATTTCAACAGAAGTTCTATTATAATGTAAATGCAAAATTTGTGGGCCAAAGTGCAAATGTTTTTTATAAAATTTAAAATGTAGTACTAAATTATGTTCATGTGTAGAATGTTGCAATTAGATTATTAATTTTGATATTTATTTTCAAGTACTATAGAATCTATAATTTAGCTATTTTATTTTTTATTAAATATTTTTGTTAATTTAATTTAATACTGTATACTTCCGTTTATAATAATAATAATAATATGACGTTTATTCCATAAAAGAGACATTATACAATGTGTAGAACACGTATGGTATAAAGAATAGTGAAAGTATTGTTTTTTAATACACCTATTATTATTAAAAAATAGATTCTAATACATCTACATGTGCCGCGCGCTTTTTCTATGCACTCCACTGGCGGCTTTATTTAAATAAATAACATTGAGAATAATATACATAATAATATACCAATCGATAGAAAAAATAATGGTCCTAGTGTTTTATATCTTGTACAATTATTTTCTGATTTATTTGGTCGTTTTAGGGTTATAGCCAAGAACATGTTACAGCTAGAGTGCCCCCATATTTTTTGTTTAAGAAATAATGGTGAAACAGAAAATGTGAAATAATTTTTATATGGAAAATTTCAATATTTTTTGTACTTTGTAGTAAATTATTAAAAATGATCCTAGAGTAATTATTACATATGCAGCTTTTTCTTTGCACGCCATTGGTGGCTTTATTTAAATTTATTTATTTATTTATTTATTTAAATAAATAACATATATCAGTTGTATACCAATCGATAGATAAAACAATGATCTTTCTTTTTTATATCTTGTAAAATTTTGATTTATCTGGCCGTTCTAGAGTTACAGTCAAAAATGTGTCGTTGTTAGAAGCCACCCTCCATGTTTTTTTTCTGTGGAGTCTTACATAAGAGAAAATACTAAAAGACAAAATAAGGGCCTTATGCAAAATTGTATGCTCTATTGAATGGCGCTAAGTTAATTTCTCTATCTCTTACCGTTTTCGAGAAAAAAATATATATATAAGCAGATGCAAGTCACCCCTTTGGTAGGGGGCAGGGGGAGCACGCATGATTTCTCGAGGTGGGTCTGTTCGAAAATCTACTTATTTTGACTTGTTCTATGCATGGTTAAAAGGATTTGGTTTTACTCAAAAGTGGAAGTATCAAACACCTAAGTCACTAGGCTAAGTGGCCAGACGTGTATACTAAAAATTTACTTTATGCGTTTCAAAGTTCCAGCAGTTTAGTTGTAAAAAAGCATATAGGTAAAGAATCTTCATAAAAAATATACTCAATGACACAGGATTTATATTATTTAAATAACAAAGCTTATATTTATTAGAACGATTATAACATAAAATTATGTAAAAATAAAAAATTTTAAATTGAGTATTGAGATAGAGGGTTCTTTAATTAATATTTATATTTTTATAAAAAAAAGGGAACAGGGCAGTCAAATTTTAATATAGGTATGTCTTGCAACATAGTCAAATAATAAACAGTAAATGTAATTAATAAAATTATTTAAACGCTTTTTTGGTATCTATAATAAAATTAAAACCTTGTATCAAAATAATTTAAAGGTGCTTTTTTTAATTATACTTGCCATCAGTTTCTACATCCAAAAATAGTAAAAAAATGGCTCCTAATGAGGCTCGAGCCTTTTAAAAGAGAGCCCCTGATGCTGGTTTTTTGTAAATATGTATTTTGGACTTTTTGTGAGAAAGCAATGTAATTTTCTACGTTTGCTAATTTTTTTGTTCTCGATTCAAAAATGTAAAAATGATTCCAAAATTTTAGGGACGTAGTAATCAGGGGGGGGGGCTAGGGGTGTTTTTAGCCCTAACTTTTTTGCCTGTGGAATTTTCCACCATTTAATTACAGAAAATGAAAATTTGAAGTTTTCTACCTAAACTTCGATAGAATTTATGGTTTTCGAGTTATAGTGTAAGAAGTCGGTATAGTGACGGAAGGTGAGGGGCGGGGAGCGACCAGAAGGCGGTAAACGTCTCCTGCCTTTTCCACCGCTTATATTAATGGTGCTATTCTATAACTTTGTCTTATAGTGCTATAAACATACACCTCTATAAAATTATAGCAGGATGTAAATAACAAGTTTACAGCCAGCCCGAAATATTCTATTCTGTAACACTGTAACGAAGTGATTTTTCCAGTCAAAGAAAAAATGCTTTAAATATTACCGTCACTTGGGTACACCCTGCCGCCGCTTTTTAGTAAGTCCTGTTTTAGTTAAGTTAGTATTGAGTTGTAAAAAAACCCGTGGTAAACAAGCAGTTAAATGATTAATTGATTAATTTTCGATAATCCCCGGTATAACTAAAATCCGTGAATTATTATAAATAATGACCGAGTCGGAAACAAAAATCATTAGTTACTAAAACCGGTTAAAATATCAATCCGTGTCCGTTTTAATCCGTTTCTTTTTGCAATATAGTCTAGAAATTGCAAGCAACCCATTTCCGGTTATTGATGCTCCGAGTCAATATTGCTAATTACATAATACGTCCGACCTCCGTAAGTAACGTTGTGAGTACGAGACCTTCGTTTCAAGTCAATCCGCCGCTTTAACGCGCATTCTAAATACGTCATTAAAGTGATAAAACGCCGGAGGAACGTCCAGAAGGAATCAGTTCAAGATCAGTTCAAGATCAGTCCAAGATCAGTCCGAAGCAGTCCGCATCAATCCGCAACAGTCCAGAAACAGTCACACCTGACACCTCGCCACCATTTTCACTTCCGTCCGTAACCGCCGCTACGAATTATAATAATAATTTTCTTGAAAATAATATTGGTAAGAATACACCGTGGTCCGCTACTATCTGTCCGTACCGCCTTCATAGATATTCAGAGATCTTATTGTTCGTGAGTACCTACTAAATCAAATTAGAGCTAATTAGTAATTTCGCCGTTTGTCTTTTGTTTCATAAAATATGCATCGGCTGGTTAGATTTGCTCGCTCGGGCAATCTTTAAGGCCTCAATGCATAAAGTTCAACCGGAAAACTCAACTTACGTCGGCGGAGAGAGCACTTGCCGTTCGGTTGGCTTTCTTTTGCCTCGTAGGTCCTAAGTTTAAGTACCGTCAGTAGTCAAGGAACTCCTTATTAAATAGCTCTACGTTTGTGGCAGTAGTTCGCCGCATTGTAAAACCCTCTGTATAAACACACACACACCACACCACAGAAATTAGACAACCCCCAAATCCAAAGCCAAAGGCTGTCCGGAAGGGGGCTACACATTTGAAAAAACGCAGACAAACATCCATACCCACCGACATTGCCATTTGCCGGTGCCCAGTCTCGAACCGGGACTCGATAGGCAGTGTAGCCAGAGCCATGTCTGTCACTCACGACTTAGCCCACTGCGCCACCGAGTCGGTAAAGACAAGACAAGAATATCTATAGCTAACCGACTGCCCGCCGTTATACTATATCCTGTTGGAAATTCCGTTTGCTTGCCTTCCGAAATCGTTTCAACCGCGAAACAGACCCCGGCTATCAAAACTCACCGCCTTCCGAAATAAAATCATATCCACGCGTATACAGGGTGTTTCAGTTTTTTCGTTCATAACTTCTGTAAACGATAGAACATTATCAAAATAATAGGAGTCCTTCCTATAACATTTTTCTCTAAAACGTTTCGTTTTCAAGATACAGGGCGTTAAACTTTTAAAAAATTATTAGTCTTTATTCATTATCTCCTAAACAAATAAAGATTTTTTATTCAAACTTTGTACACTTTAGACATAATAAAAGACCAATTTTTTGACTTGCAAAAAGTTTTTCAGAGAAAAGCAGTGGCGCAGTTATGGGGTTCAGTCCGTATTTGAACCCCCTAAACTTCTAGACCAATGATCAGAAATTATATTTTTATACAAATTTCAAAAATTTGGTGTATTTCCTATAAAAAAAGTACTCCTGGTGAAATTCATTGGGAGGCTTTCTATTCAAGTTCAATTCTTTTAGAAGTAAAAACCATTCTCTATGCTGATGATACGACTATTTCTAATACCTACGCGACATTTGATTTGTTGACGATAAATGATCAAATAGAGGAGATCATGTCGAAATACAATGATTGGTTCGTTTGTAATAAATTATCACTAAATAATTCCAAAACAGTGAACATGACATTCAGCCTAAGACACCAGATTAACCAAAATAACCCAGTAGAGGTCAAATTCCTGGGCATATACATGGATCCAAAATTAAAATTTGTAAATCATATAGAGCATATGGCTTCTAAGCTCTCGAAATAGTAATTTTCGTCACAAGTCCGGAAGGTGACTTGTTACAGTCGAGTAGATATTATGGACGAGGCGACGTCAGGAGCCGAGTCTAGAATATCTAAACGAGGCTGGAACAACACCTTACGGACGTGTGTCGAATGATATTTTATTTCATCCCGTCATTTCTTGTATATATTAGTATATTTGTATAATTTGACACTTGGGTTATTTTCTTATGTCATTTGACATTTGACACTATTTTTTAATTTACGGTTGATTTTTATGTCAAACAACTGTCAAAAGGTATAATAATAGTTTGTGATTGGTTCGTAATAAGTTTCCGGTGGTTTCCGGTACTTTGCCGGCTCTGATACCGTAATGTCTCATTTTCCGGCCGCATATGAATACTGTAGTGTTGTGCTTTCCGGACGGGATGAAATAAAATATATTTTTATTGAATAACTTGAGTAAAATAGTACCGAGAAATGTCTGTTTACAAGCCTATCACAGTTTATTCCAGTCAGTATGTACTTATGGAATCCTGGCATGGGGACATTCATGCCACTCTGTCAGAATTTTTGCCCTGCAAAGACGGGCTATGAGAATAATTGCTGGCTTAGGTTATAGGGCTGAGGTAAGAAATACTTTTGTTGATCTCAACAATTTAACAATACCTTGTAAATACATAATATAGGAATGCTTGATCTATGCCTACAAAAATGTAAATAAGTATTCTACAAACAGTTTTGTACATGAACATGATACTAGACGTAAAAATGGCATACGAGTAGACTACTTCAGATTAGAAAAATCTCGACTTTCATCTAACTATTACTGTCCTCTATTCCTTAACAAACTACCGCCATGTATAAAGTCGTTACCATTCAACAATTTTAAAAACACTATAAAGAAAACTTTAATATCAAAAGCTTTCTATAGCATTAATGAGTTCCTTCATTGATAAAATATCTGCAGAATGTTTAAAAAATATAGCTAATGAAATTACACCTGTATTGACATATATAATAAATTTGTGTTTTGATACTGGGCAGTTTCCAAAAGTACTCAAGACAAGTGTATTAAAACCACTATTCAAAAATGGAGACAAACAGAAATTAATAAACTATAGGCCTATATCGCTAATCTCTAACTTTGCTAAAATTATAGAAAAATTTTTAAAATATAGGCTGACTAACTTTACAAAAAAATATAATCTAATCTCCAATAACCAGTACGGTTTTAGAGAAGGAAGGTCGACCGAGGATGCAATAAGTAAATTAACAACTTATATATATAACTGTTTAGATAGCAGTACACCTACAATATGCATCTTCGTGGATCTTTCAAAAGCGTTCGACACGGTTTGTCACAAAAGGTTACTTGAGAAATTGCATAACATTGGCATTAGAGGCAAGGCTTACAATATTTTTAAAAGTTACCTTTCAGATAGGACACAGGTGGTTGATGTGGATGGGGTTATGAGTGATCCTGGGACCATTACCAATGGCGTTCCCCAAGGTACGGTTTTGGGACCACTCCTGTTTACCATTTATATAAACGATCTGTTAAACTACCAGTCAAGTGGAAAGATCATTAGCTTTGCTGATGATACAGCCTTTTTATATAAAAGCCACTCATGGACAACTCTGAAACAAATAGCCGAACAGGATTTTTTCCAAATTATGCAATGGTTTCGGTATAATAAGTTAACCTTAAATTGCGATAAAACGAAATACTTACCTTTTACATCGTATATTAATAAATTACCAAACATGGGTCCGCTAGTTATTGATCACGATATTAAGATTCCCGAATCCGATTCCATAAGATATTTGGGAATTGTTATTGATCGGCACTTAAGATGGGACTTACATATCAAAAACCTGACTAATAAAGTGAGAGGGTTTATCTCAAAATTCAAGTTCCTAAAAGATTGTCTTGACATACCACATCTAAATATCCTTTATTATGCTTTAGTGCAATCCCAGGTATCTTATGGAATAATCGGATGGGGAGGAGTAGCCGATTCCTACTTAAATAATTTAAATGTTGTTCAGAAGTGGATTTTAAAACTAATTTATAATAAAAATCGCACTTTTTCAAGCGATATATTGTTCAAAGAGGCATCTGTACTTGACATCAGACAGATATTTGCTTTGAAGATACTGCCAAACATACATCAAGGCAAGATAATACTCGACCACGCCAGCCATACTTATGGTACGAGAAACAAAGAAAATAAAGTTATATTACCAAAATGTACAAAGACCGTGGGCCAAAGGCATAGCAGTTACATAGGTTCTAAACTATTTGCAATACTTCCCGACACAATAAAAACAACAATTAATTACAACTCGTTCAAAGGTAAAGTGAAAAATTGGATACTGAAATATGACAAAAAATGTTTTCAAAATATATTTAATCGTCAAGTTTGAAATAAACATAAGATGTGTCCTGTATGTATATACTTATGTGTTATGTGTATACCAATATATCTGTATGCCTGTGATCTAATTAGGTAGATTATTTTGTTTATATGTTTTTATATGTTATATGTTTTTATATGATATATATTTTTTGATAAGACTGTTTTTACCAAGACTATTTTTCCCGATTTCGTCATTTTAAACCCAAATAAGACTAGAGCCCAATTATGTCCTTCAAACTCGGATTTGTCCTTATTATTATTATTATTATCCTAACCCTGATTACGACTTTACTACGATCATTATGATCATATTTGTTGTTTTGTTATCATATATCTATTTAAAATGCACGTACAAGCAGTAATAAAAACTGCTTCAGTGTTTTTCTGTTTATTTGCTATTTGTATTTATGAAACAATGTAATATTGTCTGTAAATAAACATTATTATTATTATTATTTTTTTTTTTTTTCCGTTTCCGGAAGAAAGTGCTGGACAGTCTCCCTGTGGCCTCCGACACCACACAGAGAGAGCGCCAGCGAATAATCTACAGCAACTCCCCACATCCCGCAGGGTTAGTCACTGTAGATTCCAGACTCGTGTGCTCTAAGTAGACGAAGGGATCCCAGGATGACCGCTTTCTGCATTTGACCAGCCAACCATTCTGCCGATGTTTGGCAGGCAGGCATGGTCTTCAATGCGGAGAGCAGGGTGGGCTTTATACCTCCGAGTACACCGATTATCAGGACGACCATTTTGACAGAGTAGCCTGGGTATAGCACTTGGAGCTCGTACCGGAGATCTCTGTATTTAGTCCGTTTCTCCTCCTCCTTCAAGGCGATGTTTGTCTCAGCAGGTGCTGAGAACTCGATGACATACATCACCTTGGTCTGATGGTCGAGGAGGACTATGTCAGGCTTATTGGCGTGAATTCGCCTGACGGTCGGGAACGAGTAGTTCCAGTAAATCCGGCATTTCTCGTTCTCGACAACGGACTCGATATCTCCGGGGACGTAAGGCAGCACTGGTGTTTGGTCTATCTGGTACGAGTGCCGTAGATGGTAGTATAGCACTCGTAAAGCCGCGTTATGTCGTTGGATGTAGACCGAAGTCGCATAAATCGGGCATGCAGATAATAAATGCATGAGCGACTCCGGCGCCTGACGGCAGGTCCTGCAGTTGATATCAGGTACCTCTACACCCATCACGCGACTGCGATAGACCAATGTGTTAATAACACCGTCTTGGCAGGCCACAATGTATCCCTCTGTCTCCGACTTCAGCCCCGCTGACCTTAAAAATGCGAAGGTCAGCTCTGTCGATAAACCCAGTGCTTCTATGTTGTTATAGAAAACACCGTGCAGGGGTTTATCGACGTGCTGCCTGAACAGATTTCTCTGTTCGGCAGCTTTGATGTGGGCTGTCAGACGATTAGGCGGAAGCTCAGTGACTGAGTCACCTCGCCGGCCTTCTCGCCTGTAGTCGAACACGAGACCGAGTTCATCTGCGGCCCTCTGTGCTGCCTTAAACAATAAAGCGCCAACTCCCACGGTTTCATGATCTCTCACTAATCGTAGGAGCGGATCCGAGCTCCTGAGGATGTTGCATGCCATACTCAGTGCTACTCTGCCATGCATACACTCCAGACTCAAGAGTCCTCGGCCCCCCCGTTGACGTGGGAGGTACACACGAGGTACGGACGATCTAGGATGAATACTCCTATGGATATTCATCATCTTGCGGGTATCCCTGTCCAATTGGCGCAGCTCATCTACTCGCCATTTAACTACTCCAAAGGAGTAGAGCAGAATCGGAACGGCAAGCATATTAGTGGCAGACACCTTGTTCTTCCCCGAAAGTTCAGAAGACCAAATCTTTCGGAGTCGGTGTCTGTACTTGCCACGGAGAGAATCCTTTATTTGGTTCACATCCTGGATGTGGCGTTGTTCCACACCCAGGTATGTGTAGGTCTCTCCGGCATCCAAATGTCGTAGGATGCTTCCGTCTGCGAGCTGCGCATCTTCGTGGAATTCCCCGCATCGTCCTCTCTTGAGGTGGACGACTGCGCATTTGTCCAACCCAAACTCCATTCCAATTGCCCGCGTGTATTCCTCGACCACCCTGAGAGCATTTTGAACTTCTCGCACTCCGGAGGTATAGAGTTTAAGGTCATCCATATAAAATAGATGGGTGACCTTATGCCTCCGGTTGCTGGGTGGCCCACACTGATACCCGCGGGTTTGGCGGAGTCCAACAGATAGCGGCAGCAGTGAGATGCAGAAGAGGAGCGGACTCAAAGAATCACCCTGAAACACTCCTCTCTTAAATGTCACCAACTCTGTCGAAACTCGCTCGGCACCGGATGTTATGGTGAAGCGAGTTCTCCAAAGCGGCAACAGTTGTTCGATGCATCTCACTAGTGGTGCTGGTACCGCAAGACATCCGAGCAAGTGTAACAAAAGCTCGTGGGATGTTGTATCAAATGCCTTGCGATAATCAATCCAGGCCATTGACAGATTCCGCTTGTACTGCACAGAATCCTGTGTAATACAGCGGTCTATCAGCAGGTTTTCCTTGCAACCTGCCAGGCCCTTCTTGGCACCACGCTGTTCGTTTATCTGTTGGTAGACCGGATCAACAGACCTCAACATCCTGGTATACAAGATACGAGTAAATAACTTGTAGCAGGAGTTGAGGCGGGTAATCGGCCTATAATTTTTTGGGTTAGACAGATCCCCCTTTTTGGGGATTAGCACAGTTCGCCCCTCGACAAACCAGTCCGGAATTTGCTGCCCCTCGTTCAACCATTAGTTGAAAACTCGGGCCAGATGGCGGTGGGTGGAAGGAAACTTCTTCCACCACCAGTTGTTTATACCATCTGGACCCGGGGCAGCGAAGTTCTTGGTTCCAACAAGTGCTTGTTGAACCTCTTCCATACTGATTGCCGGGCACACTTCGTCTGGCTCTTCTAAAACTCTACGACAGAGAGCCTCGAAGTGTGCTATAGCTGGAGTGTCATTATCGAATGGACTCGCGACTTCGTAGATTCCTTTCCAGAAGGCTTCGACATTATCAACAGTCGGCGGATTTTCGACAACACGCTGTGGCTCTTGGAACAGGCGAGACGGGTTGGTTTGAAACAATTTGTTTTGTTCCAAACTCCGCATTCGCCTGACCAAAGTTTTCTTAATAGCCATAAGCGCTCGAATCCTATCTAGACAGTGCTGCTTGATGGTCTGCAGCACTGTGCGATTTAGAGTGTGGTGTTGGCGTCTCAGTCCGGCTGCCACTCGCCGGACCTTCGGTGTAAATGATCTACCTGCGACTATATAATCCACCGCACTCTGGATTCGAGAAGCGTGTTGCCTTGCCGATCGAATTTTAGCTTCGATCTTCTGTACGCGCCGCTTAGCTTTCTCGACCCTATCAACTGCGCTTGCCAGGCGCTGTTGTGGGACGAGTTGCTTGGCGGCAGCGTACACCGCGCTGTTGATCTGCCAGATGTTGGCATCTTCTGGAAGCTCCTCACTAATCAACGAATCCATTCGTGCCAGGTCTTGTGGCTTTGGGTTAACCCTGGTGTTAAGGTTAACCCTCGTCCTTAAAGCGATATCGGTGTACTCAGGAGGATGTTGCTCGTCAGCTGGTATTTGCCGCGGTGGAAGTGCGACAGGCACTTCCTCACGCTGACGAGTATTATTATTATTATTATTATTATTATTATTATTATTATTGTGACAATATGTTTATATAATTTTATTACTTTTATTTTATTTTTAACTACACTTCGCACATAAATTATGGAATATTTAAAAAAATGAGTCAAGTTTATACATTCATATTTTTGTTAATATTGAAGCAATTTCAATAATTTTTTTATTGCGGATAGGTCATTTCTTCTGCAGTTTAATACCGTATGTTCGATTTAACTACGAGTTTTGTTATACAGGGAAACGCGAAAAGTATGAGGGCATGTAAATTCCATAAAATTTCAATTTGATCTGTGGAAATTAGGAGCCTATGAAAATTTATTTTTATAAGTGTTTCGGTTACGGCCTCTCCTATTGTACTCACTGCACCAAGCAATTTGCCCTACGATTCTTGGTAAATAAAAAATTGGCAATTCTTTGAAAATTTTTCTGTTGCCTGTTAAGACTATTTTGTTGGAAGCCTGACAAAATGTGGATCAAATGTTCATTCGAGATTTAATTTTAAGTATGTTCAATCGATGCCAAACTGTAGTAAATGCCAGGGAAGGTAATACCCGTTATTAGTTTGCATTATTGCTTAGTTTTTTGTTATTGTTATCGTTCGTTTTCCTGTTAAACAAATTTATTAAGTTATTTTTATTCCAACTTGTATTATTAACCTCGATATTGGTTTCATAACTCTTTAGTGAGAGGAAAATGGAAGAAAATCCACTAAAATTATTGTTTTTTAACAGTTATTGGCAACAGAACAATTTTCAAAGAATTGCCAATTTTTTATTTACCAAGAACCGTATGGCAAATTCCTTGGCGTAGTGAGTACAATAGGATAGGCCGTAACTGAAACACTTATAAAAATAAATTTTCATAGGCTCCTAATTGCCACAGATCAAATTGAAATTTTAGGGAATTTACGTGCCCTCATACTTTTCGCGTTTCCCTGTATAACAAAACTCGGAGTTAAATCGAACATACGGTAATAAACTGCAGAAGAAATGACCTATCCGCAATAAAAAAATTATTAAGATTGCTTCAATATTAACAAAAATATGAATGTATAAACTTGACTCATTTTTTTACCTATTCCATAATTTATGTGCGAAGTGTATATAGAACCTAACCTGTTCTTGCATATGCCTATTGTTTCGACTTGTGTAATGATTCTATAATGTATCAAAAGCACCAATAAATTACTACTACTACTACTACTACTACTACTATTCAAGATATTTAGATTCTTTCTAATCAGGGGTATCCTATGCACTTTCTATTGACAGGCCATTTGCTAAACAAATTAAAGAATTATTTTAATACATATTTATTTAAAATGATAAATAATTAATAATTACAATAAATGCTCAAAATGATATCCATTTTTTATGTTTATGTTGTGAATAACTGTCAATGATTTAACGCCTACTTAATCCTGTAATTTTCAACCAAGATGTAATTCCTTAATATACCCCTGATTAGTAATAATCCAAATATCTCGAACAGAAAGCCTCCTAGCGACTTTTATCAAGAGTACTTTTTTATGTGAAATACATCAAAGTTTTACAATTTGTATAAAAATATAATTCCTGATCATTGGCGTAGAAGTTCAGGGGGTTTAAATACGGACAGAACCCCATAACTACGCCACTGCGTTTGTAAGAAAAACGTTTGGAACGTCAAAAAATTGGTCTTTCATTATGACTAAAGTGTACAAAATTTTAATAAAAATGTTTTATTTGTTTAGGAGATAATGAATAAATAGTAATAATTTTTTAAAAGTTTATCGCCCTGTATCTTGAAAACGAAACGTTTTAGAGAAAAATGTTATAGGAGAGACTCCTATTATTTTGATATGTTCTATCGTTTACAGAAGTTATGAACGAAAAAACTGAAACACCGTATACTTTTGATTGCCAGCTCACATCTTATTATTGTTATCAAATTTGTACACACTCGACTGCAAAGTCGCTGAAATATCTAGTTTATTGATTTATTCATTACTGTTTTAATAAATAAATACATTGGTATACATAGGTAAAATTCACGAGTTATTATTTCAGTTGTTTATTTCTTCTGTTCGCCTACCCCTAAACGTTCTCACCCCGAGAACCAAACAAGTGCTGTTCCTTGCACTTAAGAATAAGGAACTGGCGCCCGAGTTTCCGTCTAAAAAGTGTTACAAAGCCAGAGAGTTCTGTTTGTAAGTACATCAAGGTATTTATAGTGCAACTAACTTCAGTCAGTTGTATTCTAACCTCAAAAATCAAAACTGAGGCGTCATTTTAAAATTGTAGACAATAAAATAAAATGCAAAATGTATGCTTATGCTTATCCCATGATACTAAAACCTACAGATATGATCACTTGCTGAACGAATTTTGAACCACTTCGCGCATGACGTCATGCTGTGACAAAAATATATACCGATATATGGGGAAACTAGCTTTTAATGTATTTTTAGTTTAAAGTTATTGAAATTTTCGTTGTATTTCGATTATTATAACTGTTTTGGATATAATTTAAACATACAAAATAGAAAACAAGACATTGTGCACAATATGAGGCGTGTAAATGCAGAACATGCTTTACGCATGTGATCTTATTTTGAGCTAGAAACAAAAATCTTTTAGACAAATAATTGCCATAATCACAGTCTTGTATGCATATTTTAGATTTTATACCGCAATTTCGGTGTTATAAAGCTTGATATGCTTCTAAACAAAAACCCTACCAAATTGCTTATAGTGTGTCGTGGTTGAGTGGTAGAATAGCTCTAAGCTAAACTCCGTCAGGACGTTAATATAAATAAGTCCTTAAAAAAAAAAGGAGAGAGGGTGGTACCAATAACTAATTTTTCGTAATTTTGTCCTAAAGCAGGTTCTGCATTTACAAGCCTCAATATAATTTATTTATAGGAACACAAATTAACATTAATTCGTTTCAATTTATCTAGATACTATATTTATGTTTTAACCTTCCCTCGTTCCGCAGAGGTTCTTAGATGGTTATTTTGATGCCTGGGGGGTGGCGCGGCGGTGTCATCTGGACGGTGTATCTCGAGCGCCAGTTTCTGTTTTAGAATGCAGAAACACCATGTTCTTCTATTAGCAGGATAATGTAATGATGCAGTGAAGAAACTGTTAAGCCAGGAGTCTATAAACCTATAAGGAAAACTCAGGAGTGTCGGATTAAGATTTTATAACAGATTTTCAGGAATTGTTAACAATTTAACACAATAAATCACTTTTGGCTACGGTTAAATAAAGCACAGGTATATACAGGAAACTTAAAGCAGGCAGGTTAATAATATTAAAAGCGGCAAACTTCCACTTATTTGTGGGCAATTGTAATAGTTTTTCTTTAACATAAAAATCATTATCCAAAAAATGTTTCGAACATATTTTAGCGTTATTAATATTAAAATCGTACATTTGATAGCACTTTTGAATTCATAAACAAATTTCTTTAGCAGTAGGAGGTGACGGTGACCTTTAAGTACGCATTTAATAACAACTTTTTTGCAATAATTTTAGTAGAAATGTATTTTTCATTTACTTACGAATGATCTTGAATGAGGATTATTATCATATATCTCTTCATTTTATTTTTAATAACTGTTTTAATGCAATCATGTTTGACAGCTCATTAATTCTGACTTGCGTTTGGCGTGTGTGGATAACAAACTATGAAGGTGTAATGGCTCTTCTTTCTAGCGCGGTACTTTCGGTCAGATACGTACGTAATCTCTCTATTTTTACGGAAATCTCGGGCGCCAGCTCTTCAATTTTTGAGTGCGAAGAACTACACTATATTTTTGGCTCTCCTATTTGGGAGAACAACCCTGAGTAGCAAAACAGTGGAGGATACAGTATAGCCAGAGGTCTGAGCTGGAGACTATATCTAATGGATTTCAGTCATACTGCTCAAACGGATTAATCAGAAAATAAAATTACAGAAATAATAACTCGTGAATTTTACCTCTTTAAAATAACGTGTTTATTCAGAAATAAATGATGAACAAATTAATCAATTCTCAAACCTCCTCGACTATTCAGTCGAGTATGTATAAAACTATTTTTAAAATAAATACAAATTAGGCAAGCTGGTAATCAAGTATGGACGCGATTTTTTTACGGCGGAATTTTCGAATACGTGAAATTGATAAATTGCGGTGTACGACAAGCAAACGGACCTTTCCAATAAGATGGTTTTAGAAACGGCGGGCAATCCGTTAGCTATAGATATTTACGTCTTTTATTACTATTTAAATAAAAATACGGCGAACTACCGCCACAAACATAGAGCTATGGTTTAACTGATTATGTCATTTACTACTAATTTACTAGTCACCCTGATGCATTGGTACCTCACAGATTACCCGACGAGAAAATCTAATCAGTGGATGCACTTTTAGGAATGACTTTCTAAATGCACTGGGTTTTCCGAAAACCCTTGTACATGACAGCCTGTCGGATTACCCGACGAGAAAATCTGACCAGCTGGTGTACAATTTATGCAATGATAAAAAACCCAACGGAGGTATTATGAATTAGCTCTAGTTTACTTTGGTAGCAAAATACAGCGATACTCACGGACAATCAGGACTTTAAATATCTATACTTAACTGAAGGCAGTACCTACTAAATATAGCAGGTTGCGTTGAATTCTTACCCAGCGGATATTCGAAGAAATTTACTATAAAACAACGGAGCGGCGGCGACTGGATCTTTTCTTGCGGACGGTAGACTGGATCTGCTCGTGCTGGCGGTAGGTTGGATCTGCTGATCTGATCGGATCTGATCTCGACGGGAGGGCCACTTGGCATTTTTATTACCTTTCTGACGTAGCTCTCGGTCGTGTCAAAAAGAGAAGTGGTCACCGAGTTTAAACGACGGACTCAAATGCATCACCCGGCGTACCTTGCAGAGGTGCAGCGGTTTATGCAGTTACGTGCAGTGACTCGAAATGCATTTAACCGGAAATGAGTTACTTGTAATTTATATACCATGTTGCAAAAAGAAACGGATTAAAACGGACAAGGATTAACAATTTTAGTAATGAATGATTTTTATTTCCGACTCGGTCATTATTTATAATAATTCTAGGATTTTAATTATACGGGGGACTGTCGAAAATTACACAATTAATTACGTGATTGCTTGTTTACCAGCGGACCTTTTTAACAACTCATTTATAACTTAACTAGAACATAATTCAACTACTAAACAGCGGCAGAGTGTATCCAAGTGACAGTAATATTTAAAGCAAAAATGAACATAACTTGATCGAAAAAATCACTTCGTTACACCCCCCTCTTACTTCGGTAAAAAAAAATAATAATTCATTATACATTTTTTTTTTCTTCTCCCTGGGAGGCTCCAGGTATACAAAGGCAAAATTAATAAACAACGGAAAGCTCCCTAATCTAGTATTTACTGGACTAAATTCTAAATTAGTATTTAAAAAAACAAAATTAATTTTAGTTAGCCTCCCGGGACCGGTGTCATTACCTATCGGGAATCTTCATTCGGTGCTTCTTACCAGCTGGGCCAAAGGGGTCCTGGACGGTCAAGGCTCTCTGACTGGTCCTTCTGAAAATTCAAACCAGTTAGCTATGATGAAGCTACTTCACGGCGGACGGCGGAACGGCGGAATTCGGGCTCCAGACCGGCGGGTTTATGCCTTGTAATGACAATGGCACCCACACGTGGGACACGCTTGTCGGTTGCGGAGATATAGTGGTTCCGTTTGGGTCCCCTGGATCCTGGTCTCGCTACGGAAGTTCGATCGGCGGAATCCTCTACGAGGAGGGGTAGTGGATCCGACAAGGATGCCACACTGGCAGTCGCGGGACAATAATCCCACGAGTCCACATCTAGAACAAAAGGTGATTCGTGGTCGGGTGCAGTAGGCACGGTCGTGATCGGGGTACCCACACCTCCAGCAGAGATCTCGCTCGACGGGCAGGTATACGGGGGGCTGATACGGTTCACGGCGCCACGTCCCATAGGTTGCCACCGTCGGTGGGGGTTGAGAGCGAGTCATCTCTTGGGGTGCAGGGTCGGTCGTCGGCGGTAGCGGTGAAGGGGTGCTGACCAGGGGTACTACTGCCGAGTTCTCCTTTTTATGCACTCCTTCTTCCTGGTTGGCCTCTGTGGACAGGGGGTCGGGATCGGCACTGGCTTCTAACAACTCCCACTCTACTTCGGAAGACAGAGTCTCATAAAGCTCCAACACGGGACTGTCCATGTTGAGGAGGTGCTAAAACAGAAAAACAGCTTTCATATTAACGGAGCGGCGGGGCCGCGGGAGAGGCCGGTTTTAAATCCTTTATGTGGACATGTCGCACTTGCTTGCCGGTATCACTCTTCAAATCGTAAACGACCGGCGAAACGACTCGGGTGACAGTGTATGGTCCGGAAAATTTCGGAGCTAGTTTCGCGGCATATCCGCGGGCGGCGGAGGACAGCGGGTTTTCTCGTTTCATTACGCGGTCGCCACGGTGGCAGCGCCATTCACGTCTACGTAGGTTATAATATCGGCTTTGTGTAGAAAACGCGCGGGCTAAGTTTATTCGAACTAGCTGAAAAACGTCGCGCAGTTTTTCTAGACGGTTACTCAGGTCGGCGGGTTTGAGAGAGTCGGCGGTTATTTGTTCCCCTTGTTGGCGGGTTTCATTTCTATACAGAGACTTGGGTAAGTCCAGTTCTCTCCCAAAATTTAGGAACGCGGGTGAAAATCCGGTAGACTCGTGTTTCGAGCTGTTTATTGCTAATTGGAAATCAGTGATGTTCTGATCCCATTTACGGTGGTCTTGTTCACAATATTGTGCGATCATAGTTTTGATCGTGCGGTTGGCTCGCTCCACGGGGTTTGCTTGAGGCGTATACGGCGGAGTGAAACGGTGCTGGATTCCCAATTCTTCCAGGGTGCGACGGAACAGACGGCTATCGTACTGAGGGCCGTTGTCACTTATAATGGTGCGGGGGCAACCAAAACGAGTGATGACTTCGTCATACAGTGCCTGACTTACAGTACGGGCTGTAGCACTTCGGAGTGGCTTGCACTGAATCCATTTAGTAAAGCGATCTTGAAAAACCAAAAGGTAATTATTCCCTTTACTGGATCGTGGCAGGGGACCGACCAAATCGGTACTGACGGTTTCCCACGGGTTTCGGTTTACGGACGGTTGCATTTTCCCTGCAACCTGTTGTTGGGACGGTTTGTACCTTTGACACTGTAGACACCCTCGGACATATTTGGCGATATCGCGAAACATGCCAGGCCAATAATAACGGTGAGCCATGCGAGCCACAGTTTTGGCTATTCCCATGTGTCCAGCGGACGGAGCATCATGGTTTTCGGCCAACACGGTAGGACGGAGAGACGTGGGTACGCATAGCTTCCAGGGGTCGGACAATTCGGATTCGGTCAGATCATGTGCGTCCCAGAAGTGACGGAACAGGCGGTTATCTCGGATGCAGTAATCTGGAAAGGCTTCGGGATTTTTCTCTACTTCGGCCTTTTTTCGATTGTACCAGGAACAGTCGATGGTGTCGGTCAGGGATCCCAGTCCCTCGGAAGCTGCTGGAGCGGACGACGGTCCTGGTAACGGTTGTCTGGACAAGGCATCTGCTACTCGGTTCAAGGTGCCTTTTCGGTATTTAATCTCAAAATCGTATTGTTGCAAAAAGATGCTCCAACGAGCTAGGCGTCCTGCCGGGCTCTTGATTGAGTGCAACCAACGGAGAGATTGGTGATCGGTTAGTACGGTAAAACGGTAACCTTCTAGGTAAGGTCTCATCTTTTCTACTCCCCAGACGATCGCTAGACATTCTCGTTCTGTTACAGAATAATTCTTCTCGGCGGGTGAGAGAGTACGACTAGCGTATGCTATAACACGGTCGTGACCCTTTATCTCCTGGGTTAATGCTACTCCAAGACCTTGATCGGATGCGTCGGTTTGCAGAGTGAATGGTTGCGAGAAGTCCGGACATGTCAAGACGGGAGCTTCGGTTAGAAAACCTTTCAGTCGTTTGAAGGCTTCTTCTTGTTCGGTGGTCCATTTAAAGCGGTGATTTTTCTTCAGCAATTTGGTCAAGGGGGTTACGATTTGCGAGAATGCAGGCACAAATCGGCGGTACCAGGATGCTACTCCTAAGAATCGGCGGACGTCGCGGACATTACGTGGTGTCGGAATTTGGCGAATGGATTCCACTTTATCAGGATCTGTATTGATTCCTTCGGACGTAACGACGTGACCTAGGTACTTGAGTGACTTTCTACAAAATTTGCATTTGTCTGGGTTCAGTTGTAGGTTAGCGGCTCGGAGTCGGCGGAATACTTCTTTCAGGTTTGCCAGGTGTTCCTCGAAGGTTTCTCCCAGGACGATTATATCATCCAGGTAGGCGAAAGCGTGCGGCTCCAAGTCGGGTCCAATAATGCTGTCGAGTAATCTTTGGAATGTAGCGGGGGCGGAATGCAGTCCAAACGGCATTACTCTAAACTGGAACAGTCCATGGCCAGGAACGGTGAATGCGGTGACGGGTTTACTGGAACTGGAGAGGGGTATCTGCCAGTATCCCTGTTTCAGGTCGATACTAGAGATATATCGGGCTCGGCGTAACTTGTCCAGAATATGGTTGATGTACGGTAACGGATATGCATCTTTTTCGGTAACTTCATTTATTTTCCGAAAGTCTATGCAAAAACGGGGTTTTCCATCCTTCTTTTTGACGATGACCACTGGTGAGCTCCACGGACTGTGTGACGGTTCGATGATTCCGTTTTTAAGCATCTCATCCACTTCTCGGTTAATAATTTCTTGCATCTTCGGGTTTTGCGGACGGTACCTCTGTTTAATCGGTTCGGCATGCGACAGACGGATGTGGTGTTGTACCTGGTCAGTAGTACCACGGATTTCTTGAAAGCTTGGTAATTCGGTATGAAGAAAATTCTGCAGTCGGTGCTCCTCGCTGTTAGTGAGAGTCAAGGAAACGGTGCCTAATGGGCTGGCGGGTACGGCAAGTCGGCGAGAGACCACGTGTCCGTTCAGTGAAACGGAAGCGGTTCCTGGTGTGATGAGAAAGTCGTGCTTGCTCAGTACATCCATCCCCAGGACTATGTCGGACGAGAGATTTTCCAGATACAATAGATCTTCGGAGAATGGTGCTTGGCCTATGGAAAAGTTTAGCGTATATGCTAGGGTGACGGTAGCCAAGTTGCCATTAGCCAGACGGGCGGACGGTGCGGTGACGGTTTGCGGTTTAATCCCTATTCGTGAACAAAATTCATGTATTTGGTTACCGACGTACGAACGGACGGCGCCGGTATCCACGAGAGCGGAGAAGGTTTTATTACCTATGCGGACGGGGACATGCGGACGGTTATCAGACTCAGGGATCAGTTCCTGATGCGAGGCGGTAATATTTCGGAACCCACCTGGCCTCGGTATGATGCGGTTCCGGTCTAGTTTTCCGCTGTGTTACATTGGCAATCACGGGTCATTATGCCTTGACGGCCGCAGCGGGAACAAAACAGGCGGGGTGGCGAGCGACATTCACTGCGGAAGTGACCGGTCTTGCCACAACGCCAACAGATCGTACTTTGGTCAGTGGGAACGGCGGCGGATACGGGGCTGTTATTTCCGTTACGTTTCTGGCTTGGGCGGGTTCGAGTTTCCTGTGTTTCACGCGTCTTCTCGGAGGGCGTCGCGGTCCGGGTCTGGTCGCTGCTGGACCGCGGAGGTGGTGACGACGGTTGGTTGGAAGTACGGTCTCCCGGACCTAAGCGTTGCGACGTCCCGGAAGTATCATCGGACTGACGTGTACTGGCGGGACGGCGAGCGGGATTCGGTTTGCTATACACCCGGTCGACCTCCTGCTTCAACGTTTCATATTCACGACATTTCGTGATTAATATTGCTACGTCTGTAAAGTCTTGTCGACGAATGTACTGGCGAAAATCGGGTAACAAATTTCGGTAGAGCCATCGCAGCTCCTGTTCTTCGGAAAGTCCTCTATGACGGCGGATGAGGGTCTGTAAGTCGGTGATGTACGTCATCACCGACTCCTCTGGGCGTTGAAGTCGACGGCTAATTTCCGCTTCTATATCTTCTTGATAGTGAACCGGTACGTAGAAGATACGAAAATCGGCTAGGAATTGCTCCCAGGAGTTCCAGCGGGCTTTATTGTTGCGGTACCAGAGCAAGGCGGATCCTTGCAGTAGTTCAGGTAAGACCGGAAGTAACTGCGCAGGACGGAGGGTAGTATACCCACAAACTTCCTCCAAGCGTTCCAGGAACGCGGCTGGATCGCCAGCGCCATTGAAATGGATGTTCCACTTGCGGATCTGTACGGGGTCTAATGGCGTCTGCCCTGTTGCTACATTGGGGGGCGGTTGCGGTATTACTAGCGGCGGTAACGGTGGCGGTATCGGCGGCGGAAAACCAGGTGGGGCGGTATTTGGTCTGGGCGAAGAGCACCCCTCTTTGATAAATTTTACCAAACGGCGCTTCTTCTCATCCACGGTACCGGTTACTGGCAGACCAAACTTCCCTAACTGATCATCAATTTGTTCTTTCTTTAATTTGTATATCCAGCTTAACCGTATATCTCCCATATCAAGGGTCGCGGCATCGTCGACGGGTAACACGGGTGTGTCGGTTTTATCTCCTTCGGTAGGCATGATGTTACTCCCAAATGATATCGGTAAAACGGGTTCAAGACGAATCAGGCGGACGATACGAGTCGGAAACTTCTACGTCGGGAACGGCTGGTCCTATCGGGTTGAAACTATCGGCAATCGTTTTAGCGTCCTCGGTTTACTATTAAATGAGGGGTCACACCCTCGGAAAATTTTGACCCCGGAGTCACAAAAAACTCGGGGTGAAAACTCCGGTGAAATAGTAAAAGAAGTCACGGATGCGGTATGGCTACTACGGTTACGGAAGATTGCAGGTTGAGATGCTATTCAACCTCAGGCGTCGCGACGGTAGGCGTCTGTCAGAAACGGCGTGTCGAATCCGGTCCTAAGTATCACCAATCGGTTTCTAGGGTGCGATTACCCTAAAAAGGATACCCCACAAGGCTAGCTTGTACCTGGGTATTGGCTGGATGACCTTGGACACCACGGACGGTAATTCGGTTCGGAAAGTGCAATCGTAGCTTCTCTCCACGTAATCTAGTCACGTAAAACTCGCTTGGGTTTCAAAATCGGGCAGAATCAAGAAGTTACGGGTAACTTCTTCACTAGGGTTCAGATCGGTATGTAAGTAGTCGCAATCGGTTCTTCAGGTTCGATTTAATCAGAATCGACACGTCGCAAGCGTATTCACCGCGGCTGGTAAAAATCTGGTTGCGTTCGGTGCGTGCCGAATTCAAAGAAAACCTAACAGATCGGTGCACTACCCAGCGGATGGGCAGTCGGATGCTAACAGAAGACGGTAAATCTGCGTTGCAGATTTTTGGAAATTGCCTACTTACTTGCTATAAAGCAACAGTGGTGTAAACACACCCTGGTCACGTCAAAATAATTTGTTGTAAGCTAGAGTGCCTAGCAACACGGTATCGGTCAGCAGTTTTCAAGTTTTGAGTTGCTTAACAACTCGGCATAGGGCAACAGCGGTATCTGTCCCTTCTGGTTATGTCAAAAATAGGAAAAAAAACAACTCTAAGATTGTTTAACAATTCGGTATACGGTAACAAAAATCAGGTTTGGCGTTGCTTAACAACTCGCCATAGGGCAACAGCGGTCTGTCCCCTATGACAGCGTCAAGGCCCAAAACAATGTTAAGATTGTTTAAATCTTCGGTAACTGGGAACAGTAAGGTATGCAGTACCAGTAAAGTAGGCACACCCTGTATAATGGCAGATCAATTATTTTTTAAATTGCCTTTCTACTCAAAACGGCAGAGAGTAGCTGGTGTCAACCACGGCAAAGTCAAAATAATTTCGGAAATCACCTAACGATTCGGTATACGGCGGCGGTAGCCGCTTGAGTATCTTTGCGGAAGTAGGTACTTATGCAAGCAGCGGTCGTGAAACTAAAATAAACCACCTTCGGTTGTGATTGCAATTCGGACGGCTTAACAAGTTAAGTTGCAATCACTTGGCTAGGTTACAGACAGACAGACGGACGGATGCAAACCTAGCAGTAATTTATTTCAATTTTATTTCGATGTTTAAATCCTCCGAGTTCAATAGCAAAATGTTTTTATTCTTCAGTTCAGTAAGAAAGGTTTTTATTCCTTAGCAGACGGACAGACGATAATTAATTTAAATCGACTGATAACAAAATGTTATTTCTTTACTGGAAATAAAACGGTTCGGTTTTATTAATTTTAAATTGATAAAACCCTGTGCACGGTGAACAACAAGTTTTTATTTCTTATCAATAAAAAAAAACTGTATTTTATAAAAACTGCTAGCGTTGACAACGGAAAAAACAGGCTTCACGTATTTTATTTTAAATCGGCGTCGTATTGCTAATTTCTGGTGTTTCGGTATTTATTTAATTTTTACGCTTATTTTACACGGAACTTGGAATTTTTCGGCGGATCGGTTTTCTGAATAACTTTACAATTTCGGATTTCTGATTAACGTAAAAAAAACGGTCCCTGCTCGTAGGCGTCACTTTTGTAATGGTTCTTCTTTCTAGCGCGGTACTTTCGGTCAGATACGTACGTAATCTCTCTATTTTTACGGAAATCTCGGGCGCCAGCTCTTCAATTTTTGAGTGCGAAGAACTACACTATATTTTTGGCTCTCCTATTTGGGAGAACAACCCTGAGTAGCAAAACAGTGGAGGATACAGTATAGCCAGAGGTCTGAGCTGGAGACTATATCTAATGGATTTCAGTCATACTGCTCAAACGGATTAATCAGAAAATAAAATTACAGAAATAATAACTCGTGAATTTTACCTCTTTAAAATAACGTGTTTATTCAGAAATAAATGATGAACAAATTAATCAATTCTCAAACCTCCTCGACTATTCAGTCGAGTATGTATAAAACTATTTTTAAAATAAATACAAATTAGGCAAGCTGGTAATCAAGTATGGACGCGATTTTTTTACGGCGGAATTTTCGAATACGTGAAATTGATAAATTGCGGTGTACGACAAGCAAACGGACCTTTCCAATAAGATGGTTTTAGAAACGGCGGGCAATCCGTTAGCTATAGATATTTACGTCTTTTATTACTATTTAAATAAAAATACGGCGAACTACCGCCACAAACATAGAGCTATGGTTTAACTGATTATGTCATTTACTACTAATTTACTAGTCACCCTGATGCATTGGTACCTCACAGATTACCCGACGAGAAAATCTAATCAGTGGATGCACTTTTAGGAATGACTTTCTAAATGCACTGGGTTTTCCAAAAACCCTTGTACATGACAGCCTGTCGGATTACCCGACGAGAAAATCTGACCAGCTGGTGTACAATTTATGCAATGATAAAAAACCCAACGGAGGTATTATGAATTAGCTCTAGTTTACTTTGGTAGCAAAATACAGCGATACTCACGGACAATCAGGACTTTAAATATCTATACTTAACTGAAGGCAGTACCTACTAAATATAGCAGGTTGCGTTGAATTCTTACCCAGCGGATATTCGAAGAAATTTACTATAAAACAACGGAGCGGCGGCGACTGGATCTTTTCTTGCGGACGGTAGACTGGATCTGCTCGTGCTGGCGGTAGGTTGGATCTGCTGATCTGATCGGATCTGATCTCGACGGGAGGGCCACTTGGCATTTTTATTACCTTTCTGACGTAGTTCTCGGTCGTGTCAAAAAGAGAAGTGGTCACCGAGTTTAAACGACGGACTCAAATGCATCACCCGGCGTACCTTGCAGAGGTGCAGCGGTTTATGCAGTTACGTGCAGTGACTCGAAATGCATTTAACCGGAAATGAGTTACTTGTAATTTATATACCATGTTGCAAAAAGAAACGGATTAAAACGGACAAGGATTAACAATTTTAGTAATGAATGATTTTTATTTCCGACTCGGTCATTATTTATAATAATTCTAGGATTTTAATTATACGGGGGACTGTCGAAAATTACTCAATTAATTACGTGATTGCTTGTTTACCAGCGGACCTTTTTAACAACTCATTTATAACTTAACTAGAACATAATTCAACTACTAAACAGCGGCAGAGTGTATCCAAGTGACAGTAATATTTAAAGCAAAAATGAACATAACTTGATCGAAAAAATCACTTCGTTACAAAGGTGCGCGCGCATCATGATACAATAATACAAGATATGATCAATCGCCGTCCGAAATTCGTCTGCTTTGGCGCATGACGTCACCTGGAGCCACAAATTTAAATTTATAGCATTGTAGTTCATGATACACTGTTTATTGTATCATGATTATATGGACTACGCGAGTTAGGGATTTTAAATCTGTGTGTATGTTTAGGAAGCTTAGGATCTTCACTTTCCGATAGGTAATAATGTAAATATGATTAGGTTCAATTTATACATCTTAAATTTGCGGCATTTTCGAATTAATGTTAACTGAAGTTGTAAAAAGTATGTTTTTCGGTCTTTAACTTGAAACGCTGCCAAAATGAAGCTAGATAGAGGAAAATTGCTTAGAACATTTTGTAGAGCTCGAAATATCCTACAAAAAAGTCCGTGACGACATACCCGTACAGTGCACCGATCAGGTGTAATAATTAATCAAAATCTCTCTCGCGTTAATTAGCTGTTACCTACCTATCGCGCATGCGTAATGGCCGCCTGCACAGATGAGTTTAAAATACTCCGATTCGAGACACATCGCGATTTGAACCTTATTCAATTTTACCTTCGAACAACGAGTATTTTTTTTCCTTAAATCATTAATTCATAATTTTATTAATTAATTTCATGAAATAAAAAAATATATTTTATGAAGTTTTTATGGTTTTGATTAATTATAATCACTTCTGAACGATGGATTGTGCAGGCATGCCGTCAAGGCCTCTGTAGGGAATTTAATGCTCTACAAAAAATGTCCTAAGCAATTTTTCTCTATTTAGCTTAATTTTGGCAGTGTTTCAAGCTAAAGACCGGAAAACATGCTTTTTGCAACTTCAATTAACAATACTCGAAAACGCCGCATATTTTTGAGATATGTACAAATTGACGTATTTACATTTTTACCTATCGGAAAGTGAAGATCTTATGCTTCCTAAACATACCCGGAAATTTTGAATGATTTGCGTCTAACTCGCCTGCACTATTAGCTTATGTAGATAATATAGCGTTATTGAATATTTCTATAATTTTTTAATTGTTTTTGTCTCTATTTTAAGTATTTTCTACAATAAAAGAAAAAGGATTTTGTGGATTTATATTTAATATTTACAATTAATTACATACAATATTTAACATAATGGCATATTAAAACAAACAAAAAAATAAAAATATTAAATTGTGGCAGAACTGCAAAAAAGAAGTTATTGACAAACGATTTTTTTCCTGTAAAACAATAGTTATGACTAGTTTAATAGGTAAGTACTTTTTGATACAGAACCATCAGGATCGATATCCTTCATATTTGTAATTCTTCTAGGCCCGGTTTTTCAATACTTAATTAGGAAATTAAGGAATAATTATGAATTAGTGTGAAATAGGCGTTTTACATTTGTTAGTTAACTTCATAGTTTTAGTTAATTATGAATTATCTTAATTGGTGGAAAAGGGTTGGTTTAACTGTAAATTAACAAATTTATAAATTCTAATCTACAACTTAACAAAAGGAGTGTCAAATCTAAAATTTGTGTCAGACTTTTTTTAGAATGGATTATGATATAAACACATTCTAGCGATGAAGATATAATACGGAGGCCCAAAATTGTTAGAATTCGTCCAAATTACTTCGAGGAGTTCGATAGAAAAGACTTTTTTTATCGTTTCCGTTTATCCCCACGAACTGTTGAAAATCTCCTCGCTGAAATTGAGGATATTATTAGACATCCTACTAATATTTTGCTGGTGCTTAATAAATCTACTGCATGTCTGACTGTAAGACGAGTTTCTCGCGCAATAGGGAACTTGTTAACAGTTAACAGTTAAAATCGTAAGATAATATCATTAAAAACCCCATGCAAAAAGAAAAAGTTTAAATTTTTTTTTTTTAACTGAGTTATAAAGGTTTAAAATTTGAATAATTGTATCTCCGCTTAAAACGCGCTGCCATTGATTGTGACGTCAGACCGTGCGTATCGATAGAGGTGACGGTGGACCAGCACCTGAAAGCCGTGTGAAAGCCTAATATTAATATTTGCACACAATGGCACGATGCAGTACTTATAATAAGTATTTTCCATGTTAAATACAAAACGCAAACAAGTTAAATCGAATAAACAAACCGAATATTACACCAAAATACAATAACCGAGACAAAAGATGCTAACCAAATAAATGCCCCTGACTGGCGGCTAAACATTCGGCTCCGTCCGTCTTCACACTGAGTGACGTCACAGTGGCTCCCGTGTTTGAATTTGCTGACGGGCCATTCCAACTTTAATTATTTATTGTAAAATAAGTACTACGATTTAAGGGCTGATATTTGGTATGATGTGCTTTTATACATAAACACACATTTTAATGAAATAAAAAAAATATGGGCAAGTTCCCTATTGCATCTCTGCGAAGAAATTACATCAAAATGCCTTCAACAGATGATGAAATTTCACAACTAAACAAAAATTTTATGAAATAGCTCGTTTCCCTAGTTGCATAGGAGCGATCGATTGCACACGCATATAAAAATACAGTCTCCAGGAGGAGAAAATGCCGAAATCACTTTTTTTAAGATATAACCACTCAAAGCACGCCAAAATAATGAGGAACAATAAAGTACACAGCAAGAAACGTCACCAGGTGACGTACGCCAACTGATCGCTTGGCTCCTCCCACATGCGCAATATCATATCTTTATTTATTTGTATCATGCGCGCGCATCATTTCGGCCAACATTAACATAATAGAATGTGGTATTATTCATTCACTTACATTGATAAAGTTCTAAACTACATTTAAATATAGACCGAGTAGATTTCGTGTTAGTTTTATTGTGCCAACATAGTTATGTTATATAATATATAAAATGATTAAATTACGTCTTCATACAGATTTCGTGAGGTTAGGTTAGGTGTGCCAACATGGTTATGTTATATAATGATATATTAAAGGTAGTGACTAGAGGTCCGCCGCGGCGGAACGAGAAGAATTTCTAGCAGGTCCGTCGCGGCGGAACAGAAACGGTTTCTTAAAAAACTTGCTTTACTCATGTTTAGTCAGTGGTGCGATGGCCTAGCGGAAACGAGCCGTTCTGATAAGCATAAGGTTCCGGGTTCAAATTCTACACGTTCTTGTTTTTTTTTTTTAATTAAAAATGCATCAGGCATGAGGCCAATTGCGAGTTAGAAGCCGGAGGCGATAGCCGGAGAGGCAGGTTAGAATAATTTTAAGAACATAATTTGTTTAAAAAGTCGTATTTAAAGTGTATAAAGTGATAGAAATGGAAGTAAAAATTCACCAAAAATATTTTTTTTTGGAAAAACCATACGTCTCTAAAGAAAAAAAACTGCATATTCGTGTTCAGAAGATCTAATTTAGGGGGGGTAGCCAAAATTTCAGCGAATTTTAAGCATCTTCTAGCTTTGCAAATAATTACCTTTTAATTTTTTTCTCCCCTGTATATGGTTCATCCAACGTTTTTTTTTTTTTTCTATTCTATAAGCCTTTTACCATCCACTGCTTTTTAGAAAATTTCAAAAATCGGCCGTACTTAAAGGTCACGGGACCCGCAGTTAGGAAAACTAAAGTATCGCAACTAGACGAATAGCGTTTACTTCTTCTATTATTGTTACTGGTACAACCCATCACTGCACAGTAAACCATTGTTTATACTATATTAAATAAACCAAAATACACAGCCACAACTGGTCAAAATAACTAATATAACGTATTCACACCGAATTAAAACACAATAATCGAAGTAAACAAATTAAAATGCTTACATTTAGACATTAAACTATGACAGCTCTCGCAAAATTTAAAAATTTGTCACAGCCTGACGTCAGCGATAACATGTCATGCGCGTGAGCTTATCTGTATGGTTTTAGGTTTTAGTATCCCTACACATACATATACACAACTAACACAACCAACCAACTTGAACGAATTATTGTATTATGAAATAAATTATGTAAAATAGCTTTTATTATTACTTATTAAGACAGCCTATCATACTTTCTATAATATTCAGCAGTTTATTTAAATGCAAACTACAAATAAAAATTTCATTTACTAAATCTAGGGTTAGGTTTTTCTATAACACTTTACATCTCCGTTATCAGTTGCATTTTATGGTATAGAAGAATATAGATACTATTTTATATTGGAAGTAATAAGTCAAGGTCAAAGGCTTACATCCCTTACAGCGCTGTAAAATGGGTTACAGAATAGCACCATAGGTGGTCGTGGATAATAGCTATTAACATATCTAGGAATGTTATGACTATCATAACTGCCGCAGATGTCGGTTTGAAATCCGAGCTCGTAGAGCGAGGATTTTAAGACATCTAAGGCTGTTATGATTCATAACATCCGTGATATGTTCAATAGTTTATCGGTTTCAGAAAATAAAGACATTATTAATAGATATTACCTTTTGATATTCTCTTATTAATAACGTTTTCATTTCATTAGTTGGTCAAGTCTGTATGGGTTGATTTGTCGCCATGATTACAGTTATATTTTGTTTGTTTTTATTTGTTACCTTTTTTCATATTACATAAATGTTTACATTTTTAATGTCACAACGGCTACATAAAAATGGACCTTGGATTGCCTGAAAATACATTTCAGTTGGATTTCAGTACTTAATTATTATTGTTTGGAGTTTTCTGTCTGTTTGTATTAATAATATAGCCCTATATTATAGTTTCATTATTTATTATTTCATCTGTTGACAGTTATTGACAGATCTGTATTTGTAATATTATTACCGTACAAGTTTTAAATATAACTGTACAACTTTAGTTATGACTTGTTTACCAGCCTACTTTTGCATATGTAAACAAAGGATTAATATCCTGAAACCGATAAACTTTATTTTTTAAATAATTTTCAGTGGCATTAAGAAATGTCATAATTATTTAAAATTTTAAGTGACATTAGGAAATGTCATAATTATTTGTAAATGTCAAATCGGAATAATTTTTTGTAAGAAAACCATTATTTTTAGCAATTATAATAGCGATAATACAATACTGAATTTAAAAAACTGTATTTATTTACTTTTTATTACAACACTATTATTATCACAAGCAATAAAAAATTAATGTTTACGTTTGTCTGTCACCTCTGCCAACTACAAAAATCGTACAATAATGGATTATTTTATTGACTATTTCTATCACTTTAATGACGATTTTGAGGTACTTTAATGCCGATTTAAAAATAAGGAATTTTATGAGAATTTTCTTTGCTTGTCTAACATAAATAGTATATTGTTTTTATCAGGTAGGAGTAAAAGTGATACTTTTGTGACGAGTTTGTAGGTTTACTCCGAATAAAACATGCTATTTTTTCTTCAAACGTCGATTATCTACAAAAAAATAAAGAGAAAAAAATCTCAAATTTTACCATAAAAAACGCATTGTGCTAATATCGCATGGCCGGCGTATTAAACAAAATACGCGTTGCTATGGATATATTGCATGATACAACAATACAAGATATGATATCAAAGCGTTCAAATTTCGTCCGGCCTTTATTCATAATATAGGTTCACTGCTTATAGTATAATACTAAGTTAATGACGGCTATTTAAATTATTACATTTTAGATGAAATTTATTAGAGCCCAGAGATAACACTGATTATTACATTTGATTTATTTTATTATTATTATTATTATTATTATTATTATTTTATTTTATTTATATTATACGTGAATATAAGTATAATAATACGAAATTAACTCCCAATTTATATTTTTCGTAGGCATGTATTTCGATTTGTAATTGTTGAATATGTCCTGGCCCTACAAATTAATAATTTTGGGGTTCTTGTTATTCGAAATTTTCGAAATTACAAAAATGGCAAGTCAAATGTAAAAAAGGATAAATTAACCATATACCGGGTGACCACGAAATGAGGCTCGCCCTTATATCTTCGTTGTTTTACAGGATATAAATTTCAAATTTGGACAAGTCAAATAACGGTTAAATATGCATTATTTCAAGCGTTTTATCACTTTCGGTCGCTTCCGGTTTCACCGGAAATGACACTAACTTTCGTTTTTTAAATGGAACACCCTGTATATTTTTACATTTTTGGATTCAGGAGGTCATTTTGAATACAGTTAAGGCATATTGAGATACAAATATTATTGACAGACATTTTTATGAACAAATTTAATTTTTGATCTAGGCGGCCGTGACCCCAAAAAAATGTTTTGTTTTGCTTCAATAATTAATCAAAAAATACAATTATGATATTATGTCGTATGACATTTGTGTTATCTTAAGATCTTAAACATTTCGGAAATCGTTTTTCCAGAATAACTCATTTTTTTTAATGGCACCATGGTGACTCACTATGTTATTTTAATAAAGCATTTCATTACCGATAATTTGGTACCTACCAAACACTTCATTATTTGTTCATATTATAATACATAAAAATTACATTCAACAAGATATACATGAAAATAAAAATATTTAACACTGAATTTCTATCAAATAGGTGCCTTTGAAATGTAACGAAAGAAACAAATAAATATAGTAGGGCCAAAAAGAGTAGTCAGTAAATCAAAACATTCACCGGCAATTCTTCAAAGTAATTAGCTTTTATGGAATACAGAAGCGGCAGCTTTTTTTACCATTTCTGAATCCCATATAATTGAGAAAAATATATCAAGTTTTATCTGCCTACCAGAGATGAAAACCACAACTAGTTCCCCCTGAGTTTACTGACTACTCTTTTTGGCCTTGCTATAAGTTTCATAGTTCAAATGTCAAATGATATTTAAATCTATGAGAATCAGGTATTATTTTGCTGCGTATAAAAAAATTCAGTGTTAAATATTTTTATTTTCATGTACAGGGTGATCCATAACTCTCTTTTCATCGTAAATAATTCGGTTGCTGTTAATATATTTGATTGTTTCCAAATGTATATACCGGGTGGCCACGAGTCAATGTACGCCCCCAATTTTTTGGTTGTTTTTGAATTTAAAAATTTCGTTTTTGGTATACGTGAATAAGACAAAAGTGTGCTATTTTTAGACTAACAGGAACGAAAATATCACTTCCGGTTGAACCGGAAGTGACATCAACTTTTTTTTCTTAAATGGAATGACCATGTTTTTTTTGTGGGGTTTTATAAAACATGAAATTCTAATTGCAACAGTTTTTTCGAATTTCAAAAATTCCAAAAAATAAGTGAGATACGAACGATTTTTTATTTTGTACAAAATGGCCGCGTCAGATGAATGCGATGTAAGAGAATTACTAAGTAGGCTATGGAAATTATTAGCAAGGTAGCAAGCTTGTCTGTAAACAATAAAATAGTTATTTAAATAATCATTTCTTAACGAGATCCTTTGTAATAATAAAAGTGTTTTTAAAAGGTTCATTAAAATTATTTCTTGTTTAATTTGTGCTTACCTTTTAAATACACTTTTATTATTACAAAGGATCTCGTTAAGAAATGATTATTGGCGAAAAAATTAAAGCTTATGAATCATTATGTCCGAATAATAACAAAAAATAGTACGGTCCCATTTAAAAATTTTCCATATGACCCCTACGGAAATGAAAATGAAAATTAAATTCCGTTTTTTGAGAAAAACCTAAAAATAGTCGTATCTATCAGTAATTTAAATAACTATTTTATTGGTTACAGACAAGCTTACTATCTTGCTAATAATTTCCATAGCCTACTTAGTAATTTTCTTACATCGCATTCATCTGACGCGGCCATTTTGTACAAAATAAAAAATCGTTCGTATCTCACTTATTTTTTGGAATTTTTGAAATTCGAAAAAACTGCTGCAACTAGAATTTCATGTTTTATAAAACACCACAAAGAAAACATGGTCATTCCGTTTAAGAAAAAAAAGTTGATGTCACTTCCGGTTCAACCGGAAGTGATATTTTTGTTCCTGTTAGTCTAAAAATAGCACACTTTTGTCTTATTCACGTATACCAAAAACGAAATTTTTAAATTAAAAAACAACCAAAAAATTGGGGGCGTACATTGACTCGTGGCCACCCGGTATATGTAAAAAGTCCTGCAGAATCCGAATATGTATTCAGAAAAACAATTGAATGCCAAATTAAAATAATAATAATAAAAATACGATTTTCTTAAAAAATTTCACCCTGTGTATTATTGCATAAAATGATATGGTAACATATTATAGACATACACATGATACTCATTGATGTTTCCAACTTCCGGTTTGGCCGGAAGTGCTTACAATTTATAACAATTTTTTATTAACCCTGTATATTTCAATTATTTCAGATAATACTATCGATTACGAATCCAATGATATATAAAACATCATAGTTTCACCATTTTATAAGCGAGATTTTCAAAAAACAGTTTTACTTAATAAACTTATTTAATAAACAAAAATAATTATAAACAAATGAATTAAAGTAACAAAACACACATAATAAAACTTCGCTTACAATAAATGTTCGTTCAATTAAATGCCCTTCCTGTTCAATATAACAGTTTAATCGTTTCTTTAAATTGTTTCGTAAGTTTATAAAATTTGTTGGATTATTGTTTAAATTGTTAATTTCATCTGTAATTTTTTATTTATTATTTATTTATTTTTTTATTTCATTTTGATTACAGAAAACGCACTAACACTATCAGTAATATAGTAATGACAGCTACAATCGGATAGGCAATTTTTTCAAGCATGCCGCCTACTAGAATAATTTAAAATCTGTGTAGGGGAGCTAGGGGAGCATTCGGCCACAAAACACTTTTTTGGATAATTTTTCTTATTTAGCTACTTAGCAGATAAATAAAGTAGTTCATTATTAATAAAAGACACTTAGGTAAGTATTACGTGAATAATATATTTGAAATATCGATTTCTTGTATAAAAAAACATAATTTTAAGAATCGATTACAAATGGCCGATTGCACCCCAGCACAAGGGAGCATTCGGTCACCACAACGGGAGGATTCAGCCAATGACCATACTATGGAAATAAGAAACAAAAATTAGTTTGGACTAATATATTTTATTTGCAAATGAACATATAGGCTATTACAAAGCTAAAAATAAATAAAAAATGTAGTATTAACCTAATTTTTCTCAAATAGGTAGGTACTCAGTTAACAATAAGAGTTGCAAAGTTGTAGCAAAAATGAAAATATGCCGCCGTTCTCGCAGTTCCAGTCTTATTTGAAGAGGCAATAATTTTACTAATAATATCTTTGTTGTTTACCTCAATTATATCGTCGATGTCAGGAAAATAAAAGGTGGTAGATAGATCTTTTCTTCTTAAGAACTTAATTCTTGTGGTATTCTCGTCTATCATGCTTAAAATTTGTCCAACAAAATGAATCGCGGCGTTTCTAACCTTAAATCTCACAAGAACAAAATCTCCTTCACTTAGTTTCTCTTCATTAAGATCTTCAACATTTTTAAACTCATCACTAAGATCTTCATCTGAACTATCGTGAAGTGATATATCACTATCATGGGAAGAGGAATCAGAGTAATTTTGTTCCAGTTTAGCTTTTTTTATTGGCTGCCTATTTTCTTTGTTTTTTGATTCATGTTTATTAAACAAGTCTCGTTTTGGACACTTATTTTTTTTTCTTTCCTTTTCCTTTTCGATTTCCTCCAATCTGTCTTTTTCCGGTGTATCCGTATAAACTCTTGAAAGTCCGGGTTTCCTATTACTTTTGCTCTGTTTATTAATAGCTTTAGGGTAAGGCCTAATGGATTCCGGTGTCATCTTTGGTGTTAGGAATCGTTTCTTAAAATTAAGGCCACTGCACGACGGCGAGATAGTTGTGACGTTTAAAATATTTATCTTAGAATTATTTTTTGTCTGCAATGTTTTGAGAGATATATTATCTTCGCTGTTTTCATCGTCTGCTCTGATTTCTTCTACTCTCTATTCTTCTAACTTACTATTTTCGATCTGATCTTTTGTGGTTTCCTCTTCTTTATTTCCGTTTTCCATTTCTGGCTTGTCTTTTTCAAGCAACGGTCTATCTGTCACATAACTTGAATTAAAGTCCTCATCAGTAAAGGCCAATCTATTAAACGGCCAAATTCCAGGTTTCTTAAAGCCACTTATTATATTGCTGGCTGTAAAAGCTCTTAAATACGCACGATTAGTTAGTTCAGCAATGTTTCTAACCGTAATGGTTTTGCCTGGGTTTGATGTCATCCAGTCATTAAATGCTACACCACAGAATTGTTTGAATGGCCCGTAGACTCCAACATCTAATGGTTGCATTCTGTGAGTGGTATGGGGTGATAAACTTAACAAAACTATCCCATTTTCTTTACAAAACTTAACACATGTAAAACTTATGTGTGATTCGTGATTGTCGACAAGTAATAAAATAGGGTTAGCGATAGTGCAATGGGTGTGTGTAACTATATGGCTTAGAACACTGGGAAACAATTCTGCCGTCATCCAACCACTTTTGTTTCCTAATGCCAAACTGGAAACAGGAGCGCCGTGCAGAAATTCTTCTATATTCCTTATCCTAGGAAACACATATACAGGTGGGGTGCTTTGACCGACAGCATTAACAATACCAACAAAAGTGACTAATTCACCTCTCTCAGCTGAGGCAGCTTGACATACTTGCTTTTTACCGGTTGTTGTCACAACTTTTACTGGTTTCATAACTGTTGTCACGCCAGTCTCATCCAGATTGTATATTCTTTCCGCAGGGAATTTATATCGATCCAAAACTCGTTTAAGGTTCTCAAAAAACTGCTCTACCTTATACTTATTAAAAGCTGTGCTTCTGCTTAGGCTAGTGCTTTCCGGTTTCCTTAGGGAAAGCGTCTTGTGCCGTGCCATAAACCCTGCTCTCCATCCTTCTTTAGCCTGTTTTAATCTGTGCCATTCCTGAGGAATCCGACAATGAGGCAAAGCGCTAGCATACTCATAAGCTAATTTTTGGACCTGAACGTATGTCAGTCCATAGTTTATGTCAGAACATTTTTTAATATATTTCTCTAGCTCCGTCTCCTCTTCCGTAGTAAACACTTGTCTATTGGTATATTTGCTTGAATACTTTGGTGAATCATCAGCCAACTCACTATCGTTTCCGGAGTCACTTTGGTTATGTAAATGTTGTCTTAAATACTGCTCTTTCGTTGTCTTCGTTAAGATTTTTTTTACTCTGCTTTGCAATGTAGATCTCTTTATGCCATTTACTCTGGCGGCTTCCCTTTCTGAGCAACTACCATTAAAATAACTATGATTGCTTGCTTTATGGCATCTTCATCTAATAAATTTCTCGTAGTTTTTAGAACACGTTTTCGTGGCATCTAAAAGCAGAATAACAGAGGTAAGAATCAATTTTTAAAGGCCAGAGAGCATTCGGCCACTGGCCGAATGATCCCCAGGTATGTGTGGACGAATGCTCCCCAACGCTACCAATATTACAAAACGCCGTTAAATCAACAACTACAATTTAAAGGTTAGAAAACAATTTGGGAATAAAAATGGCAATATATAAGCATATCTCCCCCAATACACAGATTTAAAATATTGTTCATTTCAAACAAATTATAAGGAATATGTTATATCAAAAAATTATAACTCGCTTTTATGCTTTTCTCAGTAAAATTCGGTTAATACACTAATCACATGTGTAATGTTATTCAGATGGTAGATAAGCATGTTAGCAACACTGCTTTACTTGTTTAACGCGGGAGATTTAAATAAATTTCGAAATAAATTAGGTGGTTGAATGCTCCCCGTGGCCGAAAGCTCCCCTAGCTCCCCTATTTAATATATTGTATTATGTATCATAAAATTTGAATTTTGTGAATTATTTCGCTTATAAAATGGTGAAACTATGATGTTTTATATATCATTGGATTCGTAATCGATAGTATTATCTGAAATAATTGAAATATACAGGGTTAATAAAAAATTGCTATAAATTGTAAGCACTTCCGGCCAAACCGGAAGTTGGAAACATCAATGAGTATCATGCGTATGTCTATAATATGTTACCATATCATTTTATGCAATAATATACAGGGTGAAATTTTTTAAGAAAATCGTATTTTTATTATTATTTTAAATTGGCATTCAATTGTTTTTCTGAATACATATTCAGATTCTGCAGGACTTTCTACATATATATACATTTGAAAACAATCAAATATATTAACAGCAACCGAATTATTTACGATGAAAAGAGAGTTATGGATCACCCTGTATATCTTGTTGAATGTAATTTTTATGTATTATAATATGAACAAAAAATAATGAAGTGTTTGGTACCAAATTATCGGTAATGAAATGCTCTATTAAAATAACATAGTGAGTCACCATGGTGCCATTTAAAAAAAATGAGTTATTCTGGAAAAACGATTTCCGAAATGTTTAAGATCTTATAACACAAATGTCATACGACATAATATCATAATTGTATTTTTTGATTAATTATTGAAGCAAAACAAAACATTTTTTTGGGGTCACGGCCGCCTAGATCAAAAATTAAATTTGCTCATAAAAATGTCTGTCAATAATATTTTTATCTCAATATGCCTTAACTGTATTCAAAATGACCTCCTGAATCAAAAAATGTAAAAATATACAGGGTGTTCCATTTAAAAAACGAAAGTTAGTGTCATTTCCGGTGAAACCGGAAACGACGGAAAGTGATAAAACCGTTGAAATAATGCATATTTAACCGTTATTTGACGTGCCCAAATTTGAAATTACTATTTTGTAAAACAAGGAAGATATAAGGGAGAGCGTCATTTCGTGGTCACCCGGTATACATTCAATATATTTGATATTTAGGAAATTTGAAGAATATTTCTACGTAAAAATACAGTGCGATCGCCAGACAGTATGCAGCATAATAGAAAACTTATTTATAATTAATTTACCAAAAATTGTTTCTTGCCGAAAGTTAAGTATACTAAAAGTATACTAATAAAAACTAGTCTTGACGTCAAATTTTACCATTAATATGTAGGAAGTTAAAAAAATATAAAAATGTTAAATAATTAAGGTAAAAAATGTAAATAAACTTTCTCTAAAAAATGTTCTAGTTACTAAGAGAATTGATGCTAAATAGTACATCGTGTGCCTAGTAGGAAAAACTTAACATTCCCGGACGACCGTGTAGATTGCTTATCGAGGCGCAAGCAACACGTAGTTCGGAAATATGCTTTTATTACATACTATTTTTTCTGAAACCGCGTTTCCATACACCCTGCATTTTTTTTATTTCAGGGAACTAAAAAACTTTATATCGTGCGTAGAATCTCTTGATTGATTATCAACATCACAATCGTACACAGCACATCTCATTTTCGACGGTTTTTTAACTTTTAAACACAAAAATATCCGCAAAAAACTTGACAATTCTGCCTGACACTCCTGACAGCCGGGCGTTTAATGGCGTCCTAGCTCATCGAGTGACGTCACGAGCTGCGCGATATCTTATCTCTTATTTATTGTATCATGGATATTTGTACGCGTTGCTCGATTCAGTATCAGTTTAAATAATTGCCTTCTAAAATGTAAAACTTTAATGTCATGAAATGAGTTAAGAAATGTCGTGTTTTTCTAACGCTTGAAGAAAATAAAATACTTAAACACAATGCACATAATATAGTAATTTTTCATAAATTGGTCGCAGCTCGCAGTACGTCAACGCATTCACCCCTTCGAACACTTAGCAGACAGCCTTCCTCCTATTAAAAGAGTGACAGATGGCATTTTTCTTAAAGTTCATACTATGAATTACCAGTGCAATAAATTTCAACGTTAATGATTTCAGTCATAGTAATTAACATGCTCCTATCGAGTCTTGGTCCACGCGTACCCTGAAGAGGGGAATGATGAAATGTTCCGAAAACACACCTACAGCCAATTCTCTTCTTCTCAAAAACTATACAGTTTCTGGAAAAACTGAAATGTGATATATCTAGATAAGATATTAGCTAGGAGTTTATAGATTTTAATTACTAAATACGGCATATTAATTAAGCTATAAAGGATTAAAAAGCAATAACAAATCAAAATTTTGGGTCACAGATCATTACCAAAATTTATCATCTCCCTCACACAAATTTCAATAAACGATTTCTCGAAAATTAAATTGAAACATGCAGAATTAAAGGCACAGAACATAATTTTCTGAAAAATATTATTTGACAGCCATAGTTGACACAATATTTTAATGCTATTAGCGATGATATGCACCGAAGAGAAAAATTTTAAGTTTGGATATAATGACATAGATGGCTATAGTAACAATTTTTAAACTTTGAAATTATATGCTTTATAGAAATCTGTACCACTTGAAATACTGGATTTTACACGGTGAGCCAAAAAATAAAACTGGTCTCTAAGAAGAATTGAAAATGACAGCAAAAATACATAAACTTCAATTTATTTCTGTGATATCATTATTGTGTATACGAGTTAAAACTCCCGAGGCCATTTTCTCGGAAACTTATAGAGATATTTGAATTCTGTAAAGGGCATTCACTAGAGTATATAAATATCTTCAGTTTTGAGGAAAGATGGTTTTTCTCCATGTTGAGATATAGATGGCGTTGCGATCCCAAGAAATTGTTCGATCCCAGGAACGTTGAAATGTGGTACATGTGAAAGAACATTACATTCTAAGCAACTTTTATAATTTAAACTATTTTCGAAAAATCACTGGTTTCCGAGATATTTGAGTTTCAATGTAATATTTTTGAGAAACTAAAATAGCCATAACTTTTTCAAAATAAATAGATCCTTGGGACTTTTTTTTATAGTAAATTAAACTGATTTAATTAACAATGAAACAAATTTAAATCAACTTCCGGTTTGACCAAAAATTACATTTTTTAATTTTAGAATAGGACATCCAGTATGTTTTCGTTCAAAATTAAAGAGCAGATTATTTAGAGCATTTTTTTCAAATATAACCGTATTGTGTCTACAATTAATAATATTAAAGCCATTAATAAAACAATTAGATAATTTTATTTTTCTTAACGCAAACAACTGAAACAAAGGTGGCTGAGACTTTTGGCTGTTTATTTGACATTTCTGTTTATCGTTCAGTATTTAATACTATCATTTCTGAATGTCAAATAAACAGTCAAAAGTCTCAGCCACCTTTGTTTCAGTTGTTTGCGTTAAGAAAAATAAAATTATCTAATTGTTTTATTAATGGCTTTAATATTATTAATTGTAGACACAATACGGTTATATTTGAAAAAAATGCACTAAATAATCTGCTCTTTAATTTTGAACGAAAACATACTGGATGTCCCATTCTAAAATAAAAAAATATAATTTTTGGTCAAACCGGAAGTTGATTTAAATTTGTTTCATTGTTAATTAAATCAGTTTAATTTACTATAAAAAAACGTCCCAAGGATCTATCGTAGAAAATTTATTTTGAAAAAGTTATGGCTATTTTAGTTTCTCAAAAATATTACATTGAAACTCAAATATCTCGGACACCAGTGATTTTTCGAAAATTGTTTAAATCATAAAAGTAGCTTAGAATGTAATGTTCTTTCACATGTACCACATTTCAAAGTTCCTGGGATCGAACAATTTCTTGGGATCGCAACGCCATCTATATCTCAACATGGAGAAAAACCGTCTTTACTCAAAACTGAAGATATTTATGTACTCTAGTGAATGCCCTTTACATAATTCAAATATCTCTATAAGTTTCCGAGAAAATGGCCCCGGGAATTTTAACTGGGACACCCTGTATAACCCTAATTGTTCTATATAGGACTTTTGGATTGTGGAAGCTATAATGAAATAAAATATCAGGACATTTGCCTGTAGCAAATAATATGGGTGGAATATCTAGGGAGAATGACCTTGACTCTGCACTAAATTTGAAATGAACTAAATAGAATTTTTTTTTTTTTTTTGTTAAATCGGCATTAAAGTACCTCAATAAACGTAAACATTAATTTTTTTTTTTTTTATATATTTGATTGTGATAATAATTGTGTTGTAACAAAAAGTAAATAAATACAATTTTTTTAAATTCAGAATTGTATTATCACTATTATAATTGCTAAAAATAATGGTTTTCTAATAAAAAATTATTCCGACTTGACATTTAAAAATAATTATGACATTTCCTAAGGTCACTTAAAATTTTAAATAATTATGACATTTCTTTAACCTTCTGAATTCTATACTGAGCAGTCACAATAATGACATTATCATTTACACTGATGGGTCAAAATGCAGTGAAGGGACAGGATGTGCCTTCTTTGTAGCTAATAGCAATCAATCCTTCAAATTTGCTCTGCCGGACATGAGTTCCATTTATACTGCCGAAGCTTACGCAATTCAATGCACCTTATCTTGGTTAACCGAAAACAATGCAAGCAACGATAACTATGTCATCGTGTCGGATTCTAAATCTGTCTTAAAAGCCATTGGTAATACTACCGAGAAATCTGGTAAAAATGAAATCATTTGCGACATTAAAAAGAGACTAGTAGACCTACATAGAAAGGGAACGAGTATAACCACAGAAAACAGGACAGAACAGCAACGCCTATGTTAAATAAAACGCTCGATTTGTGGCTAGATTAGCTTGCAGTAACTTGTGCCCTCTATTTCGAATTAAAATATATGATGAACTAAGAGCTGTATCCGCTGTATGTCGTAAGCATAGAATAACGTCTCAATTCTTGGTTTGTTTCGCACGGTCTAATACAACAGAGTGAGATGAGAAATTCTACATGCCAGAATATTTATTTGTAGGTATTTTACTGAATGTAACGCTTTACTACGGAAGCGTATTAAGGTCACGACGAAAAAAATATTAAGTTGAAATTTCAACTTATTATGTTGAAATTTCGACTTACTAAGTTGAAATTTCGACTTCATAAGTTGAAATTTCGATTTGGTTAAGTTGAAATTTCGACTTATTAAGTTGAAATTTCAACTTATTATGTTGAAATTTCAACTTAATTTCGATTACTTATAACTTTCAATTGTAACTGAGTGTAACAGAACTTGGGTGTTAACTAAGATATAAACAGGTACATAGTGTTGTGTGTAAAATTGTGGAGTGAAACATGTATTGAAGTTTTTTCTCTCAATAAAAAACGTTAGTGGATTTTATGAATCACTTTTTTATTTTTGACTGCCGTGAGGATTTTTCTTGAGTCGAAATACCCACTTGCATGGAATCGCCTTTGCACCTGGTGGAAGATCCCTCAAAATCCAGGTTTGGTTTTCCTCTAAAGAGGCGATTTCACGATTCATGGCCTCCTTGCACTCAGCTGAGTTTTCGCTTCTCAAGGCATCTTCAAAGGTCGCAGGATCCTGAGTCATTTGATTTACAAACTCCTCTATTATCATGGCGTAATATTCAAGACGTTTGGGTTTCTTCAGGGTCGATTGATCTCTTAAAACTCTTCCTGATATTTGTTGAGAATTTTCTTCTTCATCAATGTCTTCTGACTCGTTCCCAGTTTCGTATTCTTCGTCACTTCTTGATTATTTCTTCGACTTCTGACTGTCCTCAGAGTTATCTCCAACTTCACCTCAGCGTCGATCACTCGCTCATCAGGTCTGACTTCTTCTTCAACCTGATCTTCATACTCGATATCTTTCATAGGTAGCTGGACCTTCCTTCTACATTCATCAATTCTTTCTTGGAATTGAACGTCTCTTGACAGGATAACCTTGTGGCCGCTGGTAACGTAAATTCGGTAACGTTCATCTCCATCATATCCAACGAGGACTCCTTTCACTGCTTTCCTGTCCGTCTTCTTCCTCTGCTCAGCTGGTATGTGTACGTAGCAGGAAAATCCAACAATGCGCAGATGTTTGATTCTTGGTTTCTTGCCCATCCAGAGTCATAGGGACTGACTCCTTCTTTTGACGACTTTCCTGTCCTATTCAGAATGTAGATGGCTGAAGTCACTAACTCTGCCCATATCGCATTTGGAAATTCAACTTCACTGTTCGAATACTTGAAGGCCCTTGCCATCTCAACTATAGTACGATTTCGTTCAAAGCGGTCACAAGGTTATCCTGTCAAGAGATGTTCAATTCCAATAAAGAATTGATAAACGTAGAAGGAAGGTAAGCTACCTATGAAAGATATCGAGTATGAAGACCAGGTTGAAGAAGAAGTCAGACCTGATGTGCGAGTGATCGACGCTGAGGTGAAGTTGGAGTTCAACTCTGAGGCCAGTCAGAAGTCGAAGAAAATGCAAACCAGTTTCAACTCCAATGCTGAAGGATGAAGAAATTTCCACATCAGGGAAAGTTGACCAAGCACCAAAATTTCCTTATAGACAGGCTGTTGGAGCTCTGATGTATCTGATGCTTGGCACGAGACCAGACCTGGCGTATAGTGTGGGGTTTATTACTAGAACACTCGAAAATTCAACTCAAGAGGACGTCGTACGAGTCAAGAGAGTCTTCAGGTACATAGCAGGGACTTTAAACCTGGGAATAGGTTACCGGAGCAACGTGGACAAGGGTGTTTTGGACATCTACAGCGATGCAGATTTTGGAGGGTGCACAACAGGTCGCTCAACCTCTGGAGTTGTCGTGAGGTATTCAGAAGGAGCAATTTCCTGGTTGAGTCAACGGCAGGCAGTTGTAGCGACTTCAACAACCAAAGCAGAGATTATCGCAGCAAATGAGGGAGCCAATGAGGCAATTTGGCTAAGCAGACTTTTCAGAGGAATCATCAAACTCAAAGATATTCCCATTATCCAAGTTGATAACTCTGCAGCAGTGAGACTAGCTCAAAATCCAGAGTTTCACTGCAGAACCAAGCACATTTCCATCAAACATTTTTTTATCAGAGAAAAAGTGACAGAGGGAAAACTTGGAGTTCAACAGATCTCTACGGAGCAGCAAATAGCAGACATTATGACGAAGCCGTTGCCAAAGACCCGCCTGAAGATTTTATGTGCGAAGATGAGACTTATGTGAAATAGAAAGGACAATAGACAATTAATAGGATGTTTTGTTATTTTAAAGTAATTGTTTCTTTCTTTATTTCATGTTTAATTTTTTTTAAATTCAACTATCATTAACAAGGGAAAGTGTTGAAGTGGTTTGTTGAACTCAATTTGAATTTATCTTTTATGTAGGGCAGTATAGGTGGCACCAGAACTATTTTGTTAAATTCTAATAGTAGTTGACATATATAAAATAATGTGCAGTCAAAAATAAAAAAGTGATTCATAAAAGCCACTAAAGTTTTTTATTGAGAGAAAAAGCTTCAATACATGTTTCACTACATAATTTTACACACAACACTATACCTACTTGTTTATATCTTAGTTAACACCCAAGTTCTGTTACACTCAGTTACAATTGAAAGTTTGAAGTATCGAAATTAAGTTAATAAGTCGAAATTTCAACTTAACTAAGTCGAAATTTCAACTTAGTAAGTCGAAATTTCAACATAATAGTTGAAATTTCAACTTAATATTTTTTTCGTCGTGGCCTTAATACGCTTCCGTAAGTTAATAATTGACTGAACCAAATTATTTTTTTCTGATTTTTATTTAGATCTTTAAATATACATTTTTAATTATTTCACATTCCTACACATTCTTTTGTGTTTTCTTCTCGAGTACAGTAAATATCAGTCAAAATTCGGTATATGAAATTTATTATACATGGGAACGTTAATACTATACAGGGTGTCCCAGTTTATACTAGCAGGACTTCGCCAATCGATAGAGGACCTCATTCTAAGGTGAAAATAAGTTTTATTCAACATGTGTCGTAAAGACCTTCGTTTTCAAGATACAGTGTTAAAGTTTAAAGAAAAATAAAGTTTTTCCTCAGTTATCAAAAAACTACACTAGCTTTCTATTTTCTATTTAAACACACACTTATAATTAACCTTTCGGCTTGGGCATTATAACAGTAATTAATTAATTAACAATTTCTCACATAAACCATATAAACAAATATAAAACTTCTTTACGAAATGCACATTTTACTCGATATCATTTAATGCATCTCTGTGGCTTTAAATCAGCGTACCACCTGAAAACTCTACAATTAGAAGTCATAATATTTGCATATAAAATTTAATAATACATACCATATTAGTAATAATTTAAACCTAAATACTATTTTAGAAAATGTAGAAAAAACGTTTCCAATACAGAATTAGTTTTTTTTTTATATACAGGGTGTTTCGGGAGGAAAGGGAACTATTTTAAGAACGTATTCTAGAGGTCAAAATAAGAAAAAAGTTTCTATTGTGACACCCCATACCCCCCTCGTATGTTAATTAATCTTTTTCCAGATAAAAAGAAACATACACCTTTGGCCTTTTAATGTGATCGTCTAGTTTTAAAATGGTAGGACCCAAACTACGTTGTGTTTGTAGTTTTTTACTTAGATTCTTTTTATAAAGTTTGATATTATTTAATTACTATATAATTAATTCACTTGAGTTAAAACACAGGTAAACTTAAATCTGATATTTAAGTACCCTTTAATTTACCTTCTGAAAGAAAAACGATTAGTGAATGAATACTCTCGATATATTTAAACCAATTTATTTGCATTTAGAGACAACTGTCACAAATGAGTTATATAAGGTCTGAGCAGATATGCCAATGACAAAACTTCGCCATAGGCGGAGAGGAACCCCTCTCGTAAGTTTTCATTGGATGAACCAGTGACACAATCGACTGATAAGTAAAACAAGCCTTGCTTTTTTAATTACCGAGCCTTTGTCGCTGACAGTCTCACTATGATTCTTTAGGTCGCATAACTCGTTGTATTCTTTTTTTGTGAAAGACAATTGTCTCTCGTTTATTGACGTTGTGAATACCCCCCATCAGTAGGAAACCAAGGTAGACACTTATTGCCAATCGTAGATTTATATAGTGTACGTAGACGTGAAGGAACATAGTGAAAGCGTACAGATACTGTGGCTATAAATACATTAGGCGGAGTACCACCGAGATTACCCCTGAAGGACGCTTATGGTTAACCCCATAGGGTCGGTCAGCAATAATCCAGATGGCATATTTCAAAAGCGTGTTGGAGGCTTGTAAAACCCAACAGATCGACCATCGGCACTCGTACATACAATGAAGTTACAAGAATTGACTGGGGTTTAAAACTATGCAACATTTAGCATAAAGGCTCAGATAACAGATGGTTAAGTAGGTAATAAATTCCCTTAAATGTGATTTAAATGAACAGACATAAATAGTAAAATAGTAAAATAGTAAAATAGTACCACAGCGACGGTAATTTCATAGAGTCGTAATTTGTTCTTTTTATTTCGTGAAGTTAATATTGAATGCGTAAAATGGTATGTCTCACCTAGTCTCGGAACTACGGTGAAGTTAGAGATAACCTCTCCCCCGGATTCACCAACCCGTTCTTCGCTGGAACTCATATTGGATGACGACGTCGCGACGTCGGGTGACGCCTCGCGTACTCTACTTCTCAGATGCATACAGGTTATACGTGTATGGAAACGTCGTCGCGTACGTTAAATTCGGTTTGACTTAAATACGATGCGTCTTATCGAGGGAAAAGTGGGTGCGGTGTCGGTTCACGAAACCAGCTAGTCACAACGGCGTTTTAAGTCCGTCCCTCGATAAGAATTTTATGAAGAAGCGTGACAGGTGTCGGTTTACGACTCAACTAGTCACTTTGGAGTCTTCAGAAGTCTCCTTGAATGCCGTTTGGTTTTGCGTATTTATACTAATTTTCCCTGTGACGTATTACCCATTTCGCGTGTAGCCAACAAAGAAGGTATATGGGTCCCTGCATTAGATTGTGACCTGAGTCTCCGGCTGTATAGTGGTTAGTTTCCCGTGGAGATAGGTTTTGTTTACATAATAGACGACTAGCTTTTGTATTCCTACGCCACGAGCTTTGGGACGTCATTCTAAAATGCCAGGTGTGGCCGGGCATTGGATTACTAACCGAGACTAAGGGTTGCATATTGGCTAATTTCCCGTAAAGATAGGTAGGTTCTGTTTATTTTAACAAGATAAGGTCCTGCATTCCCTTGCGTTTGTACGCTCGATAATCGTCGACCTTTAGACTTTTTAAAATTAGGATGAACCGAGTTATTTAAAATATAACGTATTGTAATTCACCGAAATCTCATAACATTCACTGAAAATAATATAAATTTAGGAAAATTGCGCGTAATGAGACAGCCCAGGGCTGGGGCGTCTCACTATAAAATAAATAAGTCCCCGAAAATGCTTCCTTTTCGAGATACAGGTTGTCAAAAAAAAAAAAGAATTAAAAATACGTTTTTCTGCAAGCAAATAATTAAACTTGTACAGGGTTATCCAACGAAAAGGCCCACCCTTATATTTTCTTTATTTTTCGAGTTAGGAAAAAATGTTTCTAATAAAAGTTGTAGTGAATCAAATGAACTCTATTAAAACCCCTGCAAAGAATATACAGGGTGTTCCATAAGAGCGGGACAAACCTAACTTACATTTTTTTAAATGGAACACCCTATATTTTTTTACATTTTTCAAATCTGTGTTTTTTTGTGATTTCAAAAATATATATATGTTGTATCTTATCTTTTACTGTTTTTTATTTATTGCAAATTTCGTGAACAGTATCATTTATACCACCAGCATCTGCATGCGTATCAATCAGGTTAGCCATGGATGAAAAGTTTGTTTTTTGAATTTATTCAATTATTCTGTAAGGCATAAGTGTCAAATTAATTGTTTTTCATTCATGGCTACCCTGATTGATAACCACGCAGATAGCAGATGCTGCTGGTAAAAATAATATTGTTCACGAAATTTGCAATAAATAAAAAAACAGTAAAAGATAAGATACAACATATATATATTTTTTGAAATCACAAAAAAACACAGATTTGAAAAATGTAAAAAAATATAGGGTGTTCCATTTAAAAAAATGTAAGTTAGGTTTGTCCCGCTTTTATGGAACACCCTGTATATTCTTTGCAGGGATTTTAAATGAGGTCATTTGATTCACTACAACTTTTATTTGAAACATTTTTTCCTAACTCGAAAAATAAAGAAAATATAAGGGTGGGCCTTTTCGTTGGATAACCCTGTACATAATTCAAGTGGATATTGGATAACGATGAAATTTAATATAAATCTAAGGGCCTGAATAATCACCCTGTAGATAAAAGAAACACCGACAATTTAAAAATCAATTATTTTACCAACGCGCAACGGTTTGAAATCGAAAACAAATATCAGTGACGCAGAGAAACAGCTTTTAATTATTAATCGAAAACGATTTGTCCTACCAGAAAAACTCAAGAGGCCTTTTCTTTTTAGAATTGGCTGCCGATCAAAAAATGAATACCTTTTTTGAAAGAAAGCAGTGTGCGTAATATTTTTTTCGTCAAAATCATTAATAGGTATTTTGCGACCACGCATATATCAGATACAGGGTGTCCCGTAATAAAGTGCAAAAAATTTAACTGGAGATTCCTCGTCGAAAATAAAGGTGGGTACTTCATATAAAATTTTCCAAAATAAGCTTTCCCTGTTCGGCTACACCCCCTTAAAGGGGTGGGCAAAAAAATGGTTTTTAATTTCTATCTCAAAATCGCGTAATCGAAAGAAGATGAAATTTGGCACATCTTGGTTACTAATCAAAAGGCATCTAACGAAATTATTTCATCCACCTAGCGTGTACACAAAGGGGTGAAATTAAGAATTAAGAATTAAGAGGAAGAAGGGTAGTTCTTGAAATTTTGTAAATATCTTTCTGCCTGCTATTTTTTTTAATAATTAAAAAAAAATAACTAAACATAATGATTCATTTAGAAACTTTCTTATCTCTTGAAAAAATTTCGTAAAATCGACCATTTTTAAGAAAAAAATTAAATTACATCTGCCTAAGTGATCAATCAAAAGCGATGAGCAGGATTATATTAGTGCAAAATACAAAATACTAAAAGTAGGCTGGTGTCAAATTATAATTTGACAATATTACGTACTGACATGATCATTTGGTGCTTATAATTTGACACCAGCCTACTTTTAGTATTTTACACTAATATAATCGTGCTCATCGCTTTTGATTGATCACTTAGGCAGATGTGATTTAATTTTTTTCTCAAAAATGGTCGATTTTACGAAATTTTTTCAAGAGATAAAAAAGTTTCTAAATGAATCATTATGTTTAGTTATTTTTTTTAATTGAAAAAAAAATTCCAGGCAGAGAGATATTTACAAAATTTCAAGAAGGGTAGTTAATTTCACCCCTTTGTGTACATGCTATGTAGATGAAATGATTTCGTTAGATGCCTTTTGATTAGTAACCAAGATGTGCCAAATTTCATCTTTTTCCGATTACGCTATTTTGAGATAGAAATTAAAAACCATTTTTTAGCCCACCCCTTTAAGGGGGTGTAGCCGAACAGGGAAAGCTTATTTTGGAAAATTTTATATGAAGTACCCACCTTAATTTTCGACGAGGAATCTACAGTTCATTTTTTTGCACTTTATTACGGGACACTCTGTATATCACTGGTGGAATTGTCAAAACTCGTTGAAACGAAAATAAGTATTTCCATATCAGTGCATACCAAATCTTAATTTAATTAAATCGTTTGCGAAATATTAAAAAAAAAGGATTTTTTATTATTTTTTTGACACCCTGTATCTCAAAAAGGAAGCATTGAATTCTTATTTATAGGAACTTTTTTCTTATTTTGACCTCTAGAATACGTCCTTAAAGTAGTTCTCTTTCCTCCCGAAACACCCTGTATAAACACAATTACTGTTTATGAAGACGAGTTAACACCTGAAGAGTATGTAAACAAATAAAAAAATGTTAAAATGTTTTTTAATTTACCTATTCATTACCGATTATCCAGGAAATTTTCAATTCAATAAAAATTAAGTCAGGAAATATTCTACAACAGATTGGAATAGGTAAATCGAATTATTATGTATAGTTAAATATGTACATAATTTTAGCGGTCAGTATCGCCAGTTCTGTTCTTTAAGGGAGATTTTAAATAGGGCGCTCAGGATCATACAATTTACATTTTTATCTTTTATTGGTTCCATGTTACGGAGCAACCCGAACGATGCCAATCCAAAAGGTTCTTATTGCTGAGAAACGAAGTACGTTTAGATAGGTTTTATTCTACTGCAGCTTTCTAGACAATTACGTTTAATATAGTTGTGCACGGCGTAAAGAGATATCACCACTCTTAATCCGTGCTTATTTAAATATAAAACTGGCTGCCTATATCCCCATATGGCTGGCGTTCTTGTGATCAGAGGTAGCTGAAAATAAAATAAGAAAATAAAATAAAGATATAGGTAATTTGATATACATATAATACTTACTAATGACAGAATCATCAAGAATAAAATGTAGGCTACATACACACATACAAATTGGTTATTGGTATGGCAATTTTTAAAGCCTTTTTCCATTTATTACAAGGATTTGCGTCTTTCGGAAACCAGTGCATGCGGACAATACTTTTAAGCTGAAAGTACCGCACGAGGCATTAAACAGAATCTTTTGCATTTGCTATTAATTTCACAACTTTAATTGATGTTATTAAACAGTTTTAAGACTTTCAAATATGAACCCTTACTATTTGTCGGATAACATTACCGCGTAATCTAAAACGTCAAATATTTGTTTTCCTCACTATACTGGTTGCATATTTACATAAGAGATGTCGCACCCTTTGTGATTTTCGTGAATACTATTTAAGAAATGTTTAGTTAACGTCATCTATTTTTTTTTTAGATATTGAATACATGATAACTATTCCAGAACCTAGATCACTTCCATTTGGCTTTGAAACTCTATTACCGTGTGAAATGAACATAGAACCAGATAGATTTCAATGGAAATTTTATCCGACCGATGATCCATATAATCCTAATGCTATTATTAATTTAAGCAGTGCAACATTCCAACTTGTTCCAGAAGAACAGTACACGAAACAGAGGAAAAAGTCTGCATTAAAATTGCAAGTAAGTACCTATCTTAAAATATATTTCAGTTATAATGTGGAAAATCTAAAATTGATTTTTTTTAAAATTCAATTTATTCCGTTTTGTTTTGTTTTTTGTTTTTATTTTATTTTCCTCATAGACAAAGTTATATAAAAATTATTATTTTGTCTAGTCCCAATATTGTGGACATCTCTTGTCAAAATTTAATTTATTTTTAAAAACATACACACATAATTCCTAAAAAAATACATATACAAGGGTTAAAATTTTAAAATCTTTGAACAAACCTCTGCATGACTCTCTACTGGAAACATTTGCGATGCACCCTTTTTGAACAATAAAAATATCTGAGGATAGGATGGAACTACCCCAAATACATTTTCCATATCTTATTCTATAGATAGATATATAGATAGATAGAATTCTGTATGCCAATTACAAAAATTGGATAGAATAGGTCGAGTATAGATTACAAACATACAAGCAGGAATACAATAATGTACGTAGATACATAGTAAAAATATAAATAATTTGTTAATATATTATAATGAAATATAAGTAGTTAAAATATAGTTAAAAAATAAAATGGTTTATAATAACTAACACACATAAAATACAAAACATTGTAACCTTCTTTCGTTAATGGCGGAAGTTCGAAAGAGGTTACTTTGACGCCTGAGGGGCGGCGGTGCTTTTTAGGACGGTGTCTCGGGCGCCACTTTCTGTTTAGAGTGCAGAAAGACCACTTTACTCTATTAGCAGGATAATAGAGGCTTCAGGTAGCTTCAGTGAAGACACGGTTAAGCCAGGGGTCTAATTAACCTATAAAGAAAACTCAGAATTTCGAATTACAAACAGAACAAGTTTTATTCAGGAATTAATACAATAAATTTAATATAACTATGGTAAAAATACAGTACAAATATAAGCACAAATATTTACAGCAAAACTTAAGCAGGCAGGCTAGGCAAAACTAAAAGCGGCAAACTACGGTTATTAAGCGGAAAAACGGCAAGCAAATAAAGCGAGTACGCAAATCTACGGTTAAAACGGTTAAACCGAAAGCGTGCGGCAGGTAAAAAGTTCTATCTACAAAAAGCTACTAGCAAAGCTCGGTTGGCAATCTATTATTTGACCAGACAAGACAATATAATTTACAGGCAAAACATATGTTCGAATTAATTTTCAGCAGTTAATTTTTATGACGAGTACAATTTTATAAAACAAAAAAATCATGGAAATAACGGAACACGCGGACTAATTTTCTGGCTGCCCAGGGGGGAAAGACGCGAACTAGTGCAGTTATTAGCAATAAAATCGACAACGCCCTGACGACAGTGCTGTTAAGCGATTACACACGTCAAATCAGCAGGCCGTCAAAACGTCGAGTTTTTCGCGGTTACAAATTTTCTTATTACGGAGCAGGCGGAATCAAATATCGACAACGCCCTGGCGACAGTCCTGTTAAGCGATTACACACGTCAAATCAGGAGGCCGTCAAGACGCCGAGTTTCGCGGTTATCAGACTTTATTAACGCGGAGCGAAATCAAGTAGCGACAACGCCCTGGCGACAGTCCTGTTAAGCGATTACACACGTCAAATTGGCAGGTTAGCAAGACGCTATACTCGGAAGCAGAATTTTGCTCTAAACCGGAACGTTACTCGTGACGTATTGACTTAGAATTAAGCCACTAAAACGTTAAGCGCGGATCATACAAAACAATTCGAACATACATAGGAAAATAATTAAAATAAAATTACCGGTCAAATATAATAGGTTACACTAATGTCTTACTCTTTCTAGCAGCGGAGCTTCCTCTTGCAGGTACTTCGGTTCAGGCGGAGATCTGGACTGGATGGAGCGTCAGCTCAACTGAACGTTAAACGACGGGTGTGTTAGTTTTGTAGCCGGTTTCTGCCACGTACCCCTACCCAACTTGCGCACTGTACGCGAAACTAAGTCAAGCATCGTACACTTGTTGGCGCGGTGCAGCTGGTACTGCAGTCGATGCGTTTTCTGCATAACGCGTAATCGGAGCTATCTCTGGTTTATTGCATTCGTTGCGGCATAATTTAAAAATGCATAAACGGAAAAGACGCGGTTCAAAATGCTTAATTTGAAGTAAATTAATATTTGTTACATTTTGCCTGCCTATTTATACATTAAAAATTTTATTTTATTTACAACCTAATAATACGTCGGTGCTAAAATTTACTTCGTTACACCATGAATAAAATACTTATAAAAGAATAAGAGTAAATTATTCCTTAAAGTTCCTGAATTCCTCCAGAGAGTAAAAGCAGCATAAAAAAGATCTTAATTTTGATTTGAATTGTCTTACATTATCAACTAGTTTTAGATCTGAAGGCAATTTGTTGTACATATAGCTACCAGCATACATAGGAGACTTCTTATAGAGAGCTAGATTATAATTATTTATAAATATATATTGCGGTTACGTGTATTGTAATCATGTTTGTCACGGTGTGCTGGTAGATTATTTTTTATACTAAATATGTACATAAATAATATACATACATAAATAATATACAGGGTTCCCCATATTAAACTACCCATTTTATTATTCGAATAAAATCCTTTTAAGTCGAGTAAAAAAATCTTTTATTACACTAATGTACAGCTAATTGTATGGGATTTATTACGTCCTCAAGATTTGTTCATCTTTTAAAAATCATGTCTTCTAAATGCCCTCTATCAACTTGAACTTTCAATTCTGAATGCAAAATTGTTCATCACCCGGTGAAGAAAATCTCCAACTATCCCTGTAATTTCTTCTCGAATGCGGTCTTTCAAGTCCTCAATTGTTGCAGGGCGACTTGCAAAGACCTCCCTTCAAATACCCCCACAGAAAAAAATCGGGTGCCGTTATGTCGGGAGACCTAGGGGGGCAAGGCAAATTTTCAAATCGAGAAATTATACGGTCGTTAAAAAATTCTCGTAGAATCCTCATGGAGTTTCTGGCTGTGTGAAGCTCATACGGGAGAGGTCTTTGCAAGTCGCCCTGCAACAATTGAGGACTTGAAAGACCGCATTCGAGAAGAAATTACAGGGATAATTGGAGATTTTCTTCGCCGGGTGATGAACAATTTTGCATTCAGAATTGAAAGTTCAAGTTGATGGAGGGCATTTAGAAGACATGATTTTTAAAAGTTGAACAAATCTTGAGTACGTAATAAATCCCATACAATTAGCTGTACATTAGTGTAATAAAAGATTTTTTTACTCGACTTAAAAGGATTTTATTCGAATAATAAAATGGGTAGTTTAATATGGGGAACCCTGTATAAATAAATACTCGTGACAGTGAGCAGTTTGTATTTCTGAAGGTGTCACGACAAGAGTCTCGGTATCCCATATTAAAAATTATTCGCAATACTCTTTTTTGCATAACAAAGACTCTCTGTAGATCCACACTTTGACCCCATGCAATTATATTATAAGATATTTTAGAGTAGAAAAGAGCATAGTACACATTCATTAGAGATGTCCGATCTAAGCTATTTGTCAACATGCTGATAGCAAAGCACGACTGACTTAATTTGGAACAAAGTTGATCAATATGTCTGGTCCAGGAGAGATTTTCATCTAAAATTACTCCCAGAAGCTTTGTCTCTGTGTATAAGTTTAAGCATTGAGTAAAAAATAATAAAGAGGCGCAACTGTCAAGGTTTCGAGATTTTAGTGTTGTATTTTTTTACCAATTGTCTTTACCGATTGTCTTCAATTTTAAGGGCTATACAGCCACATTACAAATACCTTCCCGTAGCACTAAAAATTGGTGATAATCGTAAAGTTATTGGTAAAGAAATAAAATACTAAAATCTCGAAACCTTGACAGTCGCACCTCTTTATTATTTTTTACTCAATGGTTTAAGTGATTACCATTTAGAAAAATATTAACATTTTTATACATATTCCTTGATCGGGCTTTGAACAAGACACACACAGTTTTTTCATAGTTAATAATCAGCCTGTTATTGTAGCACCACATGTTAAATTGATCAAGAATTACATTAGCTAGATCTTCCAATTCTTCAAGGTTTGTGGCCGAAACGATTATTGACGTGTCGTCTGCATACATAAAGATTTTTCCAAGACTTATAAATTCAGGTAGATCGTTAATGAATAGAAGAAATATCAAAGGACCAAGCACACTGCCCTGAGGGGTACCAATCGATAGTTCATATTCATCCGACAGAGAATCTTCGATCTTGACAAAAAGACTTCTGTCCGACAAATATGATGTCAGTCAGTCATTGATATTTCCACGTATTCCAATTTTTTCTAATTTATCTGCAACGAAAGGTATATTTAGGGTGTCGAACGCGCTTGAGAAGTCAAATAATAAACCTATTACATAATTGTTTGCATTTAATTCGCTTATTTCTTGCACCAGCCCCGTTGTTGCTGTTTCTGTTGAAAATTTTCCCCTAAAACCATGTTGCGAGCTCGTCAATATATTATATTTTTCCAAAAACTTCATTATTCTGTTTGCCATAATTTTTTCTATAATTTTAGAAAAAACACTTAATAATGATATTGGCCTGTAATTTTTAATAGTATCTTTTTCACCCTTCTTAAAAACAGGGATTATCAAAGCAGCTTTTAGTTTTTGTGGGAAGGAACCTAATTCGACAGATTTGTTGATTATTAAACAGAAACAAATAATAATAATAATAATATTGACTTTATTAAGAACCAGCAAAATTATTTCAAGGTAGTAGAAATACAATATGTTTTGTAGCAAATTCATTAACACATTCCTTAATTAATTTAATAGGGACTTCATCGATGCCGGTAGATTTTTTGTTTGCCATTTCTAATATTACATTTCTTACTTCATGTATGGTAACTGGTTCAAAAAATATAGTGTTAATATTGGTGCTTTTGGTGGTAGTGCAAGTGTTTGATAGATTAGTAAAATGAGAATCTAGTTTAGTTTTTATGTTGTTGGAAAAGCGATTTGCAAACACATTTGCGACTTGTTTAATATCACTAATGGCAGTGTCATTATAGCTAAGTTTGATTTCTTCTTTTACTCTCTTGTTTCTATTTAAGTTTGAATTTACTATATTCCACAATGTCTTTGTTTTGTTGGATGATAACTCAATTTTGTTTTTATTGTATATTTGTTTTTCTTTTCTTATATTTTGCCTATATTGTTTCTTTTTAATATTATATAAAGTATTTATGTTTTCATCTCTACATTGCTTTCTTAATGAATTTAAATTCTTTAATTCTAAGGATTCCTTCTTTAATTCTGGCGAAAAATTAAGTTTTCTCTCATTGATATTATTACGCAAGTTTTTGTTTGAAGTTTTTTTAGGAAAAGCAGTGTCAAAACTATATTTAAAACTAGACCAGAAAATATAAAAGAAATTGTCTATATTTGACTCATTAGAGTTAGCCAACAGATCTAAATACGCACCGCTAAACGTGAACTTAAAATTTTTCATATTATTAAAGGAAATATTTCTTTGGTACCTAACTATTTTTTTCTCTCTCTTGAGTATTATTACATTCATCATTAAAATTTGAGCTTAATAATTGTGCAGAATGATCAGATATTCCTGGGTCAGTGATTTTAAATGTAACATTTTTTCTATTAGCAATCAAGTAATCTACTGCAGTTTTCGATATGCCAGATATATTGGTAGCAACTCTTGTAGGTTCATTAATAAGGGATGTCATATCAAAACTCAGTAACAAATCATGTAATATGCTGTTTTCTACACTTCTTTTTAATTTATCTATATTTAGATCACCACAGATATAGATGGACGTGTATTTTTTTGTTGCGATCTGTAGCAGTATGGTGAGTTGTCTAATAAAAATTTTAAAGTCACCTTTTGGTGATCTATATAATACTACTATACATGAGTTTTTGTTAAAACAAACTGCAGAACATTCAAAGGCTAAATCTACAGATAGATTATAAAGGGTTGGAATAGAGTTACAGTGATCAATATATTTATTTTCATTTTTAACAAACACTGCAGTTCCACCATGAATATACAGGGTGTATTCTAAAATCACCGACAAACGGAAACTGGAGATTCTGTGATCCAAAATAAGACGAAAGTTGTTATAAATGTATGTCCGAAAATGCTTCCTAACCGAGCTACAGGGTTTTGAGAAAATTTTTTTTTTTTTAGTTTTTTGGAGTTTTTTCAAAAACTGCATAAGATATTATATTGAAATTTGGTACACTCGAATGTCTTACTGAATACAATTAATGAGGTGAGTTTGAGTCGATTGGCTCAATCCAGTGGCGTAACATCGTTTAAGTTACCCCCTCAAATCACAAAAAAACGTACGCCACTGCATTTTTTTTTAAAATGTTTATTTTTAGATTCACTGTTCTATTCTGCAAATAAAATCATACTTAGTGTTTTTTCGATTAGGCACTCTGTTTTTGAGATAATTACTATCTATTAAAATCTGACAGCCCTTCCTCACTCTAATTCGGCGCCGATTTTTCACACATTCTGCGGCGCTAAAGGCTTTTTTTTTAACCAGTTTGGCCGCGCAGCGCCGTGCGTTATGGACGTTTTCGTGTCGGGACCATCGAATAGCGGACTTTCGTGGCGATCCGCCAAGTATTTTAAAAGTTATTGGCGTTTCGATAGCACCGTGTCGAAGAGGTTTGTAAAATTTGAGAAATTAGAAAGAGATACGACACGCGAGAAATTTGAAAAAAAATGGCCGACGTTTTCTGAACGATAGACGTCAAAATAGCGCTTTTTCGTTCGCTCCTACTGAGTCTAAAACCGGCGGGGGGCCGCGCTATTCGCGATGTAGTTTTAAGTTGCATCCTCTAACTCGGTTTTCGCGCAAGAACGGCGGTCCGACGGCGATCTTTCGTTTGGAAATAACGTTTGAAATTGTTCGTGTTTCCGCAATTTTTTCGAATTTCCAAAACATGTCCCCCTTCCGAGCTTATTAACTCGCGACTCCTTTGAGACGGACCGGCGACGTATTTTTTTTTGAAAACTAGATAAAATTTAGAAAATCGCCGTCGAAAATCGTTTTTCTCGATTTTGCCTCCCAAGAAAGTTATGATTTTTTGAAAAGCGGCGATTTTGTCGGATTTCGACGATTCCTCCGACACCTACCCATTAGAAACGCGTCACAGCCTTTCCCTTTGGATATAGAGGATCGCGACACGCACGACGGCCAAGAAGAAGGACAAATGAACAACTCTTTTTTTTCTTTTTCGTCCATCTGAGATATTACCCGAGATACGAATATTTTAAAAAGGTCGATTTTGCAGAAAAACTCTACTTTTCCCCAGGCCCTAACTTCTTTAACCGGAGGATTTTTTCGCCCGGACTTTCGGGAAAGCTAGATCCATCCTACCTCTTGGGTCCCTGAAAATTTCATTCCTTAATCTCCACCGGCGTCCAAGCGGTGAATATTTTAAATTACCAAGACACGCCGAAAATTCGTCGGTGACGTCACCAAAGATGTGGACACCCTTATTAAATACCCATGCCGAGCGTCGCATACATTTTTTGTATTCTGCCCTCATTAGCAAGAGTGGTGCATCTAATTAGTAGTATTGAGTATTGAGAAAACAGCGATTCACTTTATAGTATTTGATGCTTATGATACGTATTGGAAATTAACCATTTGGGTTTACACAAAATGCTTTTGGTTAATAATAATGAAATCACAAGAATATTTTTAACAAAAATCTAATGCAAACAAAAATACAAGAAAAGAAAACAGGTACATGCTGCACTTTTACTATGAAACAGGAGCAATGTTTGTTGGTATAATACAAATGCAAAATGCGGCATCTGCAAAAGATAAAAACAACTTTAAACCGGATACAACTAAATAACACGAATTGTTTAACGAAACGGCGAAGGCAATTAAAATACGAGAGACCCCTTTTCCCTGAACCTTATTTCCTTTCATGTAACAATTCTGTCGGACTGTACGCATGTTTCCCGAAATCTTTAAACTGGATCCAACTAAATAACCCGAATCATCGCTTAACTTAACAGACACGCCAGTGAAAATACACGAAACGTCTCTTTTTTCATGACCTTATCACTTTTCAAGTGGCATCTCTGTTGGACCCTACATCTTTCCCGAAACTCCTCCACCGAATCCAACTAAATTACCCGAATCCCTTAACTAATCGATGACTCCTACGAAAATACGCGAAACGCCTCTTTCCCGATGCCCTTCCCACTTTTCAAGTAGCATCTCTGTTGAACTCCACACCTTTCCCGAGACTCTTAGACCGGATCCAACTAATTTACCCAAATCACTTAACTAATCGAAGACGCCTACGAAAATACACGAAACGCCTCTTTCTTGATGATCTTCCCACTTTTCAAGTAGCATCTCTGTCGGACTCTACATCTTTCCCGAGATTCTTCCACCGAATCCAACTAAATTGCCCCAATCCCTTAACTAATCGAATATGCCTATGAAAATACGCGAAACGCCTTATTTCTCATTACCTTATCAAGTGGCTTCTCTATAGACCCCTACTTCTTTCCCGAGAAAATTAGACCGGATCCAACTAATTTACTCAAATCACTTAACTAATCGAAAACGCCTACAAAAATACATAAAACGCTTCATTTCTGATAATCTCACTTTTCAGGTAGCATCTCTGTCGGGCTCTACATCTTTCCCGAGACTTCCACCGAATCCAACTAAATTACCCGAATGTCTTAACTAAATAGAAGACTAATACGAAAATACACGAAACGCCTCTTTCCTGATGACCTTCCCACTATTCAAGTAGCATCTCTGTTGAACTCTACATCTTTCCCCAGACTCTTCCACCGAATTCAACTAAATTACCCTAATCCCTTAACCAATCGAAGACTAATACGAAAATACGCGAAATACCTCATTTCTCATTACCTTCCCATTTTTGAAGTAACATCTCTATCATACTCTATATCTTTCCCGAGACTCTTCCACCGAACCCAACTAAATTGCCCGAATCTCATAACTAATCGAAGATGCCTACGAAAATACGCGAAACGCCTCATTTTCGATGATCCTTTCACTTTTTAGGTAGCATCTCTGTCGGACTCTACATGTTTCCCGAGACTCTTCTACCGAATCCAACTAAATTACCCGAATCCCTTAACTAATCCAAGATGCCTACGAAAATACACGAAACGTCTCTTTTTTCATGACCTTATCACTTTTCAAGTGGCATCTCTGTTGGACCCTACATCTTTCCCGAAACACTTCCACCGAATCCAACTAAATTACCCGCATCCCTTAACTAATCGATGACTCCTACGAAAATACGCGAAACGCCTCTTTCCTAATGCCCTTCCCACTTTTCAAGTAGCATCTCTGTAAGACTCTACTTCTTTCCCGAGACTCTTAGACTGAATCCTACTAATTTATCCGAATCACTTAACTAATCGAAGACGCCTACGAAAATACGCAAAACGCCTCTTTCCCGATGCCCTTCCCACTTTTCAAATAGCATCTCTGTTGAACTCCTCCTCTCTCCCGAGACTCTTAGACCGGATCCAACTAATTTACACAAATCACTTAACTAATCGAAGACGCCTACGAGAATACACGAAACGCCTCTTTCTTGATGATCTTCCCACTTTTCAAGTAGCATCTCTGTCGGACTCTACATCTTTCCCGAGATTCTTCGACCGAATCCCACTAAATTACCCTAATCCCTTAACTAATCGAATATGCCTACGAAAATACGCGAAACGCCTCATTTCTCATTACCTTATCACTTTTCAAGTGGCTTCTCTATAGACCTCTACTTCTTTCCCGAGACTCTTAGACCGGATCCAACTAATTTATCCAAATCACTTAACTAATCGAAAACGCCTACAAAAATACGCAAAACGCCTCATTTCTGATGATCTCACTTTTCAGGTAGCATCTCTGTCGGGCTCTAGATCTTTCCCGAGACTTCCGCCGAATCCAACTAAATTACCCGAATGTCTTAACTAATCGAAGACTAATACGAAAATACGCGAAACGCCTCATTTCTAATTACCTTCCCACTTTTCAGGTAGCATCTCTGTCAGACTCTACGTCTTTCCCTTCCCGAGCCTCTTCCACCGAATCCAGCTAAATTACCCGAATCTCTTAACTAATCGAAGACTAATACGAAAATACACGACACGCCTCTTTCCTGATGACCTTCCCATTGTTCAAGTAGCATCTCTGCTGAACTCTACATCTTTCCCTAGACTCTTCCACCGAATTCAAATAAATTACCCTTAACTAATCGAAGACTAATACGAAAATACGCGAAATGCCTCATTTCTCATTACCTTACCACTTTGCAAGTAACAACTCTATCATAATCATACTCTACATGTTTCCCGAGACATTTCCATCGAATCCAACTAAATTACCCGAATCCCTTAACTAATCGAAGATGACTACGAAAATACGCGAAACGCTTCATTTCCGATGACCCTCTCACTCTTTAGGTAGCATCTCTGTCGGACTCTACATGTTTCCCGAGACTCTTCCACCGTATCCAACTAACTAAATTACCCGAATCCCTCAACTAATCCAAGATGCCTACGAAAATACACGAAACGTCTCTTTTCTCATGACCTTATCACTTTTCAAGTGGCATCTCTGTTGGACTCTACATCTTTCCCGAGACTCTTAGACCGGATCCAACTAATTTACCCGAATCCCTTAACTAATCAATGACTCCTACGAAAATACGCGAAACGCCTCTTTCCTAATGCCCTTCCCACTTTTCAAGTAGCATCTCTGTAAGACTCTACTTCTTTCCCGAGACTCTTAGACCGGATCCAACTAATTTACCCGAATCACTTAACTAATCGAAGACGCCTACGAAAATACGCGAAACGCCTCATTTCTATTACCTTCCCACTTTTCAAGTAACATCTCTGTTAAACTCTACATCTTTCCCGAAACTCTTCCACCGAATCCAACTAAATTACCCGAATCCCTTAACTAATCCAAGATGCCGACGAATATACGCGAAACGCCTCATTCCTAATGCCCTTCCCTCTTTTCAAGTAGCATCTCTGTAGGACTCTACTTCTTTCCCGAGACTCTTAGACTGAATCCAACTAATTTATACGAATCGCTTAACTAATCGAAGACGCCTACGAAAATACGCAAAACGCCTCTTTCCCGATGCCCTTCAAACTTTTCAAGTAGCATCTCTGTTGAACTCCACATCTTTCCCGGGACTCTTAGACCGGACCCAACTAATTTACGCAAATCACTTAACTAATCGAAGACGCCTACGAAAATACACTAAACGCCTCTTTCCTAATGCCCTTCCCTCTTTTCAAGTAGCATCTCTGTAAGACTCTACTTCATTCCCGAGACTCTTAGACCGGATCCAACTAATTTACCCGAATCACTTAACTAATCGAAGACGCCTACGAAGATGCGCGAAACGCCTCATTTCTATTACCTTCCCACTTTTCAAGTAACATCTCTGTTAAACTCTACATCTTTCTCGAGACTCTTCCACCGAATCCAACTAAATTACCCGAATCCCTTTACTAATCCAAGATGCCTACGAACATACGCGAAACGCCTCTTGCCTAATGCCCTTCCCACTTTTCAAGTAGCATCTCTGTCGGACTCTACATCTTTCCCGAGACTCTTAGACCGAATCCAACTAAATTTCCCGAGTCCCATAACTAATCGAAAATGCCTACGAAAATACGCGAGACGTCTCTTTTCTGATGCCCTCTCACTTTTTAAGTAGCACCTCTGTCGGACTCTACATCTTTCCCGAGACCCTCCGACCGAATCCAACTAAATTGCCCGAATCACTTAGCTAATCGAAAACGCCAACGAAAATATGCGAGACGCCTCTTTTCTGATAACCCTCTCACTTTTCAAGTAGCATCTCTGTTGAACTCCACATCTTTCCGGGACTCTTAGACCGGATCCAACTAATTTACGCAAATCACTTAACTAATCGAAGACGCCTACGAAAATACACTAAACGCCTCTTTCCTAATGCCCTTCCCTCTTTTCAAGTAGCATCTCTGTAAGACTCTACTTCATTCCCGAGACTCTTAGACCGGATCCAACTAATTTACCCGAATCACTTAACTAATCGAAGACGCCTACGAAAATACGCGAAACGCCTCATTTCTATTACCTTCCCACTTTTCAAGTAACATCTCTGTTAAACTCTACATCTTTCCCGAGACTCTTCCACCGAATCCAACTAAATTACCCGAATCCCTTTACTAATCCAAGATGCCTAAAAAACATACGCGAAACGCCTCTTGCCTAATGCCCTTCCCACTTTTCAAGTAGCATCTCTGTCGGACTCTACATCTTTCCCGAGATTCTTCGACCGAATCCCACTAAATTACCCTAATCCCTTAACTAATCGAAGATGCCTTCGAAAATACGCGTAACGCCTCATTTCTCATTATCTTATCACTTTTCAAGTGGCTTCTCTATAGACCTCTACTTCTTTCCCGAGACTCTTGGACCGGATCCAACTAATTTACCCAAATCACTTAACTAATCGAAGACGCCTACAAAAATACGCAAAACGCCTCATTTCCGATGATCTCACTTTTCAAGTAACATCTCTGTCGGGCCCTACATCTTTCCCGAGACTTCCACCGAATCCAACCAAATTACCCGAATCCCTTCACTAATGGAAGACTAATACGAAAATACGCGAAACGCCTCTTGCCTGATGACCTTCCCACTATTCAAGTAGCATCTCTGTTGAACTCTACATCTTTCCCCAGACTCTTCCACCGAATTCAACTAAATTACCCTAATCCCTTAACTAATCGAAAACTTATACGAAAATACGCGAAATGCTTCATTCCTCATTACCTTCCCACTCTTGAAGTAACATCTCTATCATACTCTACATCTTTCCCGAGACTCTTCCACCGAATCCAACTAAATTACCCGAATCCCTTAACTAATCGAAGATGCCTACGAAAATACGCGAAACGCCTCATTTCCGGACTACCCTCTCACTTTTCAAGTAGCATCACTGTCTGACTCTACACCTTTCCCGGGACTCTTAGACCGAATCCAACTAAATTACCCGGATCCATTTACTAATCGGAGACTCCCACGAAAATACTCGAAACGCCCCTTTCCTGATGCCCTCTCACTTTTTAAGTGTAATCTCTGTCCTACTCTACATCTTTCCCGAGACTCTTCCACCGAATCCAACTAAATTGCCCAAATCCCATAACTAATCGAAGATGCCTACGAAAATCAGCGAAACGCCTCATTTCCTGATTCCCTCTTACTTTTTAAGAAGCTTCTCTGTCGGACTCTACATCTTTCCCGAAACTCTTCGACCGAATCCAACTAAATTGCCCGAATCCCTTAACTAATCAAATACGCCTACGAAAATACGCGACACACCTCATTTCTGAAGACCGTCTCACTTTTCAAGTAGCATCTCTGTCTTACTCTACATCTTTCCCGAGACTCTCCGACCGAATCCAACTAAATTGCCCGAATCACTTAACTAATCGAAAACGCCTACGAAAATACGCGAGACGTCTCTTTCCTGATGCCCTCTCACTTTTTAAGTCGCACCTCTATCGGACTCTACATCTTTCCCGGGACTCTTCGACCGAATCCAAATAAATTGCCCGAATCCCTTAACTAATCGGAAACACCTACGAAAATACGCGACACCCCTCTTTTCTGAAGACCCTCTCACTTTTCAAGTAGCATCCCTGTCGGACTCTGCAGCTTTCCCGAGACTCTTAGACTAAATCCAACTAAATTATCCGGATCCCTTAACTAATCAAAGACGCCTACGAAAATACGCGAGACACCTCATTTCCGATGACCCTCTCACTTTTCAAGTAGCATCTCCGTCGGACTCTACATCTTTCCCGAGGCTCTTCCACCTAATCCAACTAAATTACCCGGATCCCATAACTAATCGAGGACGCCTACGAAAATACGCAAAACGCCTCATTTCCGATGACCGTCTTACTTTTCAAATAGCATCTCTGTCGGACTCTACATCTTTTCCTAGACTCTTCGGCCGAATCCAACTAAATTGCCCGAATCCCTTAACTAATCGAAGACTCCTACGAAAATACACGAGACGCCTCTTTCCTGATGCCCTCTCACTTTTTAGGTAACATCTCTGTCGGACTCTACATCTTTCCCGAGACTCTTCCACCGAATCCAACTAAATTGCCCAAATCCCATAACTAATCGAGGATGCCTACGAAAATACGCGAAACGCCTCATTTCCTGATTCCCTCTTGCTTTTTAAGAAGCATCTCTGTCGGACTCTACATCTTTCCCGAAACTCTTCGACCGAATCCAACTAAATTGCCGAATCCCTTAACTAATCAAATACGCCTACGAAAATACGCGACACACCTCATTTCTGAAGACCCTCTCACTTTTCAAGTAGCATTTCTGTAAGACTGCAGCTTTCCCGAGACTCTTAGACCACCGAATCCAACTAAATTACACGGATCCCTTAACTAATCGGAGACTCCTACGAAAATAAACGAAACGCCGCTTTCCTGATACCCTCTCACTTTTCAAGTAGCATCTCTGTCGGACTCTACATCTTCCCCGAGACTCTTCGACCGAATCCAACTAAATTTCCCGAATCCCATAACTAATCGAAAATGCCTACGAAATTACGCGAGACGTCTCTTTCCTGATGCCCTCTCACTTTTTAAGTAGCACCTCTGTAAGACTCTGCAGCTTTCCCGAAACTCTTAGACCGAATCCAACTAAATTACACGGATCCCTTAACTAATCGGAGACTCCTACGAAAATAAACGAAACGCCGCTTTCCTGATACCCTCTCACTTTTCAAGTAGCATCTCTGTCGGACTCTACATCTTCCCCGAGACTCTTCGACCTAATCCAACTAAATTGCCCGAATCATTTAACTAATCGAAAACGCCTACGAAATATGCGAGACGCCTCTTTTCTGATGCCCTCTCACTTTTTAAGTAGCACCTCTGTAAGACTCTGCAGCTTTCCCGAGACTCTTAGACCGAATCCAACTAAATTACACGGATCCCTTAACTAATCGGAGACTCCTACGAAAATAAACGAAACGCCGCTTTCCTGATACCCTCTCACTTTTCAAGTAGCATCTCTGTCGGACTCTACATCTTCCCCGAGACTCTTAGACTGAATCCAACTAAATTATCCGGATCCCTTAACTAATCGAAGACGCCTACGAAAATACGCGAAACGCCTCATTTCTATTACCTTCCCACTTTTCAAGTAACATCTCTGTTAAACTCTACATCTTTCCCGAGACTCTTCCACCGAATCCAACTAAATTACCCGAATCCCTTTACTAATCCAAGATGCCTAAAAAACATACGCGAAACGCCTCTTGCCTAATGCCCTTCCCACTTTTCAAGTAGCATCTCTGTCGGACTCTACATCTTTCCCGAGATTCTTCGACCGAATCCCACTAAATTACCCTAATCCCTTAACTAATCGAAGATGCCTTCGAAAATACGCGTAACGCCTCATTTCTCATTATCTTATCACTTTTCAAGTGGCTTCTCTATAGACCTCTACTTCTTTCCCGAGACTCTTGGACCGGATCCAACTAATTTACCCAAATCACTTAACTAATCGAAGACGCCTACAAAAATACGCAAAACGCCTCATTTCCGATGATCTCACTTTTCAAGTAACATCTCTGTCGGGCCCTACATCTTTCCCGAGACTTCCACCGAATCCAACCAAATTACCCGAATCCCTTCACTAATGGAAGACTAATACGAAAATACGCGAAACGCCTCTTGCCTGATGACCTTCCCACTATTCAAGTAGCATCTCTGTTGAACTCTACATCTTTCCCCAGACTCTTCCACCGAATTCAACTAAATTACCCTAATCCCTTAACTAATCGAAAACTTATACGAAAATACGCGAAATGCTTCATTTCTCATTACCTTCCCACTCTTGAAGTAACATCTCTATCATACTCTACATCTTTCCCGAGACTCTTCCACCGAATCCAACTAAATTACCCGAATCCCTTAACTAATCGAAGATGCCTACGAAAATACGCGAAACGCCTCATTTCCGGACTACCCTCTCACTTTTCAAGTAGCATCCCTGTCTGACTCTACACCTTTCCCGGGACTCTTAGACCGAATCCAACTAAATTACCCGGATCCCTTTACTAATCGGAGACTCCCACGAAAATACTCGAAACGCCCCTTTCCTGATGCCCTCTCACTTTTTAAGTGTCATCTCTGTCCTACTCTACATCTTTCCCGAGACTCTTCCACCGAATCCAACTAAATTGCCCAAATCCCATAACTAATCGAAGATGCCTACGAAAATACGCGAAACGCCTCATTTCCTGATTCCCTCTTACTTTTTAAGAAGCATCTCTGTCGGACTCTACATCTTTCCCGAAACTCTTCGACCGAATCCAACTAAATTGCCCGAATCCCTTAACTAATCAAATACGCCTACGAAAATACGCGACACACCTCATTTCTGAAGACCCTCTCACTTTTCAAGTAGCATCTCTGTAAGACTGCAGCTTTCCCGAGACTCTTAGACCACCGAATTCAACTAAATTACACGGATCCCTTAACTAATCGGAGACTCCTACGAAAATAAACGAAACGCCGCCTTCCTGATACCCTCTCACTTTTCAAGTAGCATCTCTGTCGGACTCTACATCTTCCCCGAGACTCTTCGACCGAATCCAACTAAATTTCCCGAATCCCATAACTAATCGAAAATGCCTACGAAAATACGCGAGACGTCTCTTTCCTGATGCCCTCTCACTTTTTAAGTAGCACCTCTGTAAGACTCTGCAGCTTTCCCGAGACTCTTAGACCGAATCCAACTAAATTACACGGATCCCTTAACTAATCGGAGACTCCTACGAAAATAAACGAAACGCCGCTTTCCTGATACCCTCTCACTTTTCAAGTAGCAGCTCTGTCGGACTCTACATCTTCCCCGAGACTCTTCGACCTAATCCAACTAAATTGCCCGAATCACTTAACTAATCGAAAACGCCTACGAAATATGCGAGACGCCTCTTTTCTGATGCCCTCTCACTTTTTAAGTAGCCTCTGTAAGACTCTGCAGCTTTCCCGAGACTCTTAGACCGAATCCAACTAAATTACACGGATCCCTTAACTAATCGGAGACTCCTACGAAAATAAACGAAACGCCGCTTTCCTGATACCCTCTCACTTTTCAAGTAGCATCTCTGTCGGACTCTACATCTTCCCCGAGACTCTTCGACTTAATCCAACTAAATTGCCCGAATCACTTAACTAATCGAAAACGCCTACGAAATATGCGAGACGCCTCTTTTCTGATAACCCTCTCACTCTTCAAGTAGCATCTCTGTCGGACTCTACATCTTTCCCGAGACTCTTCGACCGAATCCAAATAAGTTGCCCGAATCCCTTAACTAATCGGAAACACCTACGAAAATACGCGACACCCCTCATTTCTGAAGACCCTCTCACTTTTCAAGTAGCATCTCTGTCGGACTCTGCAGCTTTCCCGAGACTCTTAGACTGAATCCAACTAAATTATCCGGATCCCTTAACTAATCGAAGACGCCTACGAAAATACGCGAATCGCCTCTTTCCTGATGCCCTCTCACTTTTTAAGTAACATCTCTGTCGGACTCTACATCTATCCCGAGACTCTTAGACCGAATCTAACTAAATTTCCCGAGTCCCATAACTAATCGAAAATGCCTACGAAAATACGCGAGACGTCTCTTTCCTGATGCCCTCTCACTTTTTAAGTAGTACCTCTGTCGGACTCTACATCTTTCCCGAGACCCTCCGACCGAATCCAACTAAATTGCCCGAATCACTTAACTAATCGAAAACGCCAACGAAAATATGCGAGACGCCTCTTTTCTGATAACCCTCTCACTTTTCAAGTAGCATCTCTGTTGAACTCCACATCTTTCCGGGACTCTTAGACCGGATCCAACTAATTTACGCTAATCACTTAACTAATCGAAGACGCCTACGAAAATACACTAAACGCCTCTTTCCTAATGCCCTTCCCACTTTTCAAGTAGCATCTCTGTAAGACTCTACTTCATTCCCGAGACTCTTAGACCGGATCCAACTAATTTACCCGAATCACTTAACTAATCGAAGACGCCTACGAAAATACGCGACACACCTCATTTCTGAAGACCCTCTCACTTTTCAAGTAGCATCTCTGTCGGACTCTGCAGCATTCCCGAGACTCTTAGACTCAATTCAACTAAATTATCGGGATCCCTTAATTAATCGAAGACGCCTACGAAAATACGCGAGACACCTCATTTCCGATGACCCTCTCACTTTTCAAGTAGCATCTCCGTCGGACTCTACATCTTTCACGAGGCTCTTCCACCGAATCCAACTAAATTACCCGGATCCCATAACTAATCGAAGACGCCTACGAAAATACGCGAAACGCCCCTTTTCTGATGCCCTTCCCACTTTTCACGTAGCATCTCTGTCGGACTCTACATCTTTCCCGAGGCTCTTCCACCGAATCCAACTAAACTACCCGGATCCCTTAACTAATCGGAGACTCCTACGAAAATACACGAGACGCCTCTTTTCTGATAACCCTCTCACACTTCAAGTAGCATATCTGTCGGACTCTACATCTTTCCCGAGACTCTTCGACCGAATCCAAATAAATTGCCCGAATCCCTTAACTAATCGGAAACACCTACGAAAATACGCGACACCCCTCATTTCTGAAGACCCTCTCACTTTTCAAGTAGCATCTCTGTCGGACTCTGCAGCTTTCCCGAGACACTTAGACTAAATCCAACTAAATTACCCGGATCCCTTAACTAATCGAAGACGCCTACGAAAATACGCGAGACACCTCATTTCCGATGACCCTCTCACTTTTCAAGTAGCATCTCCGTCGGACTCTACATCTTTCCCGAGGCTCTTCCACCTAATCCAACTAAATTACCCGGATCCCATAACTAATCGAAGACGCCTACGAAAATACGCAAAACGCCTCATTTCCGATGACCGTCTTACTTTTCAAGTAGCATCTCTGTCGGACTCCACATCTTTTCCTAGACTCTTCGGCCGAATCCAACTAAATTGCCCGAATCCCTTAACTAATCGAAGACTCCTACGAAAATACACGAGACGCCTCTTTCCTGATTCCCTCTCACTTTTTAGGTAACATCTCTGTCGGACTCTACATCTTTCCCGAGACTCTTCCACCGAATCCAACTAAATTGCCCAAATCCCATAACTAATCGAGGATGCCTACGAAAATACGCGAAACGCCTCATTTCCTGATTCCCTCTTACTTTTTAAGAAGCATCTCTGTCGGACTCTACATCTTTCCCGAAACTCTTCGACCGAATCCAACTAAATTGCCCGAATCCCTTAACTAATCAAATACGCCTACGAAAATACGCGACACACCTCATTTCTGAAGACCCTCTCACTTTTCAAGTAGCATCTCTGTAAGACTCTGCAGCTTTCCCGAGACTCTTAGACCGAATCCAACTAAATTACACGGATCCCTTAACTAATCGGAGACTCCTACGAAAATAAACGAAACGCCGCTTTCCTGATACCCTCTCACTTTTCAAGTAGCATCTCTGTCGGACTCTGCAGCTTTCCCAAGACTCTTAGACTGAATCCAACTAAATTATCCGGATCCCTTAACTAATCGAAGACGCCTACGAAAATACCAGAGACACCTCATTTCCGATGACCCTCTCACTTTTCAAGTAGCATCTCTGTCGGACTCTACATCTTTCCCGAGGCTCTTCCTCCGAATCCACCTAATTTTCCGAATGCCATAACTAATCGAAGACGCCTACGAAAATACGCATAACGCCTCATTTCCGATGACCGTCTTACTTTTCAAGTAGCATCTCTGTCGGACTCTACATCTTTTCCTAGACTCTTCGGCCGAATCCAACTAAATTGCCCGAATCCCTTAACTAATCGAACACGCCTACGAAAATACGCGAAACGCCTCATTTCCGATGACCCTCTACTTTTCAAGTAGCATCTCTGTCGGACTTTACATCTTTCCCGAGACTCTTCCACCGAATCCAAATAAATTACTCGAATCCCTTAACTAATCGAAGACGCCCACGAAAATACACGAAACGCCTCATTTCCACCTTATCTATAAATTCTCTGTCGGGCTCTGCATCTTTCCCGAAGCTTTTCGGCCGAATCCAACTAAAACGCCCGAATCCTTTAACTAATCGAGAACGCCTACGAAAATACACCATACGCTTCATTTCCGATAACCTTCTCACCTTATTTTTTATTCAAGACTTCTATGTCGGACTCATTTTTTTTTTGCAAATTTTTTACCAAAACTACTTGATGCGTACGGTCATTATTATTTTTGCTATATTGGACCGTCTAGAACCTACTATTTCTACGATCCCACAGGAGCCATTTTTTAAATATTTTTTAAAGAACGGCATCATATTTTTTCCCCATTGGGGTCGAAAAAAAAATTGAAATTGGGCGCCCAAAAAATTTTTCCGAAGGGGGCCGAAATTAAAAAAGTTTCGAAAAAATTTTCCCCCATTTTAGACACCCCACCAAAAAAAAAATCCAAAAAATTTTTTTTACCAAAAAAACGTCACTGACCTTTATTTGGCAGCTGTCATCGAAATGTTTAAAAATTTTAGTCTAGAACTCACTATTTCTACGGCCCCGCAGGGGCCATTCCATTACTATATCTTAAATAGAGCCCCGCAGGGGCTCTGAACTTTTTATTTTTTTTCTCAAATTTTAATCCTAAAATCCTGAATTTTTTCCAACTCCCGACCCCGCGACCCCATGTCGGACTCTACTTTTTCCCGAAATTTAAAAACCGTCTTTCAACTAAAAACCCCGAGATGAAACTACTGATATAGAGGGTCAGCCTCGCAGAGATAGGTTAGGCAAGCCAGACCCGTAGGGTCTGGCGCCGCCTAACCTAGTTGGTATTAAAGTACGACCACACATTTTAAAAAAAATTAAATTTGATTTTTATTTAAATAAAATTTATCAAAATAACGCAGTTAACTATTACATAATAAAAATATTTCATTGAAAAAGGAATTATTAATTTAGATACTGTACAAAATGCCCTGAGGGTCTTGTTGGATGCAAGCTTGAGCTCTTTTAAGTAAATTAAACCTAACACGCTGGAAGATTTGTGGCATGGCTCTAATTTCATCACATGCCGTCTCTATGCGATTCCACAGTTGCAATCAATTATTAATTTGTACAGTATACACACGGGATGGAATCGCATAGAGACGGCATGTGATGAAATTAGAGCCATGCCACAAATCTTCCAGCGTGTTAGGTTTAATTTACTTAAAAGAGCTCAAGCTTGCATCCAACAAGACCCTCAGGGCATTTTGAACAGTATCTAAATTAATAATTCCTTTTTCAATGAAATATTTTTATTATGTAATAGTTAACTGCGTTATTTTGATAAATTTTATTTAAATAAAAATCAAATTTAATTTTTTTTAAAATGTGTGGTCGTACTTTAATACCAATTATCTCAAAAACGGAGTGCCTAATCGAAAAAACACTAAGTATGATTTTATTTGCAGAATAGAACAGTGAATCTAAAAATAAACATTTCAAAAAAAAAATGCAGTGGCGTACGTTTTTTTGTGATTTGAGGGGGTAACTTAAACGATGTTACGCCACTGGATTGAGCCAATCGACTCAAACTCACCTCATTAATTGTATTCAGTAAGACATTCGAGTGTACCAAATCTCAATATAATATCTTATGCAGTTTTTGAAAAAACTCCAAAAAACTAAAAAAAAATTTTTTTTTCAAAACCCTGTAGCTCGGTTAGGAAGCATTTTCGGACATACATTTATAACAACTTTCGTCTTATTTTGGATCACAGAATCTCCAGTTTCCGTTTGTCGGTGATTTTAGAATACACCCTGTATATTGTCTACAGTAACTAGAGATATTTTGATAACCCTGAATATTTCCTATCTGAGCCTAGTATATACTTATTAGCTGTTCTTTTGTCATAATTGATTTCATATTTCTGAACAAGCAACACATTGAATTTAATTTAGATATTATACTCTTTCATTGTCTACAAAATTCGATTTTTTGATTATTCGATCATTTCCTAAAAGAATTAGTTAAGAACTTCTTAAGTAAAGAAGAAGTTTGTAAAATCATTATAAAAGCAAGACTTTACACTTATTCGTATCTTCGATACCAAATGCCACCTGAAATATTGTACGGTATAGTTTTGTAGTCCCCGTCAGTTAGTATACTGTAATGTTATGTCTGTTATAACCTGGTGTTCATTTGGGGGATGAATCTATCATGATACTGTTTACGCCAAAAATGTCCCTCTACAACAGAAATCGACGTGTTGCGGCGATTTCTTAAATTTTTCATAGGGCAAAAATACTGGGGGCGGGGAATTTTCAAATGAACACATATATTTTCGGTTACCCGATGCTAGACAATCTCCCCATGACAGTGATGATACGGTAATGTCTAGAGGGTCTAGGGAAAATTGGACTTCTTTACAGGAATAAAAGACACAGTTGGTATCACAATTTTCATCTGTCAGTGAGAAAAATATTGAAAGAGGAGTTACAGCTATTACTGGATTTGGAATTGGGGGCTTTGCTTTTTATTTGCAAAATTGTTTCCAACATCTGAAAAATACTCATTAAGAACATTAGCTATTTCAGTTTCATTAAAAGTTATACCTACCTATTTGTTTTTGTTAAAATTTGTTTTACGTCAGGTTTTTCAATTTGCGTATTATTCATCTCATTTATTGTTTTCCATAATTGTTTACTATTTTTGTTTGATTCAGTTTATCTTTTTGTAATAATTTATTTTTGATATTTTAATCAGATTGTTTAAAAAGTTTCTATAATTAATAAACTTCCTTTTTTCATTGTTTGGGTATTTTTGACATTTCTTGTACATCTTATCCCTTTTGTTAATCGAAATAAAAAGAGCTTTACTAATCCAATTTTTTCTCTTAACTTCCTTCCTTTTATGTTTCACAGTTTTAGTATACCTATTGGTTTTCTCCGGTAAAATTGTGTTTAAAAGATATGCACATTCATTAACATTATTTGTATTATAATAGTTATTAAGCCAATCATAATTTTGAAGGTCAGATTTTAAGATTTTTAAAATTTATATATTTGGTAACATTTTGCCCTTCAGATTGTATACTATGTATTTTTATGTTTAGATTCATTATTGTGGAGAAATGGTTGATGATACAAGTTTTTATTAAAAAAGGAATTACAAATATCGTTTGTATTGGAATATTTTACTACTTTAAAAAAATATGTGGTCTAAACATGATACTGAATACTTTGTAATCTTGTCACGGTATTAATTTAGATATAAAGTTATACTCACCTAATACATTTAAGTAATCAAAAGTTACATCTTTGTCCTGCAGTATGTTTAGATTTATATCACCGACTATAATATGGTAATCACATGATTCTATATACTATATATATATAACTATATATGGCAGTTAACCAAATAGTTTTATTGCCCACGAATAATTTTACTTCCACTATCTGACAATCATTGATTTTTCTAATATTAGCGACATAATTTAGTGTATTTTTCACATAAACAATTACACCATCACTTTTATTGATATTTCCCTCACTGTAAATCATACTTGTTAAATTATTTTAAAAAGAATCGAAAATCAACACAACAAAAATAAAATAAACTTAAAAGTTCAACACAATTTATTGGGCCACCGCGTACAATACAAAGACGATAATTAAGTAAGTGTACTTAAGGCTTCAGCCGCTAAACCATGAATGCCTCGACCTGTGACTCTCGCCCTCAGCTTCCCTGAATCCCGACTCGGCGTGGTCCCGCTCCCTGCATACCCCGCAGAGGGATCTTCTCAAGAGGTGATGCTAACATTCGGCCTTTCCTGACCCAAGAGTGTCCTCACTCTTCATGCTCAAGGAAACTGAAACTCGAATTGTTTGCATTAGAATCTCGAGATGTCATCCGAGTCACTAATACAAAAATAAAAAAAAAATAAAAATTGCGAGGACACAGGTGACCTAAAATTCTGTTGATACTCCAGATCAATCACCAGCAATCTGACCTAGCCTGTAAATAAACAATGAACTTGGCCAAGTTGATTATTAATTAAGTAATCACATAATATAAAAAAAACTTCCAATTAATAAACTTATCTAAACTATAATAACCTTTTACTAACTTAGCCTAATGATCACCTAGTACCCTGCCAGCCCTGTACCACCAGTGATCCCAGGAAATACGTTTGTTCGGTACCGTTACCTAACCCGGAAATAAGAGAACCCTTCAGTAGCACTACTCCTGTAGTTTACTTACCGCGCTACCTACGCTCATTATTCTCTTACCCCATCAGTAACTGGAACAACACGTACCCCTGACTTACCCTGTTCACCAGTGATCTCACCGCCACCTGGTGAACCCTATCCAGTGACTCTACCGTCACTTGGTGATCCTATCCAATGCCGTCACCACCACCTGGTGATCCTGCCCAGTGACTCTACCGCCACCTGGCCACCTGTTCAGCGATGTTTCCACAAACTGACAATCCTGTCTAACGAGGTTACCACCACCTGGCACTCCTGTCCAGCGATGTTGCCACAACCTGGTAATCCTGTCCAGCGATACTGCCACCACCTGGCACTCCTGTCCAGCGATGTTGCCACAACCTGGCAATCCTGTCCAGCAATGCTGCCACCACCTGGCAACCCTGTCCAGCGATGCTGCCTCCACCTGGCAATCCTGTCCAGTAATGCTGCCACCACCTGGCAACCCTGTCCAGCGATGCTGCCTCCACCTGGGCAATCCCGTCCAGCGGTCGTCACCCATACTACTCGTAATGAATCCACGGCCTCATGTTGTCCACTCCAGCCACGCCACTGTACCTCATTTGAGAACGACTACTTCCTGGTATATCTGACACCTCATAACGGTCATTGTCCAGGACTTTTGCAACTCTAAACGGTCCTCTCCATTTGGGCAGCAGTTTTTGGCTCCGCCCAGTAGCTGGATTACTAGTGACTTTGAGCAGAACCAGATCACCCTCGTTGTATACGCAAGGGTCTTGCCGCTTCTGATCAAACCTACGCTTTTGATCTGCCTGATACTCGCTTACATATCTCTCCATTCGTGTTCGTATATCTGTAACATTCAAAATTTCGCGCTCATCTGTTTCTAACTGACCTTGTGAAAAGACTCTATACCCCATTAATGCTTCACTAGGTGTGACGCCTATGGCTTTATTAATGGTGCCGTTTAACCCTAGCTGAATATTATGAATATTTAGGTCCCACCGAGTGTCATCCGTAGCCGCACCCATTGTTGCTAGTGAATCTAAAATAGTTCTGTTATATCGCTCGACTTGTCCATTGCCTCGAGGAATTGCTACCGCGTTCAAGTGGTGCCTAGTGCCGATTAACTCGCAAAATTTTTGAAATTTATCGCTAGTAAATGCTTTTCCTCTATCGCTGATTATTCTACGCGGAACTCCAAATACCTTTATCATATCTTTAAGAGAGTTAATAGCCGCTTCGGACGCCGTATTCTTTACGGGATAAATTAAAATAAATTTGGTAAAGGCATCTACTATTACAAAAATGTGAGTTTTATCCGATTTTGACTTGATAAATGGTCCAAGATGGTCAATATGAATGGTATGAAAGGGTTTGGGAACCTTTTGTATAGGATGAAGATAACCTTGAGCCTTTCCTCCGGGCATTTTGTAAAATAAACAATTAATGCAATTTTTCACATATTTTTTTATGAATCGTCGCATGTGTGAAAACCAATATTTTGTTGCTATTAAGTCGAAAGTCTTTTCATATGCAAAGTGACCTACATCATCGTGGGCCATTCGCAGTATTTGAAACCTAGCCTGCTTGGGCACCACCCACCTTAACCCACGACTAGTAATTTTGTAAACCTTTCCACCCTTCAACGCATAATCGTGAAAAATTTGCTGATTTTCAGGCAAGTTACCCGACTCTAAGATCTTCTTAATTTGTTGTATATTTTTATCGTTTTGCTGAGCCGCCAACAACCAGTTCTCCTCTTTAATAACTGATACAAGTACACCTTTGGTAACAATAGGGGGATTTCTACTTAATGCATCTACATGTCGCATGTGTTGTGCAGACCGATGTATAATTTGAAAATTGTATTCAGATAAAGCAAGTACCCATCGCCCGACACGTGCGTTTACCTCACTTTTCAGAAATGTATTTTTAACTGCGGCACAGTCCGTTATAATAGTAAAATGACGACCAAGCAAGTACTGGCGAAATCTTTTGACAGTTGATACTATCGCAAGCGTTTCAAGTTCAAATGAGTGAAATTTTTGTTCATCTTTTGTAGTTTGGCGACTAAAGTAAGCCACTACCTTTTCTCCGTTTTCATGCAACTGCACGAGCAGTCCAGCTAAACCCCACCGACTAGCATCGGTGTATAATTTAATTTCCTTTAATGGGTCATATAAAGCTAATACTGGCACATTTATTAAGCATTGCTTTAAAGTTTCAAATGATTTTTCCTGTTGTTCTCCCCACTCCCACTTAGCATCTTTCATCAACAAGCTACTTAAATGCCTTGCCTTTGTTGCATAATTAGGTATATATTTACGAAAGTATCCGGTTAACCCTAAATATTGCCGAACATGATGTACATTGATTGGTGTTGGAAATTTAGCTACCGCTTCAATTTTTTTCCTAGTTGGTTGAACATTAGAGTTAGAAATTTCATGACCTAAATATTCTATTTTAGTTTCCAGAAAAAAACATTTTAGATTTAGGGTAAGGCCGTTTTTTTTCAAAATTTCAAAAACATCCCGCAGTATTTCAAAGTGTTGCGTTATACTAATACTGGGAATAAGTATGTCATCTAAATATACTAAAACTTTGTTGAACCTTAATTGTCCAAGTGCTGAATTAAGCATTCTCTGAAACACTGCTGGAGCATTTGTCAATCCGAAGGGGACTCGTAAAAATTCATAATGTCCGTCTTGTGTGATAAATGCTGTTAAAGGAATTGATTCAGAAGCAACTGGTACCTGGTAGTACCCAGAAAAAAGATCTAAGCTAGTAAAATATTTAAAACCCGACAATCGTCTTAATTGCTCTTCGATCAAAGGAAGCGGGTATTTGTCTTGTACCGTTATTTTATTTAAGGCCCTATAATCAACACACAGCCTTTTTTCACCATTTTTCTTTGTAACTAATAAAACGGTGCTTGCATACGGTGAATGAGATTCCCTTATTATTTCATTTTTTAAAAGATCATCGATCATTTCTCTAATTTGTTGTCGTTCATTATCTGAAAACTGCCTAGGTCTGAAGGCTACAGGTTTATCAGTAGTTAAAGTTATTTTCATTTCAGTTAAAGACGTTTTTCCGATTTGTGCTAAGGTGCTAGCTATACACCCTGAGTAGTGGTTTAAAAATTTTAAAAGGTTATCTACAGCTTCCGCATTTTCCAAACCTACATTGACTATTGAATTTTTAATTAAGTTTACGTGCAGATTGACCACGTCATCAGAAAATGTCAAACTATTACCTATCCTGCTGTACTGGACGTCACTTAGTTCAGTGAAATTTTGTCCCACTAACAGTTCTACGCCCATGAGTTCCATGACACAACTATTATCGATAACAAAATAGTCAACATATCTCCTAACACTATCAATCATGGTCTCAGCAGTACAGAAATGTTTTGGTTTAATTTTCGAACCTGAAAGAGTCGTTAAAACGATATCGTTCTCAGTGTGTGTTATTGTTAGTTTTAATTTTTCAAGAGCCCTTTTAGTAATAAGTGAACACTCACTGCCTAGGTCGATGTAGCACTTGATGGTTTGTTTATTTACGAGCGCAGTTTTAAAGAATTTATCATTGCTATTAGGACCTAGATAGTTTCAAACCCCTGCTGTCAAGAATACGTCTGGGAAGGGCAGTGACGTTTGAAATGACCGACTTGGTTACAGTTAAAACACTTACTATGGTTTACTCTATTACCGGGTGGCCTAACTAAACTTCGGGATGTAGATATATTTTTGCCAGAGGTTATTGAATTTGTTTTTGAATGTATTTTCCTCTGATCATCTAGCGTTTTGAAATGACTAGCTAAAATCGTAGGATTTGTTATTTCTGCGGCCGAAACCGAGAATTTAATTTGTTCGTCCGAAATGGTTCCCATTATTAAATTTACCTTATCTTCATCGTCAATAGGAATTTTTAATCTATTAATTAGAGATAGTTTTTCAAATAAATATTCGTATAATCCCTTATTAGTATTAGGCGTACAATCGAGCATGGTTTTTAGCAAATTGTGCAAATTTCTCTTAGACCTAAAGTTATCGCGAAGCATTTGTTTCCACTCAGGCCAACTAAAAATATGTGTAGGTAACCCTCGATACCATGTCTCGGCAGGACCGCGCAATTTGTTTAAAGCTAAATGGCACACCGTTTTATCGTCCCATTTATATAAATACATAAACTCATCCACCATTTCTATCCAATCTTTCACACTTTGGTGAAGTGGATTAAATTCAGGAATAATACTACTTGTAATAGATGTCACACTTACCAGCTGGTTATTATTCCTCACCTCTAAATCCTGAACTATTCTGCCCATACCTTTAATTATAGCCTGACTTAGCCCTACCATATACCGTTTTTGAGTTATTAAACGTCGAATATCTTAGTTAAACTAGTTAGGTACTGTAAATATGGAAAAGTTAACATTATTAATGTGAGCTATGAAAATGACACCCCATTTAAAAAAATGTATTATTTTTTTGTATCCCCTGAAATCTGCACGCCACTGTACTTTTGATGGCATTTTAATAAAATTCAGTCATAACCACACAACTTTTATTTAAAACTTTTTTTTCTATAGGCAATAATAACGCTGATAAGGGGTGGGTAATTTATAATGAATAACCCTGTACATGTGCATAAGGATCAGAATAGCGCGGTTATAATTAAATAGTGGGGGCATCGTGGCCCGCTTGTTTCGTTTCGAGTTTCGATTTAGTCATTTATTGAGCTCTGTGCGGTGTTGATCTTTCTTAAAATAAGGAATTTACGAATACTCACTGACATTAAATCGTTCATTAATTTATTGAATTGAATTTTCGTAAGCTACAATAAATAAATTTATTGTATCTTGCATTGAATGCCCACTGTAGTGCCATTTTATTATTTGTACTTTCTCCTCTGTCCGATAAATATCCATTTTATTAGTTACAATAATTATTTTATGAAAAACACTTAAATTTACAAGGTTACCTGTTGCCCTGCGACTGCGACCAGTCCTACAAAGTAAATTAACAATTAACATCTCTCTACATCGGTGTGGTGATCGCGCCGATCGCATCGCGGGCACACTTGATAGTCGCCCCACTATTTATATGGCGCTATTCTGAGCCATATTGCACATGTACATAAGTGCATAGGATTTTCCTATCCGCTTACTGCCCAGCGCCTTACTGTATATACGGAAAGGATCCGGTACCACTTCATATCGCCGCGTGGCATCGCAAAATTCCCGCTATTTCACTTTGCAAGTCAGTTCCTAAAAATTTAAAATGGTGCTAGCAGACACGATCCCGGTAGAGACGATGACCAATGGGAAGGCGAGGCCCGCTCAACCTCCCATTTGAAGCTAAGGTCACGAACTCACGAGGAATTCCAGAACGCGAGGGTAGAGTGAACCTATTCTTCCGTAGACCAGCGCGACCCTGAAGGTGGATCAGTCTATGGTAGATCTGATTAAGAGCTACTGATCTACGGTAGATTCACTCTCGCGCCTATGTGGATTCTTCACTCGTGATCCGTTAGACCGGCTTATGGAGACGATTACCTGCGCTGTAATCGTCTTGTAATTAAAACTCCCGTCCGTCCATTGAGGAATCGGTACTGGCGGAGGATAGTGCATATCCTTGGTCGTCTCTACATGCTGCATCGTGCCTGGATGCGTTCGTTCAAGTATGGGATAATGGCCGAAAAAGATAAATGGAATTTTGGGAAGTGTACTGAAAATCGACTTAAAATTTATAAAAAAATCCTGATATGCACGAAATCTCATATTTCATGCATATCAGGCAAAAAATGGAATTTTGGGGTTTAGGAACCGTAGTGAAAATGGAGATATTTTTGGTAAAAAAAATGGTGTATATAGAACCTGATGTTCCATATACACCATAAAAGCCTGATGCTTGTTGCTTAGGACTAATGGGATCTTTTTGCTTAAATCTACTTATGCCTCCTGCTGGGTTCGTTAACACTCCCCTCCTTTGAAAAATTCGTCTTTTGGAATCGATCACTATATCACTGTATCACTGCTTAAGATTAATTAAAATTATAAAATTATAATAATATTTCCATCAGGAAATAATTGAAAGAATGGATATTGGGATAATAGGATTTATTAACAAATCTTGTGGGAACATGGTGGTGGTGGTATGGGTAACATAGATATAACACATAGGATAATTTTTACAATTATTGGCCGAATAGTAGCTGGACATTTAACATTAAGAATTTTTATAATTATTGGCCTCATAGGTTTAAAGATAAAATGGATCATAACATTGGTAATTTATAGAATTATTGGTCAAAAATAGGCTTAACATATTAATCGAATGAACATATTTTGAAAACATGATAGTGTCTTTGTGCACTGTTTTCTGGTCTTCTGTCCGGTTCTTCGATCTTCGTCTTCTGTCTTCGTCTTCGTCTTTTGTCTTGGGAGTCCATCCTCTTGGGGAATGCTGCGCTCCACTGCTTGGCTCGTTCGTCTGGAATCGGCCAACATACCATTGGGACTTTGGTGGATCATTGCATTGGGAATTCAGGGTTAATTCTCAGGATAGGATCAGCAGGAATCTATTTATGTTCAGGCTGTGAACATAAATCAGTGCGTATTAGTTAAAATTGAAACAAAGGATACCTCAGTATCCGACTATGAATTTTGACTTTAAAATTTCTGGACATAATCTCATCATTCTTATTTTCTCCTCGCGTGTGGACAGCGAGATGAGAGACTTCTCTACGGAACGTCTTTTGAAATACAACTTATATTTGGTAGTTTAACATTTGTCAAAGGAGTTATGAGTCTTCGCTCTCTCTCGAGATTGAAAGGATTACAGGAATTTTGTGGAATATTTTCAGGAATAGTATTTGCTTCAGAGGAACACTCTGCAAGCGGAATTGTTTGGTCATGGTTTTGCTTGGGATCATTGGATAGAATAGAATTTTGGTCATTTACTAGTGTGGAAGGATCTGGATCATGAATGGAAATATCAGCATGCGAAGCTGCTTGCTGCGAACTGGTTTCCGGCCCTTCGGAAACGCTATCCTTTGTCTGCTTCGACGCAGGATGCCTTCTTACATTCGAGACAGCTACGCTGGCTGTATTAGGGGTATGAATTTGGACTTGTACGGGAATTGGATCATTGGAATGCTCTGGTCCATTAGGAGGATCGCCCACTGAAGAGTCATCGGAATCTTCGTCTTCACTGGATGCGAATCCTACTTCCTCCGTTGGTTTCACAAGTCTCAGATCGTTCACATGTAATCGAGATAGATGTTGGTCTTTCTGGATAATATAAACCTCATTTGACACTTTCTCTGTCACCCTATGTGGCCCAGTCCACGATGGTATAAATGCCTGTTTATCTTTACGCATATTTTTAGCCATAACTCTGTCTCCAACTTTCAAAACTATAGGAGTAACTGCTTCTTTAGGGGCGTATTTTTGTTTGTATTGCTGAGAATTTTTATGAATATTTTGAACGATAGCGGGTCTAGTTAATGTGGGTTGCCTTTCTTGAAAATAGCTTTCGATTTGCCAATCACCGGCTTCTGCGAGTTCGTATCCTAAAACTGCGAAGCTCGGGGTATATCCTGTGGAAGCATTTTTACGTGTTCTTAAATTGTAAAGCATTTGAACAATGTACATATCCCATGTGTCTGTTGCCTGATTGAACATAAGAGATTTTAAAATTTTCTTGGCTTCTTGAACCTGCCTTTCTACTGGATTTGATCTTTGATGATAAATGGGCGTATAAAAATTTTGAATATGATTTCGTTTACTAAACTGAGTATACCATCCACTTTGAAAATGTCCTCCTTGATCTGAGATGATAGTCTTCAGCAAGCCAAACCGAGATATCCAGTGCTCCTCCAGAAATCGAACTAAAGTTTCGCCATTCACCTTTACGAACGCTTGCGCTTCGATCCACTTAGTAAATAGATCGACCGTCATGACTATAAATCGATTACCAGTGTCCTTGGCGCGTTTGTATGGTCCCAATATATCCATACTGATCACCTCAAAAGGGTATTGAGGTTCATGACACCGTAATAGGGCTTCCGGCTGCACTTGTCGTTCTTTAACGGATTTGCACACTAAACAATTTTGAATATATTGGCCTACTAGCCTGGACATGTTGTTAAAATAATAAGTTCTAGATATGGTCCGAAATGTTTCATCTCTTCCTGGATGGCCGACACCCGTCTTGTCGTGAAAATGTGAAATGATTGTTTGAATTTTAGTTTTAGGTACCACTAAATAAATTTTGTTTGAAATCAATCTCATAAGTATGCCATTTCTCACTTGATGAGTTGAGTAAAATTTCTGGTCTTTAACTGATCTCTCTTGTAAAGTGCGTTGACTGAGTTCAATCCAACGACTAACCTTCTCCCTGATGTTCGTAGAATCCTGTTGACTTTCGATAATTGATTGATAAAGTTCCAAATGGGTGATAGCCAAAATATTTTCTTTTGATTTGATTTTAGGCGGAAACATTCGCTCTTCATCGAGATGCTCCAAACTTGAATTTTGAGGATTCCTACTGAGATAATCGGCTAAAAGATTTTCTTTGCCTGGACAGTGTTCAATTTTGAAAGAATATTCTTGTAACAACAACGACCATCTTGTGAACTTAGTTTTCTCATCTCGGTGCTTATCCAACCACAGTAGAGCCCTATTATCAGTTCGGACGATGAAAGGTTTGTCTGCTAAATAAATCTTATATCGCTTAACGTAAGTAACCACACTTAGATATTCTAATTCGTTAATGTGATATTTTCTCTCTGTAGGAGACAAGGTATGACTCGCATATGAAATAATATGCCTTTCACCTCCATCGCCGAACTGATATAAAACTGCTGCCATGCCTAGTAGACTAGCATCCGTCTGAAGAATAAACGTCTTGTCCAAATCTGGTCTATGAAATTCCAAGGGTTCTGCTAAGATCTGCTTAATATTCATAAATGCGTTCTGGGCCTCCTTTGTCCATTTATATCGGATGTCCTTCGAGAGTAATCTGGTTAACGGCTTGGTAATGATGGCGGCGTTAGGGATGTATTCCCTTACCCAGTTGCATAGACCGAGAAAACTCTGAAGTTGTCGTTTATTGTTAGCAATTTATTTTTATCAAGTGGTTTAGTGGTATCTAAAGTGATTTGATGTCCAAAATAGGTAATCTCATTAAGCGATTACACACTTATCCGGAGAAACCTTCAAGTTATGTAGCCGTAATCGTTTAAATATCAACCTGAGGTGCTCCACATGTTTATCCAAATCTTCACTAAATAATGATGTCGTCTAAATAGACTTTACAGAAATGGTGCAAATATCCTGTTAGAACATCTTTGGCCATGAATTTTTGGAATGTGCACGGAGCAGTCTTCAAGCCGAACGGCATAACATTGAATTGATAGGCAGCTCCATCATGAGTAGTAAACGCTGTGTAAATTTTGGATGAATCATCTAAAGGAATTTGCCAATATCCGCTCTTCAAATCAAGTACAGTAAATACTGTAGCTTTCCCCAGGTCCTTGATACTTTCATAGATTTTTGGTAAAACTGATGCTTCGTCAAGCGTGACTTCGTTTAATCTACGATAGTCGATACAGAAACGCGGTTTCTTATCTTGTCTTTCAATGATAACTGGGGGTGAACTATATGGTGAGGTACTTGATTCAATAACACCGGCCTTTAACATTTCCTCTATCTGATCATACATGATCTTCTTTTTACTAGGCGACATGGGATATGGCTTTACATTGAATGGACGATGGTCCTTAATAATAATTTTGTGTTTAACACTTACGGTGGTTGCTTGAGTCAATTCCACCGTAAATAGATCAGAAAATTCTTTGAAAAGTGGTTTGAAAATTGAGTTAGAAATTTTGAGGGTTTCCGGCAATTCTTCATTAGATGCTCTATCGGTTGCCTGATTCCAGAACACGGTTATACGTCTGTCTATTCCCACATACACACATTTCCTATGATAGTCAAATACGACATGTTGAGAATAAAGAAATGGAGCTCCTAATATCCTTCATTCAGTTCTGCAATTACTTGAAATGGTACATGGAAACGAACATCCGATATAAAGATGTCTAGAGAAGTGTTGCCTTGCGAATCAATAACTTGATCGCCACAAGCTAGAGCGAAAGTCTGAGGATCTGATAGATTATTCATTGATGAGAGAAATTGCGGATGAATGATATTGCGGGTAGCACCGGTATCAAGAAGTGCGTACACAAGTTTATTATTAACGTAAGAACCATTTTCGGGCTTCTCCTCTTAATTGATCAGTTATTAAATGAAATTTGTCTGAATTGTTGTTAATTCTTGCTCTGTGGCAGTAGTCTTCGAAATTTCGTATGAAAGTTTCGGGACACTCATGGTCTAAGCCGTGATATTCCACGTTGGGACTACGTGGTTTGTCGTAAGTGTAATTCATGCATTGTGCTGCGTCTTGAATAGCATTTACAAAAGTTTGTGCCATCTTGGCAAATAGATCTTCCATTGGAGGAGGAATCTCAGGAGACCTCGACGAGGGAGAAACATTACTGATCAGCTCCGGCCGCCTCTCCGGCACTACGGAGGAATCTTCCATTAACCCGGTCTCTTGCTCGTAAAAGCCACTAGGGGTCAAAGATATCAAAGGATTGTCATTCATGACCACGATTCTTGCAAGAGATGAGGTCAATTGAAGCACAGCCCCACGTTGGGCGCCATATCAACGTTTAATAACTAAATTATTAAGGCTGTGTCAACGATTCAGTTAACCATTCGTTATAACCAGTGATAGTTGGAGGGAACGACCGATATTCGATTAAGTCAACCAGCCGCTATCACAACATCTGATTTAACTCTTGGCCGCTGACTTCAACGCAGGTCGGGGCAAGCTTTTAATATATCCATATCTCGATATCGATAGATTAACGGTAGCCGTCGACAATGAATGCTTCCTCGTGTACAGGTTTCGAAATATCCTGAACTAAAGATACAACACTATAGAGACACTATGCACAATACGCAATTCACCTCAGACTCCTGCCCAGACAGGATTCGTTCGTTCACTCTTCTTTGGCTTCAGCCGAATGGTCAAACCGACGCAAATGCGAGGGTCGTAAGTTATGGGGTCAACGCAATTGTTTTATTACTACAGGAATGCAAATAAAAGAAAAATCGTTAATACATAAATGTATATTGAGTAATCATCGTTTACATATAAAGCCTCACCAAACAAGGTCTACCACCATAACCACGATGCCCCCACAAGGGGTCAGCGACCGCGACGGCCGCGCTTAAAGGAGAGTGATCGATTGCCGAAAGAGAATTATATTACATGGACGTGACTGGCAATTTAGTGAGTGGGATTTATGAATGAAATAGGTAAACACCTTTACTTAAAATTTATTGTAATAATCTCCAAAAGTTCAAATATGCACCGTTAGACGTCCGTGGATCCTTCAGAATGCGATCTCACGAGGCGGTCACTTGGTAATAATGGGGGAATGCCCCGGTACCCCTTCGCACCGCACTGAGGCTTATCCTAGCTTAATTTTACCAAAAATATCCTTTTTCTCAGTCGATATCATTGGGAGGTCTCCCACTATATATACGGAAAGGATCCGGTACCACTTCATATCGCCGCGTGGCATCGCAAAATTCCCGCTATTTCACTTTGCAAGTCAGTTCCTAAAAATTTAAAATGGTGCTAGCAGACACGATCCCGGTAGAGACGATGACCAATGGGAAGACGAGGCCCGCTCAACCTCCCATTTGAAGCTAAGGTCACGGACTCACGAGGAATTCCAGAACGCGAGGGTAGAGTGAACCTATTCTTCCGTAGACCAGCGCGACCCTGAAGGTGGATCAGTCTATGGTAGATCTGATCAAGAGCTACTGATCTGCGGTAGATTCCCTCTCGCGCCTATGTGGATTCTTCACTCGTGATCCGTTAGACCGGCTTATGGAGACGATTACCTGCGCTGTAATCGTCTTGTAATTAAAACTCCCGTCCGTCCATTGAGGAATCGGTACTGGCGGAGGATAGTGCATATCCTTGGTCGTCTCTACATGCTGCATCGTGCCTGGATGCGTTCGTTCAAGTATGGGATAATGGCCGAAAAAGATAAATGGAATTTTGGGAAGTGTACTGAAAATCGACTTAAAATTTATAAAAAAATCCTGATATGCACGAAATCTCATATTTCATGCATATCAGGCAAAAAATGGAATTTTGGGGTTTAGGAACTGTAATGAAAATGGAGATATTTTTGGTAAAAAAATGGTGTATATGGAACCTGATGTTCCATATACACAAGCCTGATGCTTGTTGCTTAGGACTAATGGGATCTTTTTGCTTAAATCTACTTATACGCCTCCTGCTGGGTTCGTTAACATACCCATCTAATTAAAAAAAATCACAATCATAAATTATCCAAGTTTCAGACAAAACTATACATTCAAATTCAGAAATAAATTGATTGAGGAGCACTTTCAATTCATCCGTATTTTTTTATATACTTCTAATATTTTGATGAAATATCTTTAATCCGAGGTTATTGTTATTATTAATTGCAGCATTATATTCGTCAACACTGAAAGAACTACCTCCAGAAAAAATAGTTGTTGAAAACAAGTGGGTCTTCAAAATAAAAGATGACTCTGAAGGTAACATTCTGTATAGATTAGTGGCAAAAAGCTTTACCCAAGAAGCTGGAGTTGATTTTGAAGAGACATTTGCACCCGTAGCTACGTTTGATACTGTCAGAACAGTTCTTGCAATTACGACTGACGAAAAATACATCTTTCTCAATTTGACGTGAAGACAGCCTTCATGTATGGTATGTTAGATGAAGAAATCTACAAGGAACAGCCAGAACTATATTAAGGTGGATCAAGCTTGATCTGTAAATTCATAAAAAGTCTTTATGACTTGAAACTGGCTGAAAATGGCTTTTACCAAGAGTTGCGGCCTAAAGCAAAGTTCTGAGGATTCTTACTTATTCTATAAAAATTCATCTGAGAAACTTCTGATGACATTATACGTAGATGGTGAACTTATTCATATGAAAAATATGAAACCAGTGAAAAATTTAACGAGGAATTGCAAATTAGTTTTCAGATAAGTCTTGGTTCATCGAAAATTTATTTGGGTATTCAAATAGAACAGCTGGAAGATGGAATTTTTATTAATCAAGCAATATACGTTAGGAAAATGCTGAAGAAATTCAATATGAGTAAGTCACATTCAGTTGGAACTCCAATGGAAAAGGGTCAACTTACAGGAGGAGCTGAAGATCAAGAATATCTTGAACAAAATATTCCTTTTCGTTCAGTTGTTGGAAGCTTGATGTATCTACCCGTTGCAACAAGGCCAGATATCACATAATATGCTGTTCATTATGTGTCACAAGCTCTTGAAAATTCGAAACATTGGAATGTTGTCAATCGCATTTTTGAATATGTACAGGGTTAGTTTTATTAATGTAAACCCCCCATTATTATTTTTATTTTTGACCAATTCGGAAAATTAAAAAATTGGCCTTACACGGTTTTTTACGTAGATTCCACTTCTGCTAACGGATTGGCAATAGCGTTTTAAATATACAGGGTACGCAAAAAAGTTAGGTTTTTTTAAATGGAGCACCCTGTATATTTTGACAAATTTGAATTCCTCCAATCATTCTGATTACAAATATATACACATATTGTATAATCGCTGTACTGGTTTTTGAGTTATTTTCACTTTATTATGGATACGTTGAAACAAAAGCGTTATTTTATAAATCATATAATAAATTAATAAATGGAATAAATAAAAAAAAACAAAATATATGAATTATTAAAACAAATTATATAACATTTTCAACATAACCAACCACCATTAACTTCGATACATTTCAAACCACGTTTAATAAAATTCGAAAGAATTTTTCGAAGAAAAAGGGCTGAATCCAAATTTAGCAAAGTTATATTTTTTACAATTTGATTTTTTTATTGTTTAAAATTTTCCACTGGTTCACTGTAAATTTTTTCTTGGAGCGATCCCCAAAGAAAATAATCTACTGGATTAAGGTCTGGACGCCGTTCGAATTTTATTAAACGTCGTTTGAAATGTATCGAAGTTAATGTTGAAAATGTTATGTAATTTGTTTTAATAATTCATATATTTTGTTTTGTTTTTGATTTATTCCATTTATTGATTTATTATATGAGTTTATAGAATAACGCTTTTATTTCAACGTATCCATAATAAAGTGAAAATAACTCAAAAACCAGTAAAGCGATTATACAATATGCGTATATATTTGTAATCCGAATAATTGTAGGAATTCAAATTTGTCAAAATATACATTTAAAAAAAACCTAACTTTTTTGCGTACCCTGTACATTTAAACCGCTATTGCCAATCCGGTAGCAGAAGTGGAATCTACGTAAAAAAACGTGTAAGGTCAGTTTTTTAATTTTTCGAATCGGTTAAAAATAAAAATAATAATGGGGGGTTTACATTAATAAAACTAACCCTGGACATACAAGGAACGAAAGATTATTAGGGCATGTTCTACAAATGTGATAGTTTCAAAGCATATAGTGATTCAGATTATGCACGTGATATTGTTACTCTCAAATCTATATCAGGGTTTGTTTGTACATTTAGTAATGCAGCTATTTCTTGGTTTTGTCAGAAGCAACGTTTTGTATCAATTACCTACTATGGAAGCAAAATACATTGCTGGAAGTGAAGCTGCCAAGGAAATTATTTGGGTTCAACGACTATTGAAGAAAATATCAAGAAATGAAGATCTCCCAATTTTTCGAATTGATAATGCGAGCGTAGTCATGCTCATTCACAATCTCGAATTTCACGAACGGTCTAAACATATAGATGTTCTGTATCATTTTATTAGAGAAATAGTTGCAGAAAATATTTTCAAGGTAGTCCATATCTCTGGAAATGAATCCAATGAATCAACTTTCTTACGAAACTCTTCTGTATTCTCTAAAATGTAGTTGATTATCGCTTTTTAGTTGCTTGGTATCGGCTTTCATTTCAACCAGAATTTTAAGAATTTCTTCATTTGATACCATTATTTATTAAAAAGTTAATAATGTTTTGCCTAATTTCAATTTTTTTGCAGACACAATTTATCATTATACAACTTCTTGTTGCTTTGTTTTTATTTATCATTAAAGAAGTATAATAGCTGTTTTACATTTGTCAATTTATTCATGAATTTATTCATGAAGAAATTTATGAACTTTCTCGCCAATTTCTTCACAACAAGTAATTGTTTTACATTACCCTGAATTTTACTGTCACGAGTGTAACTTCTCAGTGTGTACCAACCTACCAATAATAGTAAGACAGTAATATCTCCTCTATGCTAATATAATAGTTATAATTCTAAATATTCTAGCCGCAATATTATTATAAAATTACCTTTTCACAGCCCATGTCTTTGAATCTTCTGCCATTGAAGGACACAGGATCTTAACCTTACTTTAAATTAGTCCCTTGCGATTGGTATGACTGAAATTCACGCAAATATTGACGGAAATTAGAACATGTTCTAATTGTGTGAAGAAATTCACGACAACGTCCTTGAATTTATTTGAAGTCAAAGTTTTATATTACACTTATCAAATTTCGTCGTGAAGCTACTTCGTGAATAAATTCATGAATAAATTGACAAATGTAAAACAGCTATAAGAAAACCATAACTGCTAAATAAATTTTACTGTATTGTATTGTTGTACAGGGTGTTCAACGTAACTTGCTACCCCCCATAATTTCCTTATTTTATAGGTACCTAATACAAAAATAGAAAATTTCATCTTATTGCATGTTTCACGTACTTTTTAAATATGTTATCAAATCATATCCATGTCAGAAAATATACAGTGGGTGCGAAAAAATGTGTTTTTCCGTAATCGAACACCCTATATATTTTTACATATTTGGATTTGCCTATTTTTTCTGATTTCAAAAATATATAATACTTGTATATTTCGAGTAATATTAAGGAAGTTATTAATAAAAAACCGTTTGCAATAACAGATAAATTATATTTATTTTATCTTTATAACAATCATTATTTGAAGAAGATATGATATGATCTGATAACATATTTAAAAAGTATGTGAGAAATGCAATAAGATGAAATTTTTTATTTTTTTATTACCTTATAAATAAGGAAATTATGGGGGTAGCAAGTTACGTTGAACACCCCGTACATATACCAGGTGACCACGGATCATGGTAAATCCCCGCCATTTCCACAATTTTTGAGCTATCCAAATGAAATTTTGCAGCAGTAATGTACAGGGGTATCACACGAGAATTGACCCCCCCCCCTATAACTTTTTAATTTTTTAAGTTAAAAAAAATGTTTCAAATGAAAGTTGTATGGAATTTTATTAATATTTTTTTGGATATCTCTTTGAATATATAGGGTGTTCCATAAAAGCGGGACATAGCAAACTTGCATATTTTTAAATAGAACACCCTATATATTTTCAATTTTTTGAAATCTACGTATTTTTCTGATTGCAACAATATATATATGTTGTATGTTTGCATCATCCGTTTGGAAGATACAGGGTGTTAAATTATCGAATTTTATAACTATAATACATAGGTTTAACAAACACAAAGTCGAGGTTGCCATGGAAAAACAAAAAAAAATTATACTACAACATTTTATTAAACCACTCACAGCAATAACAAACTTATAAAAATATATGTGTTTGTTAAACCTATGTATTATAGTTATAAAATTCGATCATTTAACACCCTGTATTTTCCAAACGGATGATGCAAACATACAACATATATATATTGTTGCAATCAGAAAAATACGTAGATTTCAAAAAATTGAAAATATATAGGGTGTTCTATTTAAAAATATGCAAGTTTGCTATGTCCCGCTTTTATGGAACACCCTATATATTCAAAGAGTTATCCATAAAAATATTAATAAAACTCCATACAACTTTTATTTGAAACATTTTTTTTAACTTAAAAAATAAAAAAGTTATAGGGGGGGTCAATTCTCGTGTGATACCCCTGTACGTCCAAAAAGACTCATTTTGGCCCATCCGATTTTTTTTCGACATCCGATTTCGACGGAAGTGACCTCAACTTTGGAATTTTAAATGGAGCACCCTGTATATTATTGCATTTTTGGAATACTGAGAAAATTCTGAGTACGATAGAACTATTTTGGGGACTCTTTAAGCCCACTTGATTTTTTTAGAGCCAATTTCATTTATTAATCTATAGTGCCATGATTGGTCAAATGTACTGGTATAACTCCCAAAAAATTAGATCGACAAAAAAAATATAAAAATGGCGTCTAGGCGTGCATTCAAATTTTACCAAATCACTTTTTGTCCATTTTGACCGTTTTCCCAAAAGATATCATAATGGTAAACCGATACCATAAAATTATACATTTTGTATGGAATCCATATTGATGTACCCATCCTTCATAAATCTGCAATGTGCAAGTAATAAAAAAAGGGGAAAAATCATCGAACACAACACGTCATTTTAAACTACACTGACGATCAATTATTGAAGTGACCCAAGAAAAATTTGCATCAACTTCCAACTCATATATCTTTTGATACAAGAACCGCAGAGCCATAAATCTTTTTAGATATACGCCTCAAGAATATGTGACACATTTTGCTTGTCCTTGTCCCGTTTATTTTTGGAGATACGGTGATGAACGTTGAGCTATATTTTTCTGCCAAAGTTTGAGGTCGTGCATGGAGTGTCCCAAACCGTTTTCGGATATCATAATATAGTCATTTTGTAGCCTCATTCATTGCGTTCATTTTCATTTTTGATTGATTGTGCTAACTTAATTGTTGTTGATTTTTTGAGAATTTTTATACAACAAGACATTTTTTTACTTTAAATAATATAATATAATATAAATAATATAAATACTTACTTTGTTTACTGTTTACAATTAAATCTTACACGTACATAATTCACAAATAAAAATTCTTGATATTAAATGTCAATAACGAGTTCCTATACCTCTTGCTCCTATAACAGCTTGATACCGGCTGGGCATACTGACAATATCTATAATTTGCTGATCCACAAGAGGCCATTCCTCTGAAACCACAACAGCATGTTCTTCCATATTGATAGCTGGTACCATTCGTTTGCGAAGGCGTCTTCCAAGTATGCCCCAGACATGCTCGATAGGGTTAAGATTCGGCGAGCAGGAACATCATACCATTCTTGTGATATCTTCTTCGAAAAAATTGTTTACTACTCGAGCACGATGTGGTCTTGCATATATAGAAATTCAGGGTCTCTTTGATTCGCAAAAGGCAATACAATAGGCCGAAAAATTTGATGGAGGTACCTATCCCACGCATTCACAGTTTCATTAGCGAAAACTATCGATTCAGATCTCCCCCCCTGTCAAAAAGTCAAAAAATGTACTGTTGTATAGAAATCCTCAAAAAATCAACAACAATTAAGTTAGCACAATCAACCAAAAATGAAAATGAACGCAATGAATGAGGGTACAAAATGACTATATTGTGATATCCGAAAACGGTTTGGGACACTCCATGCACGACCTCAAACTTTGGCAGAAAAACATAGCTCAACGTTCATCACCGTATCTCCAAAAATAAACTAGACAAGGACAAGCAAAATGTGTCACATATTCTTGAGGCGTATATTTATAATACCTAAAAAGATTTATGGCTCTGCGATTCTTGTATCAAAAGATATATGAGTTGGAAGTTGATGCAAATTTTTCTTGGGTCACTTCAATTGATCGTCAGTGTATTTATCACACTAGCCATGGAAGAAACAATTAAAAGACGTAACTTTGACAGGTGAATGAGTTTTTTTGAACGTACATTACTACTGCAAAATTTCATTTGGATAGCTAAAAAATTGTGGAAATGGCGGGGGTTTACCATAATCCGTGGTCACCCGGTATTTTACGAATATACTTATTAATATAATAATCTGCCGCCTATTATGAAATATTCACCACTAGTGCATTTAGCCGTGAAAAATATAAAATCTCGGAACCCGTCTATAGTGAATAGATTTTTATGAAACTTTCTTTATTGAGTTTCTAATCGTAAGAACTTTAATCTTTTACATTAAAAGTCCAAAAATTTTTCGAAAAAAGTGTTACCTAAGCTACATGAAAATATCGTCGATCTACTACTATTACTTTTTAATAGATATACAGACCAACAGAAGATCATAGGTATGTAAGGTGTGCATAAGAAGAGGCAACCGTGGGCACGTGTTTCAGACTTATTAGTCATCATCGGCACGGTGCAACTAAGTTGAAAGGATAGGCACAACTTAGAAAAATAACATTATACAGGAAACCACTAACAGGAAGCAGTCGCACATTTGAGGCTGCGATTGAAACATACCATGTTTACAGGGCAACCGACAATCTCGCCACGTGGGCAACTATAGCTACCTGCGTGGAGTTAAGTTAAGAAAGAAAACCACTGCACGGAAATATTCAAAACGATAGAAGGTCATAGGTAAGGAGTGCATAAGAAGAGGCAACCGTGGACACGTATCAGACTTATTCTTATCATCGGCACGGTCTAGATAAGTTGAAAGTTGTGCCTTTTTTAGAATAGGCACAACTTAGGAAAATAACAACATCAAACAGGAAACCACTAACGGGAAACAGTCGCACTTTACTCTATGTAACATTAATAAAAACGTTTATTATTATTATTATGTTCGCCATTTTGTATCAGCAATTTTTTTATTTTGATTTTTTGAAAATAGGTTCATACTCAGCAGTCTCGAAAACCATACGAATTCAATTATTTTCCGATCAAATTGAATTGTAAAAATTTTTACATTTCAATATTAATTTTTATTTGTTTAAATATTAAATAATTATTAGCAATATTTTTTGAATGTAAAAGATTAAAATTCTTACGATTAGAAAATCAATGAAAAAGTTTCATGAAAATCCATCACTATAGACGGGTTCCGAGGTAAAAACCTAATTGCACTCGACTACACTGCAAAGATTCCAACTTTAGCTGCACATTGATTTAATTACCACAATTTAATTCAACTATATCCACTATACAGGGTGTTCATTAAGTATGTACAATAAATTTAACAGACGATTATTTGAGTGATTTTAAGACAGAAAGTTCATATAAACATGGGTCCGAAAATGCTTCGTTTTCAAAATACAGGGTGTTAAAGTTCTTAAAAAAATGTGGTTTTTCGTAAATATCTTGAATATCCGTTACCCAAATTTGTTGTAATTTAGCAATGTTATTTGTAGTGTTAAGGGGCTAATTACGCACTAACTTGATAAAATTTATTAAGTCCAGTGGCGTCCCGAGGGACACCTTAACAAATACTTTTGACAAAAAAATGTACGCCACTGACTATTTTGCAATTTTTATATTTTTTTTGGGTTAAGCAACTAAAAATACAACGTTTATGTCTCTTGCATTTTTTTCGGATCTTGCTTAATTTTCGAGACAAAAAATTAAATTCAATTAATTACATATCCCTGGACCATACAAGAAACATGGGGAAACGTATCTCTTGGACATAATCATTTTTTATAATTTTTTATTAATAATATGTAACAACAACAACAAATAAACATTAATTTAAATACATTTCTTAACATATAAACTAACGAATTTTACTAAAGTATATTAATAAGTAATTAAGTAATATTCGTTAAGGTGCCGCTCGGGACGCCACTGGACTTAATAAATTTCATCAAGTTAGTGCGCAATTAGCCCCTTAACACTACAAATAACTTTGCCAAATTATAACAAATTTGGGCAACAAATATTTAAGTTATTTACGAAAAACCAAATTTTTAAAAAAAGTTTACCGTGTATCTTGAAAACGAAGCATTTTCGGACCCATGTTTATATGAACTTTCTGTCTTAAAATTACTCAAATAATCGTCTGTTAAATTTATTGTACATACTTAATAAACACCATGTATATACTTTCCAAAGGAGAAATCGAAATGACTGGTGGTCGAGATGGTAGCGTACCTGCCTCTCACCCAAAAGTTCCGGATTCGATTCCCGGCCGTGGCAATGGAAAATACTGTGAGAGGGATTTTTCCATTATACACGGATATTGGATGTGTGTCCCTTGTCTTTAAATGTGTAGCCCCCTCCCGCACAAGGCTCTTCTAGAGCCTTCTGGGATAAAGAGGGTCGTAATACATGTGGTGTTATTATTATTATAAATGATTTACTTGACTTATGAAATAAGAGAGCTGAGTATTCAGTTGTAATTAGTGATTGTGATTACCCCTCCAAATTAATGACAGAGCTGAGGGTTCAAGGTCATACTGGACAGATATGCAGGCTAATAATATGGAGCGTTACGAAGCGGCAGATGGTAAAACTGTTGATGAGTCATGTGATTGGTGACCACCTGCTGGACAATAGCGTGACGAAACCACAGATGGTAAAATCTCAGACAACGGAACAACGCAACGCCCTGTATATGATTATTTCGACTATAATCATTTCGGTATGAGTTTAAATACATTCGCTTCAATGTAAAATCAATATTTTGTGCTTTCTTTCTTTTATAATATTTATTAAAGAACAGCCCACAACGTATGGTGTGTTAAAAAAGATTCAGTTAATTAAACAGAGGTGTAAACGAATAGTGGGCCATCCCTGTAACTTCCTCGTTTTTAAAGATATCGGGATAAAACTTTGTATGGTGAAATTAGGTAATTTCCAACTTTTTGTGATTTGCAACCGGAAGTGACCCCAATAGTCTTTTCTAAATGGACCACTCAGATTTGTTTTTACATTTTTGAAATAAAGATCACATTTTGGATACATTTATGCTATTTTGAACAATTTATACATGGTTGCACGAAAAATAATTCGAATTTTAGTTGTCAATCTAGATGGCTGCGAATATGTTAAAATTGTTTTTGTTCCAATGTAATTCATATAAAAAATACGAAAACGTCAATATGTCCAATAATACATCATACAGGGTGCTCTAAACTCATTAAAATCACATTTTTCAAAATAACTCTTTTTTTTATTAGTATGATATGGGCCACCCGGATATTCAGAAAGCTATATTTAGTAGGGGTTAAACGGTACCAAAAGTTCCGTAATGTGTAATCGTTACCGGCAGGAATGACAATTTTTCTTAAGAAATTTACGATTTATATCTAACTTCAATTCAATTTTGATCAACCCTGTATATTTGTGTTAATATTTTATGATATAAATCATAAATTTCTTAAGAAAAATTGTCATTCCTGCCGGTAACGATTACACAGTACGGAACTTTTGGTACCGTTTAACCCCTACTAAATAGAGCTTTCTGAATATCCTGGTCACCCATATCATGATAGGTATTAAAAAAAAGAGTTATTTTAAAAAATGTGAATTTAATGAGTTTAGAGCACCCTGTATGATGTATTATTGGACATATTGACGTTTTCGTATTTTTTATATGAATTATATTGGAACAAAAATAATTTTGACATATTCGCAGCCATCTAGTTTGACAACTAAAATTCGAATTATTTTTCGTGCAACCCTGTATAAATTGTTCAAAATGGACCGCATTAGTGTGACGTCACATAATTATGCAACCGTACGTACTACTATCATGACAGACGGGTTGCGTTCAATCTCACTGGAAATTGACCCTTAATGCATATGTGCATAAGGCGACATTTTTTGGTATAGAAACATGGCCTGGAGTTTTATTTTATTTCTCCTGTGGAAGAAATATATGAGAACTTTCAGTTACCATTTATCATGCACAAGATATCGGAAAATATACAGAAATATAAAGCATTACTAAAACTTTATTATTAATATAATAAATCAATATTAAAATAACTGACTTCTTTGAATTTCATTTCTATTAAAATAAAAGTTTACACTGCTGCTAACTTCATTATTCTTCTGAGTTGTTACAGCTGTCGTTAGTGTCAGTGTCGCTGACGCAAACTTTATAACCTCTTATCTTGGTGTCAATAATACAATAAAAATCAATTAAACCTATTTAAAAAAATATAGAATATTAAAGAAAGCACAGGTAGGTATTTAAGCATTAATTTGGCTTTTCAATTTACATATCCCCATGTTTAAGAAACGATAATCAAACTAACATACACATTATAGCTTTACCTCTTTTATTTTAATTTGGAATCCTTTGGGAAACTAAACATTTTACATCCAGTTTTATTGATATGATCACACTCAGGTGCAAAGCACAAGCCCACATTTGAAATTAAGCACAAAAACGAGTTTATTAGAAAAAATAGTAGAATAGATTAGAAACTGAGAGAAAACTTAAGTTAAACGTCAAGTCTTTATTTGAATTTTTGCATTCTTTATTCCTATTGGAGGAAGGTTCCGCCTCTTTACATATTAATTTATAAAACTAAAATGAAGTTTTTATAAATCATACGTGGATACATATATTTTAACATATTTCTTAAATGTGAAATAGGAAGTCCTTAAATAGTCTTTCAACATTCAGAAATACTATAAAATTCCCGGCAATGTTTTAGTACTATACAGGGTGATTCAAATTCGAGGGCAACCATGGGTATCTCGCTTATTATAAGTGATAGAAGGTAGGTTTAAATTTGGCAAAGTTGTGCATGTTTAAGCCCAACAATATGCCGTTGAGAAATCAAAAGAATCTTTTTTCGTTTTTGAGATTTTTGAAAAAAACTTAAATTTGACGTTTTGGTTTTTATTTCTTATTAGACTTATTTGAAAAGTAATAAAAAAACTAAAAGCACTTTCTTACAACAACTTTTTTTGTTCTACATGATGATGGTTACAGATTTTTAATACGACGTTTCGTCTTCTTTAAATCATCAATTTTTTTATTTCTTATGGACGCCATATTGGATTTCTGCATCATTAAATAGAACATTTTTTTGTGATTTCAAAAATGTATAATGTGATTACATTACGGTTATAAGTAAAGCTGAAATTTTAAATAAAAGGATTTTCTTACAGTAATAATAAGAAATAAAAAAATTGATGATTTAAAGAAGACGAAACGTCGTATTAAAAATATGTAGCAATCATCATGTAGAGCTGAAAAAGTTGCTCTAAGCGCGTTTAGTTTTTTTTATTACTTTTCAAATAAAAAGAAAAAGAAAAACGGCAAATTTAAGTTTTTTTAAAAAATCTCAAAAACGAAAAAATATTCTTTTGATTTCTCAACGGCATATTGTTGGGCTTAAACATGCACAACTTTGCCAAATTTAAACCTACCTTCTATCACTTATAATAAGGGAGATACCCATGGTTGCCCTCGAATTTGAATCACCCTGTATATTATAGTCCTTATGGACAACGCAATACGGGTCAGATTCCCGTATTAGTTTCGGCCGTAAACTTGTATGCCAGTAGAAGTGGGGGTCGTGATGTCACAACTAATGGAGTCTATTGTATAAATGTATCCAAAATGTGATCTTTATTTCAAAAACATAAAAACATACAGGGTGGTCCATTTGGAAAATACTATTGGGGTCGTTTCCCGTGAAACCGGAAGTGACAAATATGGCGGATAAGTCTCAAAAAGTTGGAAATCTTACCTAATTTCACCATACAGAATTTGATCCCGATATCTTTAAAAACGAGGAAGTTACAGGGGTGGCCCACTATTCGTTTACACCCGGTATACCAGGCGACACAGGAGACATGTAACACTCTGTAACTTTGCTATTTAGGAAGTTAAAATTTGGAATTTTGGGAAAGCTGTATATTGCATAATTGAGCCTTTCAAACATTTTCTTTAACTTCCGGTTTAAGCGGAAGTGACCCTGTATAGTTTTGTAGATATTTTGTGTAGTGTTATTTGATTTAAATTAATTTTTAGTTTATTTTTCACTTACCAAATTTTTGTTATTTTTGTAAAATATAAAATATTCGCGGTACGCCACTGACCTGTGTAGTCGTCGCGTCCATATCATTAGAAGAAATGAAAGCCACGAGTGCGGGTGTGTCACACAAGATAGAAATATTTAGAACCTTAGAAGACCTTAGAAAACCGCTAGAAAATTCACTCAAACCTGGGAACTGTGAACGCAGGTCAGGGGTAAGTCGTTTTTTTTTGTTAGTCTCTTTGCATCAACTTTGATTATACAACCATTAAAATTTTGGAAAACCTTTAGCAAATTTCAATACAGTCCACATTTGGTCACTTCGGCCGTGATTTGATTATTTGGTAGCTTGTTTATAGTATTTGTCAACAACAAGAATTATTAATTGTGGTAGGTATTTTTATTAATTCTTAAAATTAATATTCATTATATTTGGTTCATGTACATTCTTTATCAGAATAACACGTTATTTTTTGTGGGACTTTACTTCTTTCTTATAGTGCTCATTTTTTTGGAATTTAAATTGACATAAATTGAATACACATAGGCGTGCGTATTAAAAATTCTATTTTCAATTAATACTTATTTTGATTTAATTAGCTATTTTTGATTGGATTTGTGTAGTGAATTCTTTGTAAACCATTTATTTGTTTAAATAATTATATTATTAACAAAAAAAAAAATGTCTAAGGCCAATCGAGACTTAGCAATTCGTCGAATGCAAGAAATTTTTGAATTTGCCCAATCAGCCCAAGCTGACGCTTCACTTTATAGTAACTTTTTACCTAGATTTGAACACATGAAAAAGGTTATGGCTTCCTTTGAAGTTTCACATGAAAAAATAATAGCAAAAATAAATGATGAACAAGAAATAGAAAATGAAGACATATTCCGTAAAAATTTTGATAGTCAGTGTTATGCCATTAAAACAATATATTCTGAATTAAATGAACGTAAATTAGCGCTAATTAAAGTAGACAATAATAATAGTGATGTAAGATCACCCAATATAAAGTTGCCTAAAATAAATTTGCCTATTTTTGATGGAAACTTTAAAACATGGCCTTCCCTTTTTGATCTGTACAATACTTTAGTTCATAAAAATCAGTTACTTTCAAAAATTGAAAAGTTTCAGTATTTGTTAACCTCTCATAATAATGAACCATTTTCATTATTAAAATCATTTCCTTTGTCAGAAAGTAATTATGATTCAGCTTATGCTACATTAGTTCAACGTTACCAGAATAAACGCAAATTAGCCTTTCTTTATTGGGAGGAAATAATTAACGCAAAATTGACATCCGATTCACCTAGTTCTTTGAGAAAATTGTTAGATACCTTTAATGAAAATTTGTCAATTTTGGAAAATCTCGACCTTCCAGTAAAAGAATGGGATTTTGTCCTATTTCATCTTTTGTTAACTAAATTAGACAGAAATTCGCGACAACGGTTTGAGTTGGAGAACACTTCGATCGTTATACCATCCTTTGAAACTTTAAAAACATTTATAGAAAATCAATGTCAAGCTTTTGAACTTGTTGATTCACATACTAGTAAAGGTGTTTCTTCGCTGAAAAGGACCTGTTTGCCAAAATCTTCAAGTTCTCATAATCAAACTCCGAAATCACTTTCGTTTGTGGTTAATGCTGAAAAAACCTCTAATCAAAAATGCGTTCTATGTAACTATTCTCATGTTCTATATAGATGCCCTTCATTTCTTGATAAGTCCCCTTTGGATAGATATAATTTTGTTCGAAATAGTAGTGTGTGCCTTAACTGCTTGTCCTCTGAACATTTTGTACAAAATTGTCGTTGTAAACAACATTGTCGAACTTGTGGATATAAACATCACTCCTTGCTTCATTACTTAGACAAACAGCAAAAGGTTGACCCTGCAAAACCAAGTACTTCTAACAGTGAAAATTTCTCGGTTTCTACAGCTGAAGTTTTACCAGAGCAATCTGATGAAGTACAGGTTTTAACCAATACCCTCTCTACTCAAACTACCGTTCTTTTATCAACAGCACTTGTAAAAATATTGGATAGTTGTGGTAATTATCAAATTGTTCGGGCTCTAATTGATCAGGGTAGCCAAGCAAATTTTATTACAGAAAATTGCTTGCGTAGACTTGGTTTATCAAGGTCACACCTAACTGTTCCTATTAGTGGTGTTAATCAAATGTCGTCTTTGGTTTCTAAAGGTATAACTACTTCAAAAATTAAGCCAGTGGATGAATCAGATCCAGTTTTTCATTTTGAAGCCATTGTTATTCCCTCTATTTGTAAAAAATTGCCTTATTTAGATATATCTCGTGGAAATTGGGAATATATTAGTAATTTAAAGCTTGCGGATCCTAATTTCAATAAAGTTCATGGTATAGATATTTTAATAGGTGCCGAATTGTATCCCTTGGTGTTACAAGATGGCCGTTTAGTTAGACCTTCTGGACAACCGAGTGCCCTTAGTACAGTATTTGGTTGGGTTTTGACAGGAAAGGTTGATTGTCGAAATTCATCCACAATTAGTTCCTTTTGTGTAGCCATAGATTCCCCTTTGGATCAAATCGTCAAACGCTTCTGGGAATTAGAGCAAGTACCTCAAATTACATCTAGTTCTCCTGACGACATTCAATGCGAGGAAATTTTTAAATCCAATTTTCATCGAGATAATAGTGGTCGATACATTGTATCACTCCCATTTAGAGGCTCTGATCCCCTTCTAGGTGACTCTCGACCAGGTGCCTTACGTCGTTTTTTCTCTTTGGAACGTCGTTTTACTAGAAACCATGAACTTGCTACTTCTTACAAAGGTTTCATGCAAGATTATTTGGATTGTAATCATATGTCTGTTGTACCACCTCCTGAAGATTCAACAAGAGTCTACTATATCCCTCACCATTGTGTGTTTAAGCCAGATAGCTTGACTACAAAGCTCCGTGTTGTTTTTGATGCTTCGGCCAAGTCAACCTCTGGTTTATCACTTAATGATTCTCTCCTTGTTGGACCTAAACTACAAGGAGATTTGGTTAGTATTTTATTGAGATTTCGTCTGCATTCAGTCGTGTTCACGGCTGATATTAGGCAAATGTACAGACAAATTTTGATAGACACAAAACATAGAGACTACCAACGAATTCTTTGGCGATTTTCTCAAGATGAACCAGTCCAAGAATATTGCCTGAATACCGTCACGTATGGTGTATCCATTTTTAGCTATAAGAACTTTGATTCAACTGGCTCAAGATGAACAGTTAAATTATCCCCTCGCTTCTAAGGCTTTATCTACAGATATGTATGTAGATGATTTAGTAACTGGTAGTAACTCTGTCGAAGAAGCTTTATTGTTAAAAGAACAATTTATTGGTTTGTTTGAACAAGGTGGTTTTAAGCTACTTAAGTGGGCGAGCAATCATCCCTCACTCTTGTCATTTCCGTCAAACTTAGAGAAACAAAACTCCCTTTCATTTGATATAGATTCTTTTGTAAAAATTTTAGGCCTCCAATGGCAACCATCATCAGACACATTCTCATACAGAGTTGAACCTATGGAAAAAATGTGTACGAAACGTACAATTTTATCAGAGTTAGCGCGGGTTTTTGATCCATTGGGTTTTTTGTCGCCTTTGACAATCATTGCCAAACTTCTGATACAAACCTTATGGACTTTAGGGATCGGTTGGGATGAAAATCCCCCTACTGAAATTCTTGTTCGTTGGGAACTATGGACTTTAGGGATCGGTTGGGATGAAAATCCCCCTACTGAAATTCTTGTTCGTTGGGAACGTTACAAATCTCAACTGCCTTTGCTTAGTTCTATTAAACTTAAAAGACGTATCACTATCGATTCGATTATAAGTTGTGAATTGCATGGATTTGCTGATTCGTCAGAATCCAGTTATGCTGCTTCAGTATATCTTCGTTTTTTGGACTTATTTGGAAATTATTCTATCAATCTCGTTTGTGCCAAATCTAGGGTAGCTCCTTTGAAGAAACTTTCTATTCCTAGGTTAGAGTTATGCGCTGCCGTGCTACTCTCTGATTTACTACATTTTGTTATGGAAAACTATCTAGGAAAATTGTCTATCTCAAAGGTGTTTGCTTGGTCAGATTCAACTATTACATTATCCTGGATAAAATCGCCTTCCTATAGGTGGAAAACTTTTGTAGCCAACCGGGTTGCTCATATTCAGGAAAAGGTTCCTCCTGATTGTTGGCATCACGTACGCTCCAGTGACAGTCCTGCTGACTGCGCTACTAGAGGTTTGTTTCCCTTGGACTTGATAGAATTTTCGTTGTGGTGGTATGGTCCTCCCTGGTTGTCAACTTCTCAAGAAAATTGGCCATCAGAGTCTGACAAAATTTATCCTATTGAACTGTCTTCAGAATTAGTCTCTGAGGAGAAAAAGGTTGTACTTTCTACCTTTTCTTTATTGATCATTTTGATGTATTAATCGAAAAATATTCATCATTGTCTTCTATCGTTCGTGTAGTTGCTTATTGCCATAGGTTTATTCATAATAGTCGAAAACTTTCTATCAAGAAAACTAGTTCTTTTGTTTTTTTGGAATTAAACGACGCCCTTTTTACCCTCATTAGGCATGTTCAACATACTGTTTTCCAAGACGATATTAGTAAATTAAAACGAAAACAGTTATGTTCACACCCTTTGCGTAAACTCAACGTTTTTCTTGATGAAAATGGAGTCCTCAGGGTGGGCGGTCGTTTAGCAAATTCTTCATTACCCTTTAATACGAAACATCCTGCCTTGTTGCCAAGGGAACACAGACTGACAAGCCTCATTATCGAGGATACTCATAAAAATATTTTTACATCCTGGCAGTGGCGGCTCGTGGGTTCAGAAATGCGTGAAGAGGTCAGAGCTAACAAGCTGTGTACACGGGGCAAGAGCTGCAGGGGGTGCGGGGGGAAAATTTTTCAGGAATTTCAAGGTCATTGTGTTTTACAAGTACCCCAAAATTTGTATTAAACTCTACATTGACATTAATAAACGTGGCTTTTTTAATGCCTGTTTATTGCGCGAGATAAATTTTTAAGATCGTCATATCCAGATTTTGACCAAACATCCCGATTTGAAAATAATACACAGGGCCAACAAAATAATTTTTTTAAAGTTAAACTCGAAGTTAAACTACCAGTTAACCAATTGCATTTATCCGAGCATTTATTATACCATGCATCAATGAAACCACGAGATTGTTTACCTTGATTAATTAAAGTTTTACTTAGATCTGGTCGTGATACTCTACATGTTTATGTAACGCCCGCGTAATATTTAATAAATCCGTGAATCCATCCCTATTCCAAACTAAGTGTTTATTAGAAAAGAGCAAGCAAAACATTGTTTGCAAAATGTCACTGGTACATAACCATTTATACTCTGAAAACCAAGAAGATTTAAAATTAATATTATAAGACTTGCCACTTTTTTTTAATTCTTTTTTGGCAAAAATCGACAGAACAACCGTAGGTCGTCCGTTACTTAAATTGTCTCGTTTGTCTTCGTCCTTCCAACGACTGAATGGTGTTTCCAACAAATTGCAAACAATATCGTTAATTGGATTCATTATTGCCACCACACAACACACACACTACGTTTAATGTCTAAACACACAATACACATCAAGTTAACATTTAAAAATTCGTAAACTAAGATATAATAAAATAATAAAAATGTGCGATGCACAATGCACATAAATATAAATCGCCAACGGCGTTTGCGAAATCAATATTGCATAAGCTTATGATAACCCGAAGCACACTGGTCTGCCACATGATGAGTATGATGACCGTCGACCGAACTCTTCACTTGTGCGTGCCAAGGAGTGGGAGTTCGTCCCTTCTGTGAAACCGTTGCCATGGCAACGCACTGTGCTGGTGCAGATTTAGCGGTTTTGACTCGACGCTCTTCACCACAAACAAAGTCGGCTATGTACGTACACGTACAGGTCTACCTACGACCTACGTCTTATTCTTTTTATATTGCACAACGTTTACATGTGTGTAACGTATGATAAATATATTAATAATATTTATTAAATATACTTATTATTATTATATTACGTTAGTAATTAAGAAAATGTATTTTGATAATATCTTCGATGAACGAATACCGAGTTAAAAAAATAATATTGAATGAATATTTTTGGTGAAGAGGCACTTCACCTACTTCACCTGAATAGCCGCCACTGCATCCTGGTCCTCAATCCTTGCAATATCTTCTATGTCAACAATTTTGGATTTTGTCGGCAAAAAGGGCTATTCGAAAGGTTTTGTCCAATTGTTATAAATGTTTTCGAACAAATCCTCCGTCTGTTCTTCCCCTTATGGGAAATTTACCCTCTACTAGAGTTTCCCAAGTAAAACCGTTCTTTAGGGTTGGCGTTGATTACGGTGGGCCGTTCTCAGTCACCCTTGGGAAACACAGAGGTGCCAAGTCCTACAAGGCATACATATGCCTTTTTGTGTGTTTTGCGACCAAAGCGATACACTTGGAACTTGCATCCGATTTGTCATCCGAATGCTTTTTAGCTGCTCTACGTCGTTTTGCCTCTCGGCGTGGTAGATGTTCTCATATTCATAGTGATTGTGGGACAAATTTTGTAGGAGCATATCGACAAATTTTAGAATATATGCAACAAGCTGCTAATCAGGAAACCATTCAGTGGCACTTTAACCCTCCCTCTGCACCACACTTTGGAGGTCTATGGGAGGCGGGCATTAAATCCGTTAAAACCCATTTGTCTCGTATCGTTGGTGAACAGGTCCTCACTTACGAGGAGTTCTACACAATTTTAGTCCAAATTGAAGCTGTTCTTAACTCTAGACCGTTGTGCCCTCTTAGTTCTGATCCGAACGACTTGACCGTCTTAACACCGGGACATTTTTTGACGTTAGAGCCATTGACAGCTCCACCTAGTCCAGATGTGTCTAATTTAAAATTGAATCATTTAAGTAGATGGCAATTATTGCAAAGAATTCACTCAGATTTTTGGAGACGTTGGAGTAGGGAATATTTACATACCCTCCACCAACGAAGCAAATGGTCTAAAAATCCCTCAAACATTAGTTTAGAATCGCTGGTTTTGATCAAAGACGATCAGTTGCCACCGTTGCGTTGGCGCCTTGGGCGTGTTGTAGAAGTCCATCCTGGCAAGGACGGAATAGTACGTGTTGCAACTGTTCGTACCTCAACTGGTCTAATTTCTCGGCCAGTTGTTAAATTATGTCCCCTGCCAGTTAACGAAAAATAGCGTCTTATTTTGGTGGGCGGAATGTATAGTTTTGTAGATATTTTGTGTAGTGTTATTCGATTTAAATTAATTTTTAGTTTATTTTTCACTTGTTACCAAATTTTTGTTATTTTTGTAAAATATAAAATATTCGCTGTATGCCACTGACCTGTGTAGTCGTCGCGTCCATATCATTAGAAGAAATGAAAGCCATGAGTGCGGGTGTGTCACACAAGATAGAAATATTTAGAAGACCTTAGAAAACCGCTAGAAAATTCACTCAAACCTGGGAACTGTGAACGCAGGTCAGGGGTATGTCGTTTTTTTTTGTTAGTCTCTTTGCATCAACTTTGATTATACAACCATTAAAATTTTGGAAAACCTTTAGCAAATTTCAATACAGTCCACAGACCCAAACTTTGTTACCTATTTTAAATGGTACCCTGTATATATTTTTTTACCTATCTGATTCTTCCTTAAATTCTCTTTTCAACCATGTATCGCAACATGGCACTTGTTTTTAAAATGACGGTTAATAGCCATTTTATGGTTTGAAGTTTAGGATGCCGTGATATGAACCTTGGCAGATATTGATGATTAGTGTGCTATGATATTGAAAGACCTCTGGTATGCAACTTTGTGTCTCATATTTTTTTGGGCATAATCAGTAGCTGAACGGACTAACTAGAATCTCCAAACAACCCACGATATCACGAAACCAAGATAGGAACCCCATTTTTCTATTTGACCTACTTAAAAAATACTAATTTATCTTTTATTTTTGTCCAACAAAATTGCTATATCCTATTTTGCTTTCTTCAAGTAGGTATACTCGGGCCAAAAAGAGTAGTCAGTAGAGCCAGGGGCGTACGGATTTACGAATTTCATAAATTCCTTAATTCGAACAAATGAAAGCGGATTTTGTTAATTATGCATGAGTATGAGTTACCATGTCTTAAATTTTAAATAATATGCTTACATCTGGCAACATTATCTCCACGAATTAGGTATAGCAACGCAGTTGAACAATGCACATCCTTTGCGTTGCAGCATATGTGACGCCACTGAATGCGCTATCTAGACTCGCTGGACGACCTTTACAATAGTCGAACAAATTATTGGGTATAAGGGCGGCACGTTCAAGCATGTACTATATTTGGTTGACTATACCAATTAAACATAATGACCTAGTTGTGGTTTTCATCTCTGGTAGGCGGAGAAAACTGGATATATTTCTCTGAATTATATGGGATTATATGGTAAAACGAGCTGCCGCTTCTGTATTCCATAACAGCTAAATCCTTTGAAGAATTGCCGGTGGATTTTTTGCTCTACTGACTACTCTTTTTGGCCCAAGTATAGTAACAATATTTATTTAGATTGCAATAATTTTCGATACTAATTTTAATGAAGAAAGCAAAATACGATATAGCAATTTTTTTTGACAAAAAAACTCATTTTGTAGTTCTCCACAATGCCACTTTCATAACATCACGATTTTGTAGTTTTTCACCTTCGACCATTCGTAGTTTTTCACAATCTATACACTTTTAATTGTCACTTGCGTAAATTTGGAATCAAAACAAACAACAAAAGTGTAAAATAACAATAATTTGTAAAATGTACTACTTGCTTATCTATCGGAAAGATCAAAGATTGTAAATGCAGGTACCTACCTACACTATGGTCTGAAGCGTCCGGTGAAGTTTAAGTACGGCCGATTTTTTAAATTTTCTAAGAAGCAGTAGGTGGTAAAAGGCTTATAGAACAGTAAAAAAGAAAAACATCATTGGATGAACCATATACAGGGGAGAAAAAAATTAAAAGGTAATTATTTGCAAAGCTAGAAGATGATTAAAGTTCGCTGACATTTTGGCTACCCCCCTAAATTGGGTCTTCTGAACACGAATATGCGATTTTTTTTCTTCGGAGATGTATGGTTTTTCCAAAAAAAAATATTTTTGGTGAATTTTTACTTCCATTTCTAACACTTTATACACTTTAAATACGACTTTTTACACAAATTATGCTCTTAAAAATATCCTATAATGCACAGGGGGCACAGATTTTCTGGTAGAGTATGCTATTTATTTTTTAAAAATTCAATCTATAAAGACGTTTGTAACACCCTGCATCGAAAAACGAGCAGTCGGTAGTATAAGAAGTTGTCGACGTCAGCAGTTATCAGCACAAGCGAGATAAGAACGGCAGTTGTGAACTACGCATCGTTTGATACACTTCGTTTGGCAGTTGCTTTATTTCTGTTACTATATTAATTATTGTTTTGAGTGTTTGTTATTAAATAAATATTGTATACATTAACGAATGTATCTTTGTTGTTAAATAAAAGGTTGTTACAGAAGCAGCGGTGGGATAGCATTGCTCTATCCGAACAGACTGGTGATTAATTAGTGTTAATTATTGTGTTTTGTGTTTGTGATTGAAAATGGGTAAAAACAAAAGGAGACACGGCTCTAGTAGTAGTTCTACGACTTCTACGAGCAGTTCCTCTTCGTCTAGTAGCGATTGTGGGCGTTATAATAGAAAACGTAACAAACGATCCAGAAACGCCGTAAGTAAACAAAACATTGTTAATAAAAATAGTCACTGCCCTACTATGCAACGCTCAGCTGATCGAGAAAATGAGAACGTACGGCAGGCACATTCTGCGGAACGGACGGTAGAGACGGTGCAACAAGCAACCACCTCGGAAGATCGGGATGTTCGAGAACGTGCCAGAAATGTCAACATTTCGCGGCATAACCGAAATATAACCCCGAGGCCTTCTACAAACGCAGACGTTGCGGAAAGTAGTGGTTCTAGTATTCAATATACAGGGGACACCGAATCACAAAGACGAATAAGACAATTAGAAGATCTGGTAAACCAGCTTATCAAAAGTGACACCGAACGCGGTCTAACACGCGTAACGATTAGGCCGGATTGTATACCTGAATTTGATCCAGGAAATCAAAATGAAAGCTGCAAAAAGTGGCTAGACAAAATAGACCAGTTGGCGCAAATAAATAGGTGGGACGAGAAAACTACCGTATATCATATGCAATCGAGATTGTCAGGGTTGGCCAAAACGTGGTATAATAACCTTGACAACTATAAATATTCGTGGGACGAATGGAAAAATATTATCGCACAGGCGTTCCCAGATCATCAAGATTTTCCTACAGCGCTTAAAAAACTTATTCGTCGTCATAAGCTACCAGATGAATCATGGACTGAATATTATTTTGGAAAAATGCAGCTACTTCGCCAGTGTGAGATATCAGGTAAAAATGCTGTTGCCATGATAATAGACGGAATTCCGGATACTGCTATTCAGTCTGGTGCTAAAGTAGCAAGGTATATTACGCCGGAAGATTTGTACAGAGACTATCTGTCCACCTTAACAGCAGCACCACGAGAGCGAGAACGTCCAAGACAAGAACCTCATAAAAAGTATGAACGACGACAAGAAAACAAACCAGAGCAGAGGCACACTTTCAGAAAAGGAAAATGTTATAACTGCAGGCAGTTTGGGCATATGCAGTCAAATTGCCCAAAACCTCGAATAGAATGTACCATTTGCAAGAAGTTAGGGCACTCCGCGGAAAGCTGTTTTAAAAATAAGCCGACGACCTCACGAAAAGCCATGATGTGTGAAACACGTTCAACATCAGAAGGGGACGGCTATTACGTAACTTGTTCCATAAATGGGCACGATATGTCTGGATGTGTTGATTCAGGATGTGAGGCCGTAATAAAACGAGAAAGTGATGCCAAAAACGTTGGGCTCACTTGGTCAGAGAGTGATATATGCCTAAATGGCTACGGAGGAGGTATATAATAATAATAATAATAATAATAATAATTTTTATTGCCCAACAGAAAAAATCCAATAACAGGACAACTTACAAGAGTATAAAGTATAATATTATCATACAGAGATATAACAGAAGTAAAAAAAAAAAGAAATATAAATTATTAAATAAAGTTACAGATTATTATTTGCAACGCTCAATAAATTATTCAATGAACAGTTGTTAATATCACAAAGATCAGCTATTTTGTTGAAGTTGTCACACATTACATATATGGGAGATTTCAAAAGGATATTGGTTCTAACATTACTGCAGTAAAATGCATGATTTATTCTTAAATTATGTCTAGGTATTTGAAAATTGATCATTGCCAATAGTGCCGGTGCATCCACTATATTATGTAATAGTTTAAACAAGAATATGAGACTCGACACTATTCTTCTATGGTTCAAAGTTTGTATGTCAAATCTGGTAGTTAATACATCATGATCAAAACCACGTGCGGGATATACTCCATCAACTTTGTAAGCTAAAAATTTCAGGAAGCGTCTTTGTACACGTTCTAACATATTTACATGTGTATCATAGTGAGGATGCCATACCAACGCACCATACTCCAACTTAGAACGCACAAGTGAGAAATATAGCATTTTAAGAGCAGATACATTCGTAAAGGTCCTGCAGTTGCGTAATATAAATCCAAGCATCTTAAGAGCAGCAGCGGAGGTTAATGTAATGTGTTCAGTAAAGGTGAGCTTACTATCAAAATTTATACCTAAATCCCGGATAGAACTGCAACGTATCAGCCGAATAGAATTAAAAGAGTAGTTGTAACATATAGGATCATTTTTTCTTGTAAAGGAACAAACCTTACACTTAGAAATGTTCATAAAAAGCATATTATTATCACACCAAGCTTGAACTAAATCTAATTGTGACTGTAATTCAGAGCAATCCTCATCGCTATTTATGACAGCATATAACTTTAAGTCATCTGCAAATAAAAGGTTATCACAACTCAGGATCGATGATAAATCATTGATGTACATAATAAATAGCAGGGGGCCTAAGTTAGACCCCTGCGGAACACCAGATGTTGCTATATACCTTTTAGAGCTAAAACCATTGTAACTGACATAAAGCTTCCTATTCTCGAGATATGAAGAAAATAAATGAACCAGAGGATTGTTAAAGCCGTAGTAGCTAAGTTTGTTAAGTAATATAGCATGTATTATTTTGTCGAAAGCCTTTGAGAAGTCCGTATATATAACGTCCACTTGACCCTGATTATCCAATGTGTCAGAAATCACTTGAGTAACTTCCACAAGATTTGAAACTGTTGATCGTTTTTCAATGAAACCATGCTGCTGCGGTGAGATCAGGATCTTTACTTGAGGAAATATATATGCATATACACACATCTCAAAGACTTTCGCAAAATTACATAGAATAACGATTGGTCGATAGTTCTGAATATTATCAGCTCTGTCACTTTTTAATATAGGACATACTCTAGCTAATTTCCAGATATCTGGAAAGGTACAGGTGCTTAAAACTAAATTGAATAAAATTAGCAATGGTGCAGCAAGAACATGTGCACAATCTTTAACAATAAAACTCGGTATAAGATCGTAACCAGAAGTCATTTTGTTTGGCAATTTTTTTATAGCTGTTATTAAGTCAGAGTCCAAAAAACTGTTTACACTTATGCAGGGGAAATTTCCGTATATCAAAATCTTTGGGCAAAACATCGATCAAACTAAAAGTTGATTTATTTGAAGCCAACGTGCCTGCTTTAATTGTGACGGATGAGCTGCAAACTATGCCAGTGTTGATTGGCAGATCTATACTTAACCAAAATGACGCCGTTACGGTAGTTCGAAATGGTATTGCTAGGATCTTTAGCTCAGAAATGGCGGCATTACCACAAATCGACCAACTACCCCCACGGAGGATAACCCTTTTGTCAGAAGCCGACGTCGAAATACCACCAAACCACATAGGCATAGTACGTTGCATGCTTAAAGATAATAGTTATAGTGGTGATGTTTTCATAGATCTGAGGCACTCGTATGAACCTATGAAGGAATGCATAGTTCCAAGATGCGTGACGTCAACAGCTGCAGCAAGAGTTTCAGTCTTAAACATATCTGGGCACTCTCTTCATTTTGCAAAGGGCCGAGTGATGGCAAGAGGATGTCCCTGCATACAGGACGGAAATTCTCAGGTAAGTGTCCATAAAGTCAACATCCTTAAGTTACCAAAATTTAGTATGTTAGATTTACACGGTCACATACCAAATGATATTAGCGAGTCTGACGCATATAAACTTTTGTTGTTGTTAAATAAATATCGAGATTGTTTTGCTCAGAATATTGCTGAGTTGGGTCAAATTAAAAACGCTGAGATGTCTATCCAACTTACGGATGATAAACCTGTGACATATAGGCCTTATCGTCTTTCTCTAAACGAAAGAGAAAAAGTCCGCGAAATCGTGAAGAGTCTTTTAGCAGCTGATATTGTTCAGGAATCACATTCTCCATACTCTAGCCCTATTGTTCTTGTCAAAAAGAAAAACGGAGAGACAAGGATGTGTGTTGACTATCGACTGCTAAATGCCAAGACGATTAAGGATTGTTATCCAATGCCAAGGGTCGATGATCATTTGGAAATGCTAAAAGGGTGCAAATATTTTACAACTCTGGATATGGCTAGCGGTTATCACCAAATAAAAATGGCACAGGATTCTAGACAAAAGACAGCATTCGTGACACCAGACGACCAGTATGAGTACCTCAGGATGCCATTTGGATTGGTGAACGCTCCTGCGGTATTTCAAAGAACAATTAACCAAATTTTGGGGTCCATGAGATTTTCGACGGCTTTGGCCTACATGGATGACATCCTCGTACCATCTCCAAGTCTTGCATCGGGACTAATAGCCCTTGGTAATGTGTTTGAGACCTTTAGAAATGCTGGAGTTACGCTAAGACTGGCAAAATGCCAATTTTTTCAGGCTCAAATAGACTACCTTGGTCACGAGATCAGTGCCGAGGGTATACGGCCCGGCACTGTAAAAACCAAGGCGGTTGAAGAGTTTCCGACACCCAAAGACGTACACCAAGTTCGACAGTTCATTGGTCTATGTAGCTATTTTCGGAAATATGTAAAATGTTTTGCTCAACTTGCACGACCATTGACATCTTTGACAAAGAAAAGTGTTAAGTTCGAATGGGGTGAAGAGCAAAAAGAAGCGTTTAAAAAACTCAAGAATATTTTGATCGAAAGGCCAGTCCTTGCGATTTATGACCATAAATTAGAGACTGAGGTTCACACAGATGCCTCCAAGGTCGGTCTCGGTGGTATTTTATTACAAAAGCAGCTAGACGGAAAAATAAGACCTGTTTTATACTTTAGTCGGCAGACAACCAAAGAAGAACAACGGTATCATTCTTACGAGTTGGAGACTTTAGCGGTCGTCGACTCGTTACGAAGATTCCGCGTCTACTTACTAGGACTACAGTTTAAAGTCATCACGGACTGTAGTGCAATTCGAGCAACGATGACAAAACGTGATCTGATCCCTCGGATTGGTCGATGGTGGTTGATCACACAGGAATTTAACTTTTCTGTGGAATATCGCGCAGGATCAAAAATGGGACACGTCGACGCCTTAAGTCGAAATCCTGTTGAAGGTCACCAGAAGCCAGAGGAAATTGATGTATTTCAAGTAGATATCACTCGTGAAGACTGGATTTTGGCAGCTCAGATTAAGGACGAACGATGTAAATATATACTCAATGTGCTTGCGAGGAAACCAGTCGATACTGAGGAAAAACAGCTACACAAAAATTACGTTGTAAAAGACCAGAGGCTTTATAGAAAGACACCTACCGGATTAAAGTGGTGCGTGCCCAAAGCCGCCAGACGGGTAGTAACCATGTATCACCATGATAACAGGGGCCATTTTGCAGCAGAAAAGACTCTGAAAAACATTAGTAGTAGCTATTGGTTCCCCAGGATGAAAAAATACGTTAGCCGCTACATTAATGCCTGCCTAGCATGTGCATATAATAAGGCACCTTCGGGGAAGAAGGAAGGATTCCTACATATAGTCGAAAAAGTGTCAGTACCCATGGACACAGTACACATAGACCACTTAGGGCCTTTCGTAAAAAGTACCAGAGGAAATTCATATCTCATTTTAGCTGTCGACGCATTTACGAAGTTTTTGTTCACAAAGCCAGTGAAGACCACACAAGCCAAGCCAGTAACAGTTTTCTTAGATGAAACTTTCAGAACATTTGGAGTTCCTAGACGAATTATATGCGACAGAGGGTCTAGTTTTACGGGCAAAGTTTTTGAAAAGTTCACAAAAGACTTGGGCATAAAGGTCGTGTTTAACGCAACGGCCACACCACGTGCCAACGGCCAAGTAGAACGGTATAACCGAACATTGTTACATTCTATCTCTACGACTCATGATGATGAGAGGAGATGGGATCACGCAGTGGACTCTGTTGTATTTGGTATAAATTCTGCACAAAATAATACGACTGGGAAAAGTCCCTACGAACTACTGTTGGGTTATAAGCCTAGGGGAATGAGTGATTCGTTTTTAAATATGGCTGTAGCCGACGATGTAGTAGTTAATAATATTGAGAAAGCTCGAAACGATGCCGAGTCACGAACAAGACTTGCACAGGTAAGGCAGAAGGCCTACTTCGATGAAAAACGAAAGAAAAGTCATGAGTACGTAGTGGGAGACCTTGTGGTCCTAAGGAAGTCTAACCTTGCCAACGATGGTAAGAGCAGTAAGTTAGTTCCAAAGTATGGGGGCCCTTACGTAGTAAAAGAGATACTGACTCATGACAGATATGTTGTAGAGGATCTGCCAGGTTCAAAACGTGCACGTAAGAGGTACCAAGGTGTCAGCGCTGCTGATAGAATGAAACCGTTTACACCTGCTTACGAAAGTAGTAGTAATTCGGATTCTGAAAACGAAGAAATTGTCGACGCTGACAATAATTAAGGCCGAGGTTTAGTTTACATGCATGTTTTATGTTTAAATTTAAGTATAAAGCTGTAACGGATGATGCGAATGTCTGCGCAGCATTCGTATCCTCTCTTACTATTACACTACCGTTTAGTACTTGTCTAATAGGACATTTTCCTAACTTTTCCAGGTTTAGCTGAGATTTCCGGGACGGAAATGTGGCAGCATGGCCGAGTGTAACATCCTGCATCGAAAAACGAGCAGTCGGTAGTATAAGAAGTTGTCGACGTCAGCAGTTATCAGCACAAGCGAGATAAGAACGGCAGTTGTGAACTACGCATCGTTTGATACACTTCGTTTGGCAGTTGCTTTATTTCTGTTACTATATTAATTATTGTTTTGAGTGTTTGTTATTAAATAAATATTGTATACATTAACGAATGTATCTTTGTTGTTAAATAAAAGGTTGTTACACGTTTTAATTTAATCATTTTAATATATCATTAGGTATATAACATAACCATATTGGCACGTTTAACCTAACCTCACGAAATCCGTATAAAGACGTTATAATTTAATCATTTTAATATATCATTATATATTTATATAAGAAAATCAAGTTTAGGACAGATGTTCACACTCTAAACATTAGATTTAAGGGATTATTAACACCACCATTACATCAACTTGAATTTTTCAAACGGTCTTACAGTTATCAAATTAGCAACGTTTATAATGTTATCCACAATGATTTGAAACAAATGAATATCCACCAATTTAAAATAAATTATAAGAAATTACTATTAAACCTTCAAAATTAAATAAATCTATCATAATAATTTTTTACTAAAGAGTATTACTTATAATAATAGTAAGTACATAAATAAGTGATCTACACTCTGTGCAATTTGTAGGCAAATTACACATAATATATGTTTTGTCATTACACATACGTCATTTATTTGTTTATTCATTATTTATTATATAAATGTAATTTCGCTAAGATATATGAAAAAATTTTAAAGAACAGAATAACTATAGATTCTTAGATAAATACAAATTACTATCTGACGGACAGTATGGTGTTCGAGAGGGTAGATCTACACAGGATGCTATTGCGGATTTAGCAGAAAGTATTTATAATGCATTGAATAACAAAAAAAAGTCGCTATGCATCTTTGTGGACCTGGCCAAGGCGTTCGATACTGTTAGGCCCCCTCCGCACATTAAACTACTAAAAAGAAACTAAACTAATTAGAAACATAAATCACAAACTAGTTACAAACTATGAATCGCACACGACGCTACTGAATGTTTATAAAATCAAGTCACTTCTCGATTGTTGCGGCTTTGTTCCATTGTGTTTAAATAATTATTCTATTACTGTGATTAAAGCTATTGTTATTATCGTGTTAAAAAATGTCTAGTGATAGTAGTGCTTCAAGTGATGAAGATATTATCCTTTATTATTATACAAGAATTAAGGAGAAACCGGCAGAAGAAAAGGAGGGTATTGTATTCACCCCTACATTTCCACTTCTTCTACTAGTCTTAAATTCAATGATTGTTCTGCCATTTTCGCCGTTTTGCGTAGTTGTTTTCAAAAGAAACTAGAAATTAACTTCCAAGTGATTCTGCATGTCGGGTTGAGACTGACTGATTACCGACGCGTTACAAACCGGTTACCAACTAGTAGCGTTGTGTGCGGATGCTCATTGAAATACATGGGCAGTGACTAATGCTAGGTGATTTAAGTTTGTAACTTGTTTCTTTTTAGTAGCTTAATGGGCGGAGGGCCTTAGTCATGTGGATTTATTAGATACCTTAAGTGATATTGGTCTACGTGGTGTTGGTAACCAACTTTTAACAAGCTACCTTTTTCAGAGGTAACATTGTGTACGAATTGGAAAAATTAGCAGTAACTTTCAAAATGTTCAGTGTGGTGTACCTTAGGGAACCGTGTTTGGTCCTCTACTTTTTACTATACAGCGTGTGTAAAAAGTATTGAAACATGACCATAACTTTTAAAATATTGATTGTATAAAAAAACCCTTGGATAGGTCGATTTTTATTTTCAATTACGCAACTTTTGGTGCAATTTATAATTTCTAGTTCTACACACCCCCTCCCCCAGCCACCCCAACTTTTTTTTTTCAACTAGCAACCTACCCTCTGTGATACCCCAAAAGAAAGGTATTTTAATAGACTATTCAACGCTGTAAAGAAATCCGAAATCCGTCGATGCAATTGGCTTCCTAAACGCCTTTGACGTAATGTCAGAGGATCAGTTAGAGGGTGTTTTTTGACAACTAATAGGAATTAAATTAATACAAAAATACTGCGCTGACGTTTCGGAAACTATATCCGTTTCCTTTTTCAAAATTAAGGCTTTAGATTTTTATGTAACGTGTAGAATAACACGGCATAAAATAAAAATTGTTTATATCATTTCCATAGATAGTTACCATAGAAATGTTGAAAAATATACTAAATAATATTAATTTTATTGAGTTCTTCTCTCAACATTGGTAACCAATTGGTAACAAAATTCTACCGAACAATTCATTAGAAGAAATATTTAAACATGAAAGGCAATTTGCCAGGGAAATTTTAATTAATAATGAATACCCGAAAGAATTTGTTGATAAGACTTTCATGAACATTGAAAATAGAGTTAACAATCCGGTGCAACCAAAACCAGAATATCATTATTCGACATTAATTCCATATATAAAAGGTTTATCTGAGAAATTACGTCATGTCGGTAAAAAATTTGGCGTTAGAACAATTTTTCAAACAAATAATACTTTAAGATCCATATTGACAAAAACGAAACCATTAAATCCTGAACAAAATTCAAAAAATTGTATATATACAGTATCCCGTGCGAGTGTAATAAACATTATGTGGGTGAATCATCTAGACCACTCAATGTACGATTAGGCGAGCACAAAAGTTATATTAGAAAAGGTGATTTTGAAAAATCTAAAATTTGAGAACATGCTTGGGAAAACGATCACAGGATAAAATGGGATTCAGCAAAAATTTTGACCAAAGAAGCAGACAACAAAAAAAGAAAAATCAAAGAATCTGCAATAATTTTACTTAATGAAGATAAATGCGTATCAAATTGTTCAGTAGAATTTTGTTCAACTTGGTTACCAATGTTGAGAGAAGAACTCAATAAAATTAATATTATTTAGTATATTTTTCAACATTTCTATGGTAAGTATCTATGGAAATGATATAAACAATTTTTATTTTATGCCGTGTTATTCTACACGTTACATAAAAATCTAAAGCCTAAACTTTGAAAAAGGAAACGGATATAGTTTCCGAAACGTCAGCGCAGTATTTTTGTATTAATTTAATTCATATTGTCAAAAAACACCCTCTAACTGATCCTCTGACATTACGTCAAAGGCGTAGAGGTTATTTCCCAGTTTTAGACTGGTTAATTTGAATATTTTTTAGATAATTCGAATTTTTTGGATAGGAATCTCAAGGAATGTGGTAATAAATCCCAAAACGAAAAAGAAATAAAACTTATTAAGTCATTGATATATATTATATTCAACTACATTTAAAAATCATTCTTATTAGGTCATTGATATACATTATATTCAACTACATTTAATTCGTTCTTTTAAATGTAGAAAATTGTACCCACGCACGGAATTTCCTTGTGGGATTACCTGATATTTATTTATTTATACATTGGTTATGTTAATAATGGTAAAATAGTGTATATTATGTGTATTATTGTATATTTTATTGTGTTTTTTTATAAATAAATATTATTATTATTATTATTATTGAGACGCCCCAGCCCTGGGCTGTCTCATTACGCGCAATTTTCCTAAATTTATATTATTTTCAGTGACTGTTATGAGATTTCGGTGAATTACAATACGTTATATTTTAAATAACTCGGTTCATCCTAATTTTAAAAAGTCTAAAGTTCGACGATTATCGAGCGTACAACCGCAAGGGAAGGCAGGACCTTATCTTGCAAAATAAACAGAACCTACCTATCTTTACGGGAAATTAGCCACTATGCAACCCTTAGTCTCGGTTAGTAATCCAATGCCCGGCCACACCTGGCATTTTAGGATGACGTCCCAAAGCTCGTGGCGTAGGAATACAAAAGCTAGTCGTCTATTATGTAAACAAAACCTATCTCCACGGGAAACTAACCACTATACAGCCGGAGACTCAGGTCACAATCTAATGCGGGGACCCATATACCTTCTTTGTTGGCTGCACGCGAAATGGGTAATACGTCACAGGGAATATTAGTATAAATACGCAAAACCAAACGGCATTCAAGGAGACTTCTGAAGACTCCAAAGTGACTAGTTGAGTCGTAAACCGACACCTGTCACGCTTCTTCCTAAAATTCTTATCGAGGGACGGACTTAAAACCCCGTTGTGACTAGCTGGTTTCGTGAACCGACACCGCACCCACTTTTCCCTCGATACGACGCATCGTATTTAAGTCAAACCGAATTTAACGTACGCGACGACGTTTCCATACACGTATAACCGGTATGCATCTGAGAAGTAGAGTACGCGAGGCGTCACCAGACGTCGCGACGTCTTTATCCAATTTGAGTTCCAGCGAAGAACGGGTTGGTGAATCCGGGGAAGAGGTTACCTCTAACTTCACCGTAGTTCCGAGACTAGGTGAGACATACCATTTTACGCATTCAATATTAACTTCACGAAATAAAAAGGACAAATTACGACTCTATGAAATTACCGTCGCTGTGGTACTATTTTACTATTTTACTATTTATGTCTGTTCATTTAAATCATATTTAGGGGAATTTATTACCTACTTAACCATCTGTTATCTGAGCCTTTATGCTAAATGTCGCATAGTTTTAAACCCCAGTCAATTCTTGTAACTTCATTGCGTGCACGAGTGCCGATGGTCGATCTGTTGGGTTTTACAAGCCTCCAACACGCTTTTGAAATATGCCATCTGGATTATTGCTGATCGACCCTTTGGTGTTAACCATAAGCGTCCTTCAGGGGTAATCTCGGTGGTACTCCGCCTAATGTATTTATGGCCACAGTATCTGTACACTTTCACTATGTTCCTTCACGTCTACATACACTATATAAATCTACTATTGGCAATAAGTGTTTACATTGGTTTCCTACTGATGGGGGGTACTCACACGTCAATAAACGAGAGACAATTGTCTTTCACAAAAAAAGAATACAACGAGTTATGCGACCTAAAGAATCATAGTGAGACTGTCAGCGACAGAGGCTCGGTAATTAAAAAAAGCAAGGCTTGTTTTACTTAGCAGGCGATTGTGTCACTGGTTCATCCAATGAAAACTTACGAGAGGGGTTCCTATCCGCCTATGGCGAAGTTTTGTCATTGGTATATCGGCTCAGATCTTATATAAATCATTTGTGACAGTTGTCTCTAAATGCAAATAAATTGGTTTAACTATATCGAGAGTATTCATTCACTAATCGTTTTCTTTCAGAAGGTAAATTAAAGGGTACTTAAATATCAGATTTAAGCTTACCTGTGTTTTAACTCAAGTGAATTAATTATATAGTAATTAAATAATATAAACTTTATAAAAAGAATCTAAGTAAAAGCTACAAACACAACGTAGTTTGTGTCCTACCACTTTAAAACTAGACGATCACATAAAAGTCCAAAAGTATGTTTCTTTTTCTCTGGAAAAAGATTAATAAACATACGAGGGGGGTATGGGGTGTCACATTATTATTATTATTATTTACCCATTCCCGACCGTCAGGCTAATTCGAGCCAATAAGCCTGACATAGTCCTCGACCATCAGATCAATGTGATTTATGTCATCGAGTTCTCAGCACCTGCTGAGACAAACTTTACCTAGAAGGAGGAGGAGAAACAGACCAAATACAGAGATCTCCGGACCTCCGATACGAGCTCCAAGTCAAGATGATCGTCCTGATAATCGGTGTACTCGGAGGTATGAAGACCAAGCTGCTCTCTGCATTGAAGACCATGCATGCCTGCAAAAAATCGGCAGAGTGGTCAAATTGTAGATTAGTCGCTGGCGCTCTCTCCGTGAGGTGTCGGAGGCCATGGAGAGACTGTCATCGAAAAAAATAAGTAAATAAAAATAAAATAAACGACTTTATTGAGAAAATAAAAAAATTTAACAATATAGGGTGCGAAGTTATAATATTATTTATTCTTACACTGTAACTTATGTTTTTTGTAATATTGTCTGCACTCACCTGATACTTCTGGAGTTCGAGCTCCTACTCCTCGAAACAAAAACTACGCTTCTTTTTGTATACACACATACACATTGAATTAAAATGCTATTCCACTTCCATAGTCAGATACAATTTGATATTATCTCAAAAAAACTATTTTTAAAAATGCATCACAGTTTGCAAACGACCAAAAAAGTGTACTTTCGACTCTTGGTACATAAATGACTTACATCATCTCACTAGCGACTTTTTAGATATTTTCTCACTAGTGTATAATACATCACATTCTATTTGTATGTAAAATCTCCTTAGTAATAGCCCAATGGATGCCTGTGTAAATTATTAATACCTACCTATATTTATTGAGCTTAAAATTCTGTTTTCTAAATGTATTTCTTTTTAAAACTAAAGATCATATATTTTAAGAATGCTTTATCTTGTAGACTTTCGACTTTCGAACAAACTTAAGCTGCTAACTAAATAACTAAGTACCTACGTAAGGTCAATAAAAGTATTTTTTTTTTACTAAGAAGTATAGATGTTACATAGATTTTGTATTATTGTAACTAAGTGATTTTTTCCAGTCAAGGAATGTTCATTTTGCTTTAAATATTACCGTCACTTGGGTACACCCTGCCGCTGTTTTAGTAAGTAAGTTCTGTTCTAGTTAAGTTATGAATGAGTTGTTAAAAAGTCCGCTGGTAAACAAGCAGTCAAATAATTAATTGATTAATTTTCGACAATCCCTCGTATAAGTAAAATCCGAGAATTATTATAAATAATGACCGAGTCGGAAATAAAAATCATTCGTTCCTAAAATTATTAATCCTTGCTCGTTTTGATCCGTTTCTTTTTGCAACAGAGTATAGAAATTACAAGCAACTCATTTCCGGTTAGATACGCTTTGAGTCGATGCACTAAGATGCATAATCCGCTGTACCTCTGCAAGTTACGCTGGGATATGCATACGAGTACGTCGTTTAAAGTCGGTGACCACCTCTCTTTTAACACGACAGATACGTCATAAAAGTTTACAAAAAGGGGAAACACAGTCACTTTGCTCTCTTTTCTGTGCTGATTCCGTCCTCATTCGCATTCCGAGAAAACCGGCAGCAGTTCAGGTTCATTTCGAAATAGTCCGCATCAGATCCGTTCGACCGCCAGCAATTGACGATCAAACCGAACCCGTAAAACTTTTGTATCACCGCTCCGAGTTAATAGTGTAATTTCCTTTGAGTATAATACTGGTAAGAATTTAACGCAACCTGCTACATTCTGCAGGTACTGCCGTCAGTCAAGTATAGATATTGCGAGATTTTATTGTCAGTAAATATCACCGTATTTTGCTACCAAAGTAAACTAGAGCTTATTAGTAATACCTCCGCTGGTTTGTTTATTTTGTTAATGTAGGTAAAGACTGCTGAGGTCTGTTCACTTGTGCCACCTCAAAGGTTCCCTTGCCTACTAGGTTACCGGAAAACCTACGTGAAAAATAGTCACTATATGCATTAACAGTTTGTATTTGTTCACTTGGGCCATACGGACTGGGTTTTGCATAGAACTGACTCGCAAAGCTGTCATTATTTAAAATAATCCTGTAACAAATAGCTCGACGTTTGCGGCAGTAGCTTACCGTTGGTTTCAATCTTGTATCTAGCCTCAAATATCCATAGCTGACGGACTGCCCGCCGTCTAGAGTCCTCGTGAAAACATTTGCTTGTCGTACGTAGCGAAATATCCATACAACGTCCCTATAAATTCCGCCGTAAACGACTCGAAATCGCAATAACTTACAAACTCCTTACCATAGACTATCAAGTACCTACAAAAAGGAACAACTTTGGAGTTGCTTTATTTAATTCACTTCCAAGTAGTTTAAAGGATCCACCGATTAAAGTAGTAAAGACTGTTGCTTGCCAGCTTGACTAATTTATAATTATTTAAGAGAATATTTTATATTATTATTTTACACGTACACGATTGCAGCGTCGTGAAAGACTAAGCATAAATTACTTTGTTCATTATTTAGTCCTGAATAAATACGTTATGTTAAAAAGGCAAACTTCCCGAGTTATTATTTCAGTAGTGTTATTTTCTGATTAATCCGTTTGAGCAGTATGACCGAAATCCATTAGATAGGTCTCCAGCTTTGACCTCTGGCTATACCGTATCATCCGCTGTTTTGCTACTCAGGGTTGTTCTCCCAATTAGGAGAACCAAAAAGATAGTGTCGTTCTTCGCACTCAAAAATTGAAGGGCTGGCGCCCGAGAATTCCGTAAGAATAAAAGAGATTACGTAAGTATCTGACCGAAAGCAAAGTGCATCGGAAAAGAACGTTACATTATTTATTTTAATTTATTGTATAATAAAGGAATGGTATATTGAGGTAGTTAATAACTTTATAACTTCTTGTAAAACACTGCTGGTGGCGGACCAGTAGAGAAGCAAAGCAAATAGACGATGCGATGCAGAAAGAAAATTAGACAGAAATAGTAATAGGAATATGTGTTTTAACATCTTTTCGTATTCTTCACGCAATGATTTTTCCGAATTATCTTATGTTAGCATTTTCGAAAAAAAATACATACAATCCTACAAATGATTTGTTGGCAAGAATATAAGATAAATTGACTTAAAAACTTCCAAAAAAATAGATTACTTGATAAAAATCATCTTTAATAGTAACCCTTATCTTTAATCAATATTTAGCTTTTGCGTCCATTGAAATTTTAAGAATACAGCACCCATGTATGCATAATAATACATGACCCTCTATGATGGGTGCATTTATGACAGCGGGTAACAATAAAGTAAAAAATATATATTCATAAAATTATTATGATTTCTTTTATTTTAGGTAAACAGTACAAATATAGCTGGAGATTATCAATGCCTTGCTTATTATGGTGCATATGTAGTTGCATCAGTACCATGGCAACTGACCATAGCTATGCTTAATGAATTCCCAGAGCAAGAAACCACAAATGCAACAGTATCTATTGGCAATACTGTCTCTTGGAGGTGTCTTTCTCCGGAGTCCAATCCAGAAGCTTACATAGATTACTACAAAAATGAAAAATATATTGCACCTCCATTCCCAAAAACTCAAATTAAATCGCTTATTCTTCCTAATGTAAGTTTTGATGAGTCGGGGAATTATAAATGTAGTGCAACTAATATTATGAAAAATGTGAATTCCAAGACAAGTTTTAATTTGAAAGTAGTAAAGTATATTCCAGCTAAGTTGCCATACTTTATCATTGAACCTAGACCGGCATACACAGCTTTAAAGGGTAAGTAATGATTTTAAGGATAATATTAATATGTATTGTTAAATAGTACCTATATTCTCACTTCTCAGTAAAGTAAATTTACATGTGTGTGTGTGTGTGAAGAGAGGGGTTGGCTTCCGACAACTATTTCGATTAGCCACAGAAAATAAATTTACATATGCGTGTTCTAGTTTTCATGGAATTTCCTTCATATCTGACTTATCTAAAATCTAAATGTTTTAATATTTTGTTAATAAATATTATAAAATATACCGGGTGACACAGGAGACTTTAGTTAAAATTTTGAGTTTTGGGAAGTTGTATATTGTATAATTGTCCTTTTTTGACCCTATGAAACATTTTCTTCAACTTCCGGTTTAAGCGGAAGTGAATCAAACTTTGTTATTTTAAATGGTACCCTGCAAATTTGTTTTTACCTATCTGATTCATCTTTAAATTATCTTGACAGTTAATAGCCATTTGTGTCGCATATTTTTTGGGCATAATCAGTAGCGGAACAGACTAACAAGATCCTTCTTATTTAAAAAAAAATCTCTGACAATCCACGATATTATAAAAATCAACAAGTCCATTTTTTATTTGACCTACTTAAACAATACTTATTTATAGGTACCTACAGGGTTTTCCTTATAATTAGCCAAAATTCTATAAACTTAGGGTTTTCTTTATGGAACACTCTGTATATTATTATATTTTCGAAATCCTTATAATTTCATGATTTCAAGAACATATAAAAGTCTATATTTAGACTATCAGTTCTCCAATTATTCAAAATGAAAATGTGTGTAAAAACATGATATTGTCATAGTAACCCATGTAGCAGCCAATATCATGTTTTTACACCTTATGTATATGCCATTCACATTTTATTTACATTAGAGTAGGCTTTGGAAAATCTGAATTCTGTTGGTATGAATGACTGATTTAATTACTGGGACTAGGGTTATGTTGAAAAGTCAAAAACATAACCACGAATTCAGATTGGTTTTACATAGTTGCCGGAGTGAGACCCTAAAGAAAGCACAGCAATGTTATCAATAAAAAAATTGGCAATTCAGCCAAAAATAAATGACAGTGACAATGAATTAAATCTGACACTTGTCAATAGTAGACAACCCTGAGATAACCTAAGAAAAACATATCATAGCCTCCCCTTATGTAAATAAAATGTGAATGGCATGTGAAAACATTATATTGTCTCTATGCAGTAGCCAAAATCATGCTTTACACCTTTTTTGATTTTGAATAACTGAAGAACAGATAGTCCACATATAGACTTATTATAATGTACAGGGTGATCGTTTGAAAATTCTACTTTTTAAACCCTTTTATTTTGCTTAAAAATAAAGCTAGAAAAAAAACAAAAATATAGATCTGTAACATGTTTTATCAAGTTTTTGTATTCCTATGTTATGAGTTTGCATCTATCTTAATGAATAGTCATATTTTTTTAAACGGAACACCCTGAATATTTTTAGATATTTGGATAGCCCTTTTCGTCCCCTTTATAAATATATACAGGGTGTTCTGAAAAACACTAGCATAAATTCAGGGGCTGATAGAATTTAAAAAAATATTACAATTTGTTTCTATGAACCATGGGCGTATCTTTTTCCGTTTTCAAGATACAGGGCGTTGAAAATAATTTTCCTTAAATTTTAATTTTCTGTCAGTAATAATTAGTTATTCTTTTTTTCAATTGTATTCAGTATGTGTTAAACTTTTCCAGAAATAAACTAACTATTACTTTTTATCATTACCATTCAAATAATAACTTTGATTTTGAGTTTTATTAATGAAACTAATAGTAATAACAACTAGGTGCCAAAGCCCACTTGAAATAAAAACCAATAATTTGGGATACCAGCTGCTTGACTTTGGTGCACTATGCCTGGCTTTTCTCGAAAACGGGCAAATTTTAGCACTTCTTACAAGAGCACCTTTTTTGTTTATGTTGGGAAAATACTCCTTTTAAATTTAAATTATGATTAAATACAATAATTTCAAATAGTATTATCTAGTTTAGTTAGTATATATAATTAAGACAGTAATTGTGGTTTATTTACGTAACCAAATGGAAATATTCAGGAATTACTTATGTACGTTTTTCTGTTGAGATATCTAATTATTTATAACGGTAATAATAATAATAATAATAATAATAATAATAATAATAATAATAATAATAATAATAAATACCAGCAAATACCAGCTGACGAGGAACATCCTCCTGAGTACACCGATATCGCTTTAAGGACGAGGGTTAACCTTAACACCAGGGTTAACCCAAAGCCACAAGACCTGACACGAATGGATTCGTTGATTAGTGAGGAGCTTCCAGAAGATGCCAACATCTGGCAGATCAACAGTGCGGTGTACGCTGCCGCCAAGCAACTCGTCCCACAACAGCGCCTGGCAAGCGCAGTTGATAGGGTCGAGAAAGCTAAGCGGCGCGTACAGAAGATCGAAGCTAAAATTCGATCAGCAAGGCAACACGCTTCTCGAATCCAGAGTGTGGTGGATTATATAGTCGCAGGTAGACCATTTACACCGAAGGTCCGGCGAGTGGCAGCCGGACTGAGACGCCAACACCACACTCTAAATCGCACAGTGCTGCAGACCATCAAGCAGCACTGTCTAGATAGGATTCGAGCGCTAATGGCTATTAAGAAAACTTTGGTCAGGCGAATGCGGAGTTTGGAACAAAACAAATTGTTTCAAACAAACCCGTCTCGCCTGTTCCAAGAGCCACAGCGTGTTGTCGAAAATCCGCCAACTGTTGATAATGTCGAAGCCTTCTGGAAAGGAATCTACGAAGTCGCGAGTCCATTCGATAATGACACTCCAGCTATAGCACACTTCGAGGCTCTCTGTCGTAGAGTCTTAGAAGAGCCAGAAGAAGTGTGCCCGGCAATCAGTACGGAAGAGGTTCAACAACCACTTGTTGGAACCAAGAACTTCGCTGCCCCGGGTCCAGATGGTATAAACAACTGGTGGTGGAAGAAGTTTCCTTCCACCCACCGCCATCTGGCCCGAGTTTTCAACTCATGGTTGAACGAGGGGCAGCAAATTCCGGACTGGTTTGTCGAGGGGCGAACTGTGCTAATCCCCAAAAAGGGGGATCTGTCTGACCCAAAAAATTATAGACCGATTACCTGCCTCAACTCCTGCTACAAGTTATTTACTCGTATCTTGTATACCAGGATGTTGAGGTCTGTTGATCCGGTTTACCAACAGGTAAACGAACAGCGTGGTGCCAAGAAGGGCCTGGCAGGTTGCAAGGAAAACCTGCTGATAGACCGCTGTATTACACAGGATTCTGTGCAGTACAAGCGGAATCTGTCAATGGCCTGGATTGATTATCGCAAGGCATTTGATACAACATCCCACGAGCTTTTGTTACACTTGCTCGGATGTCTTGCGGTACCAGCACCACTAGTGAGATGCATCGAACAACTGTTGCCGCTTTGGAGAACTCGCTTCACCATAACATCCGGTGCCGAGCGAGTTTCGACAGAGTTGGTGACATTTAAGAGAGGAGTGTTTCAGGGTGACTCTTTGAGTCCGCTCCTCTTTTGCATCTCACTGCTGCCGCTATCTGTTGGACTCCGCCAAACCCGCGGGTATCAGTGTGGGCCACCCAGCAACCGGAGGCATAAGGTCACCATCTATTTTATATGGATGACCTTAAACTCTATACCTCCGGAGAGCGAGAACTTCAAAATGCTCTCAGGGTGGTCGAGGAATACACGCGGGCAATTGGAATGGAGTTTGGGTTGAACAAATGCGCAGTCGTCCACCTCAAGAGAGGACGATGCGGGGAATTCCACGAAGATGCGCAGCTCGCAGACGGAAGCATCCTACGACATTTGGATGCCGGAGAGACCTACACATACCTGGGTGTGGAACAACGCCACATCCAGGATGTGAACCAAATAAAGGATTCTCTCCGTGGCAAGTACAGACACCGACTCCGAAAGATCTGGTCATCAGAACTTTCGGGGAAGAACAAGGTGTCTGCCACTAATATGCTTGCCGTTCCGATTCTGCTCTACTCCTTTGGTGTAGTCAAATGGGGAGTAGATGAGCTGCGTCAATTGGACAGGAATACCCGCAAGATGATGAATATTCATAGGAGTATTCATCCTAGATCGTCCGTTCCTCGTGTGTACCTCCCACGTCAACGGGGGGGCCGAGGACTCTTGAGTCTGGAGTGCATGCATGGCAGAGTGGCACTGAGTATGGCATGTAGTGTCATCAGGAGCTCGGACCCACTCCTACAGTTAGTGAGAGATCATGAAGCTGTGGGAGTTGGCGCTTTATTGTTTAGGGCAGCACAGAGGGCCGCAGATGAACTCGGTCTCGTGTTCGACTACAGGCGAGAAGGCCGGCGAGGTGACTCAGTCACTGAGCTTCCGCCTAATCGTCTGACAGCCCACATCAAAGCTGCCGAACAGAGAAATCTGTTCAGGCAGCACGTCGATAAACCCCTGCACGGTGTTTTCTATAACAACATAGAAGCACTGGGTTTATCGACAGAGCTGACCTTCGCATTTTTAAGGTCAGCGGGGCTGAAGTCGGAGACCGAGGGATACATTGTGGCCTGCCAAGATGGTGTTATTAACACATTGGTCTATCGCAGTCGCGTGATGGGTGTAGAGGTACCTGATATCAACTGCAGGACCTGCCGTCAGGCGCCGGAGTCGCTCATGCATTTATTATCTGCATGCCCGATTTATGCGACTTCGGTCTACATCCAACGACATAACGCGGCTTTACGAGTGCTATACTACTATCTACGGCACTCGTATCAGATAGACCAAACACCAGTGCTGCCTTACGTCCCCGGAGATATCGAGTCCGTTGTCGAGAACGAGAAATGCCGGATTTACTGGAACTACTCGTTCCCGACCGTCAGGCGAATTCACGCCAATAAGCCTGACATAGTCCTCCTCGACCATCAGACCAAGGTGATGTATGTCATCGAGTTCTCAGCACCTGCTGAGACAAACATCGCCTTGAAGGAGGAGGAGAAACGGACTAAATACAGAGATCTCCGGTACGAGCTCCAAGTGCTATACCCAGGCTACTCTGTCAAAATGGTCGTCCTGATAATCGGTGTACTCGGAGGTATGAAGCCCACGCTGCTCTCCGCATTGAAGACCATGCCTGCCTGCCAAACATCGGCAGAATGGTTGGCTGGTCAAATGCAGAAAGCGGTCATCCTGGGATCCCTTCGTCTACTTAGGGCACATGAGTCTGGAATCTACAGTGACTAACCCTGCGGGATGTGGGGAGTTGCTGTAGATTATTCGCTGGCGCTCTCTCTGTGTGGTGTCGGAGGCCACAGGGAGACTGTCCAGCAATTTCTTCCGGAAACGGAAAAAAAAAAAAAAAAAAAATTTGTTTATTCTGTATGCCAACAATTACATTGGATAGAATACGTCAAGTATATAACTGAATAAAATTTACAGTTTAAAAATACGTACTAACAGTGCAAAAACATAAGTAAGATTTACAATATAAATAAGATTTATAATTTAGGGTTTCAAGCACATAATAACATAGATACAAAAATACATATTTTACACCATATAAAAACAACAGAAAAAAGAAATAATATGAAATATAAAGGTGTGTGGGTAAGAAGTTCATACAAAGTTAAGATATTCTTCCAAAGAATAAAAACTGTTTTTACATAGAAACTCTTTCAGTTTCTTTTTAAATTTAGATATAGAGTTTGTATTTATATCTTTAATGCACACGGGTAATTTATTATACAAATAACTTCCCGCACAAATAGGCGATTTCTTGTATAAAGTGAGATTATACTTCTCGATATAGATATTTTGGTGATTTCGTGTTTGGTATGTATGATTGTCAGAATTAGTTCTTAAATTACTTTTTATGCTATGTATATAACTAAGCAGCTTATACAGGTAAATACATATTAGTGTTAATATTTTGTTCTTTTTAAAAATACCGCGACAAGATTCTAGTATTTTCATATTAAAAATTGTCCTAATAATACGTTTTTGTAGAACAAAAACTCTGTGTGCATCAGAACTTTGACCCCACACAATTATATTATAAGATGCTTTGGAATAAAATAGCGCGTAATAGATATTGAGTAGAGATCCTTGGTCTAGTTTATTTTTTAAGACCGTAACAGCATAGCAGGATTGTCTCAATTTACAGCATAGCTGATCAATATGTTTGGACCAGTTAATATGCTCATCTAAAGTGATTCCTAGGAAGGTGGTATCAGAATGAATTTTTAGTTGATGACCGTTAATAGAAATTTTTATATTGTTGCATATTTGTTTTAGTTTTGTTTTAAAATACATACATACTGTTTTTTCGTAATTTATGATGAGTCTATTTTTAAAACACCACACTCGAAATTGTTCTAATACAAAATTCACCCTGTATAGTAATTCTTCTAAGGTTTTTGCTGCAATCACAATTGATGTATCGTCAGCATACATAAATATTTTTCCGTACGTTATATAATCCGGTAATTCATTAATATAAAGAAGGAAAATTAGGGGACCCAGCACACTGCCCTGTGGGGTTCCTTGAGATATATTATGTTGATCTGACATGGATGTCCCAAGTTTGACAAACATCCGCCTGTCAGTTAGATATGACATTATCCAACTATTTATGTTGCCCCGTATACCAATTTTCTCTAATTTTTCACCAATGAACGATATATCTAACGTATCAAAGGCACTGGAGAGATCGAAAAATACTCCCATTACATAATCATTTGAGTTTAGTTTAGTATTTACGAATTGTACAAGTTCAGTAGCAGCAGTTTCGGTGGAATATTTACTTCTAAATCCATGTTGACAATTGGTAAGTAAATCGTGTTTATTTAAAAAGTGAATAATTCGATTTGCCATGACCTTCTCAATTATTTTAGAGAATACACTGAGCAACGATATAGGTCTGTAATTTTTTACATTGTTTGTTTCACCTTTCTTAAATATCGGTATAATTAACGCAGTTTTTAATATATTTGGAAATTCTCCTAGTTCAATAGATTTATTGATTATTAAAGCAAAGCAATGTGAAAATTCGTCAATACATTCTTTTATTAATTTGATCGGTACTTCATCAAATCCAGTTGACCGTTTGTTTGACAACTCGAGAATTATGTTTTTTATTTCATGGCATGTTACCGGATTAAAAAACATTGATTTTTCATTCATTACCATGCTTGTACAATTGTTAGATAATGAGAGAAAATGAGTATCCAGTTTATTTTTAACATCAGTTGTGAAATGATTTGCAAAAATATTAGCTAGCTCTTTAGTGTCTGTAATTGTGCAATCGTTATGATTTAAAATAATATTGGTTTTAGATTTTTTTCAGTTTATTGAATTATTAACGATATCCCATAAGGTTTTAGTTTTATTTTGCGCACCATCTATCATATTTTTGTTGTGCATACGTTTTTCTATAGCTATATTTTGTATGTATAACTTTTTCTTAATTTTATATTGATTGTTTAAATTTTCATCACAAATTATTTTTCTCAACGAATTCATTTGTTTTAACTGTTGTGATTGCGTTATTAGCGCAGGAGAAAACTTGAATTTATTTTTTAAGTTGTTTAGTTGTAATTTTTTATTAATTTTTTTTTTTTGGAAAAGCTATTTCAAAACTATAATTAAATTCAGTCCAAAATAGATCAAAGTACGTGTCTATGTTATTTATGCTAGAGTTGTCGAACAATATAGAATGTGCATTAGCAAAAAGAAATTTAAAATGTTCTATTGAAGTTGCATCTATGTTTCTATGGTAAATATTTTTCGAATCCTCCAGTGACATATTTTTTATATTTTTATTGCAGCTGGTCAATAGTTGTGCTGTATGATCTGAGATCCCTGGTTCGATAATTTTAAAATCAGTATATTGTGCATTTGTTATTAAATAATCAACTGAAGTTTGAGACATCCCTCGTGCGCTGTTTTCAATTCTAGTTGGAGTATTAATTAAAGATTCTAGACCAAAACTGTGTAACACATCATGTAATATACAGTTTTCTATGCTTGGTTTCAATTTATCAATATTTAAGTCGCCGCATATGTATATTAATTTATAGTTTTTCGTCACAATTTCTAAAAGTATAATGAGTTGCTTAATAAAGACACCAAAAATACCCTCCACAGGAGATCTGTACAGAACTATTATACATGTTGTCTTATTATAACTGATTGCTGAACACTCAAAAGACATTTCAATAGAAAGATTATTTAGGATAGTAATCGGTTTACAGTTTACATTATTTTTTACAAAAATTGCTGTGCCCCTATGTATACGGGTTTGTCTACAGTAGTTTGAAATATTTTTATAACCATTTAAATTTATTATAGATATGTTATTTGGGTCTACGATCCAGTGTTCAGTAATGCACAAGACAATAGGATTTATTTCATTTTAAAAAGTTTCTAAAATGTTTAGCTTATGTGTGATACTCTGAACATTAATGTGCAATAATTGCCACTTTGTTAATTTATCGTCGCACTCGTACCTGCTATCGCTCCTATAACCGGTGCTGAGACATATGTTGTCGTCGAGGCTCGGTGGTGAAAATTTTGATTCCTTGGAAAGGTAAATCTCCTGACTGCGGCTCCGTCAGGCCAAATATCTGTCGCGTACACTTCACGATAATGCTGAATGGGAAAATCAACTTTAAAAGATGTTGTTATTTCACTTTGTTTTAAAATTTCACATCCAAAAGCTATCTGTGGTGCCGTTTCTTTTAGATACCCTAATATATCGCTTGAAGTTGTGCTTGCATCACAGCGATAGACATGCAGATAACCCTTTCTAGGGACAGTTTTGATACTAATATTATTTGTATTGTTTGTACCAATAATCGGTTTTTTATGATTTGATTGTTTATTACGACTTTCATTTGTCAATATACTATTTTTTGCTTTATTTATTCCATCACTCACTTGAGCCGCTGTGATTTTTTGTTGCTGGGGGATTCCAATATTTCTTGCTTGTGTATTTGTATTTTTAATCTGTGTTTTTTCAATACCAGGTTTTTGTTTATTGCTAATATCATTGTTTTTGTTTACATTTGTTTGTGCTTCTAAATAGTTCTCTAGATTTTTATTAGATGGCTCTGTTCTTTTGTTATTATAGTTGCAACTCTTACTTTTTAGTAAATTGATTATTTCTTCTAATTCGGAGGTTCTTTTTTCCAAATGATGAATTAATTGCTTTAATAAATTAGACTCACGTTTATAACATTCTAGCTCTGCAGCTATCTGTATACACTTTTTGCTTTTTACGCACTCATTTTCTGTAGAATCATGGCTGTCATGAAATTCTTCCTGTTCATAGTCTTTAGGTATTACAGAAACTTTGTCACTATTACACATATACTTTTTTAAAAGATCACTGTTCTTAATATTTGCTGGTACTTTCTTGTATACAATCATTTCAATAAGAAGAGGTTTTGTTAATTTATTTAGCTCTTGAATGAGCAACGACACTTCACTACTCGCCATCTTTATAAATGGTAGGATAAGAAATTAGGTAGACTTTAGGCATTATGTGGAGAACCGTTCTAGTGTGCGGCACGTAAAATATATGGAGCTAATAGTACTTTGTATGTTTTACTTAAACTAAAGAGACCATCCCATCCTTTATACCTTTACACTTCAGAAGTGAGGATATACCACAAAGCAGCAAATGATTAGTGACAGTGATGATAGTGAAATTCTAAGTGACGTTGAGACGGGAAATTATAAAAGAAATTCAGTGAAAGTAGTGGTGCAAATAAATAATCGTGAAAGCCCTGATATTAGTTATGAAAAACGTAAATCTAAAAATTTACAAAACTATAGAAAACTAGATGATAGTTGTTTTATATGCAAGAAGCCAGGATACATCACCAAGAGATGTAAGCCGTATGACAGGATCAGCAGCAATCCTTCCCATCTACCCCTAACTCGAGGTCCATTTAAGAACCGCTCCAACTGTATAAAAGAAAATGGCCATTTAAGAGAGGAATGCTGGGCACTTGAAAGCGGTCTCTGTGAAGTTTCTCCAAAGGCAAATAGTTAATGATCCTTATATACAAAGTTAAAAAAAACGGTATTTCTCTTACAGCATATCTCTCGATACCAGTAGTCAAATAAACGTTGGACATATTAGCATAGCCAAATAAAAAAAAATTAAAAAAAAAATTGGATTTAAAACTGGAAAGAAATAATATGTTTGTTAACGATTCTGGTAATAAATGGCTTTATTTAGGTTTTATACAGGCATAGTAATAACAAACGTATCCAATTTGATGCATTTATATTCATGTTTCATTCCTAAACATTAAACATACATAGGTACAATTATAAAATCTATTAGACTTTTTAAATACATGATAAAAATTGGATTAGAAATTACAAAATTCAAAAGTTTTGGTAATAAACTGATATCCTGTATATCAATCATCGCTGGAAATAATGTTTGATGAAAGTATTAAAACGTTAATTTACTTTGTCAACGTAGATATGGGTGTAGTAGACATGATTATAGGCCAACCAATAATAAACAATGATAAGTTGTCACTACGTATTAGTGGGCAACGAATAAGAAAATACGAAGAGTAGTGTTTCATCACTACAAAAACCAAATAATTTTAATAATAATATTATTAATAATAATGACTTTATTTAAGGCGGGGGTCACCCACAGGTTGCTTTAGCACAATCTTGAAAATTTTATAATTTTGGTAACGTAGGATACATTTTACATTTTAATACTAATTATAAACAAAAAGAATTATTACAGAATAAACAGAGTATTGATGATTTGGGTATGCTGAAGAATGATGAAATTTTAGAGCTCTACTGAAATCATTATTTACTAAAGTACCTACTCATTAATTCTTCTTTTAAAACTGAAAAAATCTTTGAATACATTTTAAAGGAGGTGGTATGCTGTTGATAAATAAATGCACAGTTAAACTATGGGAGGAAATAACTATTCCTCCCAATACTACTTTATTGAGAAACATTGTAATACACAATACCTAAAGAAAACACACAAGTCTAGCCGGAGCGGAGCTACTCTACTTAACCCTGATAGATATTAACAATTTATATCTAGTTGATTTGCGTATAAATGAAGTTACCTGATAAAAGTGATAGTAAAATAATATGTAAATGATTAGAAAATGAAGAAATTTAGTTAATAAATAATAATAATAAAGTTAATATGAAGTTAGTTGATCATATTATTATGCATTACAATTCCCCTGAAAGTTATAACTTATCGACATCCCTTATATAACTCATCACCCGCATATACAACGTGTGTTCGGTAATGACATAGATATCCTCAAAGTTGTCCCGATGCGTTCGGTTATGAGATTTAGACGAAAAGAATAAATCTGTCCCGTTCGAATATTCTGGAGGAGACCTGTTACATGTTCTCGATTTGCTCGGATACTTTAGACCGAGGAAACTGACAAATATTGCAAAATGCGTGAATTCTTGTTTTGACGGATAAATATAACCACAAAAACTTCATCTTTCAAAGGCAATTTGTCAAAAATGGAAAACGCAATTGCCCACATTTGCGGGGTGTGTAAATATTCAAATAGAAACGAGGATGTAATGTCAAAGCACTTAAAAATTGCACGAGTTTCCTCGTAAGTGTGTAGAATAACAATTTCTTACAAAATTTCATTTCCGCACGATATTATCGGTAATAATAATTTCTCATTCATAGTTGAATTATTTACGGTTAAGTTAGGTAAGATCAGAGCGTAGCATACCGGTGTAAGCGTGGTTAGGTTAATTATGATATATATAGGTTTGACACCAAATACTAATTCCGTTTGTTTATTTTCCAAGCATCGGAGCAATTTTCCATCACGTGACTAAAAATCTATTCCATTTTACTCGGATCTCGGATCTGCGATGTAATTACCGAGCACGCACACAGATTCTACAGTCGACGTGACGAATACAGGAATTAAAACTATAATATGGGAGGTCGGTAGAATACTTGCAAGAGTGTACCAACTTTCGCCGGACGTAAACAACATACAGTTCTCAGAGGTTAATATTTTTTACCTACGATTACTAACGTAAATAGCTGAAAACGCACTCTCCGCCACCGGCGCCACCTATGTAAATTGAACCTTACACACCGTAAACAAATCGCACGCTCAGCCACGGAGGTGTGTTGTAATGTGACCACGTGACCAACATTACACAACACTTGTAGTTCATATTTTGACGTCAGGCTAAAATTACTAAAAACAGGTGCAAAATTTAATTTTTTAACTCTGTCAAAACTGACATAAGCGATAAGTAATAAAAATGAAATTCAAAATTTTGTTTTAATTTCAATAAATACGATCGTAGGTAAAGTACAGTGCGTGATTCGAGTTGTGAGGCAATTGCGCGATCATGGAATTATCGCACTCGCTGCTACGCGGCGTCGTGCGCAATTTTTCCATTTGTGTGTGATATGCTATTTGCGGCTTTCATTACGTTATATACTATAACATAACATAACATAACATATAAACACACCACAGAAATTAGACAACCCCAAATCCAAAGCCAAAGCTGTCCGGAGAGGGGTTACACATTAGAAAACGCAGACAAACATCCATACCCACCGACATTGTCATTGCCAGCGCTGGGCCTCGAACCCAGTCACGATAGGCAGTGTGACCAGACCCATGCCTATCACTGATGCTCTTGCTTAATATTAAAAATATTAGTGAACCTTTGTTTATTTATTTATTCAATCAAATTTCCAACGGGTTAAAAAAAACAATTATGGAAAATACCTTAACATATAATAAATTTTACTCATAAAACTGAGAGAAGCCACCTAATAATATTCTAGCTATCCGAGTAAATATCACAGACGGATTTGTATTATTACACATGACATGATAATAATAATAATAATAATAATATACTTTATTGTCCAGACAACAAGTTATCATTGACAAAGTAAAAAAAATCCAAGAAATAAGTATAAACAAGTATAAATATAAATATTGATATATCTTGTAGGCAGTATAGAAAATAATGAAAAATTTTAATTATATTTATTTTATAATAGAATTACAATATGAGAATACTAAATAAATAATAGAATTCATTTGAATGTTATTGACAGTAATAAATAATTATTGTAATATAGTGTTAAATATAAATAATATGCAAGAGTTTTTGTATGGTGTTCAATGAAGACAACATGAAGTTTATTTAAAATGTAGTTTTGTTGTGTATAAGCGATTAATATAAAAGATACAGAACAATTTTTGAAGTTTCACACATGATGTGAAAGATATGTTAAAAGAATATAGTAAAAGGTTTTGAAAGTAAATATAATGTATCAAAAATTGTTTAGTGTTGATTAAGGATACGATATAGAGTTAATTAATTGTAAAATAAACAATGTTAAAAATGTTATATAAAATAGTGATTTGACATTTAAAATTCTGAATATGGAATGTAAGCAGATAAAAGGCATATCAAAAGGAAGCTTAGAAAACAAGGATTTAGAACATAATATTAGAAAATAGGTTTAACTTACCAGAAAGTAAAATTTTGAAAAAGAAAATATTTGTCAAACAAAATTTATCAAAATCAAAAAAGCTGTGAACGATTTTATGTCAAGAAAGTCAGAAATAATAATGGATTCCGTTTTTAAACAGTCGCTTTCCAACCGTTGAAGGGTACGCATCGTTCCTGCAGCTAAGGTTGAATATAACCTGAAATAAAATAATAATTAAAATAAAATAAATAAAAGCAATAAACGTTAATATAATACAAGAAATTTAATAAATAAATCAAATAAAGAAAAGTAGAAGAAAATCAAAATATACAGCAAAGAAGTTTTGACATACCTGTTTGGTGTCGAAGTTTGACAAGACGGAATATTAATAAAGGAAGTGGATTTGATAAGTAAAATTTAGAACTTTTCTATTGAAGAATAACAAGAATGACCTGGTTAACCAAGGTAATATTACGATAAATTTTAATAAAGGGTACCCGGACAAAGAGTCCATTTATTTAATTTAAATAGTAATTTAGATAATTTTAGATCAATATTTGTATCTGATTTTCTAATTTGTTCCAATATAAATTTTATAGAAATTTGAAAGCAATTGAATTTTATTATTTAATTATAAAGTATTGAAAGTATAATTTTATTTTAAATTGCCATAATTGAACCTGCTCCTGAGAGAGAGAGAGTATTATAAATTAGATATAAAAAAAATATATAAATTTGATATTGTAATGGCGTTTCCTTTCGATGTACAGATACTTACGTAACCTTTCTTTTTTATACGGAAAACTCGGGCGCCAGTTCTTTCCCCTTTTGAAGTGTAAAGAACAACACTTTTGTTTCCTGGCGGTGTCCAGGAAAACCCTAGATAGCTAACAGTGAAGATACGGTTTTTTGCCAGAGGGTCTTGAGATGACTATTATGTCAGGACGACTTGAATAATTTCTCAAACGGGTTAATTAGAAATTTAACAGAAATGATAACTCGGAACTTCTGATAGGTATTATAACAGATTTATTCAAGGTACAAATCAGACGTTTAATACAAAAGTTTTACTACGAAACAAAATAACATAAAATAAAATTAAGTAAAGCCTCGGTTGATGACACAGTCGGCTATATACAAAAATGTGACAACTGATTTTCAGCTGGTAAAAGAAGTAAAACGAAATTTCGGTCGACGCGGGCTCGCAGTGCGAGAGAATCGAAATATAAACACGCTATTGAATAGATCGGCCAGCGTTGACGGGAAGCAAGTGATAGACACCCAAATTAACGGAGTGCGGTGAACAAGACACAGAGATTCTTTGACTTTTATTTCAGATTTGAAAACTACTTATTACACGCGGGTTTCTACGGCCTCAAATACAGAGTTTTGTTAAACAGGAATTATATTTCCTTACCGAAAAATAAAGATTTAAACCATACACTGGGGCTATAAGACTACCAGACTGATTATTGAATTATTTTGCCAGTGTATGATAAATCCGCGTTTTGACAATACACTCGTTGGTGGCTGTACCCAACTACCAGACTGATTATTGGAAGGTACACCCGACGAATGTGTGATATAACATTAAATGTAACTAGACGGAAACTTTAAAACGAACTCTGATTTGATTACATAGATTTACAAAGCGGCGATATTTATTCAATACAAACTACGGTGAATCTCGGTGGTTATTCAAGCTACGGGGCAGCGGTTGAATTACTAAGGTTCTTACCAAAATGGCTTACGGAAAAAATATTGCAAAATATACGTTTCGGGTCGGACTTTGCTTTCGAATGCGTAGGTATCGATAATTCGATTGATGTCGATTTGACCGTTCCCGGTGAATTTATTATCTTTTTTTCGCTGACGTATGCGGTCGGCGCGCTCATACAATATGTGGAACTCGGACAGGTGGCTTGCATGAAGAACTCGGTTTACTAGGTCCGCGCGGCTTACGCAATTTTCTTATTCTACCGGGCTAACGGAAAACGGAAATGCATTGCTAATAATTTTTAAACTATATTCCAAAAAGAACCGGCTTGAAACGGACACGTATTAATATTTTAGCAAGTTTTCGTAACTAATGATTTTTACTTCCGGCTTGAACATTATTTTTAAATAATTAACGGATTTAAGCTATACAGGGGACTATCGAAAATTAAGCAATTTATATACCAGCTGATTTTACAATAAATTGATACCTTAATTATAACTTAAATAATAACAGAGTTACAGGGTGTACGCAAGTGACGGAGATAGTGAAATAAAACAGGCAATCCTTGACAGATAAAAATCACTTCGTTACACCCCCTCTTACTTCGGATAAAAAAAAATTAATTCATTATATTTTTTTTTCTCTTCACCCTGAGAGGCTCCAGAAAAAATGAAAAATTTACTCAAAATGAAACGGTCCCTATTCTAATATAAGGCGCGTACCCCCAGAACGGCAAAAAAAACTTTATTTTGGGGCACGTATACCTTTCACAAACTACCATTACTGAGTGAATAAGAAAATGAAAATGAATATGAGTGCCTCCCGGGCCTGTCTTCCGATCGTAAACCCAATTTCCCCTTTTTGGTGAGTCTTACCGGTGATTATCCGTGTGTCCTGGACGGGGTTCCTTTTCCTCCATACCAACGGGGCTGGTGTTCGTGGAGCATCTTGTCTGGAACTGGACTCTGTAAAAAGTAGAAAAGATCAGCAACCTGGGTTTTCCTCGGTAGACGGTGCGGACGGAAACTCCTTGTGGTGGTATGGTTTCGTTGCATCAGTTATTTCAGCTAGATCTTCTTCCGGCAGTGGTCAGTCAGCTGCTTTCCATGTCGGGTTTAGACGGCGGTTATCATCGGTACGGCGGTGGCGGTATTACACAGAGGGTGGCTCATTACGCGTTACGCACCGCAGGAACTGCGGGAGCCGGTTTGAGGTCTTTGATGTGGATATGCCGCACTTGCTTGCCGGTATCGCTCTTTAAGTCGTACACGACGGGAGAAATGACTCGCGTGGCCGTATACGGTCCGGAGAATTTTGATGCCAATTTAGCGGCATATCCTCGGACGGCGGAGGAAAGCGGGTTTTCGCGCTTCATGATACGGTGGCAACGCCATTCACGCCTACGTAAATTGTAGTAATGACTTTGCGTAGAAAACGCGCGGGCTAGGTCGAGCTCAAAAACCTCACGCATTTTGCTAAGTCGGTTACTAGGGTCGGCGGGGGTAGAACCGGCGGCTGGTATCTCTTCCCCTTGTTGGCGGGTTTCCTCTCGGTACAGGGACTTGGGCAAGTCTAGCTCTCTTCCAAAATTGAGAAATGCGGGTGAAAATCCCGTAGACTCATGTTTTGAACTATTGATGGCTAGCTGGACGTCGGTTATATGTTGATCCCATTTTCGGTGATCCTCTTCGCAATATTGAGCGATCATGGTCTTGATCGTTCGATTCGCTCGCTCCACGGGGTTGGCTTGCGGCGTGTAAGGTGGGGTGAAGCGGTGTTGGATCCCTAATTCTTGCAATGTACGGCGAAACAGACGGCTATCATATTGAGAACCGTTATCGCTGATGACGGTACGGGGGCAACCAAAACGAGTGATAACTTCATCATACAGGGCCTGGCTCACTGTGCGGGCGGTGGCACTTCGGAGCGGTCTGCACTGGATCCATTTCGTAAAGCGATCTTGAAACACCACGAGGTAATTATTCCCTTTACTGGATCTAGGTAGCGGACCTACCAGGTCAGTACTGACAGTTTCCCACGGTTGACGGTTGACGGATGGTTGCATTTTCCCGGCTATCTGTTGCTGGGCTGGTTTGTACCTCTGGCACTGGAGGCAATTCCGTACATACTTGGCAATATCGCGGAACATGCCGGGCCAGTAATACCGGTGAGCCATGCGAGCTATGGTTTTGGCTATTCCCATGTGTCCAGCGGACGGAGCATCATGGTTCTCGGCCAACACGGTACCCCGCAGAGGGGTTGGCACGCATAACTTCCAGGGGTCGGACAGTTCAGGTTCAGATAAGTCGTGCGGATTCCAAAAATGGCGGAACAAGCGGTCGCCTTTGATGCAATAGTCGGGAAAGTCCTCTGGGTTCTTCTCGACTTCTGCCTTTTTGCGAGCATACCAGGAACAGTCATTTGCTTCCGTCAGGGCGCTCAATCCCTCGGAATCTGGGGCGGATGATGGTCCTGGTAGTGGTTGTCTGGATAGGGCATCTGCCACTCGGTTCAGGGTGCCTTTGCGGTACTTGATTTCGAAGTCGTACTGCTGCAAGAAGATGCTCCATCGAGCCAGGCGTCCTGCCGGACTCTTGATAGAGTGCAGCCAGCGAAGAGATTGGTGATCGGTCAGAACTGTAAAACGGTAGCCTTCTAGGTAGGGACGCATCTTCTCAACTCCCCAGACGATGGCCAAACATTCTCGCTCTGTCACGGAGTAGTTCTTCTCGGCAGGTGAGAGGGTGCGACTAGCATATACTATCACTCGGTCGTGTCCCTCTATATTCTGAGTTAATGCCACCCCAAGGCCTTGGTCGGAGGCGTCGGTCTGCAGCGTGAACGGTTGAGAAAAATCTGGACAGGTTAAAACGGGCGCTTCGGTCAGAAATCCTTTTAATCGGTTGAAGGCCTCTTCCTGCTCGGCAGTCCATTTAAATCGGTGATTCTTCTTCAGCAGTCTGGTCAGAGGGGTTACGATTTGCGAAAAGGCTGGTACAAATCGACGGTACCAGGATGCAACTCCCAGAAACCGGCGGACGTCGCAGACGTTACGTGGCGTCGGAATTTGACGAATGGATTCCACCTTGTCAGGGTCGGTATTGATTCCTTCAGACGTAACGACATGACCCAGATACTTCAGTGACTTCCTACAGAATTCACACTTCGCAGGGTTGAGTTGCAGGTTTGCGGCTCTAAGTCGGCGAAAAACTTCTCTCAGGTTGGTCAGGTGTTCCTCGAAGGTTTCTCCTAGGACGATTATGTCGTCCAGGTACGCACAAGCGTACGGGTCTAGGTCGGGGCCAATGATACTGTCGAGAAGTCGTTGAAACGTAGCGGGGGCGGAATGCAGTCCAAAGGGCATTACTCGAAACTGGAATAGTCCACGGCCAGGAACGGTAAATGCAGTGATTGGTTTGCTGGAACCGGAGAGGGGTATCTGCCAGTATCCCTGTTTCAGGTCGATACTAGCGATGTATCGAGCTCGGCGTAATTTATCAAGAATGTGGTTGATGTACGGTAGCGGGTAGGCGTCCTTTTCGGTGACTTCATTTATTTTCCGGAAGTCGATGCAAAACCGAGGTTTCCCGTTTTTTTTCTTGACTATCACCACTGGTGAGCTCCACGGACTGTGAGACGGTTCGATGATCCCATTTGTAAGCATCTCGTCAACTTCTTGATTTATTATCTCTTGCATTTTGGGATTCTGCGGACGGTACCTCTGCTTGATCGGTTCGGACTGCGACAGACGTATGTGGTGTTGTACCTGATCGGTAGTACCACGGATGTCTTGGAAGCTGGGTAATTCGGTATCCAGAAAGCTTTGAAGGCGGCGCTCCTCACTTGGAGTGAGAGTCAAAGAAACGGTTCCCAAGGGGCTGGTGGGCGTGGTTAATGGTCGAGACACCACGCGGCCATTTAGCGAGACGGAAGCGGTGCCTGGGGCAACGAGAAAGTCATATTTGCCTAATATGTCCATTCCCAGAACTATATCAGACGAGATATGTTCGAGATAGAATAGTTCCTCCGAGAAGTGAGTGCTACCGATGGAAAATTTCAGCTGATAGGCTCGGGTGACGGCAACCAAATTCCCATTAGCTAACTGCGCAGACGGGGCGGTAACGGCCTGGGGTGTAATCCCAAGTTGCGTACAGTACTTGTTGACCTTGTCGCCGACGTATGATCGGACGGCGCCGGTATCCACAAGAGCGGAAAACGTACGGTTACGAATAATTACTACGACGTGCGGACGGTTATCATGAGCTGGTTTCAGTTCTGGTTACGAGGCGGCAAAATTGCGGAACCATACTGGCCTCGGTACGGTGCGGTCCCGGTTTAGTTTCCCGAGGTGGCACATTGGCAATCCCTGGTCATCGTGCCTTGTCGTCCACAACGGGAGCAGAACAAGCGAGGTGGCGAGCGACATTCACTTCGAAAGTGGCCGGTCTTGCCGCAGCGCCAGCAAATGTTGTTCGAAGGAGGCAGTGGTGGGTGCGGTAGCTGTTTGGTCCGTAGGCGGCTGGTTTTGAGGGGTTCGAGACTCCTCGCGTCTCTCTCGCGGTTTTTCTGGGTTTTCGTCAATCCGAGATACAAGATCTCGCAGACTCGTTATGTCACTCTTTCGGATATACTGACGGTATTCAGGCCGTAAGTTCCCATACAATCGGTATAAAACTTGCTCGGGGGAGTAACCACCATGCCGACGCAGTAGTGTTTGTAACGCCACCACGTAATCGCGCCCATTCTCGTTCGGGAGTTGACGGCGGTTGTGGATGTGGTCCTCCAAAACTGACTTGTAATTGGTGGGTAAATAAAATTGTTTAAAATCTGCGAGAAAGTCCTCCCAACTAGTCCATAAGTCGCGGTTATTTCGGTACCAGGCCAAGGCGTTGCCTTGAAAAATTTCGTATAGTGCAGGTAACAAGTCCGTCGTCGGAATATCACCGTGTTCCTGAAATTCTTGTAATTTTTGGAGGAATTCCACGGCGTCGGTTTTTCCGTTAAAGTGGAAGTTCCACTTTCGGACAGTTTCGCACACCGCGCTGACTGTCATCCGGCGAGCGGGTTCCACGAGCGTTGTTACGCGTGGTAGGGTGGCGGCTGCTTCAGCGGGGTTGCTTGTTAGCGGTGGTATCACTAGCGGTTGCGGTGGCAGCGGAAAGCTAGGGGGGACGGCATTTGGCCTAGGCGAAGAACACCCCTCCTTGATGAACTTCACCAAGCTGCGCTTCTTCTCTTCTACGGTGCCAGTTGTAGGTAGACCAAATTTCCCTAACTCATCATCGATTTGTTCTTTCTTCAGTTTGTAGATCCAGCTTAACCGGATATCTCCCATATCGATGTTCGCGGCCTCGTCGACAGGTAATACAGGCCCATCGGCTTTATCCTCTTCGTTAGGCATCCTGCTACTCCCAACCGGGGTCGGTAAAAGCGGGTTCAAGTTGAATTGGACGAACGGTATTAGTAGGATAGACCTAAGTCTGGAACGGCTGGTTGAAACGAGTTGAAACTATCGGGAATCGCTTTAGCGTCCTCGGTTTACTATTAAACGAGGGGTCACACCCTCGGAAAATTCTGACTCCGGAGTCACGAAAACTCCAGTCAAACTCCGGTAAAATAGTAAAAGGCGATACGGATGCTGTATGGCGGCTACAGTTATTGAATACGGCAGGTTCGGATAGTATTCAACCTCAGGCGTCGCGGCGGTAGGCGTCTTTCGGAAAAGGTACGTCGGATCGGGTTGCAAGTATCACCAATCGATTCAGAAGGTACGATTACCCTGAAAAGGATACCCAACAAGGCCGGCTGGTACTTGGGTATTTCCTGGATGACCTTGGATACAACAGCTGTTCGGCAAGCACGTGCGTTGTCTCTCTCTACGTAAACTGGTTCTTGAAAACGCGATATGGTTTCAAAATCTGGCAAAGTCAAGAAGTTCAGTATAACTTCTTCAATTGGGTTCGGATCGGTACAATAGTAGTCGCAAACGGTTCTTGAGGTTCGATTTAGTCGGAAACGACACGTCGCAAGCTTATTCACCGCGGTTGGCAGAAATTTGGTTGCGTTCGGTGCCTGCCGAATCCGAAATTTTTTTATTTTTTTTTTAACAAGTTGGTGTGCGTTGGCGTTCACTACCCAGCGGATAGGTAGTCGGTTACTAATAGTACGATTAATCGGCGTTGCGGATTGCTGGCGTTGCCTAACGACTCGGTGTTAGGCAACAGTGGTGTTTACACACCCTGGTGACGTTCAATAAAAACAAATCGATCCTAAGATTGTTTTAACTCCGTATTCGGTAACAGTAAAGTATTCACCCTGTACTATCGGAACAACTATGTTGAAGTTGCCTTTCCACTCAACATCGCAAAGAGTAGCGGGTATTAACCACAATGGCAACGTCAAAATAATTGTTTAAAACTCCTTCTCAAAATTATCTTAAATATTTTTCGGCAGCGCCTGTGCAAGCACTAGTCGCTAAATTCCGATCAACTACTCGCGATTGAGTTTGCAAGTCCGGTTGCACAACAGGCGAAGTTGCAATTACTCGGCTAAGTTACTAACAGGCAGACGGACGGATGTAAAACCTAAACGTAATTTATTTCAATTTTATTTCGATGTTTAAATCCTCCGAGTTCAATGTAATGTTTTTATTCCTCAGTGCAGTCAGTATGGTTTTTATTCTTCAGCAGACGGACAGACGCTATTTAATTTAAATTGCAAGATAACGGAATATTATTTCTTTGCTAGAAATAAAACGATTCGGTTTTATATATTTTAAATTGATAAAACCCTTGTGCCTGGTAAACAACAAGTTTTTATTCCTTATCAATAAAAAAAACTGGAATTTATAAAAACTACTGGCGTTGCGGACAGAAAAAACGAGGCTTCACGGTTTTATTTTAAATCGGCGTCTATTTGCAGATTTCTGGAATTTCGCGAAATATTTAATTTTCACGATACTTGTAATTTTCGGACGGATTAGTTTCTGGACAAATTTACCATTTCGGATTTCTAATTAACGTAATCACGGTCCCTGCTCGGGCGCCACTTTGTAATGGCGTTTCCTTTCGATGTACAGATACTTACGTAACCTTTCTTTTTTATACGGAAAACTCGGGCACCAGTTCTTTCCCCTTTTGAAGTGTAAAGAACAACACTTTTGTTTCCTGGCGGTGTCCAGGAAAACCCTAGATAGCTAACAGTGAAGATACGGTTTTTTGCCAGAGGGTCTTGAGATGACTATTACGTCAGGACGACTTGAATAATTTCTCAAACGGGTTAATTAGAAATTTAACAGAAATGATAACTCGGAACTTCTGATAGGTATTATAACAGATTTATTCAAGGTACAAATCAGACGTTTAATACAAAAGTTTTACTACGAAACAAAATAACATAAAATAAAATTAAGTAAAGCCTCGGTTGATGACACAGTCGGCTATATACAAAAATGTGACAACTGATTTTCAGCTGGTAAAAGAAGTAAAATGAAATTTCGGCCGACGCGGGCTCGCAGTGCGAGAGAATCGAAATATAAACACGCTACTGAATAGATCAGCCAGCGTTGACGGGAAGCAAGTGATAGACACCCAAATTAACGGAGTGCGGTGAACAAGACACAGAGATTCTTTGACTTTTATTTCAGATTTGAAAACTACTTATTACACGCGGGTTTCTACGGCCTCAAATACAGAGTTTTGTTAAACAGGAATTATATTTCCTTACCGAAAAATAAAGATTTAAACCATACACTGGGGCTATAAGACTACCAGACTGATTATTGAATTATTTTGCCAGTGTATGATAAATCCGCGTTTTGACAATACACTCGTTGGTGGCTGTACCCAACTACCAGACTGATTATTGGAAGGTACACCCGACGAATGTGTGATATAACATTAAATGTAACTAGACGGAAACTTTAAAACGAACTCTGATTTGATTACATAGATTTACAATGCGGCGATATTTATTCAATACAAACTACGGTGAATCTCGGTGGTTATTCAAGCTACGGAGCAGCGGTTGAATTACTAAGGTTCTTACCAAAATGGCTTACGGAAAAAATATTGCAAAATATACGTTTCGGGTCGGACTTTGCTTTCGAATGCGTAGGTATCGATAATTCGATTGATGTCGATTTGACCGTTCCCGGTGAATTTATTATCTTTTTTTCGCTGACGTATGCGGTCGGCGCGCTCATACAATATGTGGAACTCGGACAGGTGGCTTGCATGAAGAACTCGGTTTACTAGGTCCGCGCGGCTTACGCAATTTATCTTATTCTACCGGGCTAACGGAAAACGGAAATGCATTGCTAATAATTTTTAAACTATATTCCAAAAAGAACCGGCTTGAAACGGACACGTATTAATATTTTAGCAAGTTTTCGTAACTAATGATTTTTACTTCCGGCTTGAACATTATTTTTAAATAATTAACGGATTTAAGCTATACAGGGGACTATCGAAAATTAAGCAATTTATTTACCAGCTGATTTTACAATAAATTGATACCTTAATTATAACTTAAATAATAACAGAGTTACAGGGTGTACCCAAGTGACGGAGATAGTGAAATAAAACAGGCAATCCTTGACAGATAAAAATCACTTCGTTACAATATTATAGATATAATATTTATAATATCTGGCGCCCAAAATAAAAGATTAATAAATAAATTTTGATAGCATAGCATTATTTCCAAGATTACCAAAATCATAACAATATACACATATTACACATCATATACACACATATACATACATAAAATAGGGTGTAAAATTAACATATAGGTACAATATACAGGGTGTATTTTAAAATCACCGACAAACGGAAACTGGAGATTCTGTGATCCAAAATAAGACGAAAATTGTTATAAATGTTTTTCCAAAAATGCTTCCTAACCGAGCTACAGGGTTTTGAATAAAACTCCACATTCGTGATAAAAAGTTGAACTTTAAAGCCTTGGTACATAAATAATTATTATTATGTAATAATTAACTGCGGTATTTTGATAAATTTTATTTAAAAAAAAAACAAATTTTATTTTTTAAGTTGTGTGGTCGTACGTTAATAGAAATTATCTCGAAAACGAAGTGCCCAATCGAAAAAACACAAGGTATAATTTTATGCAAAATAGAAAAATCTATTAAAAATGAACATTTTCAAAAAAAAAAATACAGGGGCGTACGTTGTTTTTGTGATTTAAGCGAGTAACTTAAACGGTTTTACGGTGTACCAAATCTCAACATAATATCTTATCCAGTTTTTGAAAAAACTTAAAAAAACAAAAAAATGTTTTATTCAAAGCCCTGTAGCTCGGTTAGGAAGCATTTTCGGAAAAACATTTACAACAATTTACGTCTTATTTTGGATCAAAGAATCTCCGGTTTCCGTTTGTCCGTGATTTTAAAATACACCCTGTATAATCACAACAGATAAATAAAGAGTAAAAAAAAACAATTATATTGCAAAGTAAAAAACAATTATATTGTATGTATATAATAAATAAATAAATAAATACACCACATGTAATTACGACCCCCTTTATCCCAGAAGGCTGAGCCTTGTGCGGGAGGGGGCTACACATTTAAAGACAAGGGACACACATCCAATATCCGTGTATAATGGAAAAATCCCTCTCACAGTATTTTCCATTGCCACGACCGGGATTCGAACCCGGGACTTTTGGGTGAGAGGCAGGTACTCTACCATCTCGACCATCAGTCATATATGTATTGGTGATTTCCATAACAACATAACATACTATATAGTTCTACCCAAGTTAGGATAGAAGATCATAGTTGAGCGTGACATAGTTCTAGAAACGTAGAAACTAAGACTACTAAGCAATGTTGACGAGTCAATATTATTATGAATTAAATTGTAAATAAATTTTATAGATATTATAAAATGCCTTGTTTCTACAGATAACATCCCATATCTAGCGAGAAGGGGCAAATTATCAATGCCCCTTGTTGGGACATACCTTGTCTTCATTGAAAACTAAATGCTTTAAAAACTTTCTTTGAATGCATTCCATATCAGTTATATAAAATTGATACATAGTGTAGTATATTAAATATCCACATTCTAAATTAGATCTAACATACGCACCATGTAATAATTTATCTATGTTCGTTATATAATGAAGGTAATATGACGCTCATTTCAGTGTCGTGGTGACATTGTTTGTAGCGCTGGTGCGATGTGTATTATTTGTCGCACGAGTTTTATAAAGGGAGGCACGCGGGCCACCGTTTGCTGGGGGAAGGTATAGTTCAGTTCATATCTGTTCAGCATATAAAAAGAGCCGGATTGTTTGAAGTTTTTATCGGCATCAAACAAGCCGCCGGTTTTTTACGTGTCTTACAAATCTGAAGTCAACCATATCAACAAACAACTATTGTTTTTAACTTGGTTATTGGTTATTTGTAGATGGTGTGTGGTGCTGACAATAAATGATATTGGTTGATTGGTGGTTTTTTTATGTATAAAGAGGTTAAGTCGAGCGTAGGTGGAATATTGTATGTTGTGCGTGCCATGTCTGTATTTTGTGGCGCTCGTCAGTTTGCAAGGCTCGCCTTCGGTTCGTTTTGTGAACTTCACACGCGTGCTGTGAAATGTCTCGTGTGGCGCTTATAATATGGGTAGCTATTAAGATTAAATAATATAGTATTAAAGCATGTACAGGTTCTAAGAATAAAACCCAACATCTTAAAGGCATTAGATGCTACTTGGTCTATATGAGATGCAAAAGTTAACTTGCTGTCAAATAAAATTAATTAAAAAAAACAGTGGATAAGACATGGGCACAACCGCCACATGCTCCAGATGAAAAAAAAAACAGTGGATATGACATGGGCACAACCGCCACATGCTCCAAATAAAAAAAAAGGTAAAAAAAGTGATGACGTAGGGTAGATGCCCTATGGTCCAAACTATCCAAACTAGACATTGAATAAGTAAGAAGTCGTATGTAATATTCTATGTAAATTAATATATTATGAAATACTGTCCATGCCTTTGTTTTAGGAACATTTCCAAGGAAATACCCAGACCATGGTATTCACGGAAAGGGATCCAAATAATCGAGGACGCTTAAGGACAGGATGGCCGAGTGTTGGGAAAATACTCCTTTTAAATTTAAATTATGATTAAATACTATAATTTCAAATAGTATTATCTAGTTTAGTTAGTATATATAATTAAGACAGTAATTGTGGTTTATTTACGTAACCAAATGGAAATATTCAGGAATTACTTATGTACGTTTTTCTGTTGAGATATCTATTTATTTATAACGGTAGGATAAGAAATTAGGTAGACTTTAGGCATTATGTGGAGAGCCGTTCTAGTGTGCGGCACGTAAAATATATGGAGCTAATAGTACTTAGTGTTTTACTTAAAACTAAAGAGACCATCCCATCCTTTATACCTTTACATTTAGAATAAAATTTGCCATAACAGCAAGTGACAAAAGGGGCAAAAAGATTAATCTCAAAAAAGTTAGGACCTAAAATGTTCCCACTGAGTACTGTACTGAACGCCCTGTATGATATAGCCAAAAATTAATAACACCAGAGCATTTAGCATCCCCAGAAACCCCACATAGCAAAATTTCAGCTCATTTGGTCGAATTTTGTGGAAGATAGGACCGAAACTAAATTTTAAAAAATTATTTTTAACGCCCTGTATCTTGAAAACGGAAAAAGATACGCCCATGGTTCATAGGAACAAATTGTAATATTTTTTTAAATCTATCAGGCCCTGAATTTATGCTAGTGTTTTTCAGAACACCCTGTATATAATTGTTATATATTTCATCCTCAAATAACTGAGTTATTCAAATAAATACACCTAAACTGCAAGAAAAACAAGTTTACATTTTATTTAATTTTTTATAAAAATAACATACAAAATAATTAAAAATTATAACATATTTTCAAAAATTTCACCATTATTTTCCAAACAAAGGTTTAATTTTTGTATGTAATTTTGTCTAAAAAAATGTCCAAAAAAATAATTTAGTTGTATCCCAAACTTTTAAGAATATTATTTATTTGAATAACTAATAGTCCGGGCGACGGCTGCAAGAACACTCGCGTCATCGAGTTGGAGGAATTTGTTGCTTTTTGTTGACCATTAGTAGATACAAAAAATGTTTGTAGGCCGAGGCATATCCTGGAGCGTAAGTGAGAGGAAGGGTTTATCCACCCTCCTTCGGACTCAACTTTTATCTTATAAATAATAATAATAAATAATAAATAAATACACCACATGTAATGACGACCCCCTTTATCCCAGAAGGCTCTAGAAGAGCCTTGTGCGGGAGGGGGCTACACATTTAAAGACAAGGGACACACATCCAATATCCGTGTATAATGGAAAAATCCCTCTCACAGTATTTTCCATTGCCACGACCGGGAATCGAACCCGAGACTTTTGGGTGAGAGGGAGGTACGCTACCATCTCGACCATCAGTCATATAATATTTAGTTAATTAATGAAACCTTTTTCATTTAGTAGAACTCGATTAATAAAACAAAAAAAATTGGTCAGTCGCATTATATCTTGGAGGGTTTCGCAGTCCGACCAAATACAGGGGTGGATTAAGAGGTCAACTTTTACCCCATCGAGTTAGAGGGTAAATTTAACATCAAATTAAAGCTTAAGCATTCTATTTTAAAAATTTCTTTGTCGGCCAGCTCGCAACCTGGTGGTTTTGTCAGTCTGACCAATTTTATCTTTCAAAGAAATATCGGTCAACCTCCTATATATTGCTGTAAATAATTATTACAACAACAAAAATAATATTTTTTAATCAAATTATAATAATTTTTTATCATATGGATTAATTACTAAATTAAGTAATTATTGTAAAAAAACAATCTACAGCGAAGTAAGTTCTTTTTTCTCCAAGCGTATAACATACTTACATTGCATAATGCAACACGTCCCTGTAGAAAGAGCCTATTATTGTACTATAGACTATAAGCGAAATGTCTACTAGCGCCATGCGCGGAATTTTTCCGCATTTTTGTACTGTGACTTTTGTATTGTTACATGCGTCAAATTGGGTTTTTATTTTTTCTGGAATAAAAAGTATATTGTTTTCTTCGAGGTTTTCTTCTTCCAACGGTTTTTAATAGTGAGTACATACAATTTTTTACAAAGTAAATACAATTTTCATTAGCGTTGTATTTATTTTTTGTATTAAAACTGTTAAAATTCATTTTGAAAACCGGATTTTTTCGAAATAGAGTTTAATTTTGATTTTTGCCTGTCAACAAAAAGGAAAGTTGAAAAATTAATAAAATCTAATCACCTCATGCATGTGAGGGAAACACAAAAAGAGACAACGACAATAATTGAAGATTTCTGACATCGTTAAGCCCCCCACAGACTTCGTTCATTTTCATCCGTTCGTATCGCCGCGATTCAGAACGTCGTTAAGGAAGGGTTTATCCACCCTCCTTCGGACTCAACTTTTATCTTATAAATAATAATAATAAATAATAAATAAATACACCACATGTAATGACGACCCCCTTTATCCCAGAAGGCTCTAGAAGAGCCTTGTGCGGGAGGGGGCTACACATTTAAAGACAAGGGACACACATCCAATATCCGTGTATAATGGAAAAATCCCTCTCACAGTATTTTCCATTGCCACGACCGGGAATCGAACCCGAGACTTTTGGGTGAGAGGGAGGTACGCTACCATCTCGACCATCAGTCATATAATATTTAGTTAATTAATGAAACCTTTTTCATTTAGTAGAACTCGATTAATAAAACAAAAAAAATTGGTCAGTCGCATTATATCTTGGAGGGTTTCGCAGTCCGACCAAATACAGGGGTGGATTAAGAGGTCAACTTTTACCCCATCGAGTTAGAGGGTAAATTTAACATCAAATTAAAGCTTAAGCATTCTATTTTAAAAATTTCTTTGTCGGCCAGCTCGCAACCTGGTGGTTTTGTCAGTCTGACCAATTTTATCTTTCAAAGAAATATCGGTCAACCTCCTATATATTGCTGTAAATAATTATTACAACAACAAAAATAATATTTTTTAATCAAATTATAATAATTTTTTATCATATGGATTAATTACTAAATTAAGTAATTATTGTAAAAAAACAATCTACAGCGAAGTAAGTTCTTTTTTCTCCAAGCGTATAACATACTTACATTGCATAATGCAACACGTCCCTGTAGAAAGAGCCTATTATTGTACTATAGACTATAAGCGAAATGTCTACTAGCGCCATGCGCGGAATTTTTCCGCATTTTTGTACTGTGACTTTTGTATTGTTACATGCGTCAAATTGGGTTTTTATTTTTTCTGGAATAAAAAGTATATTGTTTTCTTCGAGGTTTTCTTCTTCCAACGGTTTTTAATAGTGAGTACATACAATTTTTTACAAAGTAAATACAATTTTCATTAGCGTTGTATTTATTTTTTGTATTAAAACTGTTAAAATTCATTTTGAAAACCGGATTTTTTCGAAATAGAGTTTAATTTTGATTTTTGCCTGTCAACAAAAAGGAAAGTTGAAAAATTAATAAAATCTAATCACCTCATGCATGTGAGGGAAACACAAAAAGAGACAACGACAATAATTGAAGATTTCTGACATCGTTAAGCCCCCCACAGACTTCGTTCATTTTCATCCGTTCGTATCGCCGCGATTCAGAACGTCGTGTTGAAGCGCCGAACTTTTTTGCCCACACACTACGGGCAATCCTGGGCAGTTAATATTTGTTCGTTCTGCGCTCACACAGTTTTTGTACATCATGAAGACGAAGCACTTCTTAGCAGTGGCGGCGGTGGTTGCCGTTTTAAGCAAAAAAAAATAAAAAAAAAGGTCTGCGACTCTCTGGCTTTTTTCAATTCTTTTCTAAAGGCGCCGCGAAGAGAATCTATTTTGTTTTTCAGTTTGTGATGTTGCATTATTATCTATTTGTTTGTATTTGTTTAGTAATGCTTCATATGCTTGAATTTTTTAATTTCGTTTTCGGTATTCTGCAGATTTTACACGCCACAGGCAGAAAATTGTCTATAGTTTTCAATAAAATCAATAAGAAATTGTGTTTATTGATTTTTGGTCCATTTTAAATAATAAAATAAAAAATACACACAGAGTAATAATTAAATAAGTGTGAACGTGTATACAACTCACAATATACATGCGACTGCGCTACTGTGTAAAAACCGACGATTGTGCACGAAATCCCCACACACTGTTGGTTTGGCACGACAACCGACGAACCGTCGTTCCAAAAATCAAGCGCCAGCAGAAATTTTAACCGACGATGCGACGCGACGGTTTTTCCCCACACACATCGGTTTTTGGCGTTTTTTACACGACGTTCCGAATCGCGATGATACGAACGGATGAAAAAGAACGAAGTCTGTGGGGGGCTTTAAGACGAGAATATCACGTCGATTTCGAAACTAGGTGCTGGCAAGACTCAAAAAACGCCAACGCATCCCGTGTCTCTTTGAGAGATCTCGAATGCTAATCCTTAAAGGAACATTGTCATCTTCGGCTGTATCGTCGACGGCGAATAGGCCGAATGAAGGAACCGCGACGCGATACACGTGTAAAATCAGGTGCACTTGTAACACAAAGATTTTTTTCAGTTAAGTCCAATATCCAGTTTAAAGTTTGATAAACTTGTAAAAGACAAACAGTGCGATTGTCAAGTAGGTAACTTGTTAGGTATTAAAGATTCGCGAATCATTTATTTAAAACAGGATCTTCGATCGGTATTAGACTTCGGTACTATGCTGATAAACCTGAAAAGTATTTATGATAAGTATGGAATTCCTGAATTAATAATTTTAAAAAATACGAAGTGCGCGCTTCATAAAGAATTAATTGAAAATATTGTAAAGTTTCCAAATGAAATAAAAAATATAGGCATAAAGATATCTATAGTAAAAGACGGATTATGAGACTAGGCAAATTATAATAAATGACTATCATATATTACCCACTGGGGGACATGCAGGGATAAACCGCATGAATAACAATATAAGAAAAAGCTATTTTTGGGTAGGTTTACATAGCGATGTAGAGAAATTTGTAAAAAAGTGCGACGATTGTCAACGGTATAAATAGGAAAAGTTTACATAGATTTGGTAGGTCCTTTGGAGGTAGATTCGGATACCAATCGGTACATTCTGACCGAGCAATGCGAGTTGACTAAATTTGTAGAAGCGTATCCACTACAAAAAAGCTTACACAGTAGCTAAAGCTTTTATGGACAATTTTATTTTGCGTTACGGCATTGTAGAGGAGATTGTTTCAGATCAAGGTACTGAATTCTTAGCTTCCATTTTTAAGGAGATATGTGAACTTTTGGGAATCACAAAGTTACAATCCATGGCGTATCATCATGAAACCTTGGGTTTACTTGAAAATTCGCACAAAAATTTAGGGTCTTATTTGCGTATGCAAGCGGCAAAACATGCAAACGCTTGGAGCTCATGGGTACCGTACTGGTGTTTTGCGTACAATAACACGGTACACACTGAAATGAAGTATACACCTTACGAGTTAATTTTTGGAAAAGCGGCTAGATTACCTTCTAATTTGAGTGAAGGGCCAGACCCGCTGTATAACTTCGATGATACCCTTTAGAATTAAAGTATCGGTTGCAACAATCTTGTACCGATGTGCGGAGGAATTTAATTGACTCTAAACTAAAACGAAAATCGAACTATGACAAAAATAGTAGGAGCATAAAATATAAAGTAGTCACAAAGGTTATGTTAAGAAACAACCCTACGAATAAGTTAGAGCCCATTTATTAGGGACCATATGAGGTTGTAGAGGAAAAACCTCCAAATTTAGTAATAAAGATAAAGGATAAGTTAGTTAATGTACATAAAAATAGGTTAAAATTATTTTATGATTAAGAAAAAAATATATATAAATAAATATTTTTTTTGCTTTTTCCGAGGGAGATGTAATGGTATAACTAGTGCCCATGTGCCAAATGGCTCATGTGCCCTCATCTCCCCTGGAACCTACATCTTAATTTTAGTTCGTTATTAGTATAAGTAGGTTAAGGTAAATAATGTATCACATATTTGTTATTTGTTATTTATTGTATTATGTTAGTTTAGTTGATATTGTAAATAGGTAGTTGTTATAAAAATAACTAGGTTAATATATTAGTAGTCGTTAAGTAATGTTTAATAAGAAGAGAACTGTGAGTTCTAGAAAAAGGTCTTAAGAAGAATAAATTGTTAGACGAGAAGGATGTACGAAGTTTTATTGATTAAATAAACCTGAGTTATCACACACTGAAGACCATCATCGTTCCCCGTAAATATAACAGACTTGTCGAAGGACAATCCTTCCGCAGGTTCACCTACGGAAACCTTCCTATGACTTTTACTTCTTCTATATGATCAAGTTTGGTCATCTTCCCAGAAACATCGGCCATTGTGAACCAGTCCCAAGACCTCACTAAATCATTCAATCATATATACAAAGGCCGACAAAGGGTAGGAACCTAATCAATGCGAGCTTATGACTCGCGCTTACTGGGAATTCCTCGTTCATGGGGAACAATTAAGCCCCAATTCTTAGCACGAAGCAGGTTCGGCGGGTTTCCCGGGCCGCGCGGTCAGGGAGGACACGCTGATTCCTTCAGTGTAGCGTCGTGCGGTCTAGAACATCTAAGGGCATCACATACCTGTTACCTATTGCTCAATCTCGTACGGCTAGAAGCCGCCTGTCTCTCTAAGAAGAAAATTTTTAACGCCAACAGTAAAAACAGCACGCAGAAAGAGACCAGAGCCCCAAACCGGCGCGGCGGGCTTTTGGGATATGGAAATACGCCTAGTTAACATGGCTAGAGTCTCGTTCATTATCGGAATTAACCAGCCAAATCGCTCCACCAACTAAGAACGGCCGTGCATCACCACCGACCGATTCAAGAAAAAACTCTCAATCTGTCAATCATTCCGGGTCTAGTGAGGTTTCTCGTGTTGCGTCGAATTAAGTCGCAGGCTCCACTCCTGGTTTAGTTTCAGCTTTGCAACCATACCGACTGGTCCGCGGGCATCGTTCGTCTCACTTGCATCCGTACAAATATCCATATATCGTTTTATATAGAACCGGATCGCCTGCGGAATGTTCGTTCGTTCGTTCCTTCTTGTTGAAACAAACAACACAATACCGAACTTCGCCAATCGGCGAAGAAATTCGAACATTCTGTCGACCTTTCGCTAGATTGAACGCGTGTTTCTCAAAAAAAATTCCCGATACATTTTAAATGTTCTCGCTCAGAGAGAGGAGACTTGTCGCAAAAATTACTTTGTGGTGTGGTGTGATTTCGCATATTAGCTACGTTGAAAGGTACAGTACAAAAGTTATTGAACAGGCCGCCGTGAGCGCTAGTAGTCACGAATAGGTAAGCTCCGCCTTTCTGCAGATAGTCTATAATCTGTCTCGCCAACAGATACAATAGACTCCTCCCCAAATATGCCCGCTAAATTTGAATGGAATTTCTTTATTGGTCACATTTATAGAACCCGAATTACAAAGGAACCGCTAGATTTGACCGACTAAGGCCGACTCTACAAGTACTCGCGTAAAGCATTAAACATGTAACGTTCCAAGGGATAATAATAAACAAATGATCAATTTCAAACAACTTTAATCCTACACTTGCGAAGGATTATAAATTTTCAGGTACAGGACAACGATTCAGGTCTCCTACCAACAATTCACAATTAATAATTAATACTTATAATTAATGATTTAGTGCAGTCTTACATATCGGGTAACAACCCTATAATAACTTATCTCTAAACTTACTACTACTGTATATTAATATATTTTTATTTTTTCCGGTTAACGTTAACTACTTCCACAACGACTAATGGTGCCTGTTGGTAAAACGAACAGAGTGACCACCAGTTCTAGCCTGGTATACTTTTCAAGGAAGTCTTCCACTGGATTCCTACTCCAGGCGGCTATTTTAATATATATATCCAGTTCCAATTCCAATTATTTCATTTATATAGGTACTCCAAATTTAAGTTCAAAAATAACGTACAGACTAAAGAGCTCCCTAATTTAACATCCAGGATTACGCATATAAAATTAAAACCACGTTCTAAAACAAAGGTAACGTGCTCAATATGTATGTTCCATTATGTAAATTATAAGTAGTAACTCGGTTATCGAAGTTCGTGGTTTAATTTAATAATATAATTATAATGAGTTTTTGGTGAAATTGAACTTTAAAGATAGCATCTGCACCCTCACTCAGCCATTTGCAAAGGTAAAAGGCCTGCCGTTTTTTTGTCTTCCTCCGAGCGAGATATTTCATTCGTTTTTTTTATACTTTAAATCCTAGATATTTATTTCTTTAACTATTGGTAACAAATTACGCTCTACCCGGAACCGAGGTTGTTCCTTTCATCTAACAAACCCTACCGTCCTGCTAACTCGGCTTGCTCATTGGTGGTTACCTAGCAACGGCACCTCGATCGGTTCTTACCTCTAAAGGGAATGCAACCCACGTAAAACTGGTTGGCACCACTGCTTATTATTAAGTATTTCATACAAACGAACTACAACAACTGTCACCTCACTTGTTTATAACCTCAGTGATACTAAATAATATTTGTTTAAATTTACCACAGGTAAGAAGTTTAACAGACTCATGTTATATAACTAATATTACTTAATTTCAACAGATTCGGAGATTTGACATGAATGAGAAATTATGAAGCGGACTCTATAAACATACAATGGTAAGTATTTAAATCTAAATTTTACACCTTACATTTTTCCTACTTTAATTAACAATAATCATTCGTTATTTTTAGAATTGTTTCGACAGAATGGTACCTTGTAACTTGGCTATGCTGACATACACATTAAATTCCGTCCAACCGAGACTGTATTACACCACAGAGACTCGAACAAGGTATGTAACTAGTGTTTCGTATAATATTACTAATATTACCTCACTGGCAATGTTTAAATCTAATTATTTTGTTTGTTTTAGGCTAAAGGAAACGAAGAATTAACAAGTATTGCTATTTGTTAAAAGCGAGGTGTAATTACGTTACCTTGTTTATGGTATTTTTGTTCTTATATTCTATGATTTAAATAAACTGGAAAATATAATATATCCTTTTTTTTTTCGTTACTAGTTATTAGTAAGTATTTATATTATAATATTCATTAACAACTTTTCTTATTACCTAAATTATTTAACATTTGAACCGTCGCAAACATTTACACATTTTGCAACAGACCAATCAGAACGCATAAATGCGAAACGTATGAAAAACGCGAATAAATGAGGAGCCGGCGTCAGCCGGCGTGATTGTCAACTGTGTTAAAGTAAGTTCATGCACTCGCGATTTGCGATATGCGAACGACAAATAATGTTCGTTCATGCACAAACGCGAAAATTAGTTACTTTTGAATTTCAAACAGACTTGTCGCTTGTCAGACTTGCTGTCGCTGCTGTTAACCAAAAAATTATACATACCACAAAAACGAAAAATCTACTTGATTACAAGTAAATAGAAATAGAAATAGAAATAGAAATTTATTGGTGTCAGAAATACACAAAAGGTTTACACACGTCAGATAAAAATGGTCATTTAAACAATACATGGTGTAAAAATACATAAGTACAATAACTAAAATTACATAAACACAATTAAAAACTACATACATACTAACAATTAAAAACTTACGTATTCCATAAATGTAAACATAATTTGAAAACACAGATAGATAAAAATGACAATGTAATAAAATAATCATGAGGACATATTTGCTAATGCATTTCCTACTTCCTCAAGTGTATAGAAGGCATTTGTTATTAAAAATTTTTTTACGACAGATCTGAATTGGTTGAAAGGTAAACGAGTTATTTTATTATCTATTTTATTATAAAATTTAGGGCCATAGTATGCAATTCCTGTGCGCGATCTGGTTAGACCCTTAAAACAGAGGTTTATATCATCTTTGTACCTGGTGTTGTAATTGTGATTTTCCGTAGGGAAATCGTCAACATGTTTTTTCACATAAGTGAGGCACTCTAGTGTATAGATACAAGGAAGAGTTAGTATATTAAGATCGATAAATACTTGTTTAACATCTGCCCGATATCCTACCCCGCCCACAACTCTGAGCGCTCTTCGCTGTAGGCCAAAAAGTCTATTTCTGCTAGTTGAGTGTCCCCAAGCAAGAATACCATAAGATAGTTTTGATTGGAATAATGCAAAATACGCAGTTCTCATGACTTCCTTAGATGCTTTATTTGACAGCTGGCGTAATGCAAACGTGGCACTTGCTAGATTTTTACCTAGCAGATTGCCATGAGCATTCCAAGTAATGTCGTGTCATCCGCATACAGCAAACAGTTGATACTGTTGAGTGCAAACGGCAAGTCATTAATATATATTAGAAATAGCACGGGGCCCAGTATTGAGCCCTGTGGTACTCCATCCTTAATTGGCAGCTCACCAGACACGTCCCGGTCTATACGAACCAACTGTCTACGGTCATCAAGGTAGGATGCCAGCAATTCTAAACTATCATTGCTGAAACCATACCTTGACAGCTTCACTAGCAGAGTCCTATGGGATATGCAATCAAAAGCTTTGCTAAGATCGCAAAATATTGATGCCGAATACTGTCCATTTTCAAAACAATTTAGTGTCATTTCCGTGAATTTGACTATAGCATCCGTAGTGCCTAATTTATCCCTAAATCCGTACTGACATTTATTCAATAATCGATGTTCCTGCAGATAACTGACAATTTGTAATTTTAACACTTTTTCAAAAATTTTTGATAATATAGGTAGTAAAGAAATAGGTCTATAGTTTGAGATATCGTTACTATCACCTTTTTTGAAAATAGGCACTACAGATGCTATCTTCAAAACCTCAGGAAATCTACCAGATCTAATACTTATGTTAATAAGTTTGGTTAAGGGTATTACAATTAAGTTTTTAACAGTTTTTATTAATGGAACAGATAGCCCAAATACATCTTTACAAATACCATGAATAGTGCTTATGTGTTGACGTTTTTACAACGTAGACATATTATGCAGTGAGAGATTTTTATGAAGAGAAAAGATCAAGGCTTAAATGCACAAATAATATAATTAATCGATATTTCTATGAAGAAGCGCGCATGCGCTGTATATAAAAATAGAAACAATTTCAATTTTCCCGCCCCCCAAATTTAAATTTTGCTATTCTCGTAATAAATTGAATTGCAAATAGTTGTTCTGTCAAAAATTTTTGAAACTAGCCAATCAAATGAAACTTACCTTTATGCGTTTTTGTGACATTTCATCTGGGAGGTAAATAAGGTACGTAAATGCAAACGATTAATATTGATTAAATATTAAAACGGTTTTTCTTAAGGTTTATGATGGCTTGAGAGCACTTTTAGTTCCTTCATCGATATTGTCCAAAACTGCCCTTTGTCGGTGGTACACTTTTGGTGACTGAAGTTGGTGTACTTCACGAAGAATATTACAAGCACTTGGAACACTCACACCTGCTGCCTTTGCAGTGAACTCCATGCATTCCTTCTTTGGTTTCTACGGATTCTCCCCATCGTAGGAAGATGTTCAGCGCCTTTTCCTTACCCTTCACCGAAGAATGTCTGGCCAGTCGTTTTTTTTAATGGAGAAATAGGAACTGCTCGCCGGTTCTGACTGTTCAGAGTTCAGTGTAAAAAATAAAAGTGATATCATGTATTATTTTTCCAATTATATTATACAGGGTGAATACCAATAACTCATTTTAATTTTAAGGGATGGTAGGTCCCTTAATGGTAAGGCCATATACCAAAAATAAAAAATATATACCCTGTAGTTTTCGAGAAAGAAAATAAATTAAAATACGTCAACATTTTCAGAACTTCGTAACTGACCTATCTCAATAGAAAATAAATCAGGATAGGTCTTTGCCTCTGGCATTCACCTTGTTTTTTGCAATCATAAATTCACTAGTTTTTGCTGTTATTGTCAATTAACTTGTCTCCGACCGTAAATTTATGAAAGACCGTCGAACGGCGGCTTAACTTTATTAGACGTTTTTTGTCTCGTTTTTTACGTTAGAACTTGGAGTCTGTGACTTGGATACAAGGCATGTTGTTCACCCCATAGTGGGTCAGTAGAGCGACGAAGCGGTACTCAAAAGTTTACCAGAATTTTACGTAGGGTAGGTCAGTTTTTCAACTTTCTTTTTTATATTTTTTTGTTGGTAATTTGTGTTATAAACATCAACAGAAACTCTTAAAATTAAAATGAGTTATTGGTATTCACCCTGTTCATATACGTGTATCCAAAATTAAAAATGTATAATAGAAAATTTAATGGGATAAACATTATAAAAATACAGTATAGCTGTAGTATAAAAAAATATAATACGTATAATAAACAAATTTTGTTGAAGCTATCTCAACTTTCATTAATTTCATCGTGTAGAACTGACCATTGCGCACACTGTTCTGCGCAACCATAAAATTAATGGGGCGGAGTCTATTTGCATCTGTTGGTGAGACAGAGAATAGTAAAGGGTGTTTTTTAAGCATGATAGAACTTTCAATCGTGATGGTTGTGAAATCAGCTGTCAGTTTGCGCGCTATAAGTGATATTTGTATTTAGTATAGTATGGCAAATTACCATGAATTCACTTACGCTTGACCAACGCTACTAAATTGTTCAAATTTTCTTTGAAAGTTGGTCGTCGATTCACGAAACGTATAGACCACTTCGTAAATTTTAACGGCGTCCATAATCTTCCATCTGAACAAGCCATTCGTCGCACTGTGGATAGATTTCGCACCACATACTCTATAAATGATGCAAAAACATCAATACGTTAGAGGAATGTGCGTACTAAAGAGAATGCCGTCGCTGTAAACAAAAGTGTGCAAGAGAATTCAAAATTGTCGATTCGTCACTCTGTCCATTCGCTACGTGGAAAATTTTGCGCAAAAATCTTGGTCTACACCAATATAAGATTCCTGGTGCAGCAATTAAAGCCACAAGACCATCGTTTGCGTCGTTCTTTCTCTAATTGGGCTTTAGAGCAGTTGCAAGCTGATCCGTTGTTTTATCGGCAAATTGAATTTAGCGATGAGGCTCATTTTTGGCTTAGCGTGTTTGTTAATAAGCATAATTGCCGAGGTCCTGCGATTTGACGCCTCCGGATTGGATGGGGCTACTTGAAGTCATGGTTTACGCTAACAAGCCAGGAACAATGGACGCCTTGGAAGCCAACATTGTTCGTGTTATTCATTACATACGGCCACCATTGATCGAAAAAATTACCCAAAATTGGACTGACAGAATGCGCTCCGTTAATATCAGCCTCGGTGGATATGGCCACCGAGGCTGATATTAACGGAGCGCATTCTGTCAGTCCAATTTTGGGTAATTTTTCGCCTCAAATCATTTTCAAACATCAATGCCAATGCCATCTTTCAAATAAAAACAGATTTTTGATCATAAGTTAATTTTTGTGGTATTTATTCAAGTTCAAAGTTCTATCGTGCTTAAAAAAACACCCTTTACAAATATTTCTCATTTTTTTTTGCTAGTACAAAAATGAAATAATGTATCCATGGCAACGAATTAAAATAGTTATTAACGTCATAAGGCCGATATGTAGCAAATATCAGACAAGATTGAAGTTTTATCGAGGCGAAACCGAGATTTTACTATCAATCGCGTCTGTTATTTGCGTATCGGCCGCGTGTCGTTCAGTATTTTTCATTATACCATAAATACTTTAATATTTAATGATGATTTGTAAGCCTTGCATTTTTCTTCAATTCATTTATCGGCCTAGGCCGATATTGGTGTTATATCAAAGAAGAATAGAGTAGTGATAAATTTTATCGGCCTAGGCCGATATTGGTGTCATATCAATGAAGAATAGAGTAATGATAAATCATATAAGAATGGTATAATGAAATAGTTATTTGTGTATCAAGTCCAAAAAGTTGATCTTTCTCGGCCCAATCTGAAGTTTGCGGCCGAGGCGCAGCCGAGACCAAGCAAACTTCGGATAAGGCCGAGAAAGATCATTTGGCCGAGGTGCACACAACATTTTTTAGGCAGCTGTCTCAAAAAGTAAAATAAAAATATTTTTAAATTGTTTCGTACAAACCAGCGACTTAATACCAAACTACTGCAGACATGGACAAAATTTTGCGAGAAGCCTATTAGGCTGACATTTTTAATTCGTTTGACAAATGAAAACGTCACTGGATAGTTGATTGGTATAATGAAATAGTTGAATGGTATAATGAAATAGTTATTTGTGTATCAAGTCCAAAAAGTTGATCTTTCTCGGCCCAATCTGAAGTTTGCGGCCGAGGCGCAGCCGAGACCAAGCAAACTTCGGATAAGGCCGAGAAAGATCATTTGGCCGAGGTGCACACAACATTTTTTTGGCAGCTGTCTCAAAAAGTAAAATAAAAATATTTTTAAATTGTTTCGTACAAACCAGCGACTTAATACCAAACTACTGCAGACATGGACAAAATTTTGCGAGAAGCCTATTAGGCTGACATTTTTAATTCGTTTGACAAATGAAAACGTCACTGGATAGTTGATTGACAAGCCGTGTAATTTCTGTCATTAGTAAAAATGAGTGATAGTGATAGCGATAATCCGCCGGAAATTTATGAAGCTGCAAATGAAAGGTTGGAAATCTACCTCTGTTTTAGTTTTTCTTTAAGCCTAAATCCATTTCAAATATTACTATTAATGATCAATTAATACATGAGACCGTAAAGAAAATGCGGCTGTAAAGTAAAAGCGGCAGAAAAGTAAAAGCAGCAAAAAAACATAAAATTGACAAATGAGTACAAAGAGATGACACTTTAGGAACGCTGTCATATCCGTAAAACGTTACTCTTTGTGACAGCTGCCTAAAATAGTTATTTGTGTATCAAGGCCAAAAAGTTGCGCCTCGGCCGCAAACTTCAGATTCGGCCTAGAAAGATCATTTGGCCGAGGTGCACACAACATTTTTTAGGCAGCTGTCTCAAAAAGTAAAATAAAAATATTTTTAAAATTGTTTCGTACAAACTACTGCAGACATGGACAAAATTTTACGAGAAGCCTAGTAGGCTGACATTTTTAATTCGTTTAACAAATGAAAACGTCACTGGATAGTTTATTGACAAGCCGTGTCGTTTCTGTCATTAGTAAAAATGAGTGATAGTGATAGCGATAATCCACCGGAAATTTATGAAGCTGCAAATGCAAGGTTGGAAATCTACGTCTGTTTTAGTTTTTCTTTAAGCCTAAATCCATTTCAAATATTATTATTAATGATCAATTAATACATGAGACCGTAAAGAAAATGCGGCCGTGAAGTAGAGTAGCTCCGGCTAGACTTCGCCCTTGTGTTTTTTTTTCTAGTATTGTATATTGCAGTGCTTCCAAATAAAGGCAGTTTATTATTATTATTATTATTATTATTAAGTAATAGCGGCCGTGAAGTAAAAGCGGTCAAAAAACATAAAATTTACAAATGAGTACAAAGAGTTGACACTTTAGGAACGCTGTCAGATCCGTAAAACGTCACTCTTTGTGACAGCTGCCTAAAAAAGTAGATAAATTATGTATTTGAAGTAAATTAATTGAAGTATTAATGAAGCATGCATGAAAGTAATACACACAAATATGTTGTACCTGCGATTTGGTCTTATTTTAATACAACATTGGCTCTTTGTCACATGTTGCAAGAAACCATAAATCATAATCTAACGTTAGTCGTTTCCTAGCTTCACACTTCAATTTATTTCTATTTTTTTCAAGCACTAGAAAAATTACGCTGGTGTGTGTGTGTGATGCTTTAAAATTTTTATTGTCAACATTTCTTACTTATGTCATGTTTTCACTGTTGAATCATTATGTACTTACCAGTGGCGTAACAATAGGGTGGCAAGACTGGCAAAATGCCAGAAACCCCCGGCCCGAGCGCTCCGTCCGGTGGTAGAATTTTTTGTGCTTCAATTTGAGACACTTAATTAGCTTATATCTTTGAGGGCCTCAGTCTAAAAATTTGCCAAGGACCCCACATTGTGTTACGCCACTGGTACCTACATAAAGAAACAATTATAAAAAAATCTAACCTAAAATATTCATATTATTTTCGCCTGAGCGAGATAAGCCCTCTACTTCTATTCAGATAATGCATCACTCCGTATACTTGTTACACCATTTACACATTTATAAATTATGTTTAGACTTATGGAATATTCATTAATTTTGGACACCGTATACATACAACCAACTGCGACATAATGACGATTTTTACGTAGCGGTAATTGGTTAGTTCTTTACAACGTCGTTATCCATACGAGTGACAATTTTAATGATACACTAATAATTTCTGAACCAAATCTACAGGATTGCCATCTATATCTCAGAACCAGTATTATTACAATGTTGCGCTTCTTTTATATAATTCATTCATTCAATGCTAAAACCTCATTAAACTTATCGAACATTCTTATTAGCAAATATTATAAAATAGGTACTCACAAATATCACTTTGATTTATTTATTTAATAATAATCCCACCACTCTGTCAGGACACACACACACACACAATATAATCAATTTCTCAGACATCATCACTTGCCTCAGCTTTTATGAAAGCAGTGTATGTATTTGTATATAAAAGTCGACAAAAAGAACGTTGATGTACAGGGTATATAGTTCCCTATATTTTGACCCTTACTTACAGCCTCTATGTATGTATATGTTTAGCGAACTATTACACAAAAATGCATACTGTTATAAAAACAATCCATTAACTCCCGAAATTGTATGTTTCAAAATTGTATGTCTTTTTAAACAGGTGACACTGTATTCTTAGAATGCTCAGCCATTGGTAATCCAGTTCCTAAAGTAATTTGGTTTAAAAGGAATGGTCAACTGCCATCAAATCGCACTGAAATATTGAATGGAGGTTTAAAAATTAAAAACATTACATCTTCAGATGGTGGCGTTTATGTTTGTAATCATACGAATATTCATGGAACCATTTCTTACCACATTACATTGTCTTACAATGAAGAGCCAAGTATCGAATGTCTTATGAACAACACAGATGTTCAACAAGGCGAAAATTTAGATTTAGATTGTATAATTACAGGTACGCCAGAACCATATATTGCTTGGTTTCTTAATGGTTTTTCTGTAAGTAATGATAGTGCTGTAGAAGCTATAAGAAACAAGGTATATTTTAGACCTGTCGAGAAACGTCATGCCGGAAACCTTCAACTCTTTGCAAGAAACATAATTAAAACTGTATATAGTAGTATAAGCATTAGAGTTATTCCTTTATCTTCAAGTGTAGAGTTAGCTGTGACACCAACTCACACACATCATAGGCATAGAGGAAAGTCTAGTTCTACAAGAAAGCCTCCGAAACATAGCAAACCTCCGAAAATGATTCCTCCAAGTAAACCAATAATTTCAAGACTAAATGATGAGTCAGTTGTTGTACGTTGGAACGTCCCAAACAATAACGGTTTACCAATATTGTTTTTCAAAGTACAATATCGCGAATTAGGCCCTGCAAACTCAAATGACCTTCATAGTAGAAACAAAGGTTCTCGGTGGAAAACAACTAACGCAGATATAGCACCAAATATTAAGGTTTATGACATCACTAACCTAAAACCAGACCATATCTATAAGTTTAGAATAGCAGCAGTGTATAGTAATAATGACAATAAACTCAGTCCAAATTCAGACAAGTTCCATTTAAGGAGATTAGATTTTGATGATAAGAATCCTTTACCAATACCACTTATCACACATACAGAAACAATTAACTCAACGTCTGTAAAAATATATTGGAAGGTATGCATATTTATTTGTATCGCTTACTTTGGCATTAAAGAATTTTCAGTTCTCATTGAAAAACAATATATTCATTATTTTTAGTATTCCAAATCGGAAAATCTCAGTGTTGATGGTTTCTATATTAGTTACATGTCAGCCAGTACAGCTGGTGACTACATGAAAGCAACTGTAGATGGAGAAAATATTAGGGAATATGTCATTACTCACCTTCTGCCAGACACAATTTATGATGTAAAACTACAGAGTTATAACTCAAAATTTGCCAGTGTTTTTAGCCCAATTATGAATGCAAGAACAGCCGGTAAGTATTATTTAATATCACTTATTATGCAAATTCAGTACCTATACAGTGCGTTCACAATGAAAGGAATAAATTCAATGTAATCTGAACAACGTGATTTTGCCAAAAGCACTCAGACACGTCGATTTTCAATTTTGATTTGGCACATTTTGAGTCATACGGCAAGCCAATGTCAATTCCGGTTTTACCGGAAGTTTTTTATTTTAAATGTAACATCCTATATTTTTGTACGGGTTTGTATAGGCAACAAAAAGACGTTTCTAAAGATGTAGCAGTAGATTATGATAAACTTTTTTAAGATTGTTACTCGTGGAAACGGCATTATGTGGTAATTGATAGATTTCTATCACAAAAATCAAGGCCTACTTTGCAATTTTTTGGAGCGAAAATTCGAGAAATCGTATTAACGATTTTTTTTACGTGAAAACTAAGTACGCCACTTAACTGTATTAAGCGTCCCATAGAATGGGTCTGTACCAAATTTCATCCGAAAGTACCACATATTAAAAATTTATAATATTACTTTTAAAAATTAGTTTATACCCAGAAATGTTCAAATAATCTTCTCAATAAAATAATTAGTTTATGAGTTGTTTATATTTACTTATTTTATGAGTTACTTGATGTTCACAATGCATTTCCGGGTATAAAATAATTTTTAAAAGTATGTATGTAATAATATGAATTTTTAACATGCTGTACTTTTGGTACAGGCCCATTTTAGGGGACGCTGAATACAGTGGCGTACTTAGTTTTTACGTAAAAAATCACTAATACGATTTTAGGATGAATTTTCGCTCAATGAGCAACAATCTAAAGAAAACGTTGATCAATTTTCGACAAAAAATAGCCGCTTTACAGAGGTGCCCTAATGTCAAATAGGCTACGCTGTATACATATTATTAGTCGAGATCAGGAGTCGGGATTTTTTCGGGTTTTTGCCTTTTTTGCCAGAGCGCCAATCTAGAGATCCCCGCCCCGTTTTCGAGGTCGCTGAACACGATGGTGTCGTATAGTGAAATTAGGTAAGATTTACAACTTTTTGAGACTTATCCGCCATATTTGTCACTTCCGGTTTCACCGGAAATGACCCCAATAGTCTTTTCTAAATGGACCACTCTGTGTGTTTTTACATTTTTTAAATAAAGATCACATTTTGGATACATTTATGCTATTTTGAACAATTTATACAGTGTTGCACGAAAAATAATTTGAATTTTAGTTGTCAATCTAGATGGCTGCGAATATGTATGTTAAAACTATTTTTGTTCCAATGTAATTCATATATATATAGATAGGATAGATAGTTGTCGAGTACAGCAATACGTGCGGTTTGTTTACATTTCGCTCCTGAAAATCGTTACTAATTTTGTGGATTTAGTGCGAATTTAAAGTGATTTTTTTGTGCAATTGTATATTAAGAATCTCCTAAGCCCTACAGTGTTGTCCTCTACTATCATAAAACCACCAGTAAGGTGTTTTTCTTTTTAATATATTCGTCAATACATTCCTGGATACAAAGGTCAGTCATTTTTACTTCTTGGGTGTCTACTGTTACCAGCTGACAATGAACGCATGTCCTAATTGTAACGCTGCTAGAGGCAACAAGCCAACAACTCAGTGTGATGGTTATAAGGCCGATGTACACTTGTCCTGCGTAGGATTAATCTCTGCGGACGATGCGAGAATTACGCGTAACAAATCCAGGAGTATTAAAATTCTATGTAATGTTTGTTCACAAAACCTGGACCACTTCGATGAGTTAAAAACTTTAAATCTGTCCCTAAAAAACGATTTTAATAACAAATCATTTGAGGATTTGAATAAGAAAGTGTCTAAATTACTGTTACGCCTCGCACGCAAGAGGAAATTATTGTCGAAGCAGCGGAACGAGTAAACCGTTCTCGTAATATTATACTCAATGGCGGGTTTGAGACTCTTGAATCGTCAGCAAGTGACGGCCAAATTGTAGGTGAAATTATTTCTATTGTGGGCCGCAATAATTCTACGGATTATACACCACCACTACACGTCCATCGACTGGGAAAACCGTTAGGAAAACCAAGACCAATTAAAGTGGTGCTGAATAACAGTTACATTGCCAAAAACGTGCTGAAGACTAAACATGCATTAGCTGGCTCTCGTTTTAAAAATGTTGTAATTAAAGATGATAAAACCCCAAAACGGATTGAATATTTGAACTCGGTGAGAGCTGAACTTAAAGAAAGGGTGGATGATGGCGAATCTAACTTAACAATAAAGTACAAAAACGGCATACCCACTATTATTAAGATTGATACAAATAACTAAAGCATGGATATTCTAATTGGTCGGTTATTTATACTAATATTTGCTCTCTTTTTGCTAAATTTAATGACGTTGTGGCATTTGTAAATGTTTTATCCCCAGATTGCATTTTGATATCCGAAACCTGGTTATGTGATTCTATCCCAGACTCTATAATAACCCTTCCTGGGTACTCTGTATTTAGGCAAGACCGTCAGGGGCGAAGAGGCGGGGGTGTTTGTATTTATTTACGTGATGCCACCTTTAATCAATACTCGATTTCACTCATATTGTTACAATCTTCGGGATCTGAATGTTTAGCTCTCCTTATTCAAAATCATAATTTTTCTCTGGTACTTTGTTGCTTGTATCGCCCACCTGGCGCTCCATTGCAAGAAGATAGAATTACCTTTGATAGCTTGATCAATCTTGTGGCTTCTTACGAACTTCTTACTCAAATTTTATAATTGTGGGGGATTTTAACATGCCCGAAATAATTTGGCCATCTTTCTTAGAATCACATACCAATGATTCGTCTCAACTTCTTGTTGACTTTTTGTCAAATTCACATGTTTCTCAGATTGTCGCTGAACCAATCAGATTCCGTCTAAACCAGAGACCCTCCCTTCTCGATTTAATTATGACTTCAAATAGAGACCTACTAGGCGACCTTGCTTATCTTCCACCAATTGGTAATTCTGACCATATTGTTCTGAAATCCAACATACAAATTTGTGCTGAAAATAAATCGCGTAAAGAATCTGTCCAACGAACGTTTACGAATTTTGCATCCCTTGACAGGGATTTATCTGCCATTGACTGGGATATGCTTTTAAATGTTGGTGATATCGACCTCTGTTGGAATACTTTTAAGCAGACCTTGTCCGTCTAAATTCTCATCACAAAACGATTTCAACTGTACCGTCGAAACCTTGGATCAATGAGGATATTCTGGCAATGATTATGCACAAGAGAGCATTGTGGCAAAGATTTAGGCGTAGCGGAAGTGACGACGATTATCATCAGGCTCACAGAGTGTTCTCTAACCAACTGTCACAGAGTTTATCTCGTGCTAGGAAGGAGTTTGAACAAGGACTGGCGGCAAGTAATGATCCCAAACGGCTCTATAAGTATATTCGTTGTCATTTGGACACGAAAGTCTCTATACCCCAACTCAGAAGGGCGGATAGTTCAATCTCAAACAACCATAATGAAGTTGCTACTATATTCGCTGATGCATTTTCTCAAGCCTATACAATAGAACCTTGTAATACATTGCCTACGATTCATCACTTGACTCGTGTCCCTGCAGATTTGACAGACGTTGTTTTTCAAGAGGAGCAAATTGCTGAGAAAATTAGTGGACTAGAGATAACAACTTCTCCAGGCATTAATGATATATCCGCCATTCTTCTTAAATCTTGCATCAGTTCCATTTGCAGACCTCTTAGAATACTGCAACTATCATTTGCGTCTGGAACACTCCCCTCTGAGTGGAAACAGGCATCTGTGAAACCTATTTTCAAGAAAGGAGATAAATTTAGCCCTGACAATTTTCGGTCCATCAGCCATCACGTCCATTCCAGCCGTACAACATGGCTTCATACCAGGACGCTCAGTTGAAACTAACTTACTGTGTTGTGTATCAGATTGGTCGCTCAAGTTAGACCGTGGCGAATGTGTTGATGTTGTGTATCTTGACTTCCGTAAGGCTTTCGACAAAGTGCCTAAAAATCGCTTATTGCAAAAATTAGAACATTTTGGTATTCGTGGGTGCCTACTTATGTGGATTCAAGCGTTTCTTTCAAACCGGAAGTTTCATGTCAAAGTTGGGAATGCAACTAGTGAGAGCAGAGATGTGCTTAGCGGAGTGCCTCAGGGGTCTGTCTTGGGCCCCTTGCTTTTTATCACATTTACTGCGGATCTACGACACTGGATCAAGACTTCTTGCTCATTTTACGCAGATGATATAAAAATTTACTGCAATCCTCTAGTTGACTATAATCTTTTACAAGAAGATCTAATTAACATCCACAAGTGGAGTGAAACGTGGCTACTTCCTTTAAATATTTCTAAATGTGTTGTACTCCATTTAGGAAAACACATTCCACAGTTAGTGTACAACATAAATGGCCAACAGTTGGTTTCCTCAAATTTTCACGATGACCTTGGAGTTATTGTAAATGAAAACCTCTCTAGGTCAGACCATATTGCCCGGCAGGTTAAGAGAGCAAACACAAAAGAGTATTTATTAAATAATACCTTCGTCCACCTAAATTCAATAACATTGTCTAAACTATATAAAACTTATGTTCGTCCAATTCTTGAATTCGCCAACACTGTATGGTATCCAACACTAGTGCGCGACTCAAACATTCTTGAGAATGTCCAACGTCGCATAACGCGTATATACTATAGTTCATATTTCTTAAGCAGGGAAAAAATTCCGCATTTACAAAGCAGAAAGGCGGCCTCTTTAACGTTCAAACAAGCCGCCGCACGTGTTCCTTTGTCGGTAATTTTTTATCTGCCGTAGAAAAGTGAAGTCTAGTATACCATTTGAAATAAATCGTCCATGCTATGAAGATCGCCTTGCGCAGTTCCAACTCACTTCTCTGGCTGCCAGAAGGATTCGGGGTGATCTAATTACAACCTACAAATCTCTCAAGAACGAGCTGTCTCCTATACACCAGTTATTCACCCTTGCCAACGATGACAGAACGCGTGGACAGTGGACACCCCTTTAAGATCACCCGGGACCTATTCAGAACCACAGTACGTGAACACTTTCTATCAGTGCGTGTATTTAACGAATGAAATAGTCTACCTCTAAGTGTTGTGTCAGCGCCTAGTGTCAATTCCTTTAAAAACAGATATGACGCACTATTATTGTCATAATTCATTATTATTTTTTTCTATTTTGACTTATTGTTGTATTGCTAATATTTTTTTTGTTATTGAGCATAATGGGAAGGCAAATTCCCCTGCTCTTATTTTGTGTAATAATAATAATAATAATAATAATAATAATAATAATAATAATAATAATGGTGCAAAATTCGGACCGGCAACCTCCTCGCGGTGCACCCTGGGCAGGGAGGGGCAACCCTCTCTGGCTAATGTCGGACGTGGGATTACAGGGCTAACCATCCTTTAATCCCAAGCCCTCTGGTTTTCGACCACAACAGAGGACAGGCCCCTCACAATCGACCCCACTCGGATGGGGGTCAGAGACAGATGGGAGGGGCCATACCAGATGGTCTCAACGATGACGAACCTGCTATTGCACACGGACGCTTTAAGTGGACAGGGGAACTGAGGGATGACTTGCTGACCTGCTATGAGAGCAGCGAGCCTGGGCGTAGGGGATACATGGCGCGATTACGCCGGTTGTGGTGCGATATGCACCCGGAGTATCGCGCCTTCTCTCAACAACATCTGAGAGATCAAGTATCCTTCCTGCGCAGAACAGGTTATGTAAGGGCACCTCGTCAGCGTGAGGAAGTGCCTGCCGCACTTCCACCGCGGCAAATACCAGCTGACGAGGAACATCCTCCTGAGTACACCGATTTCACTTTAAGGACGAGGGTTAACCTTAACACCAGGGTTAACCCAAAGCCACAAGACCTGGCACGAATGGATTCGTTAATTAGTGAGGAGCTTCCAGAAGATGCCAACATCTGGCAGATCAACAGCGCGGTGTACGCTGCCGCCAAGCAACTCGTCCCACAACAGCGCCTGGCAAGCGCAGTTGATAGGGTCGAGAAAGCTAAGCGGCGCGTACAGAAGATCGAAGCGAAAATTCGATCAGCAAGGCAACACGCTTCTCGAATCCAGAGTGTGGTGGATTATGTAACCACAGGTAGGGCATTTACACCGAAGGTCCGGCGAGTGGCAGCCGGACTGAGACGCCAACACCACACTCTAAATCGCACAGTGCTGCAGACCATCAAGCAGCACTGTCTAGATAGGATTCGAGCGCTTATGGCTATTAAGAAAACTTTGGTCAGGCGAATGCGGAGTTTGGAACAAAACAAATTGTTTCAAACAAACCCGTCTCGCCTGTTCCAAGAGTCACAGCGTGTTGTCGAAAATCCGCCAACTGTTGATAATGTCGAAGCCTTCTGGAAAAGAATCTACGAAGTCGCGAGTCCATTCGATAATGACACTCCAGCTATAAGCACACTTCGAGGCTCTCTGTCGTAGAGTCTTAGAAGAGCCAGACGAAGTGTGCCCGGCAATCAGTACGGAAGAGGTTCAACAAGCACTTGTTGGAACCAAGAACTTCGCTGCCCCGGGTCCAGATGGTATAAACAACTGGTGGTGGAAGAAGTTTCCTTCCACCCACCGCCATCTGGCCCGAGTTTTCAACTCATGGTTGAACGAGGGGCAGCAAATTCCGGACTGGTTTGTCGAGGGGCGAACTGTGCTAATCCCCAAAAAGGGGGATCTGTCTGACCCAAAAAATTATAGGCCGATTACCTGCCTCAACTCCTGCTACAAGTTATTTACTCGTATCTTGTATACCAGGATGTTGAGGTCTGTTGATCCGGTCTACCAGCAGATAAACGAACAGCGTGGTGCCAAGAAGGGCCTGGCAGGTTGCAAGGAAAACCTGCTGATAGACCGCTGTATTACACAGGATTCTGTGCAGTACAAGCGGAATCTGTCAATGGCCTGGATTGATTATCGCAAGGCATTTGATACAACATCCCATGAGCTTTTGTTACACTTGGTCGGATGTCTTGCGGTACCAGCACCACTAGTGAGATGCATCGAACAACTGTTGCCGCTTTGGAGAACTCGCTTCACCATAACATCCGCTGCCGAGCGAGTTTCGACAGAGTTGGTGACATTTAAGAGAGGAGTGTTTCAGGGTGACTCTTTGAGTCCGCTCCTCTTCTGCATCTCACTGCTGCCGCTATCTGTTGGACTCCGCCAAACCCGCGGGTATCAGTGTGGGCCACCCAGCAACCGGAGGCATAAGGTCACCCATCTATTTTATATGGATGACCTTAAACTCTATACCTCCGGAGAGCGAGAACTTCAAAATGCTCTCAGGGTGGTCGAGGAATACACGCGGGCAACTGGAATGGAGTTTGGGTTGGACAAATGCGCAGTCGTCCACCTCAAGAGAGGACGATGCGGGGAATTCCACGAAGATGCGCAGCTCGCAGACGGAAGCATCCTACGACATTTGGATGCCGGAGAGACCTACACATACCTGGGTGTGGAACAACGCCACATCCAGGATGTGAACCAAATAAAGGATTCTCTCCATGGCAAGTACAGACACCGACTCCGAAAGATCTGGTCATCAGAACTTTCGGGGAAGAACAAGGTGTCTGCCACTAATATGCTTGCCGTTCCGATTCCGCTCTACTCCTTTGGTGTAGTCAAATGGGGAGTAGATGAGCTGCGTCAATTGGACAGGAATACCCGCAAGATGATGAATATTCATAGGAGTATTCATCCTAGATCGTCCGTTCCTCGTGTGTACCTCCCACGTCAACGGGGGGGCCGAGGACTCTTGAGTCTGGAGTGCATGCATGGCAGAGTGGCACTGAGTATGGCATGTAATGTCATCAGGAGCTCGGACCCACTCCTACAGTTAGTGAGAGATCATGAAGCTGTGGGAGTTGGCGCTTTATTGTTTGGGGCAGCACAGAGGGCCGCAGATGAACTCGGTCTCGTGTTCGACTACAGGCGAGAAGGCCGGCGAGGTGACTCAGTCACTGAACTTCCGCCTAATCGTCTAACAGCCCACATCAAAGCTGCCGAACAGAGAAATCTGTTCAGGCAGCACGTCGATAAACCCCTGCATGGTGTTTTCTATAACAACATAGAAGCACTGGGTTTATCGACAGAGCTGACCTTCGCATTTTTAAGGTCAGCGGGGCTGAAGTCGGAGACCGAGGGATACATTGTGGCCTGCCAAGATGGTGTTATTAACACATTGGTCTATCGCAGTCGCGTGATGGGTGTACAGGTACCTGATATCAACTGCAGGACCTGCCGTCAGGCGCCGGAGTCGCTCATGCATTTATTATCTGCATGCCCGATTTATGCGACTTCGGTCTACATCCAACGACATAACGCGGCTTTACGAGTGCTATACTACCATCTACGGCACTCGTATCAGATAGACCAAACACCAGTGCTGCCTTACGTCCCCGGAGATATCAAGTCCGTTGTCGAGAACGAGAAATGCCGGATTTACTGGAACTACTCGTTCCCGACCGTCAGGCGAATTCACGCCAATAAGCCTGACATAGTCCTCCTCGACCATCAGAGACAAACATCGCCTTGAAGGAGGAGGAGAAACGGACTAAATACAGAGATCTCCGGTACGAGCTCCAAGTGCTATACCCAGGCTACTCTGTCAAAATGGTCGTCCTGATAATCGGTGTACTCGGAGGTATGAAGCCCACGCTGCTCTCCGCATTGAAGACCATGCCTGCCTGCCAAACATCGGCAGAATGGTTGGCTGGTCAAATGCAGAAAGCGGTCATCCTGGGATCCCTTCGTCTACTTAGGGCACATGAGTCTGGAATCTACAGTGACTAACCCTGCGGGATGTGGGGAGTTGCTGTAGATTATTCGCTGGCGCTCTCTCTGTGTGGTGTCGGAGGCCACAGGGAGACTGTCCAGCAATTTCTTCCGGAAACGGAAAAAAAAAAAAAAATAATAATAATAATAATAATAATAATAATAATAATAATAATAATAATAATAATAATAAATAATAAGGGGTGCGAAATGCGGACCGGCAACCTCCTCGCGGTGCACCCTGGACAGGGAGGGGCAACCCTCTCTGACAAATGTCGGACGTGGGATTTCAGGGCTAACCACCCTGTAATCCCAAACCCTCTGGTTCTAGATCGCGACAGAGGACAGGCCCCTCACAATCGACCCCATTCGGATGGGGGTCAAAGACAGGTGGGAGGGGCCTTACCGGACGGTCTTCACAATGACGACCTGGCAATTATACAAGTACGCTTTAGGTGGACGGAAGAACTACGGGATGACCTGCTCAACTGCCATGAGAGCAGCGAGCCTGAGCGCAGGGGGTACATGGCGCGATTACACCGGTTTTGGTGCGATATGCACCCGGAGTATCGCGCCTTCTCTCAACAACATCTGAGAGATCAAGTATCCTTCCTGCGCAGAACAGGTTATGTAAGGGCACCTCGTCAGCGTGAGGAAGTGCCTGCCGCACTTCCACCGCGGCAAATACCAGCTGACGAGGAACATCCTCCTGAGTACACCGATTTCACTTTAAGGACGAGGGTTAACCTTAACACCAGGGTTAACCCAAAGCCACAAGACCTGGCACGAATGGATTCGTTAATTAGTGAGGAGCTTCCAGAAGATGCCAACATCTGGCAGATCAACAGCGCGGTGTACGCTGCCGCCAAGCAACTCGTCCCACAACAGCGCCTGGCAAGCGCAGTTGATAGGGTCGAGAAAGCTAAGCGGCGCGTACAGAAGATCGAAGCGAAAATTCGATCAGCAAGCCAACACGCTTCTCGAATCCAGAGTGTGGTGGATTATGTAACCACAGGTAGGGCATTTACACCGAAGGTCCGGCGAGTGGCAGCCGGACTGAGACGCCAACACCACACTCTAAATCGCACAGTGCTGCAGACCATCAAGCAGCACTGTCTAGATAGGATTCGAGCGCTTATGGCTATTAAGAAAACTTTGGTCAGGCGAATGCGGAGTTTGGAACAAAACAAATTGTTTCAAACAAACCCGTCTCGCCTGTTCCAAGAGCCACAGCGTGTTGTCCCCGGGTCCAGATGGTATAAACAACTGGTGGTGGAAGAAGTTTCCTTCCACCCACCGCCATCTGGCCCGAGTTTTCAACTCATGGTTGAACGAGGGGCAGCAAATTCCGGACTGGTTTGTCGAGGGGCGAACTGTGCTAATCCCCAAAAAGGGGGATCTGTCTGACCCAAAAAATTATAGGCCGATTACCTGCCTCAACTCCTGCTACAAGTTATTTACTCGTATCTTGTATACCAGGATGTTGAGGTCTGTTGATCCGGTCTACCAACAGATAAACGAACAGCGTGGTGCCAAGAAGGGCCTGGCAGGTTGCAAGGAAAACCTGCTGATAGACCGCTGTATTACACAGGATTCTGTGCAGTACAAGCGGAATCTGTCAATGGCCTGGATTGATTATCGCAAGGCATTTGATACAACATCCCACGAGCTTTTGTTACACTTGCTCGGATGTCTTGCGGTACCAGCACCACTAGTGAGATGCATCGAACAACTGTTGCCGCTTTGGAGAACTCGCTTCACCATAACATCCGGTGCCGAGCGAGTTTCGACAGAGTTGGTGACATTTAAGAGAGGAGTGTTTCAGGGTGACTCTTTGAGTCCGCTCCTCTTCTGCATCTCACTGCTGCCGCTATCTGTTGGACTCCGCCAAACCCGCGGGTATCACTGTGGGCCACCCAGCAACCGGAGGCATAAGGTCACCCATCTATTTTATATGGATGACCTTAAACTCTATACCTCCGGAGAGCGAGAACTTCAAAATGCTCTCAGGGTGGTCGAGGAATACACGCGGGCAATTGGAATGGAGTTTGGGTTGGACAAATGCGCAGTCGTCCACCTCAAGAGAGGACGATGCGGGGAATTCCACGAAGATGCGCAGCTCGCAGACGGAAGCATCCTACGACATTTGGATGCCGGAGAGACCTACACATACCTGGGTGTGGAACAACGCCACATCCAGGATGTGAACCTAATAAAAGATTCTCTCCGTGGCAAGTACAGACACCGACTGCGAAAGATTTGGTCTTCTGAACTTTCGGGGAAGAACAAGGTGTCTGCCACTAATATGCTTGCCGTTCCGATTCTGCTCTACTCCTTCGGAGTAGTTAAATGGCGAGTAGATGAGCTGCGCCAATTGGACAGGGATACCCGCAAGATGATGAATATTCATAGGAGTATTCATCCTAGGTCGTTCGTTCCTCGTGTGTACCTCCCACGTCAACGGGGGGGCCGAGGACTCTTGAGTCTGGAGTGCATGCATGGCAGAGTGGCACTGAGTATGGCATGTAATGTCATCAGGAGCTCGGACCCACTCCTACAGTTAGTGAGAGATCATGAAGCTGTGGGAGTTGGCGCTTTATTGTTTGGGGCAGCACAGAGGGCCGCAGATGAACTCGGTCTCGTGTTCGACTACAGACGAGGAGGCCGGCGAGGTGTTGATGTAGAGTCAGTTACTGAGCCTCCGCCGAATCGTCTGACAGCCCGCATTAAAGCTGCCGAACAGAGCATTCTGTTCAGGCAGCACGTCGATAAACCCCTGCACGGTGTTTTCTATAACAACATAGAAGCACTGGGTTTATCGACAAAGCTGACCTTCGCATTTTTAAGGTCAGCAGGGCTGAAGTCGGAGACCGAGGGATTCATTGTGGCCTGTCAAGATGGTGTTATTAACACCTTGGTCTATCGGAGTCGCGTGATGGGTGTAGAGGTCCCTGATATCAACTGCAGGACCTGCCGTCAGGCGCCGGAGTCGCTCATGCATTTATTATCTGCATGTCCGATATATGCGACTTCGGTCTACATCCACCGACATAACGCGGCTTTACGAGTGCTATACTACCATCTACGGCACTCGTACGAGATAGACCAAACACCAGTGCTGCCTTACATTCCCGGAGATATCGAGTCCGTTGTCGAGATCGAGAAATGCCGGATTTACTGGAACTACTCGTTCCCGACCGTCAGGCTAATTCGAGCCAATAAGCCTGACATAGTCCTCCTCGACCATCAGACCAAGGTGATGTATGTCATCGAGTTCTCAGCACCTGCTGAGACAAACATCGCCTTGAAGGAGGAGGAGAAACGGACCAAATACAGAGATCTCCGGTACGAGCTCCAAGTGCTATACCCAGGCTACTCTGTCAAGATGGTCGTCCTGATAATCGGTGTACTCGGAGGTATGAAGCCCACGCTGCTCTCCGCATTGAAGACCATGCCTGCCTGCCAAAAATCGGCAGAGTGGGTGGCTGGTCAAATGCAGAAAGCGGTCATCCTGGGTTCCCTCCGTCTACTTAGGGCACACGAGTCTGGAATCTACAGTCACTAACCCCGCGGGATGTGGGGAGTGGCTGTAGATTATTCGCTGGCGCTTTCTCCGTGTGGTGTCGGAGGCCATGGAGAGACTGTCCAGCATCGGGCAACCGAAAAAAAAAAAAATAATAAATAAATAATAATAATAATATAAAAAATACAAAAACGTCAATATGTCCAATAATACATCATACAGGGTAGAGCACTCATTAAAATCACATTTTTCAAAATAACTCTTTTTTTTAATATTATGATATGGGCCACCCAGACATTCAGAAAGCTCTATTTAGTAGGGGTTAAACGGTACCAAAAGTTCTGTAATGTGTAATCGTTACCGGCAGGAATGAGAATTTTTCTTAAGAAATTTACGATTTATATCTTAAATTAAATTTTGATCAACCCTGTATATTTGTGTTAATATTTTATGTCATAAATTTCTTCAGAAAAATTGTCATTCCTGCCGGTAACGATTATACAGTACGGAACATTTTTAATCATAATATTAAAAAAAGAGCTGTTTTAAAAAATGTGATTTTAATGAGTTTAGAGCAACCTGTATGATGTATTATTGGACATATTGACGTTTTCGTATTTTTTATATGAATTACATTGGAACAAAAATAATTGTAACATATTAGCAGCCATCTAGATTGACAACTAAAATTCGAATTATTTTTCGTGCAACCCTGTATAAATTGTTCAAAATAGTATAAATGTATCCAAAATGTGATCCTTATTTCAAAAACGTAAAAACATACAGGGTGGTCCATTTAGAAAAGACTATCGGGGTCATTTCCGGTAAAACCGGAAGGGACAAATATGGCGGATAAGTCTCAAAAGTTGGAAATCTTACCATACAAAATTTTATCCGGATATCTTTAAAAACGAGGATGTTACAGGAGTGGCCCACTATTCGTTTACACCCGGTATATAAAAAAATTGAGTCCGAAAATATAATTTTACAATATCCATTATCGTTCGTATTTAGTTGCAGAGCATTTCTTTAGTTTTCTTTTTTATAAAAAATAAAATATTACAATCCATTCTTTTTGTTTTGTTTTTTATTTTTAGGAACAAATTTTTCATAAATTGTAAATGAATTACAAATGAGACATGATACTAAAACCTGCAGATATGATCACTTGCTGAACGAATTTTGAACTACTTCGCGCATGACGTCATTCTGTAACAAAAATACCGGGTGACCACGAGATGAGGTTACACTCTATAACTTCTTTGTTATTAAACCGATTAATTTGAAATTTACAGGTGAGGCATAACATCTAAATGCGCAACTTTTGACACTTGGTGGCTTTATTTCTTACTTCCGATTTAGCCGGAAGTAATATTAACTTTCTTATTTTAAATACAACTCTACCCGTTTTTGTAATGTATCTTATTCGTTATAAAATTTACAATACAATGATATGTCACACAAAGACATTTCATTTCAAAATGGCCGAAAAATTAAATTTTTTCAAAAATATTAAAATGTCAATTAAAAGATATTGAAAAATAATTTTTTTCCAAAGTTGGCCGTGAAATCAAAAGAGTAATGAATTTGACATGTTTAATTTTTAATTTGTACAAACATTTTGTTTTGGCAGAAAGATATTAGGAAAATAAGATAAATTTTTTTCTGCAGTTTTTAAATACTCAAAACTATTTTTTTTTAAATACACCTACCTGACTTTTTTTTAAATTTTGCGATTGCTTGTTTCTTCTCTTTGATTTAATGCCATTAACGAACCGAATTATTCACAAAATATAAAAATTAAATAAAAATTTCTCCTAATATTTATTTAATTTTTCTAATATCTTGCCGCTAAAGCGAAATTTTGATGCAAATTAAAAATTAAACATGTCAAATTCATTACTATTTTGATTTCACGGCCAACTTTGGAAAAACATTATTTTTCAATATCTTTTAATTGACATTTTAATATTTTTGAAAAAATTTAATTTTTCGGCCATTTTGAAATGAAATGTCATTGTGTGACATATCATTGTATTGTAAATTGTATAACGAATAAGATACATTACAAAAACTGGTAGGGTTGTTATTAAAATAAGAAAGTTGACATCACTTCCGGCTAAATCGGAAGTAAAAAATAAGGCTACCAAGTATCAAAAGTTGCGCATTTAGATGTTATTCCTCACCTATAAATTTAAAATTAATCGGTTTAATAACAAATAAGTTACAGAGTGTAACCTCATCTCGTGGTCACCCGGTATACATATACAGATATATGGGGAAGCTAGCTTTTAATGTATTTTTAGTTTAAAGTTATTGAAATTTTCGTGGTATTTCGACTGTTATAACTGTTTTGGATATCATTTAAATATACAAAATCGAGAACAAGACATTGTGCACAATATGAGGCGTGTAAATGCAGAACATGCTTTACGCATGTGATCTTATTTTGAGCTAGAAACAAATAGTAATTTAAGTTTTGAAAACGAACGAATCTTTTCACACGAGTGAGACAATGGTGAGACGAGCCAAAGGCGAGGCCCACAAGTCGAATTAGTGTGAAAAGATGTTTTAGCACTTCCGGGAATAAATGTACAGGGTTATCCAACGAAAAGGCCCACCCTTATATTTCCTTTATTTTTCGAGTTAGGAAAAAATGTTTCAAATAAAAGTTGTAGTGAATCAAATGAACTCATTTAAAACCCCTGCAAAGAATATACAGGGTGTTCCATAAAAGCGGGACAAACCTAACTTACATTTTTTTAAATGGAACACCCTATATTTTTTTACATTTTTCAAATCTGTGTTTTTTTGTGATTTCAATATATATATATATATATATATATATATATATATATATATATATATATATATATGTTGTATCTTATCTTTTACTGTTTTTTATTTATTGCAAATTTCGTGAACAATATATTTATACCACCAGCATCTGCATGCGTATCAATCAGGTTAGCCATGGATGAAAAACAATTAATTTGACACTTATGCCTTACAGAATAATTGAATAAATTCAAAAAGCAAATTTTCATCCATGGCTAACCTGATTGATACGCATGCAGATGCTGGTGGTATAAATAATATTGTTCACGAAATTTGCAATAAATAAAAAACAGTAAAAGATAAGATACAACATATATATATATATATATATATATATATATATATATATATATATATATATATATATATATATATATATATATATATATATATATATATATATATATATATATATATATATATATATATACAGGGACGGCCATAATCAAGTACCCGATTTTAAGTAGCGGCCGTGTACAATGCAAGGAAATAAAAAGCAAAAAAATATGGGTAGGACATTTATTTGTATTTAAAGTTTAAGCCTAAACTCAATTAAAGATGATGTCAGTCAAATGACCGCCTCTAACTGCGATGCACATCTGAGCTCTTTTTACGGCATGTTCCATAACTCGAGTCAAGACATTTGGCGTTAGATCCTCTATTTCTTGACGGATATTATGTTTCAGCTGCTGTAGCGTCTGAGGGTTATTGGTTATTGAGATAGCCCTATAAGAAGAAATCAGGAGCCGAAAGATCTGGCGATCTCGAAGGCCACGCTGAGTCGCCAAATCGAGAAATTAATCGCGCAGGGAACATGTTGCGCAACATGACCATTGTCTCTCTGGACGTGTGCGCAGTCGCACCGTCCTGTTGCAACCACATATCCTCCAGTCCTAGGACTTCCAACTGAGGTGACAAAAAGTTATTGTGTGGCGCGTCTTTCTGTTGACGTTCTTGGATCTTCTGTTTCTCTTACAAACCGGATATTTTCAATTGAGCGTCCTGTTCGTGGTCGTGCAATATGCCTTGCATCAGCCGTTGTCCCACTACGCCGAAATTGTTGACATAAACACATTGTCTTTCCAGTTGGAGCAGGACGGTGAGGATATTTTCGGCGAAAATTTCGCCGTGTTGAAATAACCGATTCATTGTTTTTAATAAATAAAATTACTATTTCTGCACGTTCCTCTATTGTGTATCGATTCATAATGAAACTTGAATATGTGCACTGGAGAAATGTCAAAAGTACACTAACGAAAGCTGTCAGATAAAACAATTACGAACGCTTCAAATCGGGTACTTGATTATGGCCGTCCCTGTATATATATATATATATATATATATATATATATATATATATATATATATATATATATTTGAAATCACAAAAAAACACAGATTTGAAAAATGTAAAAAAATATAGGGTGTTCCATTTAAAAAAATGTAAGTTAGGTTTGTCCCGCTTTTATGGAACACCCTGTATATTCTTTGCAGGGGTTTTAAATGAGTTCATTTGATTCACTACAACTTTTATTTGAAACATTTTTTCCTAACTCGAAAAATAAAGGAAATATAAGGGTGGGCCTTTTCGTTGGATAACCCTGTACTTTAATATTTATAATAATAATAATAATAATAATAATAATATTTATTTACGAAATTTAAAAGATTTCAACATACAATTTATCCAAGTAACACCAGTAAATAAATATAGCAATCTACAAAGTCAGGACTTGTTGTAGATATTAGTAACTAAACATTTAAATCCAAGTATAATATTATATCTACTATATGAACAAAAAAAATAAAAAATAAATAAAAAATAAACGTAAACATATTTTTAGCGCTTACAGCCCTATGAAGTGAATTGTTTCTGCCAAAGTAAACTTGTGAGCAGATAAACAATTCACAAAAGTAAAGCTTATAAAGTTTATAAATATTAAATAAATAAAAAATAAGAATGTTAACAACGTAGGTGCTATTCTTAAATAAATCAATATAAATATATGAATACTATAAATTATGCCAACAAGTAATATAATTATAATTATGGATACATATTTTGGGGGTCTATTAACTTGTGAATGTCCATCCTAGATTTTGCTTGTATCCACTCTTTAATTTTCTTTTTAAATAAACTTATTGAATTAATTTTCTTTAGATCAGGTGGAACTTCATTGTATATTTTAGGACCAAGGTATGAATAACATCTTTGGGCAACGGTTTTTTCTACTTTTGGCACTCGAGTTGCGTTACTTTTATACCTAGTTTGATATGAATGTTGAATTTCCTCCAGTTCATTCTTATTTTTATACTGTCTAATTAGTATTGCCAAACAAAATAACTGTCGGATGTCTAGTATTCGGGTTTCAATAAATAGTTCATTAGAAGGGTATGTATATATTTTATTATAGATTATTTTTAATATATATTTTTGTGTTTTTTCTAGTTGTTTTAGATGGCTGTATACTACTCCTCCCCACGCAATTAAACCATATGTTAGGTGAGTTTCTACAAGGGCAAAGTACAAAGTTCTTAACTGTGCTATGTTTAATATCCGAGATAAATACTTAAACTTATGCAATAATGATCTTAACTTATTAGTTACATAATTTGTGTGCACATTCCATCTTAAAAAACTGTCTATATAAATTCCCAGATATTTAATATTTTGTTTGCTTTGTATATTAATTTCCATACTGCCCATCTTTAAATTTAATGCATCAAAATCTGGCAAGCCACTACTATATGATGTAAAGGGGACATAATAAGTTTTTGTGTAGTTTATGGTCAGCAATTTATTATTAAAAAAACTAATAATATTTTTAAAGTCATTTTCAGCCTTTTCTTTGAGATCTAACCAATTTTCATCAGTATATAATATAGCTGTATCATCGGCAAAACTTATTATGTCTCCACGCAGGTGTAAATCGAACAGACTATTTAGGTATATATTGAATAGAATCGGACCCAATACAGTGCCTTGGGGCACACCATACTCTACTATTTTTCTACTACTCATTATATTGTCAATGTTTACACATTGTTCCCTATTTGTCAGATAACTAAGCATTAGTTTGTAAGGAGTACCCCCAAATCCGATACTTTCTAGTGTATGTAACAGTTGGGTGTGACTAACGGTGTCAAATGCTTTTGCGAGGTCTACAAAAATGCACAGCGTTGGTTTGCTAATATTTATATTTTTATAAATCTTTGTGGTAAGATAGGCTATAGCATCTTGTGTAGACCGCTGCTCTCTGAATCCAAATTGCTTTTCTGACAAAATATTAAATTTGTTCAAAAAGCTAGTAATTCTATTTTTTAATATTTTCTCAAAAATTTTAGCAATGTTAGATATCAGGGAAATAGGTCGGTAGTTAATCACATCCACTGCATCCCCACTCTTAAAGAGGGGTTTTATAACTGCTATTTTAAAAGCTGATGGACAAGTACCGGATTCAAAACATTTGTTTATGATGTATGTTAAAGGTGCTGATATTCTTGGGGCAAGGTCTTTCAATATTTCCGATTTAATGTTGTCAATTCCAGGTGCTTTATTAGATTTCAATTGGTAAATAGTTTCTACAATTTCCTTTTCACTGGTATTTGACAGGAATATTGAGTTGTTGTTATTTCTTATGTTTTGCACGACATTACACTTTTTTGTTTGGTCTATCTTATCGGCAAGTTTTTTCCCTATGTCCGTAAAATGATTAACAAAAATATTTGATATTTCCAATTTGTCTTGTATTAATGCACCCTCATTTGTTCTAATTGTAGTTATATCATCTCCAATTTTTTTCCCACTAGAAGTCAATACATTAACACAGCGCCAAAGTTGTTTAGAATTATTCATGTTTTTGTTAATTAAATTTTGGTAGTAATCTCTTTTGGCAATTTTTAATAGTTCATTAAGCTTATTTCTATATTGCTTAAAATTGTTTTTATTAAATTCATTGGGTTGTTTTTTTGATATTTTAAAAAGTATAGATTTTTTATTTACTGATTTTATTAGACCAGGTGTAATCCAATTTGATCTTTTTTTCTCTGAATTTTTTATTTTGACGGTTTTTGTGCAAATTTCAATATAGTTTTTTAATTTATTTATAAATAAATCGGTGGCGGCTTCTATATCGGAACATTCAAATACATCACCCCAATTTTCTTTATTTAATTTTTCAAAAAGGTTTAATTTATCTAAATATGTTTTTGTTTTAATATTAGTAGTAGCTGTATTTTTTTGTTACATTACTTACATTAACATTATTACAATTCGCAATATTAACTAATTTTTGCTGGGTTAATGCAGCAGATAAAGATACTTAATTCATACCAGATACGTCATTTTCATATTGAACTGTCAACTGGCGTTTGTTCCGATAAAGCTGCAGAAACGTTACTACGGCAACGTTTATCAAGACCTTCTATTAGTAAATCTTCTTTAAGATAGTACAGCGGATTAGCTAACCTATTGTGCACTTTTTGATAAAGGCACCAAATTTGGCACAGAGGTAGACTGATGTAATATGAACAATTTTGGATGTGGAGCCATCGGCCAACTGCCCCCTGCCCGTGGCGGCCATTTTCCAAAATGGCTGCCAGTGGACACCCGAAAGACAACAGAAGTTAGATACAATTTGCTGCTGAAGGTTTTAGTGAATGTTTATTGAATGTTTTGAATGAGAGATAGTTTGTAAGTTATATACAGGGTGGGTCAATAGTTCTTATATCTTCTGTATCTCCTGTCTCGTTAGAGATAGAGGCATGGTTCAAAATTTTAATTAAAGTGTGAAAAAAAGAACATTTTTTAAAATTATTATCAATTATACAGAGCGGTCTGTTAAAGTGGTAGATGAAAGAATATATATTTTTTAAATGGAATGACCCAATTTTTTTTATTATGTTTGAATACCACTATGATGGCCTATTCAGCGGTAAAATATTTTTAAAATTTGTTGGATGGTTAATGAATTAAAAAATATTTTTATTGAAAACTGCCGTTTGCATTGATTGATTTTGGACTTATTTTTGAAGAGTAATTTTTTTTCTTTGACATGGTAGTAGTGTATGCCATACTTTAACTATTAGCTGATGAAGAAAATATTTCTTTCATATAAGGTGTTCATAAGCGCACTGCTAAAAATATTCAAACTACCAATACTCAACTTTTTTAAACGGAACACCCTATATATTTTTGTAAAAAATTGTGTAATTTTTATTTCTCTGCAACTTTGATATGATATGTCCCATACCTAAAATGAATAATTTTCTAGATGTAGTTGTTTATGTGTAAATAGGTATGTTTTATTCAGAAAAGTCAATGTACCTTTGAAATTATTTCATAGAAACAAAGACATTTAATTTCAGTTACTTTCAATTTTGTTGCAAACCTCCTAGTTTTCACTAACAAATGAATTTTATGAAACATGAATTAATTGATATGATGTATACCCTTGGTGAAAGTGACAGAAATTGTTTTTTGGCCTCCAGAACTTACGCTAAAAAGTATTCTCACAGAACCCATCCATAAAAAGCATCTTCCAAAAGTTTAAAAACAGATTTGAAGAAACAAGTGAAATTTCTTATGAAAAAGTCAATCGGAGAAAAAGGACTACAAATGAAGATAACGACAGTTCTCCATAAAAATATTTTTTATTTCATTAACCATCCAACAAATTTTAAATATATTTTACCGCTGAATAGGCCATCATAGTAAAAAAATTGGGTCATTCCATTTAAAAAATATATATTCTTTCATCTACCACTTTAACGGATCGCCCTGTATAATTGATAAGAATTTTAAAAAATGTACTTTTTCTCACAATTTAATTAAAATTTTGAACCATGCTTCTATATCTAACGAGACAGGAGATACAGAAGAAATACGCACTATTGACCCACCCTGTATATAACTTACAAACTTTCTCTCATTCAAAACATTTAATAAACATTCACTCAAACCTTTAGCAGCAAATTTTATCTAACTTCTGTTGTCTTTCGGGTGTCCACTGGCAGCCATTTTGGAAAATGACCGCCACGGCCGCCAGGGGGTAGTTGGCCGATGGCTCCACATCCAAAATTGTTTATATTACATCGGACTACCTCTGTGCCAAATTTGGTGCTTTTATCAAAAAGTGCACAATATGTTGAAATATCCTAGCTAAACTGCCGCACTAAGAGAGATTTCGCAATCGCAAAATCGAAAATTTTTTAAACACAACAATTTTCGTTATTTCTTAACATTTGCATTCAGTTCCGGAAGTGCGAAAAGTATTTTATATACCTTGGGACTGAAGTAGTATTCTTAATTATGGCCTTCTGCATTAAAAGTACTACTTCAGTCCCGCGATATACCGGGTGGCCACGAGTCAATGTACGCCCCCAATTTATTGGTTGTTTTTGAATTTAAAAATTTCGTTTTTGTTATACGTGAATAAGACAAAAGTGGGCTATTTTTAGACTAACAGGAACGAAAATATCACGTCCGGTTGAACCGGAAGTGACATCAACTTTTTTTTCTTAAATGGAATGACCATGTTTTTTTTGTGGTGTTTTATAAAACATGAAATTCTAATTGCAGGAATTTTTTCGAATTTCAAAAATTCCAAAAAATAAGTGAGATACGAACGATTTTTCATTTTGTACAAAATGGCCGCGTCAGATGAATGCGATGTAAGAAAATTACTAAGTAGGCTATGGAAATTATTAGCAAGGTAGTAAGCTTGTCTGTAAACAATAAAATAGTTATTTAAATTACTGATAGATACGACTATTTTTAGGTTTTTCTCAAAAATCGGAATTTAATTTTCATTTTCATTTCCGTAGGGGTACTATGGAAAATTTTTAAATGGGACCGTACTATTTTTTGTTATTATTCGGACATAATGATTCATAAGCTTTAATTTCTTCGCCAATAATAATTTCTTAACGAGATCCTTTGGAATAATAAAAGTGTATTTAAAAGGTAAGCACAAATTAAACAAGAAATAATTTTAATGAACCCTTCATTCATTTTGTACAAAATAAAAAATCGTTCGTATCTCACTTATTTTTTGGAATTTTTGAAATTCGAAAAAACTGCTGCAATTAGAATTTCAAGTTTTATAAAACACCACAAAAAAAAGATGGTCATTCCATTTAAGAAAAAAAAGTTGATGTCACTTCCGGTTCAACCGGAAGTGATATTTTCGGTCCTGTTAGTCTAAAAATAGCCCACTTTTGTCTTATTCACGTATAACAAAAACGAAATTTTTAAATTAAAAAACAACCAAAAAATTGGGGGCGTACATTGACTCGTGGCCACCCGGTATAATATACTATTTCAAACGTGTTTACAATATTTTTTCTACGATTGAGAAAAAAACAAACAATTTGATAGATATTTTTATTTAGCAAAACCAATTACATTATAGCTATTAACATATCTAGGAATGTTATGACTATCATAACTGCCGCAGATGTCGGTTTGAAATCCGAGCTCGAAGAGCGAGGATTTTAAGACATCTAAAGGCTGTTATGATTCATAACATCCGTGATATGTTCAATAGTTTATCGGTTTCAGAAAATAAAGACATTATTAATAGATATTACCTTTTGATATTCTCTTATTAATAACGTTTTCATTTCATTAGTTGGTCAAGTCTGTATGGGTTGATTTGTCGCCATGGTTACAGTTATATTTTGTTTGTTTTTATTTGTTACCTTTTTTCATATTACATAAATGTTTACATTTTTAATGTCACAACGGCTACAAAAATGGACCTTGGATTGCCTGAAAATACATTACAGTTGGATTTCAGTACTTAATTATTACTAGGTTAGGCGGCGCCAGACCCTACGGGTCTGGCTTGCCTAACCTATCTCTGCGAGGCTGACCCTCTATATCAGTAGTTTTATCTTGGGGTTTTTAGTTGAAAGACGGTTTTTAAATTTCGGGAAAAAGTAGAGTCCGACATGGGGTCGCGGGGTCGGGGAGTTGGAAAAAATTCAGGATTTTAGGATTAAAATTTGAGAAAAAAATAAAAAGTTCTGAGGGGCTCTATTTAAGAAATATTGTTGGAATGGCCCCTTCGGGGCCGCAGAAATAGTGAGTTCTAGATTAAAATTTTTAAACATTTCGATGACACCTGTCAAATAAAGGTCAGTGACGTTTTTTTGTTAAAAAAAAATTTTTTTGATTTCTTTTTGGTGGGGGAATGTGTCTAAAATGGGGGAAAATTTTTTCGAAACTTTTTTAATTTCGGCCCCCTTCGGAAAAATTTTTTGGGCGCCCAATTTCAATTTTTTTTTCGACCCCAATTGGAAAAAATATGATGCCGTTCTTTAAAATATATTAAAAAAATGGCTCCTGTGGGATCGTAGAAATAGTAGGTTCTAGACGGTCCAATATAGCAAAAATAATAATGACCGTACGCATCAAGTAGTTTTGGTAAAAAATTTGCAAAAAAAATGAGTCCGACATAGAAGTCTTGAATAAAAAAAAAGGTATCGGAAATGAAGCGTATGGCGTATTTTCGTAGGCGTTCTCGATTAGTTAAAGGATTCGGGCGTTTTAGTTGGATTCGGCCGAAAAGCTTCGGGAAAGATGCAGAGCCCGACAGAGAATTCATAGATAAGGTGGAAATGAGGCGTTTCGTGTATTTTCGTGGGCGTCTTCGATTAGTTAAGGGATTCGAGTAATTTATTTGGATTCGGTGGAAGAGTCTCGGGAAAGATGTAAAGTCCGACAAAGATGCTACTTGAAAAGTAGAGGGTCATCGGAAATGAGGCGTTTCGCGTATTTTCGTAGGCATGTTCGATAAGTTAAGGGATTCGGGCAATTTAGTTGGATTCGGCCGAAGAGTCTAGGAAAAGATGTAGAGTCCGACAGAGATGCTACTTGAAAAGTAAGACGGTCATCGGAAATGAGGCGTTTTGCGTATTTTCGTAGGCGTCTTCGATTAGTTATGGGATTCGGAAAATTAGGTGGATTTGGTGGAAGAGTATCGGGAAAGATATAGAGTCCGACAGAGATGCTACTTAAAAAATAAGAGGGCTTCAGGAAAGGGGCGTTTCGTGTATTTTCGTAGGAGTCTCCGATTAGTTAAGGGATCCGGATAATTTAGTTGGATTCGGTGGAAGAGCCTCGGGAAAGATGTAAAGTCCGACAGAGATGCTACTTGAAAAGTGAGAGGGTCATCGGAAATGAGGTGTCTCGCGTATTTTCGTAGGCGTCTTCGATTAGTTAAGGGATCCGGATAATTTAATTGGATTCAGTCTAAGAGTCTCGGGAAAGCTGCAGAGTCCGACAGAGATGCTACTTGAAAAGTGAGAGGGCATCAGGAAAGAGGCGATTCGCGTATTTTCGTAGGCGTCTTCGATTAGTTAAGGGATCCGGATAATTTTGTTGGATTCAGTCTAAGAGTTTCGGGAAAGCTGCAGAGTCCGACAGAGATGCTACTTGAAAGTGAGAGGGTCTTCAGAAATGAGGGGTGTCGCGTATTTTCGTAGGTGTTTCCGATTAGTTAAGGGATTCGGGCAACTTATTTGGATTCGGTCGAAGAGTCTCGAGAAAGATGTAGAGTCCGACAGAGATGCTACTTGAAAAGTGAGAGGGTATCAGGAAAGCGGCGTTTCGTTTATTTTCGTAGGAGTTTCCGATTAGTTAAGGGATCCGTGTAATTTAGTTGGATTCGGTCTAAGAGTCTCGGGAAAGCTGCAGAGTCCGACAGAGATGCTACTTGAAAAGTGAGAGGGTCCTCAGAAATGAGGTGTGTCGCGTATTTTCGTAGGCGTATTCGATTAGTTAAGGGATTCGGGCAATTTAGTTGGATTCAGTCGAAGAGTTTCGGGAAAGATGTAAAGTCCGACAGAGATGCTACTTGAAAAGTGAGAGGGTCATCTTCGATTAGTTATGGGATTTGGGCAATTTAGTTGGATTCGGTGGAAGAGTCTCGGGAAAGATGTAGAGTCGGACAGAGATGACACTTAAAAAGTGAGAGGGCATCAGGAAAGGGGCGTTTCGTGTATTTTCGTGGGAGTCTCCGATTAGTAAAGGGATCCGGGTAATTTAGTTGGATTCGGTCTAACGGCCATTCTCACCGTAGTTTTAAAGGAAGGTTTAGCGATAAGGCGTGCTTAAATCTGAATTTTTCGTTGCACCGTTGCTTAAGCGTTCTTAAATCGCCTTAAAGGTTCCTTAAATTTAAGCCCTGAAAAATGGTGGCTTAAAGCTGGTTTAAATTTAAGAATAGTTCTGAGCATGCGCATTTTTATAAATTACGTGTCATTACTGACATTTATTTGATTTTGATTTCAATTTTCAATCTTTAAATTACCTATTTTATTATAAAATGGAATCTGATTATGAAGATATCTTTGAGGACGATATTGATATATTGGAAATTATCGATTTCGGGTTTCCCAGAAGAATATATGTGAGAAGAAATTATTTTGCTGAATTAGATGAGCTAACTTTCTTTAGGCGGTTTAGATTGCGTAAAGATACTGTTTTATATATTTTGACTTTAATTGAAGCCAATTTGGAGTTCCCCAGTGATATGTATGTGTTAAAATATAGTCCCTTCCGTAATTTAAGTGTACAGTACGTAAGTAAGATTTTTGTTCGCAGGATACAGAGTTAGTTTTTTTGTTTTCAATTATATCTTTATATTTACTAATAATATTCAAGAGGAGGATCTTTTCATCGCTTGTAAAATTTGCGGACCTCACTCTCGGGTTTTCCATTTTATTCTTATTTTCTAAATACAAAACGTGATGTAGGTACAGACAAAATAAAATAATGGATGACATATGACATAACAAAGAACGTAACGAAGTTGCCAACAAATTACAAATGACCTAAAAGTAGGTGTATTACAATAAAATCTATACTTATTAAAGCGGACTTAAATATTTTGCGGTGCAATGCAAACAAAGTTAAACCATATTTAAATATTTAAGCAACCTTAACTAAGGGTTGCTTAAACAGTAATCGGTGAGAATGGCCGTAAGAGTCCCGGGAAAGGTGTAGAGTCAGACGGGATGCTATTTGAAAAGTGAGAGGGTCATCCGGAAATGAGGCGTTTGGCGTATTTTCGTAGGAATCTTCGATTAGTTAAGGGATTCGGGTAATTTAGTTGGATTCGGTGGAAGAGTCTCGGGAAAGATGTAGAGTATGATAGAGATGTTACTTCAAGAGTGGGAAGGTAATGAGAAATGAGGCATTTCGCGTATTTTCATATAAGTTTTCGATTAGTTAAGGGATTAGGGTAATTTAGTTGAATTCGGTGGGAGAGTCTGGGGAAAGATGTAGAGTTCAACAGAGATGCTACTTGAATAGTGGGAAGGTCATCAGGCAAGAGGCGTTTCGCGTATTTTCGTATTAGTCTTCCATTAGTGAAGGGATTCGGGTAATTTGGTTGGATTCGGTGGAAGTCTCGGGAAAGATGTAGGGCCCGACAGAGATGCTACTTGAAAAGTGAGATCATCGGAAATGCGGCGTTTTGCGTATATTTGTAGGCGTTTTCGATTAGTTAAGGGATTAGGGTAATTTAGTGGGATTCGGTCGAAGAATCTCGGGAAAGATGTAGAGTCCGACAGAGATGCTACTTGAAAAGTGGGAAGATCATCAAGAAAGAGGCGTTACGTGTATTTTCGTTGGCGTCTTCGATTAGTTCAGTGATTTGCGTAAATCAGTTGGATTCGGTCTAAGAGTCCCGGGAAAGATGTGGAGTTCAACGGAGATGCTACTTGAAAAGTGGGAAGGGCATTAGGAAAGAGGCGTTTCGCGTATGTTCGTAGGCATCTTGGATTAGTAAAGGGATTCGGGTAATTTAGTTGGATTCGGTGGAAGAGTCTCGGGAAAGATGTAGAGTTTAACAGAGATGTTACTTGAAAAGTGGGAAGGTAATAGAAATGAGGCGTTTCGCGTATTTTCGTAGGCGTCTACGATTAGTTAAGTGATTCGGGTAAATTAGTTGGATCCGGTCTAAGAGTCTCGGGAATGAAGCAGTCTTACAGAGATGCTACTTGAAAAGTGGGAAGGGCATTAGGAAAGAGGCGTTTAGTGTATTTTCGTAGGCGTCTTCGATTAGTTAAGTGATTTGCGTAAATTAGTTGGATCCGGTCTAAGAGTCCCGGGAACGATGTGGAGTTCAACAGAGATGCTACTTGAAAAGTTTGAAAGGCATCGGGAAAGTTTTGCGTATTTTCGTAGGCGTCTTCGATTAGTTAAGCGATTCGTTCAAATTAGTTGGATTCAGTCTAAGAGTCTCGGGAAAGAAGTAGAGTCCTACAGAGATGCTACTTGAAAAGTGGGAAGGGCATTAGGAATGAGGCGTTTCGCGTATGTTCGTAGGCATCTTGGATTAGTTAAGGAATTCGGGTAATTTAGTTGGATTCGGTGGAAGAGTCTCGGGAAAGATGTAGAGTTTAACAGAGATGTTACTTGAAAAGTGGGAAGGTAATAGAAATGAGGCGTTTCGCGTATTTTCGTAGGCGTCTTCGATTAGTTAAGTGATTCGGGTAAATTAGTTGGATCCGGTCTAAGAGTCTCGGGAAAGAAGTAGAGTCTTACAGAGATGCTACTTGAAAAGTGATAAGGTCATGAGAAAAGAGACGTTTCGTGTATTTTCGTAGACATCTTGGATTAGTTAAGGGATTCGGGTAATTTAGTTAGTTGCATTCGGTGGAAGAGTCTCGGGAAACATGTAGAGTCCGACAGAGATACTACCCTAAAAGTGAGAGGGTCATCGGAAATGAAGCGTCTCGCGTATTTTCGTAGTCATCTTCGATTAGTTAAGGGATTCGGGTAATTTAGTTGGATTCGATGGAAGAGTCTCGGGAAACATGTAGAGTATGATAGAGATGTTACTTGAAAAGTGGTAAGGTAATGAGAAATGAGGCATTTCGCGTATTTTCGTATTAGTCTTCGATTACTTAAGGGTAATTTATTTGAATTCGGTGGAAGAGTCTAGGGAAAGATGTAGAGTTCAGCAGAGATGCTACTTGAACAATGGGAAGGTCATCAGGAAAGAGGCGTTTCGTGTATTTTCGTATTAGTCTTCGATTAGTTAAGAGATTCGGGTAATTTAGCTGGATTTGGTGTAAGAGTCTCGGGAAGGGAAAGATGTAGAGTCTGACAGAGATGCTACCTGAAAAGTGGGAAGGTAATTAGAAATGAGGCGTTTCGCGTATTTTCGCATTAGTCTTCGATTAGTTAAGACATATACATGTAAATGGCAACATGGTAGAGTAGTGTGTAAATTCACGTGTGGCAAATTTTAATGTGAAATTCTAAAAATATCAACTTAAATTTTTAAAATTAACTGTGTATATTATACTAAGTTCCTAAGGAAGTCGATTAAATAAGAAAATCAGGTATTTATAAAGTAATTTTCTCCGAATTCATGAATGTTTTAATTAATATTTTGGAAACAGCTGATTAAAATTGTACATATTCTGCGAAACGATATATGCGACGTTGCCTAATCTCACAAGAAAACGAGATTCTACATAAAATCATATTCGAGTGTACATTCTTACCTATTAAAATTTCAAAAATAATAATGACAAATTTAGATGATTTATACAAGAAAATATTAGAAGCTCTAAAGGAGCAAACCGATGATTTAAAAAACAATATACAGCAAATAAATCTACAAATCTCAAAAGAAAGTGAAATAACTCGGGAGAAAATAAGTAAAATCGAAATTAATCACAGTAAACTCGAAGGTAATATATTACATTTAGAACGGCTAGCCAGAAAAAACAATATAATTATATTTGGATTAGAAATAGAAGAGCAAGACATTGTGTCATCGGTAATAAATAAATTAAATGATCTGTTGAATATAAATTTAAGTGAGAACGATATTAACGACATCTATAAAGTAAATAAACAAAAGATCTCGCCAATCAAAGTAGAATTCGTCTCATATCTAAAAAAAAAAGTAGTCTTTAGCTCAGTGAAAAAATTAAAGGGAAAAAATATATACATAAATCACGATTTGTGCAAAGAAGATCAAGATAAAAACAAAATACTTCGAAGTCACCTCAAACAAGCAAGAGAAAAAGGTTATAACTCTCATATCAAAAATGGAAAAATCATAATAAACAACGAGACATTCACGCCGGAAGAATTAACTGAAAATCAAGTTTTGAAAACGTCTAATGAGATAGAACAATCATTTGAAATTGTAGAAAGCCGTCCAACTGTTAGTGCACCCTCCACTCCAACACCATTATTAAGAGAAAAACAAATGGAAAAAGAATTAACTGAAAATAACGAAAACCAAACTCCAGAGAAAATAAGAGAGAGAAAAACGAATAAAACATCTATACAAAAGCCTGAATTACAAAGAAAGACGAGAGCAAACTCTACCACCACGGACAGTCGTTTTCCCACAAAAACGCTTGAAAAAAAATAAATTACTACTAAATTGATACTATTGTCTTTAATTATTAGTAATCAAATAGAACATCACATATTTTAAACTAAATCATACAAGAAATATAATAAAAATATCTTGAACTGATTCCGCGGTTGGCATCATGTGAAACATTGTTAAATATTATAATTAAAGAAAAAATTATTCACTTTTTAAATGTTTCAAACAGTATTTATTAATCTCTACACGTGTTTCGGCTTTTTAGGCCTTTCTCAAGAGTACATACAATACTAGTTGTTAAATATGGTTTACATTCTTATATACTACATCTGGAAGGCTACAGAACTAACAGAGCATCTGATTTTTATTTATGAGGGTTAAAAAAAAAAAAAAAAAAAAAAAACTATTTTTCTAAGAATTTAAATTATTTTGTTCAAAATATCATGGCCAGTAAAAATTAGTTGTTCATTCGTTATATTTACATTATTTTTTGTTGCCTTAAGGATTTCTAACTTTTCTAATAAATCTAATTTTTTGCCTTTCTTTCCAGAATGAATTAAATCTACATTGTCTAAATCTATAAAATGGTTATTATCTATACAGTGAGTTGACATGCCAGTGTTATGTATATTGTTTAAAATGGATTTTTTATGTTCATCTAAGCGTTTTTTAATATTACGACCTGTTTGACCAATATATATTGCATCACATTGGGCTAAATTGTGCCCAATATTAAAAAACGCTTAGATGAACATAAAAAATCCATTTTAAACAATATACATAACACTGGCATGTCAACTCACTGTATAGATAATAACCATTTTATAGATTTAGACAATGTAGATTTAATTCATTCTGGAAAGAAAGGCAAAAAATTAGATTTATTAGAAAAGTTAGAAATCCTTAAGGCAACAAAAAATAATGTAAATATAACGAATGAACAACTAATTTTTACTGGCCATGATATTTTGAACAAAATAATTTAAATTCTTAGAAAAATAGTTTTTTTTTTTTTTTTTTTTTTTAACCCTCATAAATAAAAATCAGATGCTCTGTTAGTTCTGTAGCCTTCCAGATGTAGTATATAAGAATGTAAACCATATTTAACAACTAGTATTGTATGTACTCTTGAGAAAGGCCTAAAAAGCCGAAACACGTGTAGAGATTAATAAATACTGTTTGAAACATTTAAAAAGTGAATAATTTTTTCTTTAATTATAATAAAAATATCTATTTAGTCCAAATGTTATATGACTAAACTTTACATAGTTAAAAAAGTTATCCTATAATCCTCTGTTTTTCTTTTGTTTTACCTTTCCGTGGCCCACCTTGTGTATGTCTCTGAAAGTCGTGATTGGCCCCTCGACTTAGAAGAGTGTCCATGTTGTAAATTTCTTAATATCCATACCTAGATTCATCATGAATCCGTATCTACGTGATTTTAAGGGCCATAACACTGAGACTTATGTATTAGATTCACCTCGTGAATTAAATGGGATTTTAGCAGTAAACAAAAGGAATATAAATTTTACTATTTTGCACCAAAACATTAGGAGTATAAATAAAAATATAGACGAATTCAAAATATTTTTACAACAAATAAATTCAAATATAGATTGCATTGTTTTAACTGAGACATGGAAAATCGATAACATAGACATCTACAAAATAAAAGGGTATGATATTATCTATAACAACGGGAAACTCAATAAATCAGATGGGGTAGTAATTTACATAAAAAATTACATTAAACATACATATAAAGTGATAGAGATCAACGAATTAAATGTAGTGGAAATAGTAATGAATTTAAATAATAAAAAAATTAAGATATTTGCTATATATAGAAGCCCAGCATCATGTCCTTTCGCATTTAATAATAATCTCAAAATTTTATTAGAGAATTCCCATAATAACGACGAATATACTCTCTTAATAGGAGACATAAATATAGATATTTTAAAGGACAAGGACTATGCAAATGATTATTTAAATATAATGTCAGAAAATTCATTTCTATCAGCCATAAACAATGTAACAAGAACAAATAATGAAAGCGGAACTTGTATAGATCATGCATTCCTAAAATCGAAATATGAACTTGACTTTGTTATTCCAGTTATCATAGAAACTGATATAACAGATCATTTTACAATCGCACTACAAATAATTTTTCCAAATAAAAATAATAACATAGACAAATCACAAGTAAATTACATTAAAAAATTAGAGATGGATAAGCTGCGCCAAATATTATCACAAACAAATTGGGAGTATATATATGCACAGGAGAGCTCAGAATTAGCAACTGAATATTTTATAAATATCTTACAACATGGAATTGAAAACTGTACAACAAAAATTAAAATTAACAGCAAAAATAAGAAAAGAAATGACTGGATAACTCAAGGCTTAGTAAAATCAGTAAACAAAAAAAACGAGTTAAAAAAACAATTGCGCAAAAGTCCAGAAAATAAAAAATTAGAAGAAGAGTATAAACAATATAGAAATAATTTAAATAGTTTAATTAAAATAACTAAAGCTAATTTCTACCAGAAGCAAATCGAGGAAAACCCAGAAAATTCTAAAAACCTATGGAAAGTTATAAACCAAGCTACTAATAATAAATTTTATGAAAATAAAGAAATAAGTAGAATTAGAGGAAAAAATGGAGAGCTGATAGAAAATAATGTCAAAATATCAAACGAGTTTAATACATATTTCGCACAAATTGGAGATACACTAGCCTCAAAAATAATTAGAAGTAATCAGAATAAACCTCAAACTGAAGCATATCAAAAAACAATGTATATTTTTCCAACCGATGTAAACGAAGTCCTAAGAGAAATAAACTCTTTAAAAAATAAAAAATCTAGTGGATATGATGGTTTTTCCGCTGAGTTGTTAAAGACGATACAAAACGAAATTGCACACCCACTTACAAGCATAATAAACAAAATATTTGAAACTGGTGAATGTCCATCACATTTTAAAGTCTCCGTGGTCAAACCATTATTCAAAAAAGGAGATGATATGGATATAGGTAACTATAGACCAATTTCGTTAATATCCAGTTTATCAAAAATATTTGAAAAAATACTAAAATTAAGAATAACGGGCTACCTCAATAAAAACTCGCTGCTTTCAAAAAACCAATTCGGCTTTAAAGAGGGGCAAAGTACACACGATGCAATAAACATGTTAACAGAAAATATATATAAGTGCTTAGATAAAAGAACAAAATCGTTATGTATTTTTGTAGATATCCAAAAAGCATTCGATACAGTTTCCCACACACTACTACTTGAAAAATTAAATAAAATTGGAATAAGAGGAATATGCCTAAATTTATTGGAAACTTACCTAACTGGAAGAAAGCAATGTGTTCAAGTGAACAAAATTACAAGTCAATATGAAAACATAACATGTGGTGTGCCCCAAGGTACGGTTTTGGGACCACTTTTATTCAACATTTATATTAACGACTTACTGGAAATGAAGACAGAAGGAACTATAATCGCTTTTGCAGATGATACTGCTATCTTCTATGAAGATACATCTTGGAGCAACCTAAAACAAAAAGTAGAGAAGGATATGGAGAAAATATTAAACTGGTACTCGGAAAATTTACTCACCATTAATAAAGACAAAACAGTATATGTAAATTTTTCTTCGTATAATAACACATTGCCAGACTTCCAAAACCTAAAAATAAAAATAAATGATCAAGAATATATTATATATCCTAAGGAAAAAGTTACTTACCTGGGGGTGGTATTCGATTGGCATCTAAGATGGAATAAGCACATTGAGATATTAAAAAAAAAATTAAGGTATGTTCTATGTAAAATAAAGCAAGTAAAAGATTTTCTAGACTGGAAACAGTTGAAAATAATCTATCATGCTCTAGTGGAAAGTCACCTCAGTTATGGTATTACCGCTTGGGGAGCAGCAGACGAAACGTACCTTAAAGACATCGGCATACTGCAAAGAAAGATACTAAAATGCATGTATAATAAAAATAACATTTATTCGTCAAATGCCTTATACAAAGAGCTTGGTATTTTAGATATCCGCCAACTATTCTATCTCAAAGTCGCAGTAAAAGCGCATTCCGAGAGGAAAAATTTAATTCCAATTGATCATAACTACAGTACTCGCTCCAAAGAAAAATGTGTAACTATACCATTAAAATCAACAACAAAAGGACAACACAGTTTCGATTATCTTGCCCCGAAGATTTATAACACCATTCCGGAAGATATAAAAAAGGTACAAAACTTGAAAAAGTTTAAATACCTACTAAAAAGAAGTCTTCTTCAAGAAGATAGAAACAGAATATATGAACTATTAAATTGGTGATATTAAAACTACTAAAAAAATTAAAACAACTTTTTTTAAGTTATACCTACATATTTATTTCAATTTTTATTTTTAATATAATTGTATAGATACTCTCCCATGAATTAACTTGTTTAGATTCATTATTGTTATTTGTTAAATTTTAAATGTTTGTCGAGTTACAGTGTTATGTATGTTTTAATTATATCAATATTATATTTACATTTATTTAGGTTTAGTATTGTTATATTATACTTATGAGTAATAATTGTCGAGTATTTTATTATATCATTATTACTTCTCACTCTCAAGTTTTATAACTTTAGTGAGTATTTGTGTTTATTATTATATTTTATTTATACTTATATATATATATTGTAATTACCAGTATATTGTAATTACCTATACATTATAATTACCTAAATTACCTGTTTCTAAATAATAAACATTATTATTATTATTATTATTATTATTCGGGTAATTTAGTTGGATTCGGTGGAAGTCTGGGGAAAGATGTAGAGCCCGACAGATATGCTACCTGAAAAGTGAGATCATCAGAAATAAGGCGTTTTGCGTATTTTTGTAGGTGTTTTCGATTAGTTAAGTGATTTGGGTAAATTAGTTGGATCCGGTCTAAGAGTCTCGGGAAAGAAGTAGAGGTCTATAGAGAAGCCACTTGAAAAGTGATAAGGTAATGAGAAATGAGGCGTTTCGCGTATTTTCGTAGGCATATTCGATTAGTTAAGGGATTAGGGTAATTTAGTGGGATTCGGTCGAAGAATCTCGGGAAAGATGTAGAGTCCGACAGAGATGCTACTTGAAAAGTGGGAAGATCATCAAGAAAGAGGCGTTTCGTGTATGTTCGTAGGCGTCTTCGATTAGTTAAGTGATTTGGGTAAATTAGTTGGATCCGGTCTAAGAGTCTCGGGAAACATGAGGAGTTCAACAGAGATGCTACTTGAAAAGTGGGAAGGGCATCGGGAAAGAGGCGTTTTGCGTATTTTCGTAGGCGTCTTCGATTAGTTAAGTGATTCGGATAAATTAGTTGGATTCAATCTAAGAGTCTCGGGAAAGAAGTAGAGTCTTACAGAGATGCTACTTGAAAAGTGGGAAGGGCATTAGGAAAGAGGCGTTTCGCGTATTTTCGTAGGAGTCATCGATTAGTTAAGGGATTCGGGTAATTTAGTTGGATTCGGTGGAAGTGTATCGGGAAAGATGTACGGTCCAACAGAGATGCCACTTGAAAAGTGATAAGGTCATGAAAAAAGAGACGTTTCGTGTATTTTCGTAGGCATCTTGGATTAGTTAAGGGATTCGGGTAATTTAGTTGGATTCGGTAGAAGAGTCTCGCGAAATGTAGAGTCCGACAGAGATGCTACCTAAAAAGTGAGAGGGTCATCGGAAATGAGGCGTTTCGCGTATTTTCGTAGGCATCTTCGATTAGTTAAGGGATTCGGGTAATTTAGTTGGATTCGGTGGAAGAGTCTCGGAAAAGATGTAGAGTCCGACAGAGATGCTGCTTAAAAAGTGAGAGGGCATCAGGAAATGAGGCGTTTCGCGGATTTTCGTAGGCATCTTCGATTAGTTATGGGATTTGGGCAATTTAGTTGGATTCGGTGGAAGAGTCTCGGGAAAGATGTAGAGTCGGACAGAGATGACACTTAAAAAGTGAGAGGGCATCAGGAAAGGGGCGCTTCGTGTATTTTCGTGGGAGTCTCCGATTAGTAAAGGGATCCGGGTAATTTAGTTGGATTCGGTCGAAGAGTTTCGGGAAAGATGTAGAGTCCGACAGAGATGCTTCTTAAAAAGTAAGAGGGAATCAGGAAATGAGGCGTTTCGCGGATTTTCGTAGGCATCTTCGATTAGTTATGGGATTTGGGCAATTTAGTTGGATTCGGTGGAAGAGTCTCGGGAAAGATGTAGAGTCGGACAGAGATGACACTTAAAAAGTGAGAGGGCATCAGGAAAGGGGCGCTTCGTGTATTTTCGTGGTAGTCTCCGATTAGTAAAGGGATCCGGGTAATTTAGTTGGATTCGGTCTAAGAGTCCCGGGAAAGGTGTAGAGTCAGACGGGGATGCTATTTGAAAAGTGAGAGGGTCTTCAGAAATGAGGTGTGTCGCGTATTTTCGTAGGCGTATTCGATTAGTTTAGGGATTCGGGCAATTTAGTTGGATTCGGTCGAAGAGTTTCGGGAAAGATGTAGAGTCCGACAGAGATGCTTCTTAAAAAGTAAGAGGGAATCAGGAAATGAGGCGTTTCGCGGATTTTCGTAGGCATCTTCGATTAGTTATGGGATTTGGGCAATTTAGTTGGATTCGGTGGAAGAGTCTCGGGAAAGATGTAGAGTCGGACAGAGATGACACTTAAAAAGTGAGAGGGCATCAGGAAAGGGGCGCTTCGTGTATTTTCGTGGGAGTCTCCGATTAGTAAAGGGATCCGGGTAATTTAGTTGGATTCGGTCTAAGAGTCCCGGAAAAGGTGTAGAGTCAGACGGGGATTCTATTTGAAAAGTGAGAGGGTCATCCGGAAATGAGGCGTTTCGCGTATTTTCGTAGGCATCTTCGATTAGTTAAGGGATTAGGGTAATTTAGTGGGATTCGGTCAAAGAATCTCGGGAAAGATGTAGAGTCCGACAGAGATGCTACTTGAAAAGTGGGAAGATCATCAAGAAAGAGGCGTTCCGTGTATTTTCGTAGGCGTCTTCGATTAGTTAAGTGATTTGCGTAAATTAGTTGGATTCGGTCTAAGAGTCCCGGGAAAGATGTGGAGTTCAACAGAGATGCTACTTGAAAAGTGGGAAGGGCATTAGGAAAGAGGCGTTTCGCGTATGTTCGTAGGCATCTTGGATTAGTAAAGGGATTCGGGTAATTTAGTTGGATTCGGTGGAAGAGTCTCGGGAAAGATGTAGAGTTTAACAGAGTTGTTACTTGAAAAGTGGGAAGGTAATAGAAATGAGGCGTTTCGCGTATTTTCGTAGGCGTCTTCGATTAGTTAAGTGATTCGGGTAAATTAGTTGGATCCGGTCTAAGAGTCTCGGGAATGAAGTAGAGTCTTACAGAGATGCTACTTGAAAAGTGGGAAGGGCATTAGGAAAGAGGCGTTTAGTGTATTTTCGTAGGCGTCTTCGATTAGTTAAGTGATTTGCGTAAATTAGTTGGATCCGGTCTAAGAGTCCCGGGAAAGATGTGGAGTTCAACAGAGATGCTACGTGAAAAGTTTGAAGGGCATCGGGAAAGAGGCATTTTGCGTATTTTCGCAGGCGTCTTCGATTAGTTAAGCGATTCGTATAAATTAGTTGGATTCAGTCTAAGAGTCTCGGGAAAGAAGTAGAGTCCTACAGAGATGCTACTTGAAAAGTGGGAAGGGCATTAGGAATGAGGCGTTTCGCGTATGTTCGTAGGCATCTTGGATTAGTTAAGGGATTCGGGTAATTTAGTTGGATTCGGTGGAAGAGTCTCGGTAAAGATGTAGAGTTTAACAGAGATGTTACTTGAAAAGTGGGAAGGTAATGGAAATGAGGCGTTTCGCGTATTTTCGTAGGCGTCTTCGATTAGTTAAGTGATTCGGGTAAATTAGTTGGATCCGGTCTAAGAGTCTCGGGAAAGAAGTAGAGTCTTACAGAGATGCTACTTGAAAAGTGGGAAGGGCATTAGGAAAGAGGCGTTTCGCGTATTTTCGTAGGAGTCATCGATTAGTTAAGGGATTTGGGTAATTTAGTTGGATTCGGTGGAAGAGTTTCGGGAAAGATGTAGAGTCCAACAGAGATGCCACTTAGTTAAGGGATTCGGGTAATTTAGTTGGATTCGGTGGAAGAGTCTCGGAAAAGATGTAGAGTCCGACAGAGATGCTGCTTAAAAAGTGAGAGGGCATCAGGAAATGAGACGTTTCGCGTATTTTCATAGGCATCTTCGATTAGTTATGGGATTCGGGCAATTTAGTTGGGTTCGGTGGAAGAGTCTCGGGAAAGATGTAGAGTCCGACAGAGATGACACTTAAGAAGTGAGAGGGCATCAGGAAAGGGGCGTTTCGTGTACTTTCGTGGGAGTCTCCGATTAGTTAAGGGATCCAGGTAATATAGTTGGATTCGGTCTAAGAGTCTCGGGAAAGGTGTAGAGTCCGACAGAGATGCTATTTGAAAAGTGAGAGGGTCATCCGGAAATGAGGCGTTTTGCGTATTTTCGTAGGCATCTTCGTTTAGTTAAGGGATTCGGGTAATTTAGTTGGATTCGATGGAAGAGTCTCGGGAAAGATGTAGAGTATGATAGAGATGTTACTTAAAAAGTGGGAAGGTAATGAGAAATGAGGTATTTCGCGTATTTTCGTATTAGTCTTCGATTGGTTAAGGGATTAGGGTAATTTAGTTGAATTCGGTGGAAGAGTCTGGGGAAAGATGTAGAGTTCAACAGAGATGCTAGTTGAATAGTGGGAAGGTCATCAGGAAAAAGGCGTTTCGTGTATTTTCGTATTAGTCTTCGATTAGTTAAGACATTGGGGTAATTTAGTTGGATTCGGTGGAAGTCTCGGGAAAGATGTAGAGCCCGACAGAGATGCTACCTGAAAATTGAGATTATTAGAAATGAGGCGTTTTATGTATTTTTGTAGGCGTTTTCGATTAGTTAAGTGATTTGGGTAAATTAGTTGGATCCGGTCCAAGAGTCTCGGGAAAGAAGTAGAGGTCTATAGAGAAGCCACTTGATAAGGTAATGAGAAATAAGGCGTTTCGCGTATTTTCGTGGGCATATTCGATTAGTTAAGGGATTAAGGTAATTTAGTGGGATTCGGTCGAAGAATCTCGGGAAAGATGTAGAGTCCGACAGAGATGCTACTTGAAAAGTGGGAAGATCATCAAGAAAGAGGCGTTTCGTGTATTTTCGTAGGCGTCTTCGATTAGTTAAGTGATTTGGGTAAATTAGTTGGATCCGGTCTAAGAGTCTCGGGAAATGTGTGGAGTTCAACAGAGATGCTACTTGAAAAGTGGGAAGGGCATCGGGAAAGAGGCGTTTCGCGTATTTTCGTAGGAGTCATCGATTAGTTAAGGGATTCGGGTAATTTAGTTGGATTCGGTGGAGGAGTTTCGGGAAAGATGTAGTAGGGTCCAACAGAGATGCCACTTGAAAAGTGATAAGGTCATGAAAAAAGAGACGTTTCGTGTATTTTCACTGGCGTGTCTGTTAAGTTAAGCGATGATTCGGGTTATTTAGTTGGATCCAGTTTAAAGATTTCGGGAAACATGCGTACAGTCCGACAGAATTGTTACATGAAAGGAAATAAGGTTCAGGGAAAAGGGGTCTCTCGTATTTTCATTGCCTTCGCCGTTTCGTTAAACAATTCGTGTTATTTAGTTGTATCCGGTTTAAAGTTGTTTTTATCTTTTGCAGATGCCGCATTTTGCTTTTGTATTGTACCAACAAACATTGCTCCTGTTTCATAGTAAAAGTGCAGCATGTACCTGTTTTCTTTTCTTGTATTTTTGTTTGCATTAGCTTTTTTGTTAAAAATATTCTTGTGATTTCATTATTATTAACCAAAAGCATTTTGTGTAAACCCAAATGGTTAATTTCCAATACGTATCATAAGCATCAAATACTATAAAGTGAAACGCTGTTTTCTCAATACTCAATACTACTAATTAGATGCACCACTCTTGCTTATGAGGGCAGAATACAAAAAATGTATGCGACGCTCGGCATGGGTATTTAATAAGGGTGTCCACATGTTTGGTGACGTCACCGACGAATTTTCGGCGTGTCTTGGTAATTTAAAATATTCACCGCTTGGACGCCGGTGGAGATTAAGGAACGAAATTTTCAGGGACCCAAGAGGTAGGATGGATCTAGCTTTTCCGGTCGAAAATATCCTCCGGTTAAAGAAGTTAGAGCCTGGGGAAAAGTAGCGTTTTTCTGCAAAATCGACCTTTTTTAAATATTCGTATCTCGGGTAATATCTCAGATGGACGAAAAAGAAAAAAAAGAGTTGTTCATTTGTCCTTCTTCTTGGCCGTCGTGCATGTCGCGATCCTCTATATCCAAAGGGAAAGGCTATGATGCGTTTCTAATGGGTAGGTGTCGGAAGAATCGTCGAAATCTGACAAAATCGCCCCTTTTCAAAAAATCATAACTTTCTTGGGAGGCAAAATCGAGAAAAACGATTTTCGACAGCGATTTTCTAAATTTCATCTAGTTTTCAAAAAAAAAATACGCCGCCGGTCCGTCTCAAAGGAGTCGCGAGTTAATAAGCTCGGAAGGGGGACATGTTTTGGAAATTCGAAAAAATTGCGGACACGAACACTTCAAACGTTATTTCCAAACGAAAGATCGCCGCCGGACCGCCGTTCTTGCGCGAAAACCGAGTTAGCGGATGCAACTTAAAACTACATCGCGAATCGCGCGGCCCCCCGCCGGTTTTAGACTCAGTAGGAGCGAACGAAAAAGCGCTATTTTGACGTCTATCGTTCAGAAAACGTCGGCCATTTTTTTTCAAATTTCTCGCGTGTCCTATCTCTTTCTAATTTCTCAAATTTTACAAACCTCTTCGACACGGTGTTATCGAAACGTTAATAACTTTTAAAATACTTCGCGGATCGCCACGAAAGTCCGCGATTCGATGGTCCCGACACGAAAACGTCCATCAAGCACGGCGCTGCGCGGCCAAACGTGTTAAAAAAAAAGCCTTTAGCGCCGCAGAATATGTGAAAAATCGGCGACAAATTAGAGTGAGGAAGCCTTGTCAGATTTTAATAGATAGTAACTAGGTTAGGCGGCGCCAGACCCTACGGGTCTGGCTTGCCTAACCTATCTCTGCGAGGCTGACCCTATATATCAGTTGTTTTATCTCGGGGTTTCTAGTTGAAAATCCCGGACTTGAGGTTTCGTTGTCAGGGTCTGCTATTTTTTTTTTGAGGTTTAAATAAACGAACTCTTCACCAACCCCCTGGCGGGGGTTGGTTCGAATGGAGGGTGGGGTGGATTTGGATGAGTCAAAAAAGTTGAAGGAGCGAAAGACTTGTGCCTACGGCACTCGTCTAATCGGTGTATAACAAACGAAATCAGTTGTTTTATCTCGGGGTTTCTAGTTGAAAGACGTTATTGAAATTTCGGGAAAGAAGTAGAGTCCGACATGGGGTCGCGGGGTCGGGGAGTTGGAAAAAATTCAGGATTTTATGATTAAAATTTGAAAAAAAAATTTAAAACATTTTAGAGCCCCTGCGGCTGTCGGCTGTCAAAATTATATTTTTCGAAAAAAAAAAATTTTTTGACGGCTGTCACAGTGACGTTTTTCGAAAAAAACGATTAAAGAATTGGCCCCGGCGGGTTCTGCCCGGATTCCGAAACTGAGAAAAAAAATTGACGGCTGTCAAAATGACGTTTTTTCGAAAAAAAAATTTTTTTTTGACGGCTGTCAAAATGACATTTTTCGAAAAAAAAAATTTTTTGACGGCTGTCACTGACGTTTTTCGAAAAAAACGATTAAAGAATTGGCCCCGGCGGGTTCTGCCCGGATTCCGAAACCGTCGAATGAATTAAGTGATTAAGGAATTGGCCCCGGCGGGTTCTGCTCGGATTCCGAAACTGAGAAAAAATTTGGTTTTCGAAAAAAAAATTTTTTGTGACGGCTGTCGAAGTGACGTTTTTCGAAAAAAAAGTTTAAAGAATTGGCCCAGGCGGGTTCTACCCGGATTCCGAAACCGTGAAAAAATTTGGTTTTCGAAAAAAAAAAATTTTTTGACGGCTGTCAAAGTGACGTTTTTTCAAAAGAAAAAATTTTTTTTGATAGCTGTCAAAGTGACGTAAGTGATTAAAGAATTAGCCCCGGGCGGGTTCTGCCCGGATTCCGATATCGAGAAAAAAATTTGACAGCTGTCAAAGTTAAGTGATTAAAGAATTAACCCCGGGCGGGTTCTGCCCGGAATCCGATATCGAGAAAAAAATTTGACAGCTGTCAAAGTTAAGTGAATAAAGAATTAGCCCCGGGCGGGTTCTGCCCGGATTCCGAAACCGAAAAAAAATTTGACAACTGGCAGTGACAGTTTTCGAAAAAAAAATTTTGTTGACAGCTGTCAAAATGACGTTTTTCGAAAAGAAAAATTTTTTTTACGGCTATCAAAGTGACGTTTTTCGAAAAAAAAAGATTAAAGAATTTGCCCCGGCGGGTTCTGCCCGGATTCAGAAACTGAGAAAAAATTTGACAACTGTCAAAATGACGTTTTTCGAAAAAAAAAATATTTTGTGAGCTCTCAAAATGACGTTTTTCAAAAAAAAAAATTTTGGACAGCCGTCAAAGTGACGTTAAATGTCAAAGTAACGGTCGCCCGGAGACGTCCGCTACCGATCCCCCGTGGAAAACCGCGCGAAAATCGCTTCGAAAACGGCCGTTCCAGCGCAATTTTAAGGAAACGCTTCTGATTGGTCGAAAAAAATTTCCAATTTGACAGTTAACTGTCAAAATCGATTTCGGAAGGAAGCGTCCGATCGGAAATCCGAAAACGGTTTGGGAATCGTGGAGTCGTCCCGAGTCCGAAAATGCCATCGTTTTTCACCTAGCATCGAAAATGACAGAGCTTAATTTTAGCCTAAAGACATACGTCTTCGAAAACGTATGTTGTACTTATAAGTTCGGACGGACTACGCGCATCTGGCGAGCACCGCGTATCGATCCGCAAAGAAATTCACAGTTCGGCCGCGGAAGAATATTTTTCGACGCAATTTTCAGGGATCCGAAAGGAAGGTCGTGTCTAGCCCTCCTAAAAATCCGGTCGAAAAAATCCTCCGGACACCGGAGCCATTAAGCCCGGAAAAGTGCCGTTTTTCGCGAAAATCGACCTTATTAAAAAATTCGTATCTCGGCAAATAACGGAGATGGCCAAAAAATGAGAAAACGAATTTTTCGTTTGTCCTTCCTCTTGCGTTCGGTCCGGGTCCGAAGTCCCCGGATCGAAATCTGAGGGCGCTATCGAAAAAAGACGAATAGCATGTCGGAAGAAGATGAGAAAATGTTAAAAATAGCCAAACTTTGAACGGCTATATCTCGCTTGTGGGGCCGAAAATCGCAAAAATAATTTTCCACTTGCACCTAACCAACTTTTCTTCTAGTTTTCGAAAAAAAATACGGCGCCGCTCCATCTCTAAAGACCTTCGAGCTATGAGGTGAAGTCGAGGCGCGTGTTTGGCAAATTTGGCAGATTTTCGACGAAATCGACCGCGCGAACATCGACCTAGGAAAAATTAATATCTCGGCGGCCGATGGATATTGAGCGACGAAATATTAGGTGAGCTTGTAGGAAGGTCGTGTCTAGCTCTCCTGAACATCCGGTCGAAAAAATCCTCCGGACTCCGGAGCTATTAAGCCCGGAATAGTACCGAAAACGACCTTTTTGAAAAATTCGCATCTCGGCAAATAACGGAGATATCGAAAAAACGAAACGACAAAGTTTTTCGTCTGTCCTTCCTCTTTCTATCGGTCCGGGTCCGGAGTCCCCGGATCGAAATTTGAGGGTGCGGTCGAAATAAAACGGGGTACGTGTCGGAAAAAAGTCGAAAATTGCCGATCTTCGAACGCTTATATCTCGCTTAAGGAGCCGAAAATCGAAAAAATAAATCGAGACAGGGGTTTTCGTAAATCCCACGTAATTTTCAAAAAAAAATACGGCGCCGTTCTATCTCTAAAGACGGCCGAGTTATAAGCCCCGGAAGGGCAGCGTGTTTCGCGATTCTCGCCCACCCAAAAAACGCGAAATTTTCAAATACTCTTTCCAAACGAAAAAGAGCTTTCGGACCTCGTTTCTTTCGCGAAACCTAAGCCTAAGCCTCCAACTTAACACCGCATCGCGAAAGCGCGGGTCGCGCCGCCGTTTTCGGGGCAGGAGCTCCGCACGAAAAGTGGCATTTTTGACTTTTTTGACGTTTACCGAAAAATTTCGTCGCAATATCGGGTCAAATTTGTCTGTCGATAAATCATCTTGCATCTCTATCCGAGTGTGTCGAAAACGAAAATAGCTTCCGACGCGGCCCCACGAAACCTTCAATAACTTAATACTGAATAGATCGTGATCGAATATAGCCTAACCGATTTTCCCGACCCGATCGCGTAGGAAAGGTTCGCCGCTGCGCGGCTCACCTTCCCCGCAAAAAAGCCTTTGGCGCCGCAAAGTACACAAAGTTTTAGACGGAGAAGACCTGCTCACCGTTTATAACATTGTAACTAGGTTAGGCGGCGCCAGACCCTACGGGTCTGGCTTGCCTAACCTATCTCTGCGAGGCTGACCCTCTATATCAGTAGTTTTATCTCGGGGTTTTTAGTTGAAAGACGGTTTTTAAATTTCGGGAAAAAGTAGAGTCCGACATGGGGTAGCGGGCTCGGGAGTTGGAAAAAATTCAGGATTTTAGGATTAAAATTTGAGAAAAAAAAATAAAAAGTTCAGAGCCCCTGCGGGGCTCTATTTAACAAATAGTAATAGAACGGCCCCTGTGGGGCCGTAGAAATAGTGAGTTCTAGACTAAAATTTTTAAACATTTCGATAATTTTTAAACATTTCGATGACAGCTGCCAAATAAAGGTCAGTGACGTTTTTTTGGTAAAAATAAATTTTTTGGATTTTTTTTTTGGTGGGGAGGGTGTCTAAAATGGAGGAAAAATTTTATCGCAACTTTTTTAATTTCGGCCCCCTTCGGAACAATTTTTTGGGCGCCCACTTTCAATTTTTTTTTCGACCCCAATGGGAAAAAATTTTGACGCCGTTCTTTAAAAAATATTAACAAAATGGCTCCTGTGGGATCGTAGAAATAGTAGGTTCCAGACGGTCCAATATAGCAAAAATTATAATGACCATACGCATCAAGTAGTTTTGGTAAAAAATTTGCAAAAAAAATGAGTCCGACATAGAAGTCTTGGATAGAAAAAAGGTGAGAAGGTTATCGGAAATGAAGCGTATCGCGTATTTTCGTAGGCGTTCTCGATTAGTTAAAGGATTCGGGCGTTTTAGTTAGATTCGGCCGAAAAGCTTCGGGAAAGATGCAGAGCCCGACAGAGAATTCATAGATAAGGTGGAGAAGGTTATCGGAAATGAGGCGTTTCGTGTATTTTCGTGGGCGTCTTCGATTAGTTAAGGGATTCGAGTAATTTATTTGGATTCGGTGGAAGAGTCTCGTGAAAGGTGTAGAGTCCGACAGAGATGCTACTTGAAAAGTGAGAGGGTCATCACTCATCGGAAATTAGGCGTTTCGCGTATTTCCGTAGGCGTCTTCGATTAGTTAAGGGATTCGGGCAATTTAGTTGGATTCGGTGGAAGAGCCTCGGGAAAGATGTAGAGTCCGACAGAGATGCTACTTGAAAAGTGAGAGGGTCTTCAGAAATGAGGGGTGTCGCGTATTTTCGTAGGCGTCTCCGATTAGTTAAGGGATTCGGGCAATTTAGTTGGATTCGGTCTAAGAGTCTCGGGATAGATGTAGAGTCCGACAGAGATGCTACTTGAAGAGTGAGAGGGTTAGGGTTATCAGAAAAGAGACGTCTCGCATATTTTCGTAGGCGTTTTCGATTAGTTATGGGATTCGGGCTATTTAGTTTGATTCGGTGGAAGAATTTCGGGAAAGATGTAGAGTCCGACAGAGATGCTACTTAAACAGTGAGGGCATCAGGAAAGAGGCGTTTCGTGTATTTTCGTAGGAGTCTCCGATTAGTTAAGGGATACGTGTAATTTAGTTGGATTCGGTGGAAGAGTCTCGGGAAAGATGTAGAGTATGATAGAGATGTTACTTCAAAAGTGGGAAGGTAATGAGAAATGAGGTATTTCGCGTATTTTCGTATTAGTCTTCGATTAGTTAAGGGATTAGGGTAATTTAGTTGAATTCGGTGGAAGTGTCTGGGGAAAGATGTAGAGTTCAACAGAGATGCTACTTGAATAGTGGGAAGGTCATCAGGAAAGAGGCGTTTCGTGTATTTTCGTATTAGTCTTCGATTAGTTAAGACATTCGGGTAATTTAGTTGGATTCGGTGGAAGTCTCGGGAAAGATGTAGAGCCCGACAGAGATGCTACCTGAAAAGTGAGATCATCAGAAATGAGGCGTTTTGCGTATTTTTGTAGGCGTTTTCGATTAGTTAAGTGATTTGGGTAAATTAGTTGGATCCGGTCTAACTGTCTCGGGAAAGAAGTAGAGATCTATAGAGAAGCCACTTGAAAAGTGATAAGGTAATGAGAAATGAGGCGTTTCGCGTATTTTCGTAGGCATATTCGATTAGTTAAGGGAGTAGGGTAATTTAGAGGGATTCGGTCGAAGAATCTCGGGAAAGATGTAGAGTCCGACAGAGATGCTACTTGAAAAGTGAGATCATCAGAAATGAGGCGTTTTGCGTATTTTTGTAGGCGTTTTCGATTAGTTAAGTGATTTGGGTAAATTAGTTGGATCCGGTCTAACTGTCTCGGGAAAGAAGTAGAGATCTATAGAGAAGCCACTTGAAAAGTGATAAGGTAATGAGAAATGAGGCGTTTCGCGTATTTTCGTAGGCATATTCGATTAGTTAAGGGAGTAGGGTAATTTAGAGGGATTCGGTCGAAGAATCTCGGGAAAGATGTAGAGCCCGACAGAGATGCTACCTGAAAAGTGAGATCATCAGAAATGAGGCGTTTTGCGTATTTTTGTAGGCGTTTTCGATTAGTTAAGTGATTTGGGTAAATTAGTTGGATCCGGTCTAACTGTCTCGGGAAAGAAGTAGAGATCTATAGAGAAGCCACTTGAAAAGTGATAAGGTAATGAGAAATGAGGCGTTTCGCGTATTTTCGTAGGCATATTCGATTAGTTAAGGGAGTAGGGTAATTTAGAGGGATTCGGTCGAAGAATCTCGGGAAAGATGTAGAGTCCGACAGAGATGCTACTTGAAAAGTGGGAAGATCATCAAGAAAGAGGCGTTTCGTGTATTTTTGTAGGCGTCTTCGATTAGTTAAGCGATTTGGGTAAATTAGTTGGATCCGGTCTAAGAGTCTCGGGAAGGATGTGGAGTTCAACAGAGATGCTACTTGAAAAGTGGGTAGGGCATCGGGAAAGAGGCGTTTTGCGTATTTTCGTAGGCGTATTCGATTAGTTAAGGGATTCGGGCAATTTAGTTGGATTCGGTCGAAGAGTTTGGGGAAAGATGTAGAGTCCGACAGAGATGCTGCTTAAAAAGTGAGAGGGCATCAGGAAATGAGACGTTTCGCGTATTTTCATAGGCATCTTCGATTAGTTATGGGATTCGGGCAATTTAGTTGGGTTCGGTGGAAGTCTCGGGAAAGATGTAGAGTCCGACAGAGATGACACTTAAAAAGTGAGGGGGCATCAGGAAAGGGGCGTTTCGTGTACTTTCGTGGGAGTCTCCGATTAGTTAAAAGATCCGGGTAATTTAGTTGGATTCGGTCTAAGAGTTCCGGGAAAGGTGTAGAGTCCGACAGAGATGCTATTTGAAAAGTGAGAGAGTCATCTGGAAATGAGGCGTTTCGCGTATTTTCGTAGGCATCTTCAATTAGTTAAGGGCGGGTAATTTAGTTGGATTCGGTGGAAGAGTCTCGGGAAAGATGTAGAGTATGATAGAGATGTTACTTCAAAAGTGGGAAGGTAATGAGAAATGAGGTATTTCGCGTATTTTCGTATTAGTCTTCGATTAGTTAAGGGATTAGGGTAATTTAGTTGAATTCGGTGGAAGTGTCTGGGGAAAGATGTAGAGTTCAACAGAGATGCTACTTGAATAGTGGGAAGGTCATCAGGAAAGAGGCGTTTCGTGTATTTTCGTATTAGTCTTCGATTAGTTAAGACATTCGGGTAATTTAGTTGGATTCGGTGGAAGTCTCGCTAAATGAAGCGGCGCTGCGCGCCGATATTCCCCCGCAAAAAAGCCTTTGGCGCCGCAAAGTACACAAAAATTAGACGGAGAACACCCTAACGCTCATTAATATATATAGACTAGATCGTGCTATCGCACGATCTAGGCCTGCCGGCGGCTGTCAATAACTCCTCGCCAACCCCCTAGCGGGGGTTGGCTCGATTGGAGGGGGGGTGGATTTTTATCTCGGGGTTTCTAGTTGAAAATCCGGGACTTGTGGTTTTAGGTTGTCGGGGTCTGCAATTTTTTTTTGAGGTTTACATAAACAAACTTCTCGCCAACCCCCTGGCGGGGGTTGGCTCGAAGGGGGGGTGGGGTGGATTCGGATGAGTCGAAAAAGTTGAAGGAGCGAAAGCCTCGCGCCTACGGGGCTCGTATAACGCTTATAAATCGAAAAAAAAAATTTTTTTGGAACTTTTTTTTTTTGGGGGGGCGAAAATCGAAAAAAAATATATTTTCGAATTTTTTTTTTGGACCCCCTTGGAAAAAATTTTCGGGACGCTCACTTTTGATTTTTTTTTTCCGACTCCCTTGAAAAAATATTTGACGACGTCCAAGGAGCGAAATACTCGTGCCTTCGGCACTTCGAAAAGAGGTCGGGCTATTCAGGATCTGCAATTTTTTTTTTGAGGTTTACATAAACGAACTTCTCGCCAACCCCCTAGCGGGGGTTGGCTCGAAGGGGGGGTGGGGTTGATTTGGATGAGTCGAAAAAGTTGAAGGAGCGAAAGCCTCGCGCCTTCGGCACTCGTCTAATGTGTGTATGAGAAAAAAAATTTTTTTCGAACTTTTTTTTTTAGGGGGGGGCGAAAATCGAAAAAAAAAAAATTTTCCGAATTTTTTTTTTTAGACCCCCTTGGAGAAAATTTTCGGGACGCTCACTTTCGATTTTTTTTTCCGACCCCCTTGGAAAAAATATTTGACGACGCCTAAGGAGCGAAATACTCGTGCCTTCGTCACTTCGAAAAGAGGTCGGGCTATTCAGGGTCTGCAATTTTTTTTTTGAGGTTTACATAAACGAACTTCTCGCCAACCCCCTAGCGGGGGTTGGCTCGAAGGGGGGGGTGGGGTTGATTTGGATGTGTCAAAAAAGTTGAAGGAATTTGCCCCGGCGGGTTCTTCTCCGATGCATTAAGTGATTAAAAAAAAAATTTTTTGACAGCTGTCAACATGACGATTTAAAAAAAAAAAAATTTTTTTTGAACTTTTTTTTTTGGGGGGGAGGGCGAAAATCGAAAAAAAAAATTTTTTAGAAAATTTTTTTTCGGACCCCAACAAATTTTTTTGGGGACGCCAGCTATCAATTTTTTTTTTTTGACCCTCTTGGAAAAAAATTTTGCCGCCGTTCCATTTTTCTGTGGGCTCCCTAGGCGTCAGCAGCAAGAAAACGCGACGTTTGGGGACTTTTTCCGACTTTTTATTTTTTTTGGGGGTCCCGGGATAATCGAACACCCGGTATGAAGGTCAAGAAAGTCGCTCGGCGAGATCCTCTACCGATCCCCCATCGAAAACCGTACGAAAATCGCGTCGAAATTGGCTATTTTAGCCGATATAGAATGGAGCTCTGTGATTGGCTGAAAGAAATTTGACGCTTAAAATCGAGATGAGAAGGAAACGTCCGATCGAAAAACCGAAAACGGTTTGAGAATCGTGGAGTCGTCCCGAGTCCGAATATGCTATCGTATTTCACGTAGCGTCGAAAATGAAGAAGCTTAATTTTAGCCTGCAGACATACGTCTTCGAAAACGTATGTCGTTGTGTAAGTTCGGACGGACTACATGCATGTGGCGAGCGTCGCGTAACGATCCGCAAAAAAATTCATAAGTCGGCCGCGGATGAATGTTTTTCGACGAAATTTTCAGGGATCCGAGAGGAAGGATGGTTCTAGCTCTCCTGAAAATCCGGGCGAAAAAATCCTCCGGACTCCGGAGCAAATAAATCCGGAATAGTACCGAAAATGGCCTTTTTAAAAAATTCGAATCTCGGCAAATATCGGAGATGGCCAAAAAATAAAAAAGAGACTTTTTCGTTTGTCCTTCCTCTTGCGTTTGGTCCGGGTCCGGAGTCTCCGGATTGAAATTTGAGGGCGCTATCGAATAAAGAAGGGGGGCATGTCGGAAGAAAATGAGAAATAGCCAAACTTTGAACGGCTATAACTCGCTTATGGGGCCGAAAATCGCAAAAATAATTTTCCACAGGCACCTAACTAACTTTTCTTGTAGTTTTCGAAAAAAAATACGGCGCCGCTCCATCTCCGAGCTATGATATGAGGTGAAGTTGAGGTGCGTGTTTGGTAAATTTGGCAGATTTTGGACGAAATCGACACGCGAACATCGACCTAGGAAAAAATTAATATCTCCGCCGTCGATGGATATTAAGCGACAAAATTTTAGGTGAACTTGTAGGAAGGTCGCGTCTAACTGTCCTGAAAATTTGGTCGAAAAAATCCTCCGGACTCCGGAGCAAAAAAATCCGGAATAGTACCGAAAACGGCCTTTTTGAGAAATTCATATCTCGGCAAATAACGCCGATATCGAAAAAGTGAAACGACAAAGTTTTTCGTTTGTCTTTCCTCTTTCGATCGGTCCGGGGCCGGAGTCTCCTGAACGAAATTTGAGGTTGCAGTCGAAAGAAATGTGGGTGCGTGTTGGGAAAAAGTAGCAAATTGCCAATCTTTGAACGGCCGTAGCTCGCTTAGGGAGCCGAAAATCGAAAAAATAAATCCACACAGGGGTTTTTGGAAATTTCATGTAGTTTTCAAAAAAAAAAATACCGCGCCGTTCTATCTCTAAAGACGGCCGAGTTATAAGCCGTGGAAGGGGACCGTGTTTGGCGATCGTCGCCGCCCCAAAAAACACGAAATTTTCAAATACTATTTCCAAATTAAAAAGAGCTTTCGGACCTCGTTTCTTTCACGAAACCTAAGCTAGGGGGTCTAACTTAACACTACATCGTGAATGCGCGGGTCGCGCTGCCGTTTTCGAGTCAGGAGGAGCGTAAGAAAAGTGACATTTTCGAGGGAAAACGTAAAATTTAATGTAGGGTTAAAATTTCGTCGACTTCCGGCGGCGGCCATTAGTCTTCGAACTCTTTCTAATTTCGCTGATTTTCAAAACCCTTCGACACGGGGGTATTGAAACGTTAATAACTTTCTTAATACTCAACGGATCGTCACGAAAATACGACGTTGCGATTTTTCCGACCCGACGACGTCTAAAATAAGCGGCGCTGCGCGCCGATATCCCCCGCGAAAAAAGCCTTTGATCCTGCAAGGTACATCAATTTCACCTCTGAAATTAGAGTGAGTCTGCCTTATCAGCGTTTAATATATAAGGGCACCGCCCGGTGCCCTTATATAGAAGATTGTTTGGAGTTTTCTGTCTGTTTGTATTAATAAATAGCCCTATAGTTTCATTATTTATTATTTCATCTGTTGCCAGTTATTGACAGATCTGTATTTGTAATATTACCGTACAAGTTTTAAATATAACTGTACAACTTTAGTTATGACTTCTTTACCAGCCTACTTTTGCATATGTAAACAAAGAATTAATATCCTGAAACCGATAAAAAATTAAAACTACAAGTCGGTTAATACTATGAAACTGAATAAGCCTAGCCTACCTAATAATAGCTATTAACATATCTAGGAATGTTATGACTATCATAACTGCCGCAGATGTCGGTTTGAAATCCGAGCTCGTAGAGCGAGGATTTTAAGACATCTAAGGCTGTTATGATTCATAACATCCGTGATTTGTTCAATAGTTTATCGGTTTCAGAAAATAAAGACATTATTAATAGATATTACCTTTTAATTATTTATTAATAACGTTTTCATTTCATTAGTTGGTCAAGTCTGTATGGGTTGATTTGTCGCCATGGTTACAGTTATATTTTGTTTGTTTTTATTTGTTACCTTTTTTCATATTACATAAATGTTTACATTTTTAATGTCACAACGGCTACATAAAAATGGACCTTGGATTGCCTGAAAATACATTTCAGTTGGATTTCAGTATTTAATTATTATTGTTTGGAGTTTTCTGTCTGTTTGTATTAATAAATAGCCCTATAGTTTCATTATTTATTATTTCATCTGTTGACAGTTATTGACAGATCTGTATTGTAATATTACCGTACAAGCAATATAGCTATATTAACATATCTAGGAATGTTATGACTATCATAACCGCCGCAGATGTCGGTTTGAAATCCGAGCTCGTAGAGCGAGGATTTTAAGACATCTAAGGCTGTTATGATTCATAACATTCGTGATTTGTTCAATAGTTTATCGGTTTCAGAAAATAAAGACATTATTAATAGATATTACCTTTTGATATTCTCTTATTAATAACGTTTTCATTTCAGTAGTTGGTCAAGTCTGTATGGGTTGATTTGTCGCCATGGTTACAGTTATATTTTGTTTGTTTTTATTTGTTACCTTTTTTCATATTACATAAATGTTTACATTTTTAATGTCACAACGGCTACATAAAAATGGACCTTGGATTGCCTGAAAATACATTTCAGTTGGATTTCAGTACTTAATTATTATTGTTTGGAGTTTTCTGTCTGTTTGTATTAATAAATAGCCCTATAGTTTCATTATTTATTATTTCATCTGTTGACAGTTATTGACAGATCTGTATTTGTAATATTACCGTACAAGTTTTAAATATAACTGTACAACTTTAGTTATGACTTATTTACCAGCCTACTTTTGCATATGTAAACAAAGGATTAATATCCTGAAACCGATAAAATACAAATAACAGATGTCCGGTCTGTTTTTGACAGGACTGTGTGAAAAACATGACAGTACTGTGTTTTCGGATTTTTGCACACATCATGTGATAAATGATAGTTTCGGATCATGGTTGCTGCGGGTTTTTTGTAATTTTCGAGGGCAGTCGTAGAAAAAAACTTTCAGACAAGTAATTACCCCATAATCACAGTCTTGTATGCATAAAGTATATTTTGCGTCTACTTTCAGATTTTAAACCGCAATTTCGGTGTTATAAAGCTGGATATGCTTCTAAACAAAAACCCTACCAAATTGCTTATAGTGTGTCGTAGTTGAGTGGTAGAATATCTCTAAGCTAAACTCCGCCAGGACATTAATATAAATAAGTCCTTAAAAGAAAACGGGAGAGGGTGGTATAGTTTATCCAATGTCAGTTGAGACACTGATGTTTGATCTGTACCGCCTTAAAGGTAGTCGGTACTTTGTCGGCTCTTTTAAAATATAAAAATGCTTGAAAATAAAGTGTTTCAATTGACTTTGGATAAACTATACCAATAACTAATTTTTCGTAATTTTGTCCTAAAGCAGGTTCTGCATTTACAAGCCTCAATATAATTTATTTATAGAAAAACAAATTACATTAATTCATTTCAATTTATCTGGATACTATGTGTTGTAACCTTCCCTCGTTCCATGGAGGTTCTAAGATGGTTATTTTGATGCCTGAGGGGCGGCGTAGCAGTGTTCTGGACGGTGTATCTCGAGCGCAAATTTTTGTTTTAGAACGCAGAAACACAATTTTTTTTCTATTAGCAGGATAATAGACGCTTAGGTAGCTGCAGTGAAGAAACTGTTAAGCCAGGAGTCTATATTTACCTATGAGGAAAACTCAGGAGTTTCGTATTAAGACTTTATAACAGGTTTTATTCAGGAATCGTTAACAATTTAACACAATAAATCACTTTTGGCTACGGTTAAATAAAGCACAGGTATATACAGGAAACTTAAGGCAGGCAGGTTAAAGCAAATATTAAAAGCGGCAAACTTATTTTTGGGCAATTGTAATAGTTTTTCTTTAACATAAAAATCATCATCCAAAAAATGTTTCGAACATATTTTAGCGTTATTAATATTAAAATCGTACATTTGATAGCACTTTTGAATTCCTAAACAAATTTATTTAGCAGTAGGAAAACTAAAGTATCGCAACTAGACGAATAGCGTTTACTTCTTCTATTATTGTTACTGGTACAACCCATCACTGCACAGTAAACCATTGTTTATACTATATTAAATAAACCAAAATACACAGCCACAACTGGTCAAAATAACTAATATAACGTATTCACACCGAATGAAACACAATAATCGAAGTAGGAAGGAACATTTCCTAGTGTTCTCAAAAAGTCCATGGGCAGCGTTATGGGCAGCGAGCGGAGGACTGACTTCACTCACTTCATAGCGATATTAGGAGTAAAGCAACATTTACCGCGTATAGTACATGGATGGGGACTATCCATGGAAAGACGCGGTCTCGCTTCCCTACTTCTAGCGGCTTGTATATCAGCTATATCGCAGAAGCAATACAACTGTAGGCGAGAGGTGTATTGAGGATATACCATCCTTCGGAGGGGATGTAAAGCAGTCGGTCCCTTGTCTATTAAATGTTAGGCAAGTAAAAAATCCCTACTCTTAGTAAGATAAGAGGTTCGGCAAAATTTCCAGGTTGGGGGTTGCTCGTCTCCTGGCGTCGGTGATTGGCCTCCGTAGCGGAAATGGGGCCGACGTTAAATAAGTGATTAAAAAAAAAAAAAAAAAAAAAAGGTCCATAGTGATACCAATTCATAAAAAATCCGACAAATCTCAAATTTCTAACTATAGAGGAGTGGTACTTCTGTCCATTTTCTCCAAAGTTTATGAAAGAGCCTATTACACCAGATTGTCAAACTTCTTAATTGCTGAAAATTTACTTACAAATAATCAATTCGGTTTCAGAAAGGGTCTTTCGACACAAGATGCAGCGTTAGCGCTTAATAATTTCATACTTAATAGCTTTGAAGCAAAAGAAAAAACAGCCAGCATATTATTTGATTTAAGTCGTGCCTTTGATTCGATAAATCATAATTTGTTGGCTGACAAGCTTTACAAATATGGAGTAAGAGGTCCTCCTTTATATTGGATTAAATCGTACTTAAAAGATAGGTCACAAGAGGTCCAGTTAAAGCACGAAGGAAAAATATTTCAATCTTCTTCTAGTCTTACTCACACTGGTGTCCCCCAAGGTAGTGTGTTGGGTCCTCTTTTGTTTATTATATTTATAAATGACATAGTAAAGGCTGACACGATTAAGGGGTCATACATTACAATATTTGCAGATGATACCACAGCATCTGTTTCAGCTAATAATTTTCACGATATTAGTAGGTACTCAAGTAAATATAACTATATCTTCCATTCATAATTATTGTATTGATAATGGGCTTGCGCTTAATAATCTAAAAACAGATTTTCTTTTATTTTCACCAAATAACCTGAACGAAAGTTTACTTGTCAGAATTGACGGGAAAAGTGTTAAACAAAGTGATTATGTCAAATTTCTAGGGCTTTACATCGATTCTCATTTATCTTGGGGAAATCACGTTGATTTTTTAATAAACAAAATTAAAGTTACCTGTTTTTCTATATAGCAGTTAAGAAATTATGTTAGTTTAGATGTTCTTAAAATGTATTATTTCGGATATGTTCAATCAAGGTTAAACTATTGTATAATACTTTGGGGAAACAGCAACAAAATTAATGATCTGTTTATTTTACAGAAAAAAATAATACGTACTATGTTATTTAAAAACTCACGTTACTCCTGCAGAAACCTATTCTCTGAACTAGGTATTTTAACGATTTCTTGTCTATATATTTTTAACTGTGTATGTTATTTAAAGTGTAATCCACATATGTTCGTGAGAAATAGAAATGAAATCAATAATTATTCCTTAAGGCCGACGTACAATGTCGATATACCCCAATATAGATTGTCATTAGTGGCTAATGGGCCTCTGATTATGTCTATTAAATTATTTAATAAACTACCACTCTCCCTTAAATTATTGAATGACAATAAAGTTTTCAAATCTAGAATAAAAATGATGCTTTTGAAGCATAACTTTTATTCTGTTTCTGAATATTTGGAATGCTCTAATGTGGAAGAATGACAAATATATTAAATTTTAATGTGTCTATTTGTATTTTCACTTTTGATATATACATATTTTGTCAAGTATGTTTTAATTAATTTTATAATTCCCGTTTGTAATTTTATATAACAGTGTTTGTCGTTAATTAGTTTAGTGTATTTTAATATACAAAAAATCTGACTATATTCTATGCTTATTTTGTAAGTCTTATGAAAATAAAGAATTATTATTATATTATTATTATTATTATAAACGAACTAAAAATGCGTACATTTAGACATTAAACTATGACGTCCCTCGCAAAATTTAAAAATTTGTCACAGAATGACGTCATGGGCGCGAGCTTATCTGTACGGTTTTAGTATCATGCAAACCAGGGCTGGATATTCCCGTTCGCTTCACGCATGACGTCACTCCAGAGAGAAATAGCCAATCAGGACTGGATGCTCTCGTGAGCGCGTTTACCCAGACAGCACCGGATATCCAAAATATGTACTTTTTAGGTCCATTTATTGTCCCGGATATCCATGTGTATGTAATGGATATCCAGTGGACATTTTTTAATGGATATCCACTGGAGGTCCTGCTGGGCCCTCCCTTACTTTAGTTTATTTAGCTCTAAATGAAATCTTTTAATGCGTCTTAGTATAAAGTTCCGGTGGAATTTTATTTTTCTTTATACGGGCTTCAATTAGTTTAATTTTATGGAACCTCGGACCAGATTTGAATATCCATAGGATATATGTCAAAGTAAAACCAGTGGATATCCATACTTTAACTGTTTATGGATATCCATTTCTGGAAAGTCTTGGGATATCCGATATTGTAAAATATGGATATACCTAATTATGCATTTTTTATCCGCTCTGGTCGTCCTTGGATATTTTCTAAATATTTGTAAAAGAGGGATATTTAATGACAACAAATTAAATGGTCAGTATTTTCATTTTACGGATATTTAATTGACAATTAATAACACCTCAAATATCATCATATGCGGTTAAATTATTGTAGAAAATGATTGACACACGTTAAAACTACCGAAGTGCATTTTTATAGAATGAAGAATTCAATACAGTATAGCGAGGCAGTAATAAATAATTATCCATATTTGCGTGGAAGGCCGGATTGTAAAGTTTAAGTTAGTTGTCAATGAACTTATTCTTGCTTTACTCGCAACTTGTCAGCGGTCTGATAGCCTAGAGCAAACGAGCTCGACTGGCAAGCAGAAGGTTCCGGGTTCAAATCCCCCCACATGCTCTTGTTTTTTTTTTTATCAAATGCATCAGGCATGACATGAGGTCTATTAATTGCGAGTTAGAAGCCGGGGGCAGGTTAGATATGTGTGTTATTCCCCTGATAAAGGAATTTATGTGCAGTGGATATCTGTAAGGCTTTAGAATGGACAATGTATGGACATCTAAAGTTGTGACAAAAGGATATCCATAAGATATCCCATGTGGTCCATATGTTGTTCATAAGGATATCCTCTCTATGTCCTTCATGTCCAATATGGATATCCATCAAACGTACATAGGATGTACTATCGCGGCCGAAAAAAAGTAATCGACTGATTTTCCCGTTGTAACTATGGTTCTATTCAGTGTCGCATCAATCTCAATATTTTTTTTATTAGTGTCAACGTCATTGTCATGAATTAAGCAAAAATAAATTTTTTATTACTTAATCATGCCTTATCATGTTTTGAGTGAAGAAGAAAAAGGCTACATCATCGCCAAATTTGGAGAAGGGTGGTCTCAACAACGCATAGCAAGTGAAATTAATTGCAGCAAAAGCACGATCAAAAACTAAACAAAAAGTGGATAGAAACTCATGATCTGAGCAGGGCAGTGGGTTCTGGAAAGAGTACTTTAGAAAACGACAATACCCTGGTTAACTATGTGAATTTAAACCCATTTTCTAATTCTATTGAAGCCAAAGAGCAAACTAACTTCCCAGCGTCTGTTAGGACAGCAAGAAAACGGTTGCAAGAGCAAGGTCTATTTATCTGTGCCAGTGCTAAAAAGCCCCGACTAACAGATGTTAATAAAGAGGCAAGAATGCAGTTTGCAAATACTTTTATTAATGAAAACGATCGTTACTGGGAGCGAGTGGTCTTTTCCGACGAAAAGATATCTCAGTCCTGCTACAATATGGTCAACTGCGAGTTGTCCCAGGATTAAGTTTGATGAAGAATATTTGCACAAAACAGATAATAGCGGAAGGTATTCTGTCTTTTAGTTTAGTTTTTGAATCGTGCTTTTGCTGCAATTAATTTCACTTGCTATGCGTTGTTAAGACCAGCCTTCTCCAAGTTTGGCGATGATGTAATCTTTTTCTGCTTCTCTCAAAACCATACTAATTAATTGTTTTCTTATAATTAAAAAATATTAACAACTTATTTCTTACTAGTTTTTTTTTAATAAATACGAACCCACCAATGATTTCTTGTCAAAATAATTTAATTGACATAACTGATGTAAAAACTCCCATTTACAAAGGAAAATTTTTCGAAAAACATACTACTTGATAAAAAATCGATTACTTTTTTCGGCCGCGATAGTACCTGTGCTGTCTGGGTATGTACGCTTGTGCATGACGTCACTCACAGAGCTTGACGTCACTCACAGGGCCAAATAGGACCGCCCATCATGCGCAATATCCTATCTTATAATTTCTGTATCGTGCATGCAAACGAGATAACAAACTAAAAAAAATTAAATTAAATAAAACGAAAGAAAAATTTAACAAAAACACATTAAATATTATGTTCCTCAAACCCCCCTTTCTGATCTGACATTATCGCCCACTAATCTTATTATTTCCACTCTTTCGGCAATTGTAAGCATAAGCAAACTAGAATCGCAAAACACAGAAAAAGCAACTAAATAACTTGACAATTACCTGCCAGTTTGCGTTTTATTTCAAACAAAGTCACAGCACGCTATTCAAAACGCAAACACCCATTAAAATTATATTTTCAGACTTAAAAATTTTTTCAAACAAAATATTAATATTTTTTAATTTTGATTAAATTTTGGACTTAAGGTTTTTGAACAACTTTCATTAGTAACATTTTTCGATAAAAAAATGCCTAATATGTTTTTTTGATTTTTCTCATTTATTTTGATATCGTAGGTGGCTTTGCATTAGCAAGGGGCAAATGGCTTTTAGGACATAAGTTGATCCTAATGTGATCTATCTTTCAGTGAAATTTGGTTTAAATCGGATAAAAATGAAAAAGTTATAAGGGTGTTTCACTCTTAAGTGCGACACACTGTATATTGCAAACATTCAGCATTTAATATATTGTACCTATTATATTGTAGCTAATTATACTTCAACCACTCTTCCTCCAACCCTTCCAACTCCAAGTGGAGAAACCGCAAGCTTCAACAACTTATATGTGATAGTAACTGGAGTCGTTGTAGGATGTGTTGTATTAATCTGTGGGACAATATTTGTATTTATCTGTAGAAAGTGGCAACGAAATAAATCAGGTATGTAAATCAATTATATTTCGTTAGTTTAGTTTAAAAGTAGATCAACAATAGCTAAGTGCATCGAGGCTGATGCAAGAGCTAGTTAATTATGTCATAATGGGTTCGATGTCTACATGCATCAGAATATTTTTCTGGTGTTACTTATAAGCTGCATTATCTTTACCTTTGGTTTTATAGATGATTTTGGAATTATAATTGGATAAGGTAGCCCTAATAATTCAGAGAATTCTGTTTAGTCTTATTTTGTTTTCAATTTTTGTTGATTTGTTAAAAATTAATGTCGCAGTAATTTAAATGTTGATGTATTAATTCAGCTAAAAAATTTTCATCTTCCAGTTCTTCCATAAAAGGATTATTTGTTTAAAAAATTGTAGTTGTGTTATACAGGATGGGGCAATACGGCCCGCAATACCTAGTGCGTCGACTTCGATAGCTCGAGTTCTATGATAGCTAGAAATTTAAAAAACACAAGTATATTAGATAAAAAAGTCTCTAACCGGAAATTATTTTCGAATATACAGTGTGAGCTAAGACAATACTACAGGATTAAATATCTTTTTTTTTTAATGGTTTGCCGATATGGACTGTATGCAGGTAGGCGACGCCAGCGCTCGCAGTGGTGCTCCACCGATTTACCGGCTTCTTGGAATACGTATTGTTTTTATGAGCGCTTGAACATTTTCGGTTATAATTAATGTATTTTTTACCCAAACTAAGTAATTTGAAAATCAACAGAAGTGTTCTAATGACCCAATCGAACTGAGAAAAATCGAAAACCACCAGTAGTTCATTACGTTATCATCAAAAACGCAAGAAAACTGAAATTGTAATTTGTGAAGTAGTGATCGGGAAATTTTTGTGTTTTGATATTATTTATCAAGACGTTTTAAGCAATACCACCGACAAGAATCAACAGTTTATGCTCTGTAATTTGTTGTCCCAACAATAAAAAAAAATCTCGGGAATAAAATTTTACCGATTTCTGACAGTGTCATAAAAATTTAAGTAAAATGATCAGTGTGGATCCAAGCTATAAAGCGAGAAAAGTAAGTGCTTTTGCATTTACCTTTAAAATAACCTACATTTTTATTGTAATTATTGGCCAACATAACAGTAGCGCAAATTCTTAACCTAACATAACCTAATAAAAATGTTATTCACTGCACTTGCAGGTCCGATGGATCTCCGTGGCATTAACACACTATTAAAAATTTTACACTTTTCTGAGTGAAAGTCACATTTTTCCGTGGTGAAAAGGACATTTTTCGGTGTATTATTTCCTCGTTTACACCGAATTTCGGACTAAAAATTAAAGTCACGCCGATTCTTTACATAGCATCTATTTCTTGACACCCCGGTGTAAAGTTGTAAACATTTTTTTAACAGTGCAGTAGTTATTATTTTCTTTATTCTTTTAACGGTATATTTTCTTTATTCTTTTAACCGTTGATTGTGCAAAATTGATCGAATGATGAACTGTTTTGAAGCTCGTGCGAAGTACGATTTCAATTTTCCAACTACGAAAATTCACGTTTCATTTAAATTTGGTGTTCATTATACATAGCACACGTGTATAAAACAATTTAATATTATTACCTTGCCGAACAATGTAAATTATACGTTTTTATCACTTTCTCTACACACAGTATACAGAAAACTCGATAGTTACCATAAGAATACATGTTCAATGCGCCGCTCAACAGAGTACTCCACTCCTCGATCTGCCTATACAGGGTGTTTCATTGAAAGAGGGACATACGTTAACTGTTAATGAGAGTCACCGAGGTGACTCCAAAAAACCCTTACTTAATGGGTCTGTAGCCCTTTATAACCGAGATACATGGTGTTTTATTAATTTTATCTATTCTTTCTTGATTGATAACTAACAAACCACCCTGTATATTTTTTTTACATTTGGCACACGTATTCTACATAACTTGGCGAATCAACTAAGATATTAACAAGAATGAAAATCTAGGTCCGGCTTGACAAAAAATGTACAAAATCTTCCATCCTCAAAACTGATGAAAACTGAATTTAACCATGTACTTTTAATTTTGCCGCAGAAAATTTTACTAATAACATTTTTAGTTAACATTGTATTTTATGAGCATTTGGCACAATGAAATGAAACGGATTTTTATTAATTTTATTATCATAATTAATGACGATTACTTAATATGTATTTCTAAAACCTACATAGTTTGTATTTGCTTGTCTCCAGACCACTAGAAAATGTGAAAAACTAAAATTGCTCAAAATGACCTCCATTTTGTTGGACGTATTTTCTTGCCCTTCTTTTGATATGGTTAGCAGATTTTTATTCACATCCGAATTATTTCTTGTTTCTTCACATGTATCTTCTATCCTTTGAAGAAGTTCTGCCCTACTACTTATGTCAGTGAAATACTTATGTATACTTTGGATTTTAGATACCTATCCCCAAATGTGGTAATCCACAGGATTAAAGTCGCCTGATCTTGGAGGCCTTTCATTAGGATTACCTCTACCTACCACGTGTTTGGAAAGTTCTGGTTTAAAAATTGCCTAACAATTAACTTATTATCAAAGACCAAACGCTTAGTGAAAATTTCACACCTCTACTTTAAAACCAATAAGATGCCTTTATTTTGACTCGTTACCATGGCAACCAGAAAAATTCCCGCAAATTTTTTCGAGGCGAGGTGATAATTAATGGGAAATTTTTTGTTACTTGTAAAAAAAATATATTTCTACCACCTTTAATGACCTAAAATTGCCCGAGGACGATAGATTGAACCTCGGATTGAACTACTATCCATCTGGGTTTTAGCATTTAAGTTTGTAATTTTTTTTATTTAACGAAATATGATGGATATACCTACATTTTGAATTTCATTACAATTACTTCATGTTGAATTATCTTTCTTGACAAATCTCTAATGGTATCGAATAATAAGCAAAATAATACTGCAACAAATTTAATTACTACTATAGGTATTATTAATATTAAAAACACAATTATTATAAGTGGTTGTGGAAGTCATTTTGAGTAATTGTTGTAGTTTCTTCGTAGTAATTCGGTTTTTATTTTTTTCCTTTAGTTATTGGTGTTCTTATTGGTTGCTATTGTAGCCCTAGACTCCTAGATACGGATCTGTATTTACATTTTTTAGTGGTCTAGAGGCATACAAAACACAAATACAAACTATGTAGGTCTTAGAAATACATATTAAGTAATCCTCATCAATTATATGCTTGATTATAACATAATAAAATTAATAAAAATCCGTCTCATTTCATTGTGTACCCCCAAAATGCTTAAAATAAAATATTAACTAAAAATTTTAGTAGTAAAATTTTCTGTGGGAAAATAAAAAGTACATGGTCAAATTCAGTTTTCATTGCTCTTTCAAAATATGGAAACAAATTTTAAAAATTCAGATTTACAAGGTGCTGTTCTGAGGATAAAAGATTTTGTAAATTTTTTGTCAAGTCGGAACTGGATTTTCTTTTTAATGTCTTACAGTGGATTTGCCAAACTATGTAGAATACGAGTGCCAAATATTAAAAAATATATACAGGTTGGTTTGTTAATTATGAATTAAGAAAGAAATTGGTAAAATTGATAAAACACCCTGTATCTCGGTTATAAAGAGTAACAGATTCATTAAGTATGGGTTATTTGGAACCGAGTTTGGAACCATCTCAGTGACCTTTATCCATAGTTAACAAATGTCCCTCTCCTAATGAAACACCCTATATACAGGATGAATCTAGAGTTAGTGCCATATTCATAGGGAGTGACACCTTTCAACTATAGGAACACGAAACTAAAATTATTTTTTAAACGTGCTATGAAAAATGAATATTGTTTAAATCCTTTTTTATTGTCGGGTAAGGAAATTTGGAACCTCGAAAAAATTCCGAACTTTCTGAAATTTTCAGGAAATAGGTATTCTTTATTAGTAGTATATATTATTGCTATATTAAAAGTCCCAAAAAATCCACCTTGTGCGTTAGCCGCCATATTGAAATAATGGTGACCAAACATAGCAATAGAAAATATTTATTATCTTACTTGTTCTTCAACCAATTTTAAAAATTCAAAAAAGAAAATATCCATATACTATCATAGCATATGACGATATTTTTATTACATTTTTAAAAGACCCGTTAACATGCCTTATATTGAACTATATTTAGACATTTGCTCTTTCTAAGAGAATTTTCTCAATTTACTAGAAAATTAAGACAAATTATTAAAAACATCTCGAATAAAATTTGTAGAGATAACATTTCTGAATAATACAGTTTTTTCAGATTTGTGATTATTAAAAAATTAAGGGAGTTATGAATTTTCAAAGATAAACGCGCGCGCGCGTGAAGTATATAAAATGTAACTGTTATACTTACTAGCTGGGTAACGAAATAAAGTATATAGCCCATAGAATCTCCAAAAAATTCCGAATTTTCAGGAAATGTTTTTTATTAGTAGTATAATATTATACTAAAAGTCCTTATATCCCTATGGAATTTCAGTCACCATAGTGAAAAAATGACGGAAAAGAGAATTTCAAATTATTTTTTCCCAATTTATTTTAAACATTGAAAAGTAATGTTAGCTATAGCTATAGAAGTGGCGAACTTAAAAAAAAAGTTTTCAAACAAAAGCCTTAGGAATTAAAGATTAAAGGAACTAAATTAATATAAAATGGTGTAGTATCGTTTTTATTCATCCATTCATAATTTTAAGCACCGAATAGACCATAGACCGTAAGACTAAGGACTCATTTCCTTGATGGTTACATAATGAATATTATATTTTCTTTAAACTCCAATTGTCTGCACTAAATAAATAGTATTTTTCAAATGTACTAATTTTTTCAGTTCAGCTTACAAAAACGCATTTTTTTTTAAATTGAATTTATTCTAAGTTCCAAACCTCAAAGATTTCTGATCCTACTCAGGTACGGGTGATCATTTATATTTTTACACCCCCTCTTAACTTTGTTATTTTTGGAAAAAGAAAAAAAGTGTAAAGACAAAGGTTTTAGTTATTTTTACGTAGAATTTAAATACGATATCAGAAAAACAATTCCGTAACGCCAAAAAAAGTTATAATACAAACTTGTGCTTTTTGTTTGATAACATGCTGTATGTTTTTGTGGAATATGAAAGAGCATGAAAATATCTTTTCAAAAATATATAACACTGTTTTATCCGAGGTTTTATCTTTTGCAGTTTACATAGATACATACGGCGCGTTACTATAAAAAAAATACAAGTTTGTATTATAAGGGTTTTTAGCGTCACTCAATTGTTTTTCTGATATCGTATTTAAAATCTACGCAAAAATAACTAAAACTTCTGTCTTTACACTTTTTTCTTTTTCCAAAAGTAAGAAAGTTAAGGGGGGTGTAAAAATATAAATGATCACCACCTCAGATGTAGCAGCACTATACTGCTGCACTATAGTTTGATGTGTGTATTCTTTCCTACATTTTGTATGTAGCCGCATGAGATGTAGTATTTAAACACTTCTTAACAGTAACGATGTCCTCTACCCTACTGTTAATGAGTTGGTATAAAATATACACAAACGGTCTTCCATTTTTTAAACAAGCGGATCCAATTAATATTAGATGTAAAAAATTAGAAGGAAATTCCAGAAAACTAAACAAATAATCAGAAAGAAATCCAAAACTATAACACTATCAACTAATATTAACCAAGAAATAGATCTTATTAAGGGGACTATTCGAACCAGTGTTTGTAAGGTCATTTGTAAAAATGTTTTTCTTCCATACGGCTTAGCCAAATTAAACCAAATTTGAAACATCGGTAGTTGAAGGTGTACTAGAGGAGCCTTCCTATATTAATTTAATTCATTTTCATCGCAAGTGTGAAAATTTACACTGTATATATATAAGGTGAAGTTGCCGCTATTATAGCTCCTTAATTATGACATAAATTGGTAAAATTTAAAAGAAGCCTTCTAAAATGAAACTTTATGATTATGCTCAACAAGTTTCAAATTTTTATTCCGTACCGTTTGATCAAAATGATTTTTTTAAATATTTACCTTTGGCAATAGAAATTGGACCAGGAGGTGGTGCCTCTCGTGGTAGGAACATCAACTAAGTCGGCGATAAACCAAGTACACTCGTGACTCAAGTGCAAAATTAATCAGCTGAGTAGTACATATAAGATATACGGCCGACGGCCAACTCCTTAGAAAAACTGTTCATATAAATTGGTTAACATTTTATAATTATTATAATAATAATAGGAAATTATAAATAATTATTTCTTTGTTTTTATGTAACAAATACAAAACAATAATTCTACAATGATAATTTCATATAGCGTAGGTATGTTTGTTACACGTATAATGGCTATACGTTTACGTTACCTGAATACATATACAGGGTGAGTCATTTAAATTTGCACGACCAAATATTTCGAAAACAATGCATTTTTTAAAATATGTTTCACACAAAACTTAATTGGTTGGTTTCATGAAAAGACATAATAGCAAAATGGTATTATTAATTTTTGAATTTTTAGTGCCCATTTTTCTAAAAAATTAATATTTTCTCAAAAGAAAATCGTTAATGCGGATTGTATCATATAATGCTGAAATTTTTTAAAGAATTAAAATACCTATATAAAATTTCAAAGCTATCCAGGGGACGTCGAGGGTTTCCCGTTTTTTTCGTAAATCAGCCAAATTTTTGTTTTGTAAATATTGTCATTCTCATCCCAGACATGAAATAAATGTTCTGTTCTGTGTATTTTTTAAGTTGAAATATAGTAGGTAGGTATATTATAGGCTAAATCGTGTGGCGTACTTACCAGTTTTTAATAGTAAGCGTCTACAAACCGGTAGCTCAGTTGGGATGATGGATACGTTCAATTTGCCTTTGTTATTATTTATGTAACAACTAGATGATGGTTGATTTAAATAAGCTAAATGTGGGCGCCAGCCGATAAAATCGACAGAAGGGGTTAATAATATAGACAAAAATCAATACAAAGAATAAACAATCTTAATTTTAATACGAAATTGCAACGCAAGTTTACACACTTGTCAAAATGTATTTAATTTTAATACTAATATAAAGAGGGGGAAAAAAGGTAACCCTTTAAATTGCTAAATGTAAAATGATCCAAAATATTTGAAACTTGAAACACTGGGGAATAAAAATGATACTTAATTAACAACACAAAATTAAGAACTAACAACAACGCTATACACTCGTCAATCTCCCTATGAATAAGGCGAAATACTCTTATGTTTTTGCTTGGTTTTATACCTATATCATTGGTAACAGTTGGTCAAATTAATAATTATTAACAATTGCTACGTCAACTGGAAGTTGAAATTATATAAGACGTAATAAACATGGGCCCCACTCAACAGCTGTTAGGTGGTTTACAAAAAGGCCATACCTACAAATTGGTATGCCTATCTCTATCTATAGCAACTCAAATTTCGAAACCAAAATGAAATTATAAAGATATTATTATTAGAATTTTGATTATTAATTTATAGAATAATATTATTTATTTTTATTTAAATAACTATTACTATGGTAGATATTTTTAATAAAATTTATGCAACTATTTTCTACACTGATGGGAAATTTTTCAGTCTAATTAAGTGTTCTGTAGGAATAGTTTTTCCTTATAAGTTATTCTAAATGTTTGTTAATTATCCAAAAAAATTCACTCTTGAGTTATTTTTGCATCACTTCTAAATATCTCCACAGCAGGAAGGGTTTGGGACCACCAATAAAGGACAAATAGTGCATAAATACCTTGTCGGTCGCATGAAGAAAATTACCAAGATTGTTTTACCAAAAATACCATGAAGTTGTGTTAAGGAGCATCTAATATCGCTTTTACTTCCAGGACTATCTTAAATCCAGGCTCAAGGAGACGAATGCGTTGATATTGCCCTTTGAGTGGAATTGCAATAATAATACGGTTAAAAATAAACGGTAATAATAACCCTTAAAGGCCTAAAAAATATATTAACATATATAACAACTGAAAACCTTTTTTTTTTTTTTTTTATGTTATTCGGCCCAGCAACTTATTAATTTGTCCTTATGGACTAATTTGTAATTTATACAGGGGGACATGAAAAAGTGAACCGTTACACACCCCCGCTCCCTATTAAAAAAATTCGAGACCGACGAGAATATTTTGTGACAAGAGGAATACCTAAATATTAGCTATCACTTAACCTAAACACAAACCGTACTACTAATGACTACACTAATTTAAAATTACGCTAAAAAATGCACGTCTGCAAGTCTGCATGTGATCCTCTGCATCTGCTCATATTTGACCAGAAGACAAGGATATTAATGACAAAATCGGCAAAAATAGACACTGATTGGGAATATACTTAGTTATAGCCGGTAAATAATGAATCTTGTTAGTTTTTCCTTCACACGTGTATTTCATACAAATAAATTAGTAACACACGTGTAGTCACTGGTAAAGACTAAAATTCAGATAACAAGAACTAAATAAGACTAAACAAAGATCGAGACTAAGATAATGACCACATAAGGGTCCAAGGGTACCCTTTTTTTTATAAACTAAGACATGTCCGGTAATATTATCACACTTACACAACATCCACCTAATCACTGCCACATTCTCGCAAACACTCATTCTGCAGAAGAATCGATTTCTGATCCGTGGTAAGGTTTTAAATCCTTCACGTGAAACCTACCAATATTCTTTCCATCGGGACCCCTAAGCTCATATACCAATTTAGAAATTACTTTCCGAACGGTACACAGTATAAACTTCGGTGCTAATTTCGCCGTATAATGATTTGCCTTACTAGATAGTGTAAAATTTCGCTTCCAAACCTTTTCGCCTACATACATCGGCCGGTCTCTTTCTTAAGTTGTACTGTTTTTCATTCTTACGATAAGCCTCGGCAAGATTTTGACGTACATCTATATAGATTTGGGGAATTTTATCCATTTCCAGTCCATACTCCTTTCTATTGATACAACTAAAATCAAGATCCTTGACCGATTCTAAATTACCATAATACTGACCACTGGCAGGAACATATCTACCAAAATTTAAGAAGGTTGGAACAAAACCAGATCCTTCATGCACCGCTGTTCTCAAAGCAAATCCTATCTTGGCTAAATCTTGATCCCATGTTCGTTGATCGACATCTTGTAAATAACTACGTATAGCTGTTTCCAACACTCTATTTACTCTCTCCACTGCGTTTACCTGGGCATGATAATTAGCATTGTAATATATCTTGACACCGTAATCTGCAGCAAGTTTTTTGAACAAATTAGCTGTGAACTGAACTCCGTTATCGCACGCTATAATTTGGGGTGCACCATAAATCAGAAAAACTTGTTCCTGTAGGAACTTTACAATGGGAGGTGTCTTTGCTTCCCTTAATGGGTGCAGCAAACAAAATTTTGTAAAATAGTCACTGACTACTAGTATATAAGTATATCCATTCTTTGATCGCGGTAGAGGACCGAATAAATCGACCGATACATATTGCCACGGAAAACTTACCTTCTTAGCTTGACCCATAAATCCTGGACTGGCAGAAGAGTCAACTTTTTGTGCAGCACATGTCTTACAATGCCTGACGACATACCTTCTCACGTCCTGTACGACGCGGTTCCAATAATAGAGTTCCCTGATCCTGTGAACCGTCTTGTAAATGCCTAGATGTGCGCCCTTTGGATCTTCATGGCATGCCTTATATACCTCCTGACGTTGACCTTTAGGTACTACCACCTTCCATTCCGGAATATTCGTTCTGACACCGAAGTTAAGAGGAACATGTTTATACAGAACACCATTTTTAACCACCCAGTCAGAATATTTTTCAGGAGAATCTTGAACTCTCGTTAACATTTCAACATACCAAGGGTCAGCTTCAACAAGATTTGGTTTAACTTCAATAACCCCTACTTCCAGTGGTGCTCTAGAAAGAGCATCTGGCACCAAATTTAAAGATCCTTTCCTATGCACAATCTCCAAATCATACTGGCTAAGTTTCATCGCCCATCTGGCGAGTCTACCAGTCGGATTTTTTAAGTTATTCAGCCATAGCAGAGAGTAATTATCCGTTATTATAGTAAAGTGAACCCCGTCTACATAGGGCCGAAATTTATCGATTCCAAATAAACAAGCCAACGCGTCCTTCTCAGTAATCGTATATTTTTTTCCGCTTCTGTCAATGTCCTTGAAGCGAAGGCAATAACTACCTCCTTTTCGTCAATCCACTGTGTGAGTACCGCACCCAGACCAACATTAGATGCATCACACTGGATGGTGAACGGTTTTTTGAAATCAGGTGCTGCTAAAATAGGAGCTGTAACCAACGCCTGCTTAATTCCGTTGAAAGATTTTTCCGCTTCTTCGTTCCAAATTATTTTCTGGGATTTCCTTTTATTCTTTAACAATGCATTAATTGGTGCAGTGATGGTGGAATGGTCCTTGACAAAGCGCCTATACCAGCTGCACATTCCGATGAATCGCTTCACTTCGGTAGCTGTAGTAGGTGGAGGATATTCTAACATTGCCTTGACCTTGTCCGGGTCGGTTCTCAAACTTTCGCGGTCCACCATGAAGCCTAAATATTTTAAACTCGGCAAACAGAACACACATTTATCAATATTTATCGTTAACTTTGCTTCTTTTAACCGATTAAATACAACCTGTAAAATTTCTAAATGTTTATCGAATGATGGGGTGGCGACAATAACATCATCTAAATATACAAACACGAAAGGATCAAGCTCAGGGCCTAGAACGGAATCCATCAGTGCTTGAAGGGTTTGAGCCGCGTTACATAAACCAAAAGGCATAACCTCAAATTCAAACAACCCTCGACCCGGCACAACAAACGCAGTTTTCTCGCATGAATCCGGGTGCAAGGGAATCTGCCAAAATGCTGATTTTAGGTCAATGCTGCTTAGAAACCGTGCGCCTGACAATTTGCTGAGAATATGATCTACAATTGGTAACGGGTATGCACATTTCTTAGTAACTGAGTTAAGCTTCCGCCCATCAAAACAAAAACGTGGATCTCCATTGCTCTTTTCGACGATTAACACTGGACTGGACCATGAACTCTTAGAAGGGCGCACTACTCCTAGCTCTAACATTCGATCCAACTCCTTATTAAGAATGTCTAATTTGTAAGGTGACATAAGATGATGCCTCTGCTTAATGGGTTCTCCTTCACCTGTTTCTATTCGGTGAACCATTTTATTCGTTCTTCCTAACCTAGAAGATGAAAGTGAACGAAAACCTTTTACCATAGAATCCAGTTGCCTAGTCTCTTCCTGGTTCAGCTCTGATCTGGAACAGATTTTGTTTATGACACACATTGCTCCGTCGCAGCTTAACGGATTCTTTGCCGTAACTAATTCTGTCCTACCTATAAAATAAGAATTGCTGCCAAAATCTAAGGTTATGTCAAAAATTCTACAGAAATCAGATCCTAATATGACACTATGAGACAACGAAGGTACTACCAGCATCTTAACTACCTTTACGACATCTGCTAATTGTAATGGTACCTCAACAAAACCAAGAATGTGTTGAGTTTTTCCATCAGCAGTACTGATACTTACATCAACACATTGTTGTGGCTGTAAATTAAAGATTTGTAATAAATACATCCCACGACCGCCTATTACACTATGACTGGCACCACTATCCAAGAGAGCGACAACCTGCCTGCCAAAAATTTGTACCGAGACATACGGCCTATTGTCGTTTTCTTTTTCCACCAAAATTATGTTAGCTTCTTGAACGAAACCCTCTTTACTACCTGCTAAATTGGTTATAATATTAGGTTTAAAAAATCTTTTAACCTCGTTAAGCCACAATTGCCATTCTTCATTAGAAGTTCGGTAGACCCGTTTCGCCAATCTGGAATGGGAGACACGTCGGTCTACTGTTCGTTCTCCCTTCTGACGTTTTTTGAACAGTTGGGACAATTCGGCTTAATTACATTTTTCTTACCACAACCATAGCAAAAGGGACCTTTCGACTTCTTATGACAGTCACGTTTTAGATGACCAACTCCATCGCACTGCCAACAATGAAGAGTTGAAATCTGCCTAAAGCCACTAGGGTGAGATCTGCTTGGACTGGTTGAAGGATTCCTAATAAAAACATTTTCCCGATCAATATCACGACTACTCGTACTGGCTATCACATCTGGTGAAGGATTATATGCAAGACCCGGTTCTAATGTGGAAACTTGTTTTCTTGGTGGAGGTTTAAAACATTTCTTGGCCTTCTCCGAATCCTCTAGTGATCTGCAAATTTGAACCAACCGACTAACAGTAGTAACGCCTTGTAACGCTAGATGAGATTGATAACGAGGCAAGACTTTAGATATTAAGGTACTTAACTTCTTTTCCTCAGTTGGTTTTTCTGACAAACATTCAAATATATTTTCCATGATCGATATGTAAATAACAACTGGCTCGTCTTCATGCTGTGTTCGTCTTTCTATTTGCCTCCATAATTCTTCATCATATCCCAGTGGAAGGAAGTCATTCCTAAGAGATGACACCAAGGAATCCCAAGAATCAAATATTCTTTGCCTAAGTTGTGCTCGAAACCATTCCCCCGCGACATCTTCAAAGAGGTCCGAGGCAGCTTCAAAAAGTTCCTCCTTACTGCATTTCCTCGCAATTCGTAGCTCGTCGATCCGCTGCAAGAAAGAATTCACGCTTCCACTCCCAAGTCGACCCTTGACTGGCCATTTAAATACTGGAACTGACTTAGAAACTCTCTCGCCGCGTTCAGCATTACGATTTCTTAAAGCCACTGCGGCCTCTTCACCCCGTTGGTTTCTTTCAATAATTTCTTCCAATTCCTCTTCTAAAGCCGAAACTACAACAATATTGTCCCCCCTGTAATTTGATAGGTCCTCATTGACATCGTCCGGCCACCGTCCCAATCTACCTAGTATATGGTTAATCCTACTTCGAATACGTTGACCAATTTGCTGATTTATTCCGTCGTAGTTATTAACCAACTCCGAAACCGATTCAATACTTTCATTCAGCTCGCGCCTTTCCACATCAACATCGAAATTTTGTACAGTATAAATATGAGCCTCTGGCCGCGCTAAGTCTTTTTTTTTAGTTCTCTTTTAAGATACTTTCTTTTTAAAGATATATCAACCCTATCAGTAACTACTTTCCGAATGCGAAGTTCATAGTTAAGCTCATGAGTTCTAAGATGAACTGGGTCCATATCATAATTGGCCAACATGTTTGCAAATAAAAAATTCAACAACAGCTAATAATAACAACGTATTTTGCTAAAACCTCTGAAAGAACGCAATCCAAAAAAAACTGTTATTGTTTTTATCTTTTCTGTGATATTAATACTCTTAATAATAACAAGAAAATCAACTTTTGAAACTTATGTACATAAATAGATATTTTGTTATCCTTATTTCAGTAGTTAAAGTCGGTTCTATAATTTATAAAAGATTTTATTCGCTTCGATGCAGCCAAAAATTTCACAGGTGACAACCGAGGTCTATACACCAAAACCTAATAAATTTACCAATATGGGCTGAATGTCATCGTACTATATTCATAAAACATAAAACTTCGCAGCAGAAGGCTATAGTTATTTAAACTTGAGCAGAATAAATTAAAAGCTATCAATAAGCCATCAGAAATATGTACCTATTACACCCTGTATAAATTCAAATGTTCGATATTTCTTTATATTTAATTACTAATCAGTTCTAACACAAAAACAATAATTGCCAATCTACATACACACACAGAATAAACAAGGTGCGTAGAATAGTATAAAAAATATGTTTTCTTACCTACGTTAAGAAATTGTAAATAGTATTGCCAGATACCGATATTTTTCTGTTTTTTTTTTTTATTTGTCTATCTCATTAAAGGAAAAAAGGAAGGTTATGGGAAAGAAAATAGCTTATCTAAACCATTTATTAACTAATCTATTTTACTTTGCAAAACTAGGGCCTCGCACGTTGTGGCGCCAAATTTGTGTGGCGTACTTACCAGTTTTTAATAGTAAGCGTCTACAAACCGGTAGCTCAGTTGGGATGATGGATACGTTCAATTTGCCTTTGTTATTATTTATGTAACAACTAGATGATGGTTGATTTAAATAAGCTAAATGTGGGCGCCAGCCGATAAAATCGCCAGAAGGGGTTAATAATATAGACAAACAAAATCAATACAAAGAATAAACAATCTTAATTTTAATACGAAATTGCAACGCAAGTTTACACACTTGTCAAAATGTATTTAATTTTAATACTAATATAAAGAGGGGGAAAAAAGGTACCCCTTTAAATTGCTAAATGTAAAATGATCCAAAATATTTGAAACTTGAAACACGGGAATAAAAATGATACTTAATTAACAACACAAAATTAAGAACTAACAACAACGCTATACACTCGTCAATCTCCCTATGAATAAGGCGAAATACTCTTATGTTTTTGCTTGGTTTTATACCTATATCATTGGTAACAGTTGGTCAAATTAATAATTATTAACAATTGCTACGTCAACTGGAAGTTGAAATTATATAAGACGTAATAAACATGGGCCCCACTCAACAGCTGTTAGGTGGTTTACAAAAAGGCCATACCTACAAATTGGTATGCCTATCTCTATCTATAGCAACTCAAATTTCGAAACCAAAATGAAATTATAAAGATATTATTATTAGAATTTTGATTATTAATTTATAGAATAATATTATTTATTTTTATTTAAATAACTATTACTATGGTAGATATTTTTAATAAAATGTATGCAACTATTTTCTACACTGATGGGAAATTTTTCAGTCTAATTAAGTGTTCTGTAGGAATAGTTTTTCCTTATAAGTTATTCTAAATGTTTGTTACTTATCCAAAAAAATTCACTCTTGAGTTATTTTTGCATCACTTCTAAATATCTCCACAGCAGGAAGGGTTTGGGACCACCAATAAAGGACAAATAGTGCATAAATACCTTGTCGGTCGCATGAAGAAAATTACCAAGATTGTTTTACCAAAAATACCATGAAGTTGTGTTAAAGAGCATCTAATATCGCTTTTACTTCCAGGACTATCTTAAATCCAGGCTCAAGGAGACGAATGCGTTGATATTGCCCTTTGAGTGGAATTGCAATAATAATACGGTTAAAAATAAACGGTAATAATAACCCTTAAAGGACTAAAAAATATATTGACATATATAACAACTGAAAATCTTTTTTTTTTTTTTTAAGAATTAATTACGAATAAGTTTACCTTAGTTTTTATTAGGCCTTTTTAGATTATCAGCTGCACAAAAACCACTTTCTGGGAAGAACAAAACTTTTTCAGAACAAAACCAGTTTTATAACTTGGCGCCTTTTTTTTTCCACAAAAATGCACATTCGCATATATGAACTTTAATGGACTGCCAATTTACACACAAATTTAATGTTTTGCACAGGTAGATGTTAATTACTCTATACAAGGCACCTCACTCCTTCTGAATTCCTCAGATAACCCCGGAATATAAAAAACACGACTTTTTGTATTCTCTACACACCTTATCATTTCATTTTAATGAAACATATCAATATTTGCCAACTAGGCAACCCAACATATGCTATGAGTGTATGTTATTCGGCCCAGCAACTTATTAATTTGTCCTTATGGACTAATTTGTAATTTATACAGGGGGACATGAAAAAGTGAACCGTTACAATCGCCCAGTCCGTACCAACGTTGCCAAGTGTACAGAACGTGTTACCCGAAACCTAACTGAACTTATTCTTTCTTTACACGCAGTTTGTCAGTGGTGTGATGGACTAGCGGAAACGAGCTCGGTTGGCAAGCAGAAGGTTCCGGGTTCAAATCCCACGTGTTCTTGTTTTTTTTTTATTAAATGCATCAGGCATGACATGAGATCTATTAATTGCGAGTTAGAATCCGGAGGCAGGTTAGATATGTGTTATTCCCCTGATAAAGGAATTTTTTTTTATTAGATTAAAGGAATTTTTTTTTTAAGAGGTCTATTGCGAGTTAGAAGCCGGAGGCGATAGCCGGAGGCAGGTTAGATATGTGTGTTATTCCCCTGATAAAGGAATTTTTTTTATTAGATTAAAGGAATTTTTTTTTATTAAATGCATCAGGCATGAGGTGTATTGCGAGTGTTTTTATGATATTTATTTAGTGATAAACTAATGTTCCTTCTTTAACATAAAAGGATACTGCACCCGCCCGCGCAATCTTGCGGCACTATCATGAAAACACGTTTTGTACACTTATTTGTATACCTATTTTACTGATTCCCGTCTGAAAGACGCAAAAAATCCATGCAGTTAGGTATTCTTTGGTTGGGGAGCCACGAGGTAAACGCACAAATGCTGTGCTTAGTGTAGAGACACACGAGCGTTGATTTAACTCACGTCTAAACGCGCGTTGCCTACGCGTGTTTCAGCATTATATTATGAATGGAAATGCAATGAGTAGTAATAAAGTCCGGGAGACTCGAGCGTTAAATTAATACACGCGTCATCGTGTCCCGGTTTTATAGTGCATAATATGTAGCCGTGCTTGGTTATGATGATAAGTTAGTGGTTGATTTACATAATCGAATACGTAACTAAATACGCAGAAATTCTTAATTTGATAGACAAGTCTCATATAAGTATTTTGTATTATAATAATGTATTGTATAGTGGTTGGTGAATTTTTGTATATAGCGGGGGGGGATTCTTCATTTAGGTTCGTATTTGTACCCCTGCAATTAAGTTATTCTACAATAATTAATTGGATTCGGAATAACGTCATTTTAGTCACGAGTTTTATTAATCACGAGCGAAGCGTAGCGGATCGAGTGACTAACTATAACAAGTTTATAAAACGAGTTGCATACTATACTTTTTCTACGACAGCAAATATCTAAATAAAAAATTTGGAAATTATTTTATTCCATATTATTATATTATCATATCAATAAACATGGTAACAGTGCAGTCGAGTTATTTTGACAGATTGATGACTTGGGACATGGGCAATTAACTTGATTTTTGCCATTGAAAAATCTAGAACTAAATTCACCCTGTGACTAAAACACACGAAGCCACAGCTTGTCAAGGTCGTCAAGGTGTATTTAAAAGATCACTTGCGCCATGGCATCATACGATAAATGGCATTTTAAAGATGGGAGTAGAAAAATTGTTTTACCGTACACGACATGTGGACATCAATCTGAAAATAGTTACAAACAATTCCTGTGGTATCTTTAACCGACTCCCCTACCCTAAAGGTGGGAAGAAAAAATGAAATACATGAGTGCTTAGCCCGTGGTCAAGCTAGCGACCTGGTCGAAGTGACACAAACGCCGCGAACAGCTTGTCGTAAAATCTGTTGCTGTCGCAGGTCGCAAGTATGGCCAGCTATTAGAATCCTTGTAAAGTAGACCACATCTACAGTGCACATAAAAATCGTCGGGTTTGATGCCGATGAGAATTTAACACATCAACATTTTTTATGTGCACTATAAAGATGTGGTCTACTTTAACACATTCCTGCATTCGTGGCACGTGGCCTTCGTGTAGCCGCGACCGCAAGCATGGCCACGGGCTTACTTGCACTCAAAAATTATAGGTACATTGAACACGTTGCAAAATGTCAGAAATTTTATTTTTATCCTTTGCACATCCACTCCTAATTTATTTGTTTTTTTATCTTCTATTGTCTTTAAAACTATAAATAAACTAATTATAGAAAAGTGCATACTTGTGGCTTGTGGTCTATTTAATTTTAAAAAACAAAAAAATTAGATTTTTTTTTCTGAAACTATGTAAGTACAAAAATGTATTTGGAATGGTCTTGTTTATTGCCATATCCATACATACCCAGATTTGAAATAAAAAGTCGCTAATTTGATTTCATAATTTTTTGCCTCTTATAAAATCCAATAAACTCTACTAGTGCGTTTTTTATTTGGCTTCCCATTAAAAAAAAATTCGGTCCAAATCGAACCTAAAAATTTTCTTTTTTGCTTCCAAACAAAATGAGACGCTGTGAAGATGATAACTAGCGATTATGGAAAAAAGATCGAATTATCGATTACGCTTGACGCTTGACAACTTAATACATATTTCATATCCAGATTTTTTGTTATTATTATAATTATTATTTGATAATAATTATTAGTGATAAAAACCACATTATTATTATTATTATTCCACTCTGCATACAAAATCCTATAGGTAATTCTTCCAAATAAAAGTCAAGATAAATACTTTTTGACCTTAGTGTACAAGCCTCCGGAGAACAATGTATGGCTTTCCTCTATCCCGTCGTAATGTGCGGCTAATTCACGTATTCTGATACAATAATGTTTTCTACACGACTCCCATTTAATTTATATAAGTTTGTCACGCTCCGAATGGCGATTACCCGTTCTATGCCTTCGAAGAGATTTTGAAACTAGTCCCCTTAATATTAGATGTAAAAAGAATAAAAGGAATCTCTAGTAGGCCAGTCAATATCGACACAAGAAAAGACAAACATCGCAAACGCGCATGTATCTACGATCGTTTTATATGTTATTAGGACCCCTGAGAGTAGTTTATACCCAAGTTTGCAACCCTGAAAACCCTGTGCTACTCCCGTGGTGCTCGAAAAACTGCGAAATTCTGACACTTGTTGCATTTTTTAGGAAAATAATAACTTAAGGAAGCGTTTTTCGGGTATCTTCATTCCATACTTTTATAAAGAGAACTAAATTTGCTACAATTTTATCCCAACCACAGCTTTCTAGGTCCATTGGTTGCGGAGATACAGCCAGTGAAAGATGGGCAATTTTTTCTAAAAAGTGAAAATTTATCGGTAGGGTCATTTTCTAAGACACGTGCCGGCTAAACTAATGCTCCTAGAGAAAAGTCATGAAAATAAATTTGTAGAGAATTGAATTAGCTTTAATTTGATCCCAAAATGGTGCCTCTAGGCCTCATAGTTTCCTCAGAAACTGAAAAATAGTAAAACATCGGATTTTGGGAAAATGATGAAAACATTGTACTGAATAATGTTGGTATGTATTTCTTTAAAAAAACGTGCAAGAATTTGAATTTAACATTTTAGATGTAACATATGGCTTCAAATAAACACTAAACAAATACTAAACAAATACCGAAAATTCATTAAACAAACAAAATTACTGTTTTTCTTGTTGTATTTACAATGAAATATGTTGAATATATCGGGTGGTCCAAAAAAAACCGGAATTTTCATTTTACCTTATAACTTTTTTATTTCTTCAGCGATTTTCAACTTTTTGGATTCGTTCGACAGCTAAAGCTTTCAGCTAAACGATTCTCTGTCAGAAGCTGATATTATGATCATAAATGTCAAGGCAGACGTATTTAAACTTGAGCAATCCTTAATAACTGCTGGAATTTTGTTGACATGCCGAGTTTACAAACGGTTTGTTTCATCATCATGACTGGTCTTATGGCAATATTTTGATGGGTAGTTTTAAAAAATCGGTCAAAGAACTACGGAGCTGTACCAAAAAATGTAGAGGCGTCTCGGCAGCAATGGTAAAAACAGAAATTTTTATTTTCCTTTATAACTTTTTTTATTCCTTAATACCGACTTTAATTTTTTTTGGATCATTTAAAACCCAAAGCCTACCACTACAATATTGAATGTCAGAAATTGACATGAATCATAAATCCAATATGGCGAAAGTGGTCAAATTTACCTAATATTTAAAAGCCGCTGGGATTTTTTTTAAATGGCGAATTAAATGGCTTTTCTTTTAATCTGGAAGCCTTATCTTCTAAAAACATTTTCACGCATAAATCACGAAAATCGGTTAAGAACTTACAAAGATGTAGTTGATAACGTAATCATGTGCCCCATAACAACAGGATTAAATTAATTCTTAACAGAGTTACCTATAACACTTATCGTCATGGTTACAAAACAAATGAACATTGATACTTAACTGTCACTTCGGCTGTTTTTAAAAAGTGTTTTGTGGTACCTAGTTTTGTTAAAATGGTGTTGTCAAATGAAGACAAGATTTTCATTAAGAATTTATTGATTCGCGGCTAGACGTTCCAGTTAGTTGAACAATTTGACTCACACTAAAACTGGAATGCGGCGGTGTACTTACAGGGCTAATTGCCAAATTGGCGACCTGTTCAATGTTCTCCAAAAAAATATTCAAAAATTTTAAAATTAAGTTACTCTATATTTTCTTTACGTTGACACTAATTACACAATGTTACAATAAATACTTACTTCTACTCTTACTGATCTCGGCCTACCACTTCCTCGACGTCTTTCAATCGTTCCAGTTTTGTGAAACTTTCGTGCAAGTCGTAAATAGTACTTTTTTTTAAGTTATTGCCTGGAAATTGTTGTATTATTTCCGAAACTTTATAGCCGCGAATCAATAAATTCTTAATGAAAATCTTGTCTTCATTTGACAACACCATTTTAACAAAACTAGGTACCACATAACACTTTTTAAAAACAGCCGAAGTGACAGTTAAGTATCAATGTTCATTTGTTTTGTAACCATGACGATAAGTGTATAGGTAACTCTGTTAGAGTGCCACCATGTAAGTGATACGAAGTGTGCCCTACTGGCCGAATGTAATTATTTTCTTTTTCTGACCGAAAAACAGTAAGTGTGTGAACATTAAACTTCCATTTGGCCAAATATTGAATTTGAGGCCAAAAAACGTATTTTGTTCTTGGTGGGTTACGTTCATCCACCGCGGCCCACAGGAGCCAATCACATGGAAAAGCCATAAAAAAAGGAGGGGGGTCAAATACGCCCACCGGATAATATTTGTGTTTGATATGTTTTTTGAGTCACATAATGCTACTTTGAACGTTTGAAGCTTATTTTTTGTTTGTGTTCGTTTCTGATTGTGTTTTGGTTCTAATAAATATAATATAAAATAAATACCTACAATATTTTTCCGTGGTGGGTTACATAAATCCACCAAATCAAAGGCCAGCACCGGTAGTATTTTGCTAAAACAATTGGAAATGCCTTGCCATGCGTTTCATATCGCAGCGGTGGGTTAATTAATATGACACACCACGGCCACAAGCAAATTGAGGTCTGGTGGTTCAGGTCTGCCCACCACGGCCTTTAGAGAAAATTTTCTTCTACGGTTTTGGTGGGGCGCTTACACCCCCCATGGCACTCTACGTGTTAAGAATTAATTTAATACTGTTGTTATGGGGCATATGATTACGTTATCAACTATATCTTTGTAAGTTCTTAACCGATTTTCGTGATCTATGCGTGAAAATGTTTTTAGAAGATAAGGCTTCCAGATCAAAAGAAAAGCCATTTAATTCGCCGTTTAAAAAAAATCCCAGCGGCTTTTAAATATTAGGTAAATTTGACCACTTCTGCCATATTGGATTTATGATTCATGTCTATTTCTGACATTCAATATTGTAGTGGAAGGCTTTGGGTTTTAAATGATCCAAAAAAAAATTAAAATCGGTAAGGAATCAAAAAAGTTATAATAGAAAACAAAAATTTCTGTTTTTACCATTGCTGCCGAGACGTTGATAACACGCCTCTACATTTTTTGGTATAGCTCCGTAGTTCTTTGACCGATTTTTTAAAACTACCCATCAAAATATTGCTACAAGACCAGTCATGATGATGAAATAAACCGTTTGTAAATTAGGCATTTCAACAAAATTCCAGCAGTTATTAAAAATTGCTCAAGTTTAAATACGTCTGCCTTGACATGTATGAACATAATATCAGCTTCTGATAGAGAATCGTTTAGCTGAAAGCTTTAGCTGTCGAACGAATCCAAAAAGTTGAAAATCGCTGAAAAAATAAAAAAGTTATAAAGTAAAATGAAAATTCCGGTTTTTTTGGACCACCCGATATATATGATTCAGTCAGAGCCATTGTGGCGGGATACGTCAACTACATTGTCAACGACAACGGTAAAAACGTAGCTGTGGTTTTTGATCGATACCCACAAGATTCAGCTATGAGGAGCACTAAATCAGCTGAACGCCTGCGACGCTCTGCTTCTCTCTCCTGCAGTGACATTTTGTTTGATAAATCAACACCAATCAAAGTTCCCCTAGCAAAACTACTCTCAAATGAATCTAACAAACGCCGACTGATCACCATGATGCGACCTGAATAATTTGAGAGGCAGGGTATCGAGGTACATCAATCTCAAGAAGACGCCGATGCTGATATAGTGAGGACTGCCCTCTCCAAGAACTCATCGTTCTACCAAGTTTTCATCATTGGAGAGGACGTCGACCTATTGGTCCTCCTCAACGGCTTAAGCTCTCTACATACGAACGTGTACTTCCAGAAAGGCGGCAGAGATGGGTGAGAGTGCGCCCAATATCCAGCAAATTCCTTCACATGTGGAGAAATGCAGGTACCACAGACGGTTTTGTTCCTGCATGCCATCAGTGGGTGTGACACCACCTTTGCCTTTTTCTGGCAAGGCAAGATGAAGTGGTGCAACGTCTTCAAAAGAAAACCCACTGGATAGACCTCGCTAGCATTTTCCTTGTTCCAAATTCCAACCAGGAAGAAGTAGGAAATGCTGGCGAGAAAATCTTGATGAACCTCTACGGAGGAGATGAGGGAACGCTGAACACCCTGCGATACTCAGCATATTTGTAAAATCGGCCGCCTCCCCCCCCCCCCCACCACAGAGGCTGCAAAATATCATTCTTGGAGGACCTATCACCAGGTGCAAAAATGGTTGGGGGTCGGCAAAAACCCGTGTGACTGGGGATGGGCTACCAGCGAACAAGGTCTCATGCCAGTCACAATGTGCGCAGAGCCCGCGCCTCAAACCCTGCTTAAAATGATGGCTTGCAAATGCAAGAAAGGGTGCTTAGGGCCCGTACACTTGCAGAAGGACAGGGCTCAAGTGCTATATCCTATGTTCCTTTTGCCGGGCGAAGTTGCAGCAACGCCACCCCTATCGTCCTGGACGAGGAGGACGAGGATGTGGATGACCCTACAACATATGACGACTCGCCTCCACCTCCAGAAACCCTCGTCTCTCCTCCCCTCTTTCTCCCACTAATCCAGACTGGATGAGACCCGTACCTTCCAAAAGGGCGAAGTTTTAAACTACTGAGGTGTTTGTGCTTGACTGTGTAAATAGTATTTTATAGTTTACATTTATGTTTACGTTGTTTATTTTATGTTTACGTTATGTTCAATTCAAATTCTTACACATTTTTCTAAAGAAATTATTCAGTACAATGTCTTCATCATTTTTTCAAAATCCGATCTTTTACTTACTATTTTTTCTGAGGAAACTATGAGGCCTTGAGGCACCATTTTGGGATGAAATTGAAGCTAATTCAATTTTCTACAAATTTCTTTGTTATGACTTTTCTCTAGGAGCATTAGTTTAGCCGGCACGTGTCTTAGAAAATGACCCTACCGATAAATTTTCACTTGCCCATCTTTCACTGGCTGTATCTCCGCAACCAATAGACCTAGAGAGCTCTGGTTGGACTAAAATCTAAAATTGTAGCAAATTTAGTTTGCTTTACAAAAGTATAGAATGAAGATACTCGAAAAACGCTTCCTTAAGTTATTATTTTCAAAAAAAATGCAACAAGTGCCAGAATTTTTTTTTTTATTTATTTATTTATTTAATATACGGGAAAACCCCATTACAGGTGTACATAAACAGACAAAATATAGAGTATGACATTTTTTGTTATGCTATATGTATATATTATTATGTAATGCATACTTATACCGTATGTGTAATGAATCATTAGATATATGGCTCGGAAATGACAACACTGGCTACCGCGAGATCCGAGACAGAGCGCTATCCTGTGATCGTACCGTACAAAGCATTTACGGCGCATGGTTGTCGCTCCGCAACTCATCCTATGCATTTATATATCTAACGATTCATTACACATAGTGTATACACATATATAAATTAGGTAAATTGATCCTATGTGAGTAATTGTTCATATTGACAAGAAAAAGAATAATTCTCACAAAATTTCTTTATTATTGTAAAACAATAATAAAGAAATTTTGTGAGAATTATTCTTTTTCTTGTCAATATGACATATATAAATAGTGAGATATTCATAACTACATACTAACTTATTTAACTTTATATCACCCGCTTATCTATACCTATATTGATTATAAACGAGCACAATAACCATAGCAACCGTAGCAAAATATGGGTTTTATAGGTTTGTCCATGCCACAACTTCCGCTGTCCTGAAATGTCACACTTGTGGAAATCAGATCCAATGTAAAAAAACAAAATACATTTCAGATGCGTCCGACCTTCCAGGACAGTGAGGAAAATGCTGCAGACAGACACCTATTATCAGTGACCTAAAATAGTGTAAAACAATACGAAATTAAATAGATATCAATAATTGCAGTTTTAGAGAGTACTTCTCACATTTCTTTTAAAGCTTTCCAAACTACAATCAAACAAATTCAAATTATATTCGTTAACAAGTTTTTTTGCCGTAATTGGTCGAATGATGCCTTATGTTGAAGGTATGTTGATTTCTAAGCAATCTGGTAGGAACATTAAATTGAATTATATTTAACAGATCTGGACATACAATGAATCCATTTATTAATTTGAATATAAATATGATATCAGCGCAAGATCTTCGTTTATCCAAAGTGTCTAAATTGAGTAGTCCTAAAATGTCCGCATAACTGTGGTCTATTATTGGCTGATTTAGTTTAAATGAACAATACCTCAAAAACTTATGTTGAACCCTTTCCAGAGTATTTACATGCACTAAGTACATCGGAGACCATATCATTGAGGCATATTCGATTTGAGATCTAACCAACATAGTATAAACATTTACTACCGACCTCATCGAAAATTCATTACAATTACGCAAGAGAAAGCCTAACATTTTTGATGCTTTAATTGATATAGTGTTAATATGTTCAACAAAGTTCAATTGCTCATCCAAAATAACACCAAGATCTCTTATAGATGAAACTGATTTAAGAATAGTGCCATCAATTTTGTACGACGTAATGAATTTTTTATTGACTTTGAAAAAGCTAATGTGACTGCATTTGTCAATGTTTAGTGACAATTTGTTTATATTGCACCAATTTATTAAATTATCTAAGTCACTCTGTTATATATCCTGATCTTCAAGAGTATTAATTCTTCTATAAAGTTTTAAATCATCAGCAAATAATAAAAAATCACATTTGATTAAATATGAGCAAATATCATTAATAAATAAATTAAACAAAAGTGGTGCACAGTGTGACCCTTGCGGGACTCCTGATGGTACTTCTATTTAATTAGATCTATTACTACCAATTTTCACTTTTTGTTTACGACCTGTTAAAAAACAAATTCTCAGTTTTTCGGGCACCACGGGAGTAGCACAGGGTTTTCAGGGTTGCAAACTTGGGTATAAACTACTCTCAGGGGTCCTAATAACATATAAAACAATCGTAGATACATGCGCGTTTGCGATGTATGATGGTTTTATTGACTGGCCTATAGGAAAAAAAATAATTAGAAAGAGAACTAAATAACACTAGATCAAATTTCAACCAAGAAGTTTTCCCTAAAAAGGAAAATTTTGTTAATTATTATTTTACTAACACTATATTGTTTAAATGTTATTTGTGGCATTTCATAAATTATTTTTCTTCCTTTTCTTTTTTGGGATTTAGTACCACATTTCTTGAGATTCCTATCCAAAAAATTCGATTTATCTAAAAAATATTCAAATTAACCAGTTTAAAACTGGGAAATAACCTCTCCGCCTTTGACGTAATGTCAGAGAATCAGTTAGAGGGTGTTTTTTGACAACTAATAGGAATTCAATTAATACAAAAATACTGCGCTGACGTTTCGGAAACTATATCCGTTTCCTTTTTCAAAGTTTAGGCTTTAGATTTTTTTATGTAACGTTTATTTTACACGTGCCTAAAGTACCTACACGTTTTAGATAAATCGAATTTTTTGGATAGGAATCTCAAGGAATGTGGTAATAAATCCCAAAAAATAAAAGGAAGAAAAGTAACACTATATTATAATATTATAGAACATGTCGCCGGAATATCGATTTCGATGGATCAGTCTCTTTTTAAAAATAATTTACAAAAACTTTAATTTTATTCAATAATAAAATTGTTACATAAAAAGTACTATTCTACATGAGTTCTAAATAAAGACTGAATTTTTCAATGATGATATGAGCGAAGATGCTGTAATCTTTAGGTATCGGATTACTCTGGTGTTGCGTTGTCAGCGTCGCATCTTTAACGTCTCTTATGGGGAGTGGTGACATAATTCATCCCCTCGAAGATTCAACTACGTAGTACAGCGAGGAAGTTGAACATCTGACAGGATCATCCCTTCTTGTCGGTTTCCCTCGATGTCTGGTTGATTGGTAACACATTTGGCTGCTATTACTTTCTTATATGAAAAATATAAAATTGTTATAATTAATAAAATATATAGGAATAGAGTCCACGTGTTAGGAATGTAAGGTGTTCCATCATCAAAGATTATTTGGGGTTGGTTTTCGATTATTCGCTTTTTGATTCCTTGCAGTTCTTCTAGATTGATATTTTCTAAGTGGATGTTGAAATTTTGATGTTGTGTACGATTTATTTCTTGATCCAATTCAGGGAAGAATATTGGTTGGTTCTCATCAATGGTTTGTTCCTTGTTGATTATTTTTTATTCGTTGGTAATTATTTCACATCCCATTGGAATATTAATTAAGTAAGTTCCTAATAACTTTAGGACCTCTTCTTGTTGTTGCCATCTCATGATGATTGTTTCCTTGTTGTGTTGATTCGTCCAATTGCTTAATTATGGGTCTTGTTGTTTTGACTTCGATCTGCTTACAGACAGACGTATTTTTCATGTTCAATAATTGTATTTCACAGGGGCTGGTTTCAGTAACTTCTTCGATGTTGAGTTTTTTGCAAGCGTAATACTGTGACGTCATCTTCGTACGCATAAGTCACTTTCGAATGTGAAGTACAATTTACTTTTTAACAAATATTTTTATTGATTGGAATTATTACCTTGAATTGTCTCTGACTATAAATGGGTATTGGATATAAGTGATAATAATTAAATGTTTCAGGATACATGATTGGTAAACGAAGTAAATAAGTGATTTTGTTATTTAAGATATAACATTCAATTTCTATTAATTTTTCAATTAATAAAGTATTTTCCAGAGTTATCTTAAAAGGTAATTGTCCTGGCTTTATCGTTTTCTCTAGATTTAACGGGGGCGGTCCCAGTCGCTAACCTTATAAATTCCAACAGATGGAACTATATGTAGCTTTTGCCAATATAACCGTATTGACGTATTGTAATTTATCTACTATGAGATAGGTGGAGTGATGTGTTGTAATTTATCTACCCTTTGATAGATGGAGACATTACACTCACATCTTTTACATTATTATGACGCACAACCGCGCAAAATTAATTCGTTTTTATAACTACATTTACAATTTTTACGGATGATCATACATATTTAATTACTAGTGACTTTTTTCTGATAATGTTTTTAGATTTGACAGCTTGTTTTATCTAGTTATAAATATTTGTATTATTTTGTGATTTGGATATTTGTAGATATTTTTGTGTATTATTGTAACTGTTTGGACTTATAAATTATAAATATTTATAATATTTATTTGTGTCTTGGACAATTGTGTTTTTTATGGGTAGTGCTGTAAATAATCTAACTATTTGGGCATTATTATTTTTTTTTGTTATTACGACCATATGATTAACATAACCTTAAATTTATAGTTTTTGTAAATTTATTTTCAATTTTAATTTTAATTTTTGTAGTTCTAGCTTGGATCCATTATACAATTTAAAAGCTCATTCAGATAATAGACATATAAAGTTTTAATATTGTAGATTATTAAAAATATAATTATAGGTTGGATTTCCAACCAACAAAAAGCATCTTATTTTATTAGATCAAGGTAATTAAAACTTTAATAATTATGCACTGAACAAGATTTTAGTTGATAGTACAGGAACCCAGCAGAAATTTTTTGATAAAACCGACATAATATTCCAAAAACTTAGAAAACGCATAATTTTGAGGTTAGTTGTGACACCCCAGTTTGTATATTTTTCTTGGCATACCTGCCATACGTAAGTACCATTTTCCTGAGAAACAGAAATCATTTTCCTTCGGATATGTTTAGGGTTGGAGTAATAAAACATAAAACAGAAAGACATTATTTAATAATATATTTATTATATTTAATAGAATGATTGCATAATTATTAATAATAAGAATTGTTTTACAATCATATCAAACTATTATAGTGGTAGGTAGGTTCCTAACATGTTATTCTGAACAACTTGCTGTAGAAATCTGTTTCAATTTGGGTACCTACTTCCTTTTCTAATACAGCTGAAATACACACATTTTACTTTTTCCCACTTTTGCCAAACTAGCTGATTTCCAGCATATTATAGATGTTAATTAAGATTTTTCTCTTTGTTGGTGCAGCCATATGTTTAGGTGTTATGAACTTCGGCACTTAAAAATTTCACGTTCTCAATATAAAAATCGTTTATTACCATATTATTGTCGTTGTCTACAACTCGTAAATGTCAAATTCCTTTTCAATTTTACTCATCTTTTTAAATAATACTAATAATAAATAACACATTTCCAATGTTCATAGTTGTTAACTCATTTTCTTCTGTCAGCTGTCACTACCTGTCATTCACGTGCGCTTATGCGCAGCTTCAAAATTCGGCAACATGAGAATACATTCTCAACCAAGCCAGAGAAGAACGTGTGATCTTAAATTTATGTATCGTGCGTGTGATCGTTCTTCTCTGACCAAGCGTTAACCCTCTACGAGATTCTATTGGTGGTGCCTCATATGTACTTCAGGCACCATGGCACCAATAGGAATGGTTGGGAATGCCCCTTTATAGCAAACTGCTGCGGCGGTTTATATTCATCCTAAAATTTATTTCAATATTTTTATACGACCTTTCAAATAAATTAAAAGATTGACAGAATATTCAATTTATAATTTTGATTTTGCTGCCATCTACGAGACAGTAGCCAAAGTTCTATATGTCAATTCTTTAGTATCATTTCGAACCAAAAACCTTGTTTCCTGCATTATACAACGTATTTAATTTCAGTGATATTGGTTTAGTAGTTCGACAATTTTTCAATAATTACTTAATAAAAAATCAAAATTTAAACATGTATGTGTTTAATATAGCGTAGCGGATTGGACCAGAACCATTTTATTGAGATCACGACTTTTTTAATTATTTCAAAATTAGGTTAAAAGTTTACGAAGTTTAACAGCTTGGTAAGAAAAGAATCGTCATTTTCTCGAGTTTTTTAATAGTCCAGTACTATTCTACCGAGTTTTTTTTAAAAGCCAGTCAAAAAATATTTTGAATTGGTTCAGTGATGCGGCAGAAATTGTCGAACTACGAAGTGCTTATTTTAGGCAAATCTAACCTATTTTTCCGCCCACCTTAAGAGTTCGTTAAAAAGATCAGCAGTTTTTATTATGCTAGGATGCATGATATTTAATCTGGTGAATGTAATTGAATTCTCTATGTCTTGTAGAATACGGGCTATTAGTGTGACGTCAAAGTCGCCGCTGTATCCAAACAAACTTTAAGGTTATGAAGATTTAAATATTTTATAAAAGGAGATACCTACCGTTGATAGTTATATTCCTCGACTTTTGTCAAAACTGCTTTTAATACATTTAAAATTCACAAACGGAAACATCATATAATATACAAAACAAAGGTAAAATAGTTTGTTTGGATACAAAAAATGGCAGCTATATGTCATAATACGTCATCACTAATACAGCGTATTGAATTAATTATTTCGTACATATTTATAATTTGATTTAATACATCTTTTATAAAATTAGAATGTTTACGTTTTAAGTTTTGTTCAGCAATAGAGGCGATACGTTCGATTTCTTGTAATAGTTTTCCATTATGTGATATTTGTTGTATAGTTAAATTAAATTTGTTGATTATATATCTATAGAGATTGAATTTTGTTTTACAATATTTTCAGCTAGTTTGTTTTGATTACTTTGAATTTGTTTTATAATATTATCGTATCTTTCTCCATCTGAGGCGTCTAAATTACCAGTTATTGATTTGAATATAGAACTTAAACCGTTTATTAAACCTCTTTTAGTTCGATGAGGGTGTGGAATAACCTCTTTTAGCTTAATTTCGACCTTCTCTTTTGTAATGTTTAATATTTTCATGTAATTAGAAGTGTCTTCTGAGTAATTTTTATTTAAATGAATGCTATGCATAAGATTGTCCGATTGGTCATGTAATTTGTTAATTTCGGTAATGATTGGGTTTCAAGTCATAGTATTGTATTATTAATGTGTGACTGTATTCTTGTGCCTTTGCAAGTAAGTCCTAGTTTAAGTGGTATTAGTCCAGGGTTGTTTTCTAAGTTTTTGATTGTTATTCTCTCTTGTAATCAGAGTACAAGGGGAAACCTGAAAGATAATAATTAGGTAATTATTAAAGTCGTAAGTTTTCTTAAGTGGTCGTTTTAAATTGTCCATATGTATTTTGTTTTGGTCCTCTGTGGATATGGTTTTAAAGTTTTCATTTACTTCTTTTATTGTTATAGGCTTATGAAATTTATTTGCATTCTTTTGCCTAATGTGTTTTTTAACATAAGTTGTTGATTGGGGTTGAAATAGTGTTGGATCATCGCGTTTTACGTTTAGCTTTTCAATTATTTTTTCTTTACTTTCTATTAGGTTTTGATTTATTTTAGAGTACATTAATTTAGTTCTTTCCTTATAGTGCAGCAGTTTAGCTGGGATATTTCAACATATTGTGCACTTTTTGATAAAAGCACCAAATTTGGCACAGAGGTAGACCGATGTAATATGAACAATTTTGGATGTGGAGCCATCGGCCAACTACCCCCTGGCGGCCGTGGCTGCCACTTTCAAAAATGGCTGCCAGTAGACACCCGAAAGACAACAGAAGTTAGATAAAATTTGCTGCCGAAGATTTTAGTGAATGTTTATTGAATGTTTTGAATGAGAGATAGTTTGCAAGTTATATACAGGGTGGGTCAATAGTGCGTATTTCTTCTGTATCTCCTGTCTCGTTAGAGATAGAGGCATGAGGCATGGGTCAAAATTTTAATTAAATTGTGAGAAAAAGTACATTTTTTAAAATTATTATCAATTATGCAGGGCGATCCGTTAAAGTGGTAGATGAAAGAATATATATTTTTTAAATTAAATGACCGGATTTTTTTTATTATGTTTGAATACCACTATAATAGCCTATTCAGCGGTAAAATATTTTTAAAATTTGTTGGATAACCATCCAATGAAATGAAATAAAAAATATTTTTATGGAAAACTGACGTTTGCAGGTATCATTTTGAAAATTGATTTTGGAGAGTCATTTTTACGAGGGGTCATCCACTTCCGGAATCAGTGTACATCATGTCCGGAATACTCTCGGAATACTGGGAATACATTCGGAATACCCGGAATGCTCGGAATAATCCGGAATACTCCTGGAATACCCGGAATACTTTCGGAATACCCGGAATACTTTCGGAATACCCGGAGTACTTTCGGAATACTTAGGAATACCGGGCATATTTACAGGTACAGGGTGTTTCCGAGGGTGTTTCCTATAAAACTATACCCCCCCCCCCCTTATTTCGGTCAATTACCACCGATTTTAATTTTTCAAAAACCGGTCTAACACAGAATTTTCTGTAGATTTTGAATATGCTATTACTTTTTTTCCTACTTCAACCGTATACGAGGGGCAGAAAGAAGTATGGTTTTTTTAAATTTAGGGCGTTTCCTTCAAAACTATACCCCCCCCCTTATTTCGGTCAATTATTAACGATTCAAAATTTGCAAAACCTACACAGAATTTTTCGTAGATTTCATATTTGCTATTACTTTTTTTCTCCCTTCAACGGTATACGAGGGGTGGAAAAAAGTATGTTTTTTTTATGGAATGCCCTGTATTTTTTTACATATTTAGATTCACCCTACCTTTCTGATTATAAATATATATATAATACTTATACTATATGTAAAAAAATACAGGGCATTCCATAAAAAAAAACATACTTTTTCCACCCCTCGTATACCGTTAAAGGGAGAAAAAAAGTAATAGCATATATGAAATCTACGAAAAATTCTATGTGTAGGTTTTGAAAATTTTGATCAGTAAATAATTGACCGAAATAAGGGGGGTATAGTTTTTAAGGAAACGCACCAAGTTTAAATTCAATTCTTTACGCCATTTTTATAGCAAATATATAAGTGTCATATATATTTGTAATCAGAAGGACGAGGCGAATCCAAATACTTAAGTTCAGTTTTTAGATACAAGATTGTTTCCTTTTATCTTTATCCTCAGAAGCATTAAAACCTTCCCTTACAAATATGTAAAAATATATAGGGTGTTCCATTTAAAAAAACCATACTTTTTTCTGCCCCTCGTATACGGTTGAAGTAGGAAAAAAAGTAATAGCATATTCAAAATATACGGAAAATTCTGTGTTAGACCGGTTTTTGAAAAATTGGTGGTAACTAACCGAAATAAGGGGGGGTATAGTTTTATAGGAAACACCCTGTACCTTGGTAGAGTTTTGCAAGTAATTGATGACAGGTGTTTGACAAAATTTTTGAAGCAGGGTTTGGAAAATTTTGTATGGCCACCTCGATGGCCACGTAATGAAGATACAGTTTTCGTTAACAAAAAATTTATTTTCCATGGTCCAGTCACCCTGCTTGGAAGTGGGCCTTTCCAGATAAAACGATCAGATAAAAAATACAAGAATATAAAATTATGTCAGAATTAAGTAAATAAATAAATTTTTCCTATTAATGTATTTTATTTTCAAAATTAATATGAATTATACTTACTTATACCGGGTGACCACGGATTATGGTAAACCCCCGCCATTTCCACAATTTTTGAGCTATCCAAATGAAATTTTGCAGCAGTAATGTACGTCCAAAAAAACAAATTCATCTGTCAAAGTTACGTCTTTTAATTGTTTCTTCCATGACTAGTGTGATAAATAAGTAGTATAAAATGACGTGTTGTGTTCGATGATTTTTTCCCTTTTTTTATTACTTGCACATTGCAGATTTATCAACGATGGGCACATCAATGGATTTCATACAAAATGTATTATTTTATGGTATCGGTTTACCATTATGATATCTTTTGGGAAATTGCGAGGGAAATTGGTCAAAATGGACAAAAAGTGATTTGGTCAAATTTGAATACACGCCAAGACGCCATTTTTATATTTATTTTGTCGATCTAATGTTTTGGGAGTTATACCAGTACATTTGAACCAAATTAGACCAATCATGGCATTCTAGATTAAAAAATTAAATTGGCTCTAAAAAAATCAAGTGGGCTTAAAGAGTCCCCAAAATAGTTTTATCGTACTCAGAATTTTCTCAGTATTCCAAAAATGCAATAATATATAGGGTGTTCCATTTAACATTCCAAAGTTGAGGTCACTTACGTCGAAAAAAAATAGGATGGGCCAAAATGAGTCTTTTTGGACGTACATTACTGCTGCAAAATTTCATTTGGAAAGATAGCTCAAAAATTGGCGGGGGTTTACCATGATCCGTGGTCACCCGGTATATTAAGAACCAGTTTTTTAGGTCACTCATTGCTGAAATAAGTGTACATTTTGTCCGGAATACTGCGAAACATATTCGGAATACCCGGAATACATTCGGAATACCCGGAATACATTCGGAATACCCGGAATACTCGGAATAATCCGGAATACTCCCGGAATACCTGGAATACTCCCGGAATACCCGGAATATGTTCGGAATACCTGGAATACCTCGGAATTCCCTGTAGTATTCCCAAAACGGGAATCAGTGTACATTTTTTGGGGTAGTGGATGACCCCTCGCATTTTTATTTCTTTGACATGGTAGTAGTGTATACCATACTTTAACTATTAGTTGATGTAGAAAATATTTCTTTCATACAAGGTGTTCATAAGCGCACTGCTAACTTATAAATGGAACACCCTATATATTTTTGTAAAAAATTGTGTACCTAATTTTTATTTCTCTGCAACTTTGATATGATATGCCCCATACCTAAAATGAATAATTTTCTAGATGTAGTTGTTTACGTGTAAATAGGTATGTTTTATTCAGAAAAGTCAACGTGCCATTGAAATTATTTCATAGAAACAAAGACATTTAATTTCAGTTACTTTCAATTTTGTTGCAAACCTCCTAGTTTTCACTAAAAAATAAATTTTACGAAGCAGGAATTAATTGATATGTATACCCTTGGTGAAAGTGACAGAAATTGTTTTCTGGCCTCCAGAATTTACGCTCAAAAGTATTCTCACAGAACCCATCCACAAGAAGCATCTTCCAAAAGTTTAAAAAACAGATTTGAAGAAACAGGTGACATTTCCTATAAAAAAGTCGTTATCTTCATTTGTAGTCCTTTTTCTACGATTGACTTTTTTATAAGAAATAATAATAATAAATAAATACACCACATGTAATTACGACCCCCTTTATCCCAGAAGGCTCTAGAAGAGCCTTGTGCGGGAGGGGGCTACACATTTAAAGACAAGAGACACACATCCAATATCCGTGTATAATGGAAAAATCCCTCTCACAGTATTTTCCATTGCCACGACCGGGATTCGAACCCGGGACTTTTGGATGAGAGGCAGGTACACTACCATCTCGACCATCAGTCATGCCACCATTTTTACAAAAATATATAGGGTGTTCCATTTGAAAAAGTTGATTTTGGTAGTTTGAATATTTATAAGTTAGCAGTGCGCTTATGAATATCAACGTTTAATAACTAAATTATTAAGGCTGTGTCAACGATTCAGTTAACCATTCGTTATAACCAGTGATAGTTGGAGGGAACGACCGATATTCGATTAAGTCAACCAGCCGCTGTCACAACATCTGATTTAACTCTTGGCCGCTGACTTCAACGCAGGTCGTGGCAAGCTTTTAATATATCCATATCTCGATATCGATAGATTAACGGTAGCCGTCGACAATGAATGCTTCCTCGTATACAGGTTTCGCAACTTCCTGAACTAAAGATACTACACTAGATAGACACTACGCACAATACACAATTCACTTCTGACTCCTGCCCAGACAGGTCTAGTTCGATCACTCCTCTTTGGCTTCAGCCGAAGGGTCTCTGTCGCACAATGCGAGGGTCATAGATTAAGGGGTCAACACAAATGCTTACTTACAACTAGAATGCAATAAAAGACAAAATAGATATATAAAGATATATTGTATAATAATCAATCTATATAAGAGCTTCACCAAACAAGGTCTACCACCATAACCACGATACCCCCACAAGGGGTCAGCGACCGCGACGGCCGCGCTTAAAGGAGAGTGATCGATTGCCGAAAGAGAATTATATTACATGGACGTGACTGGCAATTTAGTGAGTGGGATTTATGAATGAAATAGGTAAACACCTTTACTTAAAATTTATTGTAATATTCTCCAAAAGTTCAAATATGCACCGTTAGACGTCCGTGGATCTTTCAGAAAAGGAATTCTCTTCGAATGTGATTTCACGAGGCGGTCACTTGGTACTTATACGGATCTGCTCCGGTACCCTATCACGCCGCCCTTAGGCTAATCTAGGCTAATAGTGCCCAAAAATGGGGTATCTCTCATATGCCGGATCATGAGGAGGTCTCCCATATATATACGGAAAGGATCCGGTACCACTTCATCTCGCCACGTGGCATCGCAAAATTTTCACTATCTCACTTTTTTATTCAGTTCCTAAAATTTAAAATGGTGCTAGCAGACACGATCCCGGTAGAGACGATGACCAATGGGAAGACGAGGCCCGCTCAACCTCCCATATGAAGCTAAGGTCACGGACTCACGAGGAATTCCAGAACGCGAGGGTAGAGTGAATCTATTCTTCCGTAGACCAGCGCGACCATGAGGTGGATCAGTCTATGGTAGATCTGATCAAGAGCTACTGATCTACGGTAGATTCACTCTCGCGCCTATGTGGATTCTTCCTCGCGATCCGTTAGACCGGCTTATGACCATAATCATTTGCGCCATGATTATGTTGTCCAGTCCGTCCATTGAGGATTCGGCACTGGCTGAGGATAATGCTTATCCTTGGTCGTCTCTACATGCTGCATCGTGTCTGGATGCTTTCGTTCAAGAGTGGGATAATGGCCTAAAAAGGATAAATGTAATTTGGAAACTGTACTGAAAATCGAATTTATAGAAAAAATCCTGATATGCACGAAATCATGCATATCAGGCAAAAAGATGGAATTTTGGGGTTTAGGAACTGTAGTGAAATTTGTGATAATTTTTGTAAAAAAATGGTGTATATGGAACAGATGTTCCATACACACCATTCAAGCCTTATGCTTGTATGCTTATGTCTAAAAGGATATTTGTACTTATAGCTACTTATACTGCTTCTCCTGCGTACGTTAACATGAACACCTTGTATGAAAGAAATATTTTCTACATCAGCTAATAGTTAAAGTATGGCATACATAACTACCATGTCAAAGAAAAAAAATTACTCTCCAAAAATAAGTCCAAAATAAATTTTCAAAACGATACCTACCTGCAAACATCAATTTTTCACAAAAATATTTTTTATTTTATCAACCATCCAACAAATTTTAAAAATGTTTTACCGCTGAATAGGCCATCATATTGGTCTTCAAACATAATTTAAAAAATTGGGTCATTCCATTTAAACAATATATATTCTTTCATCTACCACTTTAACGGATCGCCCTGTACGCCGCTGTACTATTATGTTCATTAACGTTTTCGATGTCCATGTCAAAGGGGTTTTCGTTATTAATATGTCCGTTAATTATTTCTATTGGTTTTAGTTTGGTCGCTGAATGAATCGAGTTATTGTATGCTAATATTGCATATGTCATTTTTATTTGTATCGGGGTTTTTAGGAAGCCTCGAGTATTTAATAACCGAATATGTTCAATTAAAGTTGAATGTAATCTTTCCACGGGGCTATTAGATTGTGGATGATTAGGTGAACAAAAGTGTAAGTTTATTTTATGTAATGCAAGTACCTAATTCAGTGAATACAGAATTTTTGAATTCTGTTCCTCAGTGGCGGCTCGTGGGTTCAGAAATGCGTGAAGAGGTCAGAGCTAACAAGCTGTGTACACGGGGCAAGAGCTGCAGGGGTGCGGGGGGCGGTAGCCCCCCGCGAAGCGCCGCAGGCGAAAATTTTTCAGGAATTTCAAGGTCATTGTGTTTTACAAGTACCCCAAAATTTGTATTAAACTCTACATTGACATTAATAAACGTGGCTTTTTTAATGCCTGTTCATTGCGCGAGATAAATTTTTAAGATCGTCATATCCAGATTTTGACCAAACATCCCGATTTGAAAATAATACACAGGGCCAACAAAATAATTTTTTTAAAGTTAAACTCGAAGTTAAACTACCAGTTAACCAATTGCATTTATCCGAGCATTTATTATACCATGCATCAATGAAACCACGAGATTGTTTACCTTGATTAATTAAAGTTTTACTTAGATCTGGTCGTGATACTCCACATGTTTATGTAACGCCCGCGTAATATTTAATAAATCCGTGAATCCATCCCTATTCCAAACTAAGTGTTTATTAGAAAAGAGCAAGCAAAACATTGTTTGCAAAATGTCACTGGTACATAACCATTTATACTCCGAAAACCAAGAAGATTTAAAATTAATATTATAAGACTTGCCACTTTTTTTTAATTCTTTTTTGGCAAAAATCGACAGAACAACCGTAGGTCGTCCGTTACTTAAATTGTCTCGTTTGTCTTCGTCCTTCCAACGACTGAATGGTGTTTCCAACAAATTGCAAACAATATCGTTAATTGGATTCATTATTGCCACCACACAACACACACACTACGTTTAATGTCTAAACACACAATACACATCAAGTTAACATTTAAAAATTCGTAAACTAAGATATAATAAATAATAAAAATGTGCGATGCACAATGCACATAAATATAAATCGCCAACGGCGTTTGCGAAATCAATATTGCATAAGCTTATGACAACCCGAAGCACACTGGTCTGCCACATGATGAGTATGATGACCGTCGACCGAACTCTTCACTTGTGCGTGCCAAGGAGTGGGAGTTCGTCCCTTCTGTGAAACCGTTGCCATGGCAACGCACTGTGCTGGTGCAGATTTAGCGGTTTTGACTCGACGCTCTTCACCACAAACAAAGTCGGCTATGTACGTACACGTACAGGTCTACCTACGACCTACGTCTTATTCTTTTTATATTGCACAACGTTTACATGTGTGTAACGTATGATAAATATATTAATAATATTTATTAAATATACTTATTATTATTATATTACGTTAGTAATTAAGAAAATATATTTTGATAATATCTTCGATGAACGAATACCGAGTTAAAAAAATAATATTGAATGAATATTTTTGGTGAAGAGGCACTTCACCTACTTCACCTGAATAGCCGCCACTGCTGTTCCGTCATCAACTACTATTTGTTTCGGTACGCCATGGTATGAGAAGAATAATATTAAATTGTTTACAATTTCGATAGAAGCGAGTGATGGTAATTTATATGCTTGTGCGTATTTAGAAAATGTATCTATTACAGTTAAAAATTTAGTTTGTTCTAATGTAAAGCTATCTATAATCTGTCTCACCAACAGAAATAAATAGACTCCTCCCCATTAATTTTATGGTTGCGCAGAACGGTGTGCGCAATAGTCAGTTTTACTTAATGAAATTAATGAAAGCTGTGATAGCCATCAGATTTCGATGAAAACCTAACCTAAAAAAGGGTTAATAAATAAATAATAAATACACCACATGTAATGACGACCCCCTTTATCTCAGAAGGCTCAAGAAGAGCCTTGTGCGGGAGGGGGTAACACATTTAAAGACAAGGGACACACATCCAATATCCGTGTATAATGGAAAAATCCCTCTCACAGTATTTTCCATTGCCACGACCGGGAATCGAACCCGGGACTTTTGGGTGAGGGGCAGGTACGCTACCATCTCAACCATCAGTCATAGTCAGTCGTTTTAACATTTAATCATATAATATTAATCGTTTGCATTACATACCTTAATACTTAACTTAAAATACGAGGGACCTTGCATATAATTTATTTTACTTCCAAAAGCTAATAAACCACATCTTTTAGTAAATTTAAGAACCTCTTCGCATATATTTTTGAAAAGAAAATAAAAATTCCAGCCTAATTTTCCATTTAAAATTCAAACACATCTATAAATTGACGTCATATGAAAACGCCTTGTCATTGGTTGTGATATGTCACGAAGCAGGTCGACATAATATTATATAAGTTTTTCGATGCTTCTCGTCTAACGGCACTTTAAAATGTTTTTGCTGGTGTGGAAATCGTTGTACTTTTACAATCGGGTACCGTGCAATATCGATAATCCATTCTTTCAATATATATCGCTCTATGATCTCTAAGAAAATTAAGAAAATAAAACAATAAAACACGCAAGGCCTCAGCGCTCGTTATTGTGCATCATTACATCTTGGCTGAATATTCGTTTACTTTAAAGGATAACCTGAATTGAAATCTACATGTAGAGGGTAGTATTTTCGATTTAAATATTTAATATTGAAGTTTTCAGTGCATAACGTTTGATATTTAACTGTTCCGTCCCGACGCCATTTATTTTTAATTATTGTTTTTTGTATATATATATATAATTTTGTTAGAAATAAAATACATTTCATTTTCATTTATACTCACCGTGTAATTTATGCGCGGTAAAAAAGAGATTTTTTGTGACTCCTATCCCCTCCATGGGAGACGAAGAATAAAAATCGATGAGTTCTCGATAAACTGTCAATGTGATCAGACCCGCTTTTATATTTATATTTTTCAACCGCATTTCTTTATTCCGTTATATTGCATCGCCGATTTTTTTGTGTTTGTTATATTTGTGTGCAAGAGAAGAGAACCTGCCTAGAAACTTTAAGAGCGCCACCGGTACCGGCCCAAACGGCCTCTAGAAGCACCCACATCGGCTTTTCTGACATCAGGATTTATAAAAAATAGGTAGGTCCAATTCATCTCTTTTTCGTTAAACCCGCAAAAATACAGTCCACTGATACGGTTATTATTTAACCGCAACATAATTTTGGTCCTTCTATCCAGGATATTTCTTTCGTATTCAAGTTAATTATTTTAAATTTTTTACGTAATTTTTGTTAAAATAGTTCAAAAATCATTTGCATTTAAATAGTCAATTTCATAATATTTTCACTCATTCTTTATCATTTAACTTACAACTGTATTTTATTTCTGCTAAAATTATTTTATTAAAATAATTTCATTAATTTATATCTTGCCATTTTTGCGATTTAGAAGAGAGACAGCGTATTTGGTACCAGCACTATCAGCGGTTTCGACCCGTTCAGTTTCAGTCATATCAGTTAGACGCAATTTTTTGTGCCGCACTTTAAAACTAATAAACAGTTTTTTGTTCATTTCGCCTTTAATTCTATTTATTCCATATAATTCTTAAAATGGCTGATAAGACAAAGAAACTCCGCACTTTCAGATTAAATGAAATTACCAAAATGCACGAATTGTATAATATCGCTCAAATGGCCATAGACAGCTTAGCATCTCGTCGATCTTTTAAAGTTCGATATGAAGTCATAGGGAACATTAAGGAGGAATTCCATAAAAATCACAATGCTATCCTTGGTATATTAGCTTCATTAGAGGAAGCAGATATGGAAGCCGAAAATCAAATTCGCGAATCATTTGATAATGAATATTTTGAAATTAAAGTTATTTATTCTGATTTATTTGAAAACCAAGAACAACGTGTAAAAAAAGACGAGGTTGTAAATACTTATTCGCATGTTAATTTGCCTCGCATAGAGTTGATTAAATTTAAGGGAGATTTAAAAACTTTTCCTTCATTTATAGACATGTTTAACGCTATTGTTCATAATAATAAGATGTTATCTGACATTGAAAAATTTAACTATTTAATTTCTTCTTTAATAGGTCCTCCGCTAAGTATAGTAAAATGCATTCCTATGACTTCCGAAAATTATAAAGTTGCTTATGAAAGTTTAATACAGCGTTATTCTAATAAACGTTTATTAACTTCCGCACATTGGATAGAAATTGAAAATGCTAAAAAGGTGCATTCAGAAAATCCTCAGGCTCTTAGGTATTTGTTAGACATTTTTCAAGAAAATCTATCTGCATTGCAGAATTTGGGTCTCCCTGTAAAGCACTGGGATTTCATTTTAGTACATATGTTATTGAATCGTCTCGATCAAAACACCGTAACCCGTTTCGAATTGCATCACCGTTCTAATGAATTGCCTACCTTTAAAAATTTAAAGGATTTTTTAGAAAGTCATTGCAATGCTCTGGACACTTTAGCCTTTTCTGTACCTCATAATAAAATTATCAAGTCTTCGGCGTCCTCTGGACGTCCCGCTAGCGCTTCATTTTTTGCTAATACTAATACTACAATAATTTGCTCTTTGTGCAAAAAAAATCATCTCTTATATAAATGTCAGGAATTTCAAAATAAATCACCTAAAGAGAGATATCATTTCGCAAAGGAAAATCGCTTATGTGTCAACTGTTTAAGTTCTTCACATAATTTTAAAATGTGTAATTCCACATCCACTTGTCGCAAATGTCAGCAAAGACATCATACTCTATTGCACTTTGAAAAAAATGATACCTCTACTATACGGGATGATGTTTCCGATACGCCCATAATGCAACCTGTTCCCGTGCAAGTACAGTCTGCACAACCTACCGCTAGTACTTCCGTAGTTGCTCCGTCAATGCATTCTTTCTCAGGTTTTTCACCACAAACTACCCCCGTGTTACTTGCTACCGCTTTAATAGAAATTTCAGATAAATATGGTAATTTTCATAAGTGTAGAGCACTTATTGATTCCGGGTCTCAAACTAGTTTTATCTCCCAAAAATGTGTTAACCGATTAGGCCTAAAACATTTCAATACTTCTCTGTCAATTCAAGGTTTAGGGCCTATGGATACTTTCAAAAGTTCGAGTGGAGTGTCTCTTGTAGTACGCGCTGTTGGCGAATCAACGCCTTGTTTAAATTTGTTGGCTATTGTTTTGCCAAAAATTTGTAATAATTTACCTACCGTTAGTTTTGCCTCAGATACTTTCTCTCATTTTAAAAATTTGAAATTGGCGGATCCAACGTTTAATATACCAGGGGCGATAGATATTTTATTTGGTGCTGATGTTTTTCCTAATATCATTCAAACTGGTCGAATTGTTGGAGATGCTGATCAACCCATGGCTTTAAATACTGTGTTTGGATATATATTGATGGGAAAATTACCTATCACTTCTTTACCTGTAATTAAATCATTTTTTTGTTCTCTTTCGACACCCCCTGTAGAAGACATTCTAAAAAAATTTTGGGAAATTGAAACTGTTCCAGAGGTCACTTCAATATCTCCTGATGATAAACTGTGCGAACAAAAATTTATAACTACTTTTTCTCGGAATCAAGAGGGTAGATTTATCGTGTCGCTTCCTTTTCGTAACGATGAACCTGTTTTTCCACAATCTCGTAATTTGGCTTTAAAATATTTTCTTTCGTTAGAGAGTCGATTACGAAGAGATCCCGCGATATATAAACAATATGCTACTTTTATGCAAGAATACTTAGATTTGGGGCATATGGAGCTTTTAGACTCTCCTCCTAATTCGCAAAAAATTTATTATATTCCGCATCATTGTGTACTGAAACCGGAGAGCAGTACTACAAAGTTACGAGTAGTATTTAATGCTTCTGTTAAAATTCCGCCTTCTTGTTCACTTAATGACACTCTTTTGACAGGCCCCAAGTTACAAAGAGATATTGTCACTATTTTGTTACATTTTCGTCTACATAATATAGTTTTCACCGCAGATATCAGGCAAATGTATCGACAAATTTTAATTAATCCCGCTCACACCAATTATCAGAGAATATTATGGCGTTTCACACCTGATAGCCCTATTCAAGATTTTCGTTTAAAAACCGTCACGTACGGTATATCTTCCGCCCCTTATCTTGCCATACGTACTTTATTGCAATTAGCAGAGGAGGAAAAATCCGACTTTCCTTTGGCTGCTAATATTCTAAGGTCAGATACTTATATCGATGATATAGTCACTGGAACTTCTTCTCTGGAAGAAGCTCATCATTTAAAAAATCAGTTAATTGGTCTTTTGCAGAAAGGAGGCTTCGAGTTAAGAAAATGGGCTAGTAATGATCCCGATTTATTAACTGATTTCCCTGCATCTCACTTGTCTGGTGATCCCCTGTTTTTTGATGACCAGTGTATTTTAAAAATATTAGGTTTACATTGGTACCCCGCTCTTGATACCTTTTCATACAAAGTTTCGCCTCTAGAAAGATCATGTACTAAACGTCATATCTTATCAGAGCTAGCTCGAATCTTTGATCCGCTAGGTTTCTTGGCTCCGATTACTTTCTATACTAAATACATCATTCAACTGTTATGGCGTTTACATGTAGATTGGGATGAGACACCCCCTGAGGATGTTCTCTCTCTTTGGGAAAGATACAAATCTGAACTTCCATTACTGTCACGTGTTCGCATCCCTCGTAAAATATGTATTGCTTATGATTTATCGTGCGAGGTTCACGGTTTCTGTGATGCATCTTCAAAAGGCTACTCTGCCGTGGTGTACTTTAGAGTACTGGACAAAACCGGCGAAGTTTCTACCTCTTTTGTTTGTGCAAAATCTAAAATATCACCACTGCGCTGTATTTCTATTCCGCGCCTTGAACTTTGCGCTGCCGTACTGCTCGCTGATTTGTTGTCTTTTGTCTTACGTACATATCAAGGTAAAATACGTTTTGATAAGATTTGTGCTTGGTCAGATTCCACGGTTGCGTTATCCTGGATAAAGTCCTCACCATCTCGATGGAAAACCTTTGTGAGCAATCGAGTGAGCTTTATACAGGATAAAATTGCCCCCGAAAATTGGTATCATGTTTCTTCGTGTGATAATCCCGCAGATCTTGCCTCTCGAGGTCTATTCGCATCCGAGTTACTTCACAATTCCTTATGGTGGGCGGGGCCTAGTTTTCTGAGAAATTCCCACGTTTCCGGGTCATCGTCGACTTCAGACGTTATTTTGTCCTCTGAAGTACTTACCGAGGAAAAGAAGATTGTTCTACATTCTGTAGCCGCTCTAGACATTTTTGACGTTCTTTTAAATAAATATTCTTCCCTTAGTAAAATTCAACGCATTGTCGCTTATGTTTTGCGATTTATACATAACGTCAGAAATCCCGCTACCAAAAAAAATTGTCTTTTTTCGCTTGTAGATTTAAATCAAGCATTGTTCATTCTAGTAAAACGCTCCCAAGTTTTAGCATTCTCTGATGTTTTCCTACGACTTCAATCCAAGCAACCTCTTTCAAAACCTTTTCGAAAATTAAGTGTTTTTTGTGATGACCAAGGTATTTTAAGAGTGGGAGGTCGACTTCACCACTCTAATTTATCCTATGATAAAAAACACCCCATCGAATACTTTCACAAAAAATATTTGCATGCTGGTCTACAATCTGTGAATTTTTTAATTGTCCAACAATTCTGGATATTGTCTTCAAAAAAATCGATAGGTAGTGTTTTGTCGAAATGTCATACCTGTTGGAAACTTCGCCCTGTTCCTTGTCAACCGATTATGGGTCAGTTGCCTCTTCCACGTATTTCACAAGTAAAAGTTTTTTCCCATGTTGGTGTGGATCTAGGGGGGCCGTTTCATATTACTTTAGGCAAAACACGTGGTGCTAAAACCTTAAAAGCATACATTTGCTTATTTGTTTGCTACGCTACAAAAGCACTTCACCTCGAATTGATATCCGATTTATCCACCGACTGTTTTCTTGCTGCACTTCGTCGGTTTGTTGCACGTCGCGGCCGATGTAACCACATCTATAGCGATTGTGGTACCAATTTTGTGGGTGCTTATAAACAAATTATATCGCTTCTTAAACCCGCTGCCGAATCTGAGGCTATAGAATGGCATTTTAACCCCCCTTCCGCTCCGCATTTCGGTGGTCTTTGGGAGGCGGGGATTAAATCCGTGAAAACGCATTTGTACCGTGTAATTGGTGGACAAATCCTTACATACGAGGAATTTTACACCGTGCTCGTTCAAATCGAGGCTTTTTTGAATTCGCGTCCTTTGACGCCTGTAAGTTCAGATCCTAACGACCTTTCGGTTTTAACGCCTGGGCATTTTTTAACCCTTGAGCCCCTAACTGCTATGCCTGAAACAGATTTAACCGACGTGCCTATGGGACGTTTAAGTCGCTGGCAATTACTACAACGTCTACACCAGGATTTTTGGTCCCGTTGGCATCGCGAGTACCTACATACGTTGCACCAGAAAAGTAAATGGACTTCTTCCTCTGATTCCATTGTACCGGGGTCCATGGTTGTAATTAAAAATGCCTTGGCTCCTCCGTTACACTGGCAACTGGGACGTATTGTTTCTGTACATCCTGGTGCAGACGGGGTGGTTCGCGTTGCTACGGTGCGCACTAGTAAAGGATTGTTGAAGCGTCCTGTTGTTAAGTTGTGCCCATTGCCTCTTTCTAAATCGTAAAATACATTGTATTTTAGGTGGGCGGTATGTTCCGTCCCGACGCCATTTATTTTTAATTATTGTTTTTTGTATATATATATATAATTTTGTTAGAAATAAAATACATTTCATTTTCATTTATACTCACCGTGTAATTTATGCGCGGTAAAAAAGAGATTTTTTGTGACTCCTATCCCCTCCATGGGAGACGAAGAATAAAAATCGATGAGTTCTCGATAAACTGTCAATGTGATCAGACCCGCTTTTATATTTATATTTTTCAACCGCATTTCTTTATTCCGTTATATTGCATCGCCGATTTTTTTGTGTTTGTTATATTTGTGTGCAAGAGAAGAGAACCTGCCTAGAAACTTTAAGAGCGCCACCGGTACCGGCCCAAACGGCCTCTAGAAGCACCCACATCGGCTTTTCTGACATCAGGATTTATAAAAAATAGGTAGGTCCAATTCATCTCTTTTTCGTTAAACCCGCAAAAATACAGTCCACTGATACGGTTATTATTTAACCGCAACATTAACAATTAATCACTTTTTGCTTTCAAAATAGATTAATAAAAGTATTAATAACCTCAAAACATTGAACTGTCAATTTCGACTGTCAAGTGTCAAACACTTGTTGAACTACGCTGCTGGCAAGGCTTGCGCTGCTGGCTACCCAAAATCCGTCCAGTTTAGATTATGTGACGTCAGCGGAACGAGCCTCGTGACGTCACATGGCCACGCCTCGTTTTGGCGCGCCCGATTTAATTTCAAACTTCGATTGCTTATAAAATTATTATAAGTAAACGCTTTAAAAATAGTATATTATATTACTAGGAGTAGAACGCACTCTTTTTTTGTGTTGAGCCCAGGATTTGCAGCTGAGGCGAAGCCGAAGCTGCAAACTGGGCGAAATACAAAAAAAGGCGTTCTACTCCTTGTAATATATACTATTTTTTCTTCAAGCGTATTAAAATGCAAACATTTTTTTATTTATTTATTATAAATGTACAGTTATTCAAATTAGCTCATCACAGCGACAGGCGCCTGTGACTCCGAATATCAACATAACCACTAATGAGTAATGACATAATATATGACAGATGGTTTGTAGCGTCACCGGCCGCTCTGGTGGCTTTTCGTACTAACATTAATCGTTTTTTAGCGTTGACCAGGTCAAGAGATTTCGCTCATTATTGGTCATTGTCTGGTCAACTACACTTTCGGTTTGGTTTTGGTCATACGACCAAAGCGCGAAAATGTATGTTTTGTGATTTTCGGTCTTCCTTAACCACACATTTTCTGTACGAAAATTAACCTTGCAGAGTACTTTGCTAATGTGACCTATTTGTTTACAAGAATTGACATTGATAATGGAATAATTTTAGATGATTACCTACCTTTTTCTTCATAAATTCTTTTATATCTATGGATCATCTATCACTTTTGTATATTTTGTTATTTTCAACCAGTAGACTAGTTTCTCTCATTTTAGACAATTTTCTAACCCTTTATAAGTACCTATATATATGTTGAATATATATCAAAATTGCCGCTTTATTATCGCCACCTAGATATATGAATATTGTACTGTAGACATGGTTTTATCTTTGACAGAATAATAAACAAGTCAGTCTGTGCTGAAAACCAAAAACTTGCGTTTTATTTAACAGGTTATGGGCCCAGTCCCACGTTTTTAACCGTTATTAAGTTCTTTTGAGTTGCACAAGTATGGCTAATAATTTGATTTCGAATGTTCCTAAATTATTGGGACGAGAGAATTATGATGAATGGGCATTTGCCGTTGAAAGTTTCCTCGTGTTGGACGGCTGTGAAAAAACCATCACCGGTTTAGAAGGGAACGCCGACAAAGTGGCTAAAGCCAAAGCAAAATTAATTTTGACCATTAATCCCCCTCTCTACGTTCATATAAAGGAAGCGAAGACTGCCAAAGAAGTTTGGGATAAATTAAAATCTTTATTCGACGATTGTGGCTTCACAAGAAAAATAGCCCTATTGCGAACACTTATTTCGACAAGGTTGGATAGTAGTGAATCAATGGCAGCGTATGTGAACCAAATAGTCGAAACTTCCCAAAAATTGAGAAGAACGGGATTCAAGATTGACGAAGAATGGGTCGGGTCGCTGTTGCTGGCAGGTTTACCTGAAAAATTTTCACCAATGATCATGGCTGTGGAGCATTCAGGGATCGACATCAGTGTAGACGCCATTAAAACAAAATTGTTGGACATGGAAGGAGACGTCTCAGATGCCAGTAAAACAGGTAGTGCTTTTGCCTGTAAAACGTTAAGCAACAAACCCAAGCATAATTTTGGCCACCGTGATCAGTCATCTGTCAGTTCCAGTGTCAATACTGTCAATGTCAAAAAGGACATAAAATGTTATCAGTGTAAACAAATGGGTCATTTTAAAAGTCAGTGTCCAAACAAGCACACATACAATTCATCCGAAAGAAAGAATCATCATGATCCAAGAAAAAGAAATAACGCGTTTAGTGCTATATTTCTGGCTGGACAATTTAATAGAAATGATTGGTATGTGGACTCGGGTGCGAGTTTTCACCTTACGCCGGATGCAAACAGTTTAGAAAACATATTAAACCAACCAGATATTCAGGAGATTATGGTCGCAGATGAAGCACAACTAAGTGTTAGTTGTGTTGGAAATGTTAACCTTACAACTTTGGTGGGCGATGAGAGATATAGTATTATAATAAAAAAGGTACTACGTGTTCCAGGTTTAACAACCAACCTCTTGTCAGTAAGCCAATTAATAGAAAATGGAAATTCAGTCATTTTCGATGAACATTGTTGCAAGATTTTTAATACGGAAGGAACACTTGTGGCAGTAGCAGATTTAGTTAACAATGTATACAGATTAAATGCTGAAAAGTCCTACCACTGCTTGTTAGCTATGTCAACTAAAGTATCAGGTGTTACTTGGCATAGAAGATTTGATCACATAAATTCCTCTGATCTAATTAAAATGAAAAATGGTGCAGTAAATGGTATCGTATGTCATGGTGAGATTGATCGTGGCAGTAGCAATTGTGTTGTTTGTTGTGAGGGCAAACAATCGCGGTTATCTTTTAAGAATCAAGGCACAAGAGGAAAATCTGTGCTAGAAGTTATACACACAGATCTCTGTGGACCAATGGAAACAAAATCTATAGGCGGGTCCAAATATTTTTTAATATTTGAGGATGACTTCAGCCGTATGTTATTCGTTTATTTTTTGAGTTCCAAGGACCAAGTGCTTGAGCGTTTTAAAAGGTTCAAGAATGAAGTGGAAAACAAACAAAACTGCAAGATAAAGATTCTGAGGTCGGACAATGGAGGTGAATACTGTAGTAAAGAATTCGAAAAGTATTTACAAGAGAATGGCATAGTTCACCAAAAGACAAATCCTTATACGCCAGAACAAAATGGTTTGTGTGAGAGAATGAACCGAACGATAGTTGAAAAGGCGAGGTGCTTACTATTTGATGCAGATTTAGAAAAGAAATTTTGGGCAGAAGCGGTTAACACTGCCGTGTATCTGAAGAATAGATCAGTAAGTGCGATTTTGAATGACAAAACACCTTTCGAGCTATGGAATGGGCAGAAACCAGAAGTAAGTCATATAAGAATCTTTGGAAGCCAGGTTATGACTCATATTCCCAAAGTAAATAGAAAAAAGTGGGATAGAAAGGCAGAAAATATGCTGCTTGTTGGTTTCGGTGACCACACTAAAGGTTATAGATTGTACAATCCAAAGACTAACTCGATAGTCACTAGTAGAGATGTAATCATTATGGAAAATGAAGCAAAAGAGTCACAAATACTAATAAGTACAGATGCGAGTTCAGAAGCAGAAAAAACTACCGAAGTGATAGATTCAGTGGGAATAGTGAGATTTCTGAAGAATTTGAAGATTGTCAAATAAAAAATGATCACGTTGAGGATAGTGATCATACATTAGAAAGTGAAGAAGTAACGATTCCAGAAACGTTAAGAAGATCCAGTAGAGAGCCAAAGCCAAAAAGGTTCGACAATCATGTAACCTATATGTGTACTGTAGATACCATGAATCTAGAAGATGACCCGTGTACAGTGTCTGAAGCATTATCGAGACCAGATAAAGAAAGGTGGAAGGAAGCAATGTTGGAGGAAATGAACGCGTTTCAAGAAAACGATGCCTGGGAATTAACTGAATCGCCAGCAGATGGTCGTGTGGTGCAATGTAAGTGGGTATTCAAAAGGAAACGGGGAAGTGAGAATGAAGTACGGTACCGAGCCAGATTAGTGGCGAAAGGTTTCACACAAAAACAAGGTATCGATTATGATGAAACTTATGCACCAGTAGTTCGTCATTCAACTTTGAGATTGTTAGTAGCTTTATCGGCTCAGTTAGATTTATGTATTAATCATATAGATGTAACTACTGCATTCCTGAACGGAGTTTTGGAGGAAACTGTTTTTATGAGACAGCCTGAAGGTTTTAAGGTACCTGGTAGTGAAAATATCGTATGCAAATTAAAAAGAGCTATTTACGGGCTCAAACAGTCCTCCAGAACTTGGAACAGGAAAATAGACATTGTACTGACTTCCCTAGGATATAAGAAATCAGATCTAGAACCTTGCTTATATATAAAAAGGGCCACAGATAATTTGATAACTATTATTGCTTTGTATGTCGATGACCTTTTTATATTTTCAAATAATTCAAATGAAAATGAATGTTTAAAAAATGAACTAGGTTCTAAATTTAAGATTAGGGATTTGGGCGAAGCGAAGCAATGTTTAGGAATGAGAATCGTAAGGAATGAGGATACAGGGTCAATCACTTTAGATCAAGAACAATATATAAATAAATTGTTAAGAAAATTTAATATGGAAAATTGTAACCCTGTGAAAACTCCTTTAGAAATTAATACGTTGTTTAGTAGTGAGAATAACGAAAATTGTAAATTAATTCCATATCAACAATTAATAGGCAGTTTAATGTATTTAGCTGTTCTCACTCGCCCAGATATATCGTACAGTGTCAGTTTTTTAAGCCAATTTAACAATTGCTATAATGAATCACATTGGAAATGTGCAAAACGTGTTCTGAGGTACTTACATGGTACTAAAGATTATTGTCTAGAGTTTACCAAGGAGAATGCAGAATTAGAAGGTTATGTAGATGCCGATTGGGCAGGTAATGTAAAAGACCGAAAGTCTTATACTGGCTTTATTTTTAAATTTGGTAATTCCGCAGTCTCCTGGGAAAGCAAAAAACAGACAACTGTAGCTTTATCGAGTACTGAAGCAGAGTATATGGCTTTATCAGAAGCATCAAAAGAGGCCATATATTTTAAAAATTTGTTACATGAATTGTTAGGTTTTTTGAATTGTATACAGGTTTTCAATGACAATCAAAGTGCTCAAAAACTATCTGTGAACCCAATGTATCATAAAAGAACTAAGCACATTGATGTCCGCCATCATTTTATCCGTGAAGCGGTTGCAAATGGTTATATTAAAATAACATATCTATCTACATCTGAAATGATAGCAGACATATTAACCAAAAGTCTATGTTATAGTAAACATTGTAAGTTTTTATCAAATTTAGGAATAATAAGAAATTGCAAATTTTGATATAGTGGGGGTGGGGTGTTGAATATATATCAAAATTGCCGCTTTATTATCGCCACCTAGATATATGAATATTGTACTGTAGACATGGTTTTATCTTTGACAGAATAATAAACAAGTCAGTCTGTGCTGAAAACCAAAAACTTGCGTTTTATTTAACAATATATGTATATAAATTTTTACACTATTTGCCATACAAGATAAGACTAACCTAAAAGCAGTGACACTAGTGACAGCACGACAGCAGCGTTTTGACCAAATGCTTGAAATGCTTCAACAAGCTCCAGAGCTTGTTCAATCAATTCATGACCAGCTTGAAAAAATGAGACCTTTGAAGAGGCTAGAAAACTTTTGACCAAAACGCTAAAACATACATATATTTGACCAAGGTCGTTGGTCATATGACCTGGTCAACGCTAAAAAACGATTAATATGTTACTAGTAAAAAAATTTACACTACGGTGGCGTTCTGTATTAACATTTTGTTATTAGTAAAACAATGTCCTATTTCTAATTCTGATTTTGGTAGCACAATTTAGACATTTTAATACACTTGAAGAAAAAATACTTTGCGGAGGTGAAATTTAGATATAAAAGAGTCATTTTTAGCATATAAAAAAAATTGTGCAAGTACCCTCTTCTTAGACGTACCTTAATTTGCAAAGTAATATATCTTTCTATAAGATAAATCTTAACGAATTCATTAACATAAACAGCTGACATAAATTAAGAAATAATTATCACAAAAACAAATATGACAGTTGACAGTCCCTATTTATTCACGTTTTAAATACGTTTGGCGTTTATGCGTTTCGCGACAATCATAACATAAGCTGATTGGTCTGGTGCAAAAGATGTAAAAGTTTAACGCGTTCGCGAGTACGTTGTAGATCAGGCCTTTGTCAGTCAAATCTAGGGGTTGCTTTGTAATTCGGGTTCTATAAAAACGACCAACAGAGAAATTGCATTCAAATTTAGCGGGCATTTTTGGGGAGGAGTCTATTTATTTCTGTTGGTGAGACAGACTATAGGTGTAGAATTTCAAACTGTTGAGTTGGCGTTGGCGTGATATTCATTTTTATCTTTATAGGGTTTCGTTCGTATTTGCTTTTGTTGACAAATTTCACAATCATTTACATAAGTTTGGATTGAATTTTTCATTTCAGGCCAATAATAACGTTTTCTAATTTGTTGTTCGGTTTCGTTTATGCCACGATGGTTACTTTTGCTTTCGTGATAATTTTTTATTATTTCTTGAACATCGTCTTTATTTGTGACATCCAATAATTTTAATTTACAATTTTTTAGTTTTGAGTAAGGCCATTTGTTTGAAGGTTTTACGAATAACTTCACAGAATGGTTCATACATGTCAGGGTTTTCAAAATATAAATGATATGGAGTTTTTGAAAAAGTCGATTATGTCTTGTTCAAATTGATTTTGAGATAATTGAATATGAAAGCGTTGTTTTTTTGCCAAACAATATTGTTTTTCTTCAAGCGTATAACAATACTTACATTACATAATGCAACACGTCCTGTAGAAAGAGCCTATTATTGTATTAGTACAAATATTTCTCATTTTTTTCCTAGTACAAATATGAAGTAATGTATCCATGGCAACGAATTAAAAATCTAATTTATGACTTGTCATAAACTGTCATTTTAAAAGTTGACGTCGCGCGTCGAGCCGTTTTTTAAATTTAAAAGCGAAAATGTCTGAAGAAATGCAGTGCTTACCACCTGAAATACTTGAAATTGCAAATTCACCTATGACATGTTTCATTGATAAATAAAATGGTTAGTATTACATATATTTTTTTTTACTAAGGTTGAACGCATTTGACCTGATCATTGAGTAAAAAATGATAAAGAGATGCAACTGTCAAGGTTTCGAGATTTTAGTGTTGTATTTTTTTACTAATAGCTTCATGATTTTCTTCAATTTTAAGGGCTACACAGCCACATTACAAATACCTTCCTGTAGCACTAAAAATTGATGACACTCATGAAGTTATTGGCAAAAAAATACAATTCTAAAATCTCGAAACCTTGACAGTTGCGCCTCTTTATTATTTTATACTCAATGACCTGATGTAATTTTTCAAAAGTAAAGTTTTGATATTTTTGATTTTAACGCTTGAAGAAAAAATAGTATATGTCACTCGGAGTAGAAGGCTCATTATGTGTTTCGCCCAGTTTGCTGCCTCGGCTTGCGCCTCGGCTGAGCAAACTTCTGAGCTCAACAATAATGGTCGCCTTCTACTCCTTGTAACATAATATACTATTGTTTAGGTTTAGCTGGCGTGTGCAAAACTGAATTAATGATAATTTGATTTTGTCCGTAATTAACAGGTGTTTCCACGATTGGTATTTCAGCTATAGGTGCTGTTCAGCATTTGTATGTATAGTAGCGTTGTCATTAATTTCGTTTTCATTTTGAAGACTAATATTTTCCGATCTTTGTTCGTCCGGTAAGACTTGTGTGGAAATATTGTCAATGTCTGAATTTGGTACTTGAGTAGAAGTTGTAGCAGTTATAACAGTTATTTGTTTATTAAATTCGTCAATGTATTCAAATATGTCATTAGTTTCTTTTGTGTGAATTTCAATACGAGACAATGCGTCTGCATTGGTATTTTAATTTACCTTTTTTATACAGGGTGATTCGTGAGGAGAGGGTCGTACTTTACCAACAGATAGGGAACATTGAGGTGACCTTAAATCCCCATATAGTAATGGCTATAGCGGCTCCGTTTCCGAAATACAGGGTATTTTATATTTTTTGGAAGAAGAATTTTCTTTTCGCCATATATCTGTAATGCGTAAACAGAATTCAATGAAATTTTGTATTTTTGTTACAGTAGTCATTCACCATCAAATGCGTGGGATATTAATAAAATATCAGGGCCGGACCCAGAATAAAATTATTTTTAAATTATTCCTAGAAAATAACACTCTGTATACTGTTTATGAAATTCTTGATATTGAAATATTAATTTACATCTAGAAAGATACAAGATCCCATAAAAAATATTTTGGCACCATTTCATTGTTTATGTAAAAAAATTAAATTGTTGAGGATTCAATTTTTTTTTTGAAAAATTGAGAGAAAATAGTCACTTCAGATATCAGTAACATATATTTTTTTCTTCTCTGTTTGCACTATCTTTTATTCGTATCACATGCCACATGGTAAAAAATAACACATAATAAAAATTAACAATTTAACAGTCAAATTTACTAAATACAATTAAATTTTTTGAATCAGTCTAATTTCAAAGTGACCACCGCCAAATTCGATACATTTTCTTGATCGATTTGTCATTTGATTTATACTTTTTCTAACAATTTCTAAATTGTTATTAACTTTATTGCAAAAGTGCTCAATTCTTGCAATCAGCTGTTCTCTGGTGTTTATTTCTTCTTTGTATACCTAAGTTTTTAAATAACCCCAGAAAAAATAGTCAAGGGGTGTGAGATCTGGTGATCTCGGGGGCCATGCAACAGGACCACCCCGACCAATCCACCTATTTGGATATTGTTCATTCAGATAGTTTCTGACTCCTACCGAAAAATGCAGTTTCAACGTGATGGGGCCACGTTGAAACCACATTCCTCTTGTGTTTACATTATTTAATAAATTCGGTAGGATATTCGGTGGCGCAGTGGGCTAAGGCGTGAGTGACAGACATGGCTCTGGCTACACTGCCTATTGAGTCCCGGTTCGAGACCGGACACCGGCAAATGGCAATGTCGGTGGGTATGGATGTTTTGTCTGCGTTTTTTCAAATGTGTAGCCCCCTTCCGGACAGCCTTTGGCTTTGGATTTGGGGGTTGTCTAATTTCTGTGGTGTGTTTTTTATTTTTTATTTTGTAAAAAATCTAAATAATTCTCACCATTTAAGCGACCTTCAAAAATATGAGGACCTATGAGATTATTATTGAACATCCCACACCACACATTTACAGAAAATCTATGTTGGGAATTTTTTTGGCTTATTGCACGGGGATTTTCGTTACTCCAGATATGAAAATTTCGAGTATTATTTATACCATCACGGGTAAATTGAGATTTATCGGTAAACAATACTCTTAACATAGTTCGTCTATGGAATAAAACCCAGCGGCAAAAAGTTAACCGAAATACTTCGTCACCTGGCATCAATCGTTGTACAATTTGTATATCATAAGGATGCATTTGTTCGACTTTAATAGTTCTCCAAACTCTGGTTTGAGAAATATCTAATTGTTGAGCAATTCTTCTTGTGCTGATTTTTGGATTCTGGTCAACCATATTTAAAATCAAATCTCTTTCTTGCCGGGTCTGCCTAACAGGACGTTCTATTCTCTTGATTGAGGGAACCGTGCCAGTTTCAGATAGATGTCTAAACGCTCTATAAAATGTTTTATAATCTGGTACACGTTGATTCCCAAATCGACGTGTGTATTCCCTTTTAGCAGCTTTTGCATTGCCATTGCAATATCCATAGACAAAAACCATATTTGCGTATTCTCCATTCGTGTATGTAAACGGCATGATTTAGTATTATCACAAGACAATATTGTAACCAGTAAACCAACAATGGTGACGACACTTCTTATTTATAATACAATTGATTTTGACAGGTACATACTAGATTATTAAAAAAGTATCCATAACTTTTAAAACATATTATGTAACGGCAAGAGCAGATGATTGTTTATTATCTATTTTAAAATTCAAAAGAAGTTTATCCTCATAATGGGGCATGGGACCTCCAGCGAGCACAGAAATATGTTACTGATATCTGAAGTGACTATTTTCTCACAATTTTTCAAAAACAAATTGATTCCTCAACAATTTAATTTTTTTACATAAACAATGAAATGGTGCCAAAAATTTTTTTTATGGGATCTTGTGTCTTTCTAGATGTAAATTAATATTTCAATATCAAGAATTTCATAAACAGTATACAGAGTGTTATTTTCTAGGAATAATTTAAAAATAATTTTATTCTGGGTCCGGCCCTGATATTTTATTAATATCCCACGCATTTGATGGTGAATGACTACTGTAACAAAAATACAAAATTTCATTGAATTCCGTTTACGCATTACAGATATATGGCGAAAAGAAAATTCTTCCAAAAAATATAAAACACCCTGTATTTCGGAAACGGAGCCGCTATAGCCATTACTATATGGGGATTTAAAGTCACCTCAATGTTTCCTATCTGTTGGTAAAGTACGACCCTCTCCTCACGAATCACCCTGTATATGATGTTATAGTCGAATTCCTCAAGTTTAAAGCGCCATCTTACTAATTTAGAATTCGGTTCTTTTAATGAAAATAACCATTGAAGTGGTTTATGGTCTGTAATGATGTTAAATTTTCTTCCGAAAAGATATGGTCTAAAATACTTTACCGCCCAAACAATAGCTAATAGGTCCTTTTCAATAGTACTATAGTTTTGTTCGGAATCGTTCATAGTACGAGAAGCGTACGCGATAGGTAGATCTTTTCCTATAACTCCTTGTGACAAAATACTGCCTACGGCTACATTACTAGCGTCTGTAGACTAAAAGGTTTTGTAAAGTCCGGGTATTGCAATATTGGTTCGTTAATTAATAAATTTTTACAAGTTTCGAAACAAGATTTAAATTCTTTATCATGGATAATTTTTGCGTTCTTTTTAAGACACTTAGTCAATGGTTTTGTTACTTTTGCGAAGTTGTTTATGAATCGCCTATAGTATCCTAGTAATCCTAAAAACCCTTTAATTTGTTTAGTTGTTTTTGGTATTTTACCCGGATTTGGCTTTACTCCGTCAGGTGTAACTATATGACCTAAGTAAGCTACCTCCTTACGTAGAAATTCGGATTTGTCCAACTGAATTGTGAAATTTGAGTCCCAGTCTTTGAAATACTAATTTTAACCGTTCAATATGTTCTTGCAATGATGTTGAAAAAATTATAATATCGTCTAGGTAAACTAAACATTTTTCATTTTGGATACCGCGAAGAATGTTATCCATTATACGCTGGAAAGTCGTGCGTGCGTTTTTCAAACCGAATGGCATTCTGCAATACTCATAATGACCATTCTCTGTATTGAAAGCTGTTTTCGCTATGTCGTTTTCATCCATTTCTATTTGGTGAAACCACTAGCCAAGTCCAGAGTTGTGAAATATTGACATTTATCTAACTTGTCCAATAAATCGGTAATATTGGGAAGTGGGTATTTGTCGTCGATCGTCTTTTCATTTAACTTACGGTAGTCAACGACTACGCGCCATGTTTGTTTGCCCGATGCGTCTAACTTTTTTGGCACCACCCAAATAGGGGATGACCAGGGCGAATTGCTTGGTCTAATTATATTTTGTTGTAGCATTTTACTCATTTGATTTTCGACTTCTTTCTTATGTACAAATGGGTAACTATAAGTTTTAATATATACCGGGATTTCGTCGGTTGTTTTAATGTTATGTTTAATTTTATTGGTAAAAGTTAATTTAGTGTTCTCTTGATAGAAAATGTCCGAATATTCTTTACACAATTTTTCAATTTTACTTTTTTCTTCCGGGTTTAAATGGTCAGTGCGAATGTTTGATAGATCTAAATATGAATTTTGGGATTCATCAAAGTTATTTAAATTAATTTCTTGGATACGTTTTTGTTGAAATTTATCTACTACGATAGGTACGAAGGTAATTGACTGAGTTGTATTATTTAATATCGTTGTGAATGCTTCAACGTTTTTTGCAATAGTTAAACATTCTGGAATTTCACAATTGTAAATTTTTTGATAGGGAATTATTATTTCTCCGTTTTTTAAAGATGTTCTTACTACATTTAAAAGCAAGCTGAAATCGTTTTTGCTAGAACGTTGTTTTTACACGCTAGCAGATTTTATGTGATTTTATGTTATAATTTTAATTATTAATTCGGAACCTCGTCTAAAGAGTGTCTGTTTTTATTTTTGTTGTACCTGACTATTCCTATACAATGTGTATTGTCTCTTAAAGAAAATAAAGAATTATTATTATTATTATTATTATTATTTAATTACTTTTTCTGTTCGAGGTGAAATTGTAATTAAATTAAGTTCATTTTGTGTTTTATGATAATACAGAGTAATTTGTGTATACGGGGTTATTAATAGTCCTTTGTCAAAGTTTAAGTTTGCTTGAAGCAGTTTTAGGTGGTCTAGGGTCTAGTCCGATTAAACCGTCAAAGCTAATATGAAATTTAAATAAAAAGAATTTTAAATTTGTTGGTTGTGGTAGGTTAAATAATTTTGAAGTTGGTATTAAAGCACTTTCTTTATGAGCAGATTTTTGGAATACAGTAGAAACTATAAAAGGGTCGTTCTGAATACAATTTGGGTATAATTTATGTGCGAGATTTAAATAAATAATAAATAAATAAATACACCACATGTAATTACGGCCCCCTTTATCCCAGAAGGCTCTAAGAGCCTTGTGCGGGTCAATAAATGATTTTGTTGAACCTGAGTCTATTAACATTTTTAAATTATGTTCAGGGAGTACAATATAAGGTAATTCGCTAGAATTTGCGGCATTGATAGAAATAATTTCAAGATTTAAGTCTGATCGTTTGTTAATGAACCTGGGTGAAAATTTGGATTTTCTTCGTAATAAATTTCGTCTTGACAAAATTCATTCTGATAAAATTCGTCTTGATTAAATTCGTCTATATTTTGTGTGTCATACTCGTTAGTAAGATTTTGTTGGTCAATTTCATCTACCTCGGCATTATAAAGTTCCTCAGGAGTGAAATTTCTCTGTGGGGGTTTATATTGTGATGTGGATGCTTTTTGTTGGAAATTATTAGAAGTTTGTTTAGATACTCCACTCATAGGTGTTGGATTTGAAAAAGATTTATGTGGATTAGGCTTAAAAACATTATGATTTGGTTGCCTAAAAACTTGTGAATTAGTAAAGAACTTCTGGGGTTGATAATTTACTCTAGGCTGAATATTAATCGGTTGAGATGGAAAATTGTTAGATTGTTGTCGAAATTGGTTATTTTGTGTTTGATAATTAAATGGTGTTTAATTGTTAAACGAATTTCTAGTGAAACTGTTCATTGATTTGTTAAAGTTATTATTTTGTCTGTGTTGTTGATATATTGGTTTAGTGACTAAACCAGTATATCAACATGTGTGTTTGTTTCGCAAACATTTTAGTAGTAGAATTTTGGTAATATTGTATGTTTTCTTCTTGTGTGATAAATTGTAAAGCTTGGTTCATGTCTATAGGACGCATACAATGAATAATTGTACCTGGTTTAGTCTGTGTTGGTGTTTGTTTCGCAAACATTTTATTAGTAGAATTTTGGTAATATTGTATGTTTTCTTCTTGTGTGATAAATTGTAAAGCTTGGTTCATGTCTATAGGACGCATACAACGAATAGTTGTACCTAGTGGTTCTTTAAGTCCTGATAAAAATGTTTTTCTAATTTGTACTATGTATGTTCTAGAAGAAACTCACACCGATAACAATATCCTAATTGGTAGAAACTTTTCCGAAGATGACAGAATATATTATTACAGATTCGAGGACGAACTTATATTTAAAAATAAAGACAAATACATTAACAATTTTGGTTTCTCACTAATTCACGGTAAAAAATGCTCTGTATGCATTGGTGAATGAATTTAACTCTTGTCTATTTAAAAAAATGTCCACATTAGGTAAAACACACTGTATCCATGACTATTGAGGTAAGTTCTGACAAACCAGTGGCGTGTCGACCATACCGAATATGGGAGAAAGAAAAATCGACATTGCGCACCATTATAAATAATAAACAATTTAACTCTAGACCCAGACACCCTAGAAAAGATTTGCATTGGAGTCCCTAATTTAAAGACAAGGTCTAATAGGACATTTCATTTACCCATATTGAGGAAGAATTATGTAATGAGATCACCTATTTTTACCATAATGATTAATTATAACAATCTTCAACAACATTGTGATATCTTTGGTGATAAGTTTCAAACGTTTGTAAAAAAATTGAAACACGCATTGCACGAAGTTTCAAACAGCATTGATATTTTTTGTTGATGTATTTATATTGTGTTAAGTAGATAGGGCGAGTTGTTTTGTTCGCCGGTTGATCCGTCGGATGTGTTTTGTCTCTATCTTAACCTCGGAGATGAACGAGATACAACATATCTGATGGATCGACCGGTGAATGAGGCAATTCGACCATAACTCTCAAGTTCTTTCTTATACTTGTGTGATGTTTAACTTGTACTTGTATTTATGATTAATTTAATTTTGTTATTTGTATGTAGGATAGTTTTAATACTGTATCTTTTATTGGTTTTTTTTTTTCTGAATGTAATTTATACAACTGTCTGTAATTGGGATATTCATCCTGTAGACATGTTTACTAAATAAATAAATAAATAAATAAATAAATTATATTGCTGAACTTTTGGATGCAAAAATAATCCAGAAAAGCACATCTCCATATGCCAGCCCTGTACTACTCGTCGATAAAAAAGATGGACAGAAACGAATGGTTGTTGACTACAGAGCACTTAACAAAATTACCGTTAAAAATAAATTTCCGATGCCAATTATCGAGGACTTTATCGATCAGTTAGTAGATTATACATATTTCACGTCAATTGATCTTGCAGCTGGTTATCACCAAATTCCAGTACATCCAAACTCAATTACAAAAACGGCATTCATTACACCCGAAGGACATTATGAATTCCTTCGAGTACCATTTGGTCTATGTAATGCTCCTTCAGTTTTTCAGAAGATGATGTCCGAAATTCTTTTGTCATTGCGTCCCTTTGACATTACGATATATTTAGATGACATCTTAATCCCATCAAAGAGTGTTAAGGACGGTATGGACAAACTTCGAATGGTACTTTCTATTCTGCAAGAATACGGACTCACTATTAAAATATAAAAATGTAAGTTTCTGAAGAAAGAAGTAACCTATTTAGGATATACAATATCATATAATAGTGTTTCACCTGGTGAGATCAAGACAGTTGCTGTTAAACAATTCCCTTTACCAAACAATGTCCATCAATTACGGCAATTTATGGGTTTAGTAGGATACTTCCGCAAATTCATTCCAAATTTTCCACAAAAATCTGCTATATTTACAAAATTATTTAAGAAGGATTCAGAATGGAACTGGACCGACCTTCATTCGAACGCTGTTAATTATTTTAGTTCCAGCCCAGTAACTAACAATATTTAACCCAAAACTAAAAATCATTGTTTACACCGACGCTAGTAGAGACGGTCTGGGAGGTATTCTTGTGCAAGTAACCGAAAATGGCGAAAAGCCAATTGCATATTTTAGTAAGACCACCACAAAGGAAGAGAAAAACTATCACTCATTCGAGTCAGAGCTTTTAGCCATTGTGAAAACTCTTAATCGTTTCAGACACTATCTTGCAGGTATGGAATTTACAGTCATAACAGACTGCAATTCTGTTAAAAATGCACTATCGAAACAAAATATCATTCCCAGAATAGCCAGATGGGTTCTATCCCTTCAAGATTTTCATTATAATGCCCAGCATCGACCAGGAAACCGCATACAACACGTCGATGCTCTAAGTCGATATCCACCAAATACATGTGAGAATGTAGAAAATATTTTTCTAATATCCGAAGACGATTGGCTAGCCGCTGCGCAAGATCAGGACCAAAAAAATCTGTGAAATCAAAAATACACTGCTCTCCGGAGACATATACAACTATAGATCAATTTTCAACGAATATGATTTACGAGGTAATAAAGTATATAGGCTTACAGAGTAGGGCAGGCGATGGGTTGTTCCAAAAAAATGCAGATGGCAAATCGTTAGGGCCAACCACGATGATATAGGACATTTTGCTTTAGACAAGACTTTATAAAGGATAAAGCAGAAATATTGGTTCCCTCGTATGCATCGATTCGTACAAAAATATATCAATTGTTTGAACTGCCTATATCACAAAATACCGGCTGGGAAGAAACCAGGATACCTACATTCTATACCCAAATATGCGACACCATTTCACTCCTTACACGTGGATCATCTAGGACCATTTGTCAAAACGAAGATTGGAAATACGTATTTACTCGTTGTTATAGATGCATTTACCAAATTTATTTTCACAAGACCAGTGCAAAACACAAAATCAGCAAATGTAAGGCCGACCCTAGACGCTACTGTGCACTTGTACGGTATGCTTGCGCAAGTGAATCGTTACCAGCAGAACTGAGCGTGTAGAAGAATAGTTTGTGTAGTTTGTGTTGTTTTTGAACTGCATAACTACACAAACTATTCCTCTACACGCTCAGTTCTGCTGGTAACGATTAACTTGCGCAAGCATACCGCACAAGTGCACACAAGCGTCTAGGGTCGACCTAATTGAAGACCTAACATAAATATTTGCCACTTTTGGAAATCCAAGGAGAATAATTTGTGACGCAGGTAAAGCATTTACCTCCCACGACTTTAACAAATTTTGCAACGATAAAGGGATTCGCCTATTTATAACAGCAGTCGGAATGCCACGTGGGAATGACCAAGTAGAAAGACCTAGCACCGTCTTAGATGCATTGGCTACAATGGGTGCTGATACAGCAACCGATTCCTGGGATACTCATATCGACAAGATACAACAAGGTATAAACAGCACGAAGCATAAAACAACCGGCGAAACCCCAGCAGAACTTATGTTTGGCATGAGGCTAAGACCTGATGGAGATTTCACACATACAATTGAAGATCCGATTATTGACGTTTCTAAAATCCGTTCAGAGGCGGGCGATAAATTGGAGCAAAACAGAATACGGGCTATTAGTGTGACGTCAAAGTCGCCGCTGTATCCAAACAAACTTTAAGGTTATGAAGATTTAAATATTTTATAAAAGGAGATACCTACCGTTGATAGTTATATTCCTCGACTTTTGTCAAAACTGCTTTTAATACATTTAAAATTCACAAACGGAAACATCATATAATATACAAAACAAAGGTAAAATAGTTTGTTTGGATACAAAAAATGACAGCTATACGTCATAATACGTCATCACTAATACCGCGTATTAAGCGAGTCATTTAACAAAAAGAGATGCGATGCGAAACCTTACAAAGTTGGCGACTTAGTTCTCACCAAAATATCCAGTCTTCCCTCGAATGACAACTCAAGCAAGAAATTACTTGCAAAATATAAAAGACCATTTAAAATCGTCGAAATATTACCGAATGACAAGATACCGTGTCAAAGAAAATATTCACAACACTAGGTCCAGAATTTCATACGAAGGCGTTGTATGCGTAGAGCATATGAAACCTTTCTGTGTCAACCCGCAATAAATGCAAAGGTAAAGAAAATATATTTCTATTCATTTAGTATGTCTGTGGTACACAGAATACATTTCTATTCATTCAGTATGTCTGTGGTACACAGAATACAGAATACATTTCTACTCATTTAGTATGTCTGTGGTACACAACATACATTTCTATTCATTTATTTTTATAATGCAAAATGTAACATAGTCTACTCCAGTCAAAAAGTTTGTATACTCCATTTATTTACTTTCAGACCGTCGACGCGTGGACGATCGACAGAAGCAGTAGGCCAGTAAAATTAAGTGAAATACACCGTAAATTCGAAACAAATTTGTAACAAGCTGTTTGTTGCGTTAAAATGTCGGGGGTACTAAATATGTCAACAAAAATCCCAAAAAATCCGAGTATCGGAACACACTAAAAAATAGTCCGCCATCTTGAAATTCGCGATATTTTTCGTTTAAAGCGGGCGTGAAAAGAGCTAATGTCATAACACTTCTTAGATGGCAGCACAATGTCCTTTTCTTTATTTCCTCTTAGAATTTGTTTGCATGACAAATCTACATAACATTACGCCATCTTAGCAACATCGCTGTCTAATATAACGGTGGTGGTAAATTGTTACTATATATTTTACACAGCGAGCCAAAAACCATATTCTATAAAATTCCAAGAATATACAAATAGGATTTGTACAAGTTTAATATAATAACTGATGATGAGAATAGTATGTTTCTGCAATAATGAAATGTTTTTAATACATTATCTTCATACACCAAATTAGTATTTACAGACAACAAGAGCCTAGTTATTTTTCGTTTTTACTTTCTTGTACTTTTTGTTTAAGTATAAGTATAATAGAAGTATAGTAAACATGATTTTTTTCGGCTCTGAGATTTTAATTAATTAATATATTCTTACTTTATTAACCAATCAAAACGTACATTTTCAAAAAAAAATCGACCAATAGGATTTTTAAGTGATAAAAGCGGATATCGATCAGTGGTAAAAATCGAGAAAAATGGCTGTTACCTACTTTTTTCGTAGTAACCATGTGTCAAACTAAAAAAGTCATTGAAATTGTTAAAATCTGACATTTCGCGTGATAAGGAACATTACAAGTTTCTATTTTTTATTAAGGTTTGTTCCAACAGAGCAGTCAGACGAGTTTGAAACTGTCAGAAATATTCGCCCAGTTGCCTCTTATACAGTAAGCTCCACTGCATTTACATTAATATTTCTGACGGTTTCAAACTCGTCCGACTGCTGTGTTGGAACAAACCTTATAAATTGTTATTTTTTAAACCTCAAATAAACAGTTTTCTTGGTCTAATAGGTAATAATTTTGGATAATATATTTTTTAATCATATATTAATCTTGTGTAATTATCCCGAGAGCTAGCGACAGTAAAAATATGACCATCTGCTCGTCGTTCATTTACTAATATTTATTTCAATTTAGTTATGTGTGGCACGAAAATGGACCGCTTAGAACGCACCTCAAGAACTTCTGTTGTCATGAGCTTTTATAACATGCAATAAATTATTAGAAATTTTTTTTTCTCGTTGACCGATCTTGTTAATTAGCATGAAATAATGCCAAAAAAAGTATTGCTTACATCTTTGTCTTGCCCGCCGTCCGGGTCTCGATCCTCTAAGTCCAAAGGAAAAGGCTCCGGAACATTTCTAAAGGGTATGTGCCGGGAAATTCGCTGAAATCTGAAATATCGCCTCTTTTCGAAAAATCGTAACTTTCTTGGGAAGCAAAATCGAGAAAAAAGATTTCACCCAGCATTTTCTAAATTTCATCTAGTTTAAAAAAAAAAAAAAATGTTTCGTAAGTCTATCTTAAAGGAGGCGCGAGTTATTAAGCTCGGAAGAGGGATGTGTCTTGGAGATTTCACAAAATTGAAAAAACGAAAACTCAAACAGAATTTCCAATCAAAAAATCGCCGCTGGACCGCCGCCCTTCTTGCACGAAATCCAAGGTAAAGGGTCCGACTTAAAAATACATCGTGAATTGCGCGGTTCCTCTACGGTTTTTAGCTCAAGAGATGCGAACGAAATTAGACGATTTTGACGTCTATCGATCAGAAACCGGCGGCCTTTTTTTCAAAAGCTTCAGGTCTCGCATATTTCTCTTTAATTTCACAAATTTTACAAACCGTCCGACACGGGGTCTATGAAAACGCTAATAGCTTTCTTAATTCTTCATAAATCGCCATGAAAAATAGCCTAAGCGATTTTCCCGACACGAAAACGCCTAGTAAATATAGAGCTGTTCGTCCGGATAGGTTACGAAAGCATAAAAACAACAACCAAATTTAGAGCGAGGTCAGCGAGGGTGCCTTATCGGCGTTTGTGAAGAAACCGTCTCGTCAAGCGTTGTCCCACTACCTAGTTATAAACAGTCTCTTTTGGTGATGTACACATATAAATTGAAGTACAGCCGAGAGTACAGCATACTCTGATCAACGAACAAATAAGACAGTGAAAACTGTCGCTAGCTTTTTTTAAATCGACCTCTTGTGTATTAATAACTGATAAAAACACATGCGTCCGTCTGTTCGTCTGTCAGTCCATCTGTCCGTCCTTCCGACGGTCTGTGCGTATATCCATGATAACTCAAATAATACTGATGGGAAAACAATTAAATTTCATTTTGAAGATTTTCATAAATTTGTGGGTTACACATTAAATCTGATGTTGCTGTCAACCATATTCACCAAGAAAAAGTAACAGGTAGGTACCTACTTTTTTTAATATTATTAATTTCGAAATCTGTACAAACCCTTAATCATCGTACACGTAATGTAATACTAATAATAATAATTAATAATATTCTATTTTATTTTACATTCTGCAACTTTAATTATTACCTGGAAAATTCATCATAATCCTTTTAGAAACAAAAAAAATGTTTACGTTCACGTAGGTACGCATTGGTATATTAAAAAAGCAGTCCAGCAAAGTAAATGCATAGGTGGCCATATAATTTTGAACTGGTCAATTGTACTCTAAAAAAAAAAAAAGTTGCCCAATCAGCGTATCAAAAAAGTATTTTTCGTATTTTGACAGATAATACGCTATTTTACTAAATTCAAAATCGTTTAATAAAGTGGCACTTTACCACATGGAAATGTCACTTTACTATTATAGTAATGTCTTTGTTAATAAAAAACAGTTTGACAGAAAATATTTTATATACCTTCTCGTATTTTTTTTTTGGATTTTAAAGGAAGTAAGCTCGAAGTTGTTTCTCGAGCGGCATTTAAAATGTCTTCAAAACAATTTTCTAAATTGTTTTCAGTAGCAAGATTCATTTTTATAATTAATATATAGGGAGTGACTACTGCACGGTCCGACCGCTCTTTAATTTATTATTGCAGAAAAGTCCGACCGTGCACGAAGCTTTCTTTAAAACACGGGCGGGTCGTAGATTGCGGATTGCGCGGGTCAGACTGTCAGATATCAGTCATCAGATTCGAGTTCTTGTTAAGATGTGTTTTGTGTTTAGAAGCATAGTAGTATATTTAATGTGTAATAGAAATAGGTATAAATCAACGATTAGAACCATTCCCGTTAAAATAACAGCTGCACGATTTGGATATTTCTTCTTCCTCAACTGGGGTGCAATTCTCGAGCTTCTACGAAGAGGTTCGTATACGGAAAACACCGAAGTTCCGCACAATTTCTTGACTTGTGTATTCTTGAATTATTTTTCCTACAAAAAAGGAATTCGTCTACGAATAGATCCGTACAACATTTTCCGATTGATACATAGCACTCGTATTTGTGTATTCTATGCGGAAATCAGTCACAAATGTCATAATTATTGTTTACGTTTTGAGGTTACTTTTTTATTTTTGTGGATATCGATACAATATTGATAATTTATGTGACTATTTTTATTTTATAAATAGATAGGTAGGAATATATATTCTGATAAAATTTGCCGAAGGTAATTGAAAATTTTTATAAGCTCTAGACAACAGTTTTTAGATAATAAGTAATGGATGATATTATAAATATTGCTGCAATTGGTGCTCTTGAAGAGGCGGAAATCGACAATTTAGCTCCGATACGTTTATTTTACGTTAGGGATAATCCGTTTGAATCATTAATTTTACCTTCAAGGTTGGCAAACGATCAAACGATAACACTTGTCAAATCAAAATACAAAAGATTCATAGAATTTAGTAATATTTACTATTAAACGTATGGCCACATTGTGTGTTTACAACGTTGCCAAAGCGATTATGCGGAAATAAAAGTCGTATGAAAAGAGCATTACGTACAACATTCGAGAATACAATTTTCTGGTTATGTACGTAATTTACTATACGACCAATTCGTTTACGAATAATATTCGTAGAAGCTCGAGAATTGCACCCCTGCTCTCCTTTATCAGGAGAATAACACACATATCTAACCTGCCTCCGGCTTCTAACTCGCAATAGACCTTATGCCTGCTGAATTTAATAAAAAAAAAAACAAGATCATCTGGGATTTGAACCCGGAACCTTCTACTTGCCAAGCCCGGCTCGTCTCCGCTAGGCCATCGCTCCACTGACAAAATGCGAGTAAAGCAAGAATATGTTCAGCGTTGGCCCGTGTTTTAAAGAAAGCTTCGTGCACGTTCGGACCGGTCTGCAATAATAAATTAAAGAGCGGACCGTGTAGTAGTCACTTCCTAATACACATATAACTTAAAATCAATAGGGTTATTTCATGTTAAAGAAAAACTTAAAAATACCTATCAATTTGGATAGTAGAATATGCAAGAATAATGTATTGGTAAATACCATGTCTTTATTATTTGTTAATTATTCATAAATCAATAAAAAGTATCGTCAATAATTTCAAATTTTAGTAACTTCTGACGTCACGGTTTAGAACTAAATCTAGGAAGATTTGTTTTTGTTAAGAGTTCAGTAGCATTTGACACTTTTGACAGTTTGCTTTAGTTTGTGTTAGTTCATCATTTTTTACTATTATGGAGCCTAATTTCGTTAAAACTAGCAGTGAAAATTTACCTGAAGTGAACTACGTTATGATTCAGGAATTCTTTGCGAAAAATATGGACTATTTCAGTGTCGAGTTTAAGAGCGTGAAAAATGTGAGGTTAGTTTTCTTGAGATATTTCATCTACGCTATACTGCGCATGCGTAAACATTTACGTCACGACTGTTGGCGGGAACTTAATATTTTCAAATTACAAACCGAGTTTAAAAATACGTAGGCGCAAAAAAAAATACTTTTTTTCCAAATATTCAGTATTTTTAAGTGTTCCTGATTGTACATTTAACATAAATATAAATTGTGAAATAACCCCATTCGACTCACGAAAATTTTACATAACTGTTATTACATAAATAAACAAAAGCCGTGTCGGTTACTAGGTTACATTTGTGCAATTTTGATACCTAAAAATCTGTTTTATATAATTACAAATTTGTTAAAAAAGTTAGTGTTCAAACACAAAATGTTATTTATTGAGCTATTTAATCAAATTAAATTGACAAATTTGAAATTAAGTTTTAATTCTGGCTTGCATAAAAAATATGACCGCCTGTAATAATAAAAGGCTTACCTGAAGGATAAACTGTAATAAACACCAATACATTTTTCGACTATGTACCTTTTTCATTTTCGTTGTTATAACCCTTACATTTCAATTTCAAAAGTTACGTTATAAATTTCATGTTCAATAAATTATATTTAGTTCATTTCAAATTTAGTGCAGAATCAAGGTCATTCTCCCTAGAAAATCCACCCTGCAATATCAAAATATTACTTGCTACAGGTAAATGTCCTGATATTTTATTTCATTATAGCTTCCACAATCCAAAAATCCTATATAGAACAATTAGGGTTATTTATATACAATATGATATCACAGAAATAAATTGAAGTTTATGTATTTTTGCTGTTATTTTCAATTGTTCTTAGATACCAGTTTTATTTTTTGGCTCACCGTGTCAAATCCAGTATTTCAAGTGGTACAGATTTCTATAAAGTATATCATTTCAAAGTTTAAAAATTGTTACTATCGCCATCTATGTCATTATATCCAAACTTCAAATTTTTCTCTTCGGTGCATATCATCGCTAATAGCATCAAAATATTGTGTCAACCAGTGGCGGCTCGTGAGTCTCTCGTGTGGGGTGGCAGCACTGTGTACATGGACGTTTACACTGCAGGGGGTCTGGAAAATTTTTCGGGAAGTTCAAGGTCACGTGTTTTTCTAGCCCTTTAAGTTTCTGTAACGCTACAAATCATAGCACGCTAACGCCGTGTTAAGACTAGAAACTGATGTACTACAAGTTGCCTAATATTGGCGTAAAATGCATTATATTTGGCCAATTTATAATCCCGATTTATTTTGTTAAAACTTAAAATTAAAGCTTAATTTTTTAGAAACTGACAAAACACATACTGGCAAAGGCAGTAACCTTAAAATATACGAAAGAAATTTTTATTTTTCCGAGAAATTAATTATTTAAAATGTGCTTTTACATAGACAGTAGAAATTAATTAATATCGTGATAATAACTTTATTACTATGTAATTTCTTTTACCTTACGTTTTTCTTATATGTATTCTGAAGATAATCCTACCTGATTTTTCTTCAAAGTACCTAACATTATTATGTAGGGCTCAGATTAAAATATTACAACTCTTTTGCTTGTCTGCAACATGGCGGACGCTATTAGTTCAGCCAAACTAGTGCAGGTGACGCTGGTGACGTTGCCAGCACCCTGCAGGGTTTATGAATGAATGATAGTTATTTTTAGAGAGAGATACACCGGTAACCGGTTAATTTGATTCTGGTTTGTGACTGGACAAAAGTATTACATGACGACATTATATTATATATTATTATAGCTAAACTTCGCCCCTAATGTATTTTATGTATTGTATTATATTTTATGTAATATTTAATGCATTAATAAAGACTATTATTATTATTATCGAACGGCAACAGTAAATTGGGTTAATAATAGTATTGACCGTATTTTTAGATTGTTAAAAAATGCTAGTATTTGACATTTGACAAGCAAGAATATAAAATATTTTTATAACCTAAATAAATGAGCTTGAAAATAGCTTTATTGTGTAATTTAATTATTTGTATTAACTGGTTAAAAAATGGGTAAAATTTTACATTAGCGTATCTCCGATATTTAACTTTTTTTTATCTATACTTACGTATTTTTGTCTGGAAAACACGAATCTGAAGTCAATTTTATCCGCTCTCCTATACTTTTCGAGATATAGGGGCCGATGTACCCCAAAAATGGCATCTCGCCATAGGCGTAAATAACATTTTATTCGGCGATTTTTATCGTATTTGTTATCGCTAATGCTTATTTGAAATTCGCAGAACGTTTCTGTGAATTCGCTTTCGTCTTTTTTTTTATTTAACAGACATACATTGTAAATTAATTGATAACGAACATCGCCTCTTTTCCCCAACGACTTCTCTTGTCCAGAATGGTTGTCTTTTCCCAGCAAGAACTATAGGGATTTTTTACGTTGTTATGTTGGCAATTTACTTTTGATTTCAAACTTTCAAAGCACGCTTAAAATTGTTTTGAATTGCCAGTCTATTTTTTGCAGATTTTGCTTGAAAATTCCTCATTAATACTTATATCCTGTTCATGAAGAAAAACATGTTCCTTCTTTGAAGTAACAGGTAACAGGAGTAAGCCCGCCCTAAGTTTGAAACCAAAAGAACTAAGCAAATTGCCAACATAACAACGTAAAAATCTCTAGTTCTTGCTCGGAAAAGCGGCGACAAAGATAGTAATCTTTGGCGGCGATGTGCGTGTTGTCAATTAATTAACAATTTAAGTCTATTAAATACAAATAAAGTGACCAAAGCGAGTTCACAGACACGTTCTGCGGTTTTCAAATAAGCATTAGTGATAACAAAAACGATAAAAATCGCAAAATAATATGTTATTTATCTATTTATGCCAAAGGCGGGATGCCATTTTTGGGGTACATCGGCCCCTATATCTCGAAAAGTATAGGAGAGCGGATAAAATTGACTTCAGATTCGTGTTTTCCATACAAAAATACGTAGGTAAAAAAAAGTTAAAAATCGGAGATACGCTAATGTAAAATTTTACCGCTGTCTCTTTACAGACAGTCTTCACTATTCTTAGTCGTTTAGGTTACGCACAGAAAGTTTATAAAACGTTACTTCATTCGAGCATAACCTTAAAACAACAGAATAACAATAAAAATGGAACAAGTATAGAGTGTCTAATAAATGTATCCACTTCGTAAATAATCAATCACAACTCGCAATTTCAATAATAATGTAACACACAACAGTTAAACACATATAAAAGTAAACACATATAAAAGCAAATAATATTATTTTTCACTGAAAAATTTTATTATTATCTCGCTATATCATCTATGTTCTGTGCTATATTTATATAAGTAAAGTAAATATAACCAGAAACTTGTCTGATTCCGTGATTCCTACTTCGGAATGCGTTTCTCCCTCCAGTTTTGACCAAACGTCGGTTATTAACGAAGATAAACGAAGTCACGATATGTCCCGTGAGATAGTAAATTGCATATATCAGAAATATTTGGCTTGTAAAATTAATGAATGAAATGCGTTTACTACTTTGGTATCGTAGCCGCACGGAAACATGTAGGTAGCGCCCTCTGACTTGGCAATTGGTACTTCGTTAGAAGCGACGGGGACACAGTTTCTAGTCTTAAGTTAAGATAGAAATGAGGTAGGTAATTGTGTATGTACTTACTAATTCGTAGGTACCTACGAGTGTACACTCTAATATTTTAGCATCGGCGTTGATCAATGGACACAATGACACAAATATTGCATTTAATTAAATGCTTTTTCACGTCACCGCACTCTTCTAACAAGTTAACAAGTAACAGTTCTAACAGTAAACAGACCACAAATAAATAAAATAGATTACAATAGGTATATGGTACTTACATACATACAAGAATAATGTGAAAAGTGAAAACCCGACGACGACCGTTAAACGTGTTAAAACAAAACAAATCTGTGGCTGAACTAAGCGCACGCGCTGCACATCGGAATCAGCGAGTGCTTTCTACGTTGTCACATCGCATAACATAACATATGGGTGGAGGGGACAGGGTAGGCAATGCCTACCTTGATATTTTGATTTCGCGATTTCACATGTATTTCAGATCTAAAAGTGCTGCTAAAATAAAATAAAAATTAAAAATATGTGTGGTATGAAATTTAAATTACTTATATTCTACACAATTTGTAATTTTTAATATATAGGATTATAGGTATTATTGCTTTAAACAAAATTGAATTGTTTCTTCTTGTTAATCTTGTTACTGCCCACTAAACAATGAACAGAGAAGAAACGTTTCAATTGTCTACTAATTGATTGCGTTGGAAATGTTTACCAAAAACATCGATGTAGAATTTGTGAAACATAACCTAAATTCAGCAACATTCAGGAAATGTTTCATTTGTAGCATAATACGTTGCATTTGAAACAAACCCTAAAACGTTTCTGTCAAGATTCTGTAACATATCATAATAAACGTTAAATAATGTTTAATTCCTGAGACGTTTCAAACGAAAGTATAATTTGAGTTTCATAACTGTTTCGTGCAATTATGACACACATAGTAAATTAAGTTCTCAATATTCATTAAAAAAATATTTTTCTTAAGAGTGCATTTTATTACTTCTAATAATGCGCAGGATAACCACTATAACCAACATAAATGTAACCGGCGAATGCTGTTTTCTAATTTCTGGTGATTAATATCTTAAGGTTGGTGATACAAATTTTTTTTTAATGCCAGTTGGTAATTCTGCTCAGTATCTTTTGCCCGTATCACGTGTCGCAGAAGTGTGTAGTGTAGTGTGGTTGGTGTTGGTGTGTATGTGTATTTTATTTTGCAATGGCCGATGTTTTGTTTTATATGTGTTTTAAAACGCATTATTTGCAAAATAGATAAAATAGTACATATGATTCCTCCCAAATTTATGGTACATGATGGCTCACTCAATTTTGATACAGTACCAACAAAAGCATTCAAGAAACTATGTACATTAAACGAATATGAAGAAGTGTTAAAAAATGAAGCTAAAGCGAGGAAACAGCTGGTAAATACACTATTTATAAAAAAAAAATGGTTTTAAACTTTATGGGCATTTGTAGGAAACCACAATTTTATTATTTGGGGGTAACTCGTTTCAAGAACACATTAGACGTATACTAGGAAGATTTTTTAAAGACAAACTTGCCAGGAAGTGTTCTTGGACAGGGAGGAAAAATAATTTTCCATTAAAAAATCTGAAAATAATGGATATCTTTAAAGGTAACACTATTTTTATTTTTATAAAAATGTAAATTTAGGTATATATACTTACAGACTGATAGACCGGCCAGAGTTTCTACCCAATTTGTAATATAAAATAAATCCATTAGATTGGTTAGTTATTAAATATTATTAATAAAAAATTCTGTATTTATGACAATATAGTATAAATAGAATTTCAAGAATTTCTTCAAAACGATATCCCAGGCAGCAGAGTGACGTCATTTTGCCGTGATATTTACGTCAGATATCACGTCGAAAATACCAATAATATGACGTTATAATGACGTAAATACGACGACAATATGTCACATCGAAATGACGTCATTCAGACACGTCAGTCATTCACGTCTCATTGACGTTTTATTATACCAATTTTTGTCGTAATTGGAGGTAGGGAAAAAGGGTTTATGGATTCAAATAATTAATATACTTTGAATAGAATTTTTATTAGTGTGCCTAATATAAACATAACAAAATGAACACAGAAAACCTAGTGTGTAGTAAAATAGGTTGCACATACGTATATATTAATATATTAATACATTAAATATAAATATAAACTTATAAAACATAACTTTAAAAAATATACTATAAAATATACAAAACAAAAAATTTCTATACTGTGGTATAATTTTAACATCTATTAATAAAAATGAATTACTTACGTAAAACAACTTTCCTCAAATTTAATTTTGAAAAAGGCTGCTTGTTGTTCTTACTACCTAAGAAACTGAACTGTGCTCCTAAATTATATGCTATCAGATGTTTTAAGATAGAATTAGTTTTAGATGTTAGGTCTCGGCCACCTATCGTAGCGAAGTACGAAGCCTAAAATCATTTAATCATATAAAGTTTTAAATGTTTGGTTTTATAGGGTAAAATAAAACATACCACTGCAGACAAATTGATCTGATTATCCAAGTATCCCTCGACAATCTTTAGATCATCGTGGTTCCCAATAGGCAAATTAACTGGAAAATCTTCTGGCAAACTGGGAGGTAAACCACCAGAAGTTATTTGTTTGGTCTTCAATAATTTCAATATTTCATTATTTTGATGTTTAATATGACAAAATCTTTTCATTAAAATCTGTAAAACCAAATTAATTCAGAAGTTAGAAATGTTTTAATATTATAATAAACTCTTACCTGAAGATACTGGACCAGGATGACTATTAGACGTCGAAGCTCCTTGTGAAGAGTTGTAAGTGAGCCCTTGGGGTGACGAAGAAACCGTATACTTTTTTTGTAATTGTGCAGAAGTTAAGGACCTCAAATTCTGTTGTCCTAGAAAACATTAGATAAACAAAAAATAATATCAACTAAAACTAAAGTGGAAACTGTGGCAGCTCCTACGCAAAGTTTTTGATGTCATGTCCTATTTAGATGTAAATTACATACCAGTAACACTTTCTATGGAGCTATGTTGTAAGAATATTGCTGTGTCATTTGAGGTTTCAAACGATACAGGAATTCCAGGTACTTTTGGTGGAAGCGGAAGTGATCGAACTGCTTGTCGTCTTACTATTATTTCGTCATCACTGCTCTCACTTAATATTCGCTTAGGCGGAACAATTCTACGTTTTTTCAATGGTTCTTCTTCTGCTTCACTCTGCACATCGGACTGAAATTCTGCCTGTTTTAATTTTCTTAATGCTTCTCCATAATCATCTGTAAAAAAATGTAATGATTGCCTCAGCATAACTAACGGAAAGCATTTATGAGGACAAACCTTCTTCAAAAAAAATTCTGGTTATAGCATATAATTCCCAGGTTTGCTCCTCCGGGCTTTCCCTATTTTTCAAAGCCCTGTCAAAGGTTGATTGCTGTTTGTAAGGCGGCCGCCAAACCTCTTTTTTGCGAGGCGTAAACCAATCAGTGTGAACAATTGCTAAACCTCCGCTAGCGTCTTCGTTGAACTCTACGCCAACATATGCCACTGCTATTACATTTTTTGTAATTAATTATACTTGATGCCACCGGCATATAATCTTTGTTTAAATATATTAGTAAATATAACCTAAAAGTGCAAAGTGCACGTGCACAGTGCACGAAACTTATATATATAGAAACTAATCTTACCTATATTAACCACTGCAGCAAGAGTAACACAGACGATAATAAAACGCGTCACAAACAAAAACAATTTCATATAACTAAACTTTAATAAACCACAAACGTGTAAGCAATCGCTATGGCGGCATGAACACAGATCGGCATGAATGAAAATAAGAAAGAAGACGACCGACGACCGAGAAGCGAGAAGGGATATAAAATGGCGCTAGCTAGCAGGGACCGTTCCTTAACAACACTCTTTTTTTTTACCGTCACATATACACAATCTCAGATTATCTAACGTGTCCTTGACTCTGATATTTTGGATACTATTAAAAGGATAAGTATAATTTTCGGACTTAATATCCAAAACCAAAAGCATTAAAAGCAATATTTCCACATATTCTTGAACACAACAGTCACTACTCACTACAGAACGCCGCTTTAGCGGTGGCATAAGCGGGAACCAATCAGCTTCTAACCTCTAGCAAACGGTGCCAATAATCAAATAGCGGGAAATTTAAATAATAATAATATTTAGTTTTTTAGTTATTTAAGTTAATATCCTATTTTTATTGTTATTTGTCTTATATAATTATAATCATATATTAATACAGAGATAAAATACATGTGTTTTAATTATGCATGATAAACATGCGTATTTTCAGTTAAATAATCAACGATTTGTATGAATTATGTAATGATAATAGCATATATTCCGTATTACATGCATGCTATAATATGCTATGTGGTATATATCACTCATATATAAACACGTAATTTGTTTTAATGAAAAATATAATAAACGTTTATATGACGTGTTTTAAACGTGTACTTAATAACGTCGTTAACACGTGTAAAAAGTGACGTTTAAAAGACGTTCCTTTTTGGTGGATAGTTGACCAGTGACGAATTACACCACAAATCGACGTGAATTAGACGTCAATTGACGTCACTCTGCTGCCTGGGATATAAATGTTTTTAGATGCAGTTAGGAAATTATTTCCACACACAACGGACAAGATGTTTGAAGAAAGAGTTATGTTATGGTTCAGGCAAGCGCAGTTGAGGCTTGATAGACAAAGTGGAAGAACTTGAAATAATAAAAAAATAAATGAAAAAAATTTATATTTTATAACTATATACTAAAGAAGCCAGATTTATTTACGCTTAAGTTTTTTTTTTTTTTTTTTTTTTTTTTTTTTTTTTTTTTTTTTTTTTTGTTCATATTCGATACGTGAACAGTGAAGTGTATACACGTGTTTTATAGTGCTCCCTAAAATAGCGTATAACCTCTATTTACTTAGTGTGTTAAATTTAATCTTAATAATATAAGGTTTAAAATTAAACTTAGTGATGTCCCTTCCCCAACAAGGGGAGGGTAGTGCCAATGGGACGATTAATATCGCCCATATAGTGTTATCTGATGAAGAAGAATATTATAACTCTCTCCCCAATCATAATCAAACAAAACCTAAATTAATGGAAACGGAAGGTAGTAATGAAAATGAAAACCAGCAACCTACATCAGAACAAGCCACAACACAGAAAAACAAATCGACAAAACTTTTTTGCCTGGACACTGATAAGTATTACTACTCTGATAACATTTTTGTTTTTATTGAAAAAACTAACTCTGAAAATATCGGCCGATTGCACCCATTAGTTGTGGGACATATCCTACACAAAAAACTATTTATTAAAAATATTGTTTCTATTAAAACTGCAGGCAAAAATAGGATTAAAGTTCAACTTAAAACTGTGACAGATGCTAATCTTCTTGTAAAAAATAAGCAACTTGAATCAGAAAACCTCCGAGCATTTATCCCGAATCACTTATTAGAGAAAAAAGGGTTAATCAGGGGTGTTGATACTTTCTTTGACAACAATTACCTAAAAGATAACATAATTTCTCCTACTCAAGTATTGGAGGTTCAAAGAATGCAAAGAAAAACAGTAAAAGATGGGAAAAACATTCTAATTCCTAAACAAACCGTTATTATTACTTTTCAAGGTAACATGTTACCTAACGAAATTGTCATTAATAGTGTTATTTTTCCTGTTGAACTGTTTTATGGTAGAGTCACACAGTGTTTTAAATGTCTGAAGTACGGTCATATTTCTAGCCAGTGTCGTAGTACAAACCCTTTGTGTATTAGATGCGCGAAACCGAAAACCGAAGACCATGAATGTCTCGATTCTGATACTTATTGTTTGTACTGTAAAACCAACGAACACAAATCAAATGACAAAAAATGTCCCACTTTTGAAAAACAAAAAAAAAATTAAAAGAGTAATGATAGATAATAATACAACCTTTTCTGAAGCTAAGCAATACTGTGATAATTCTTTTTCTTCTTTTGCATCACATAATAGATTTGACATGTTATCAGACATGTCTGACTATGATTCTAACTTTCCGAAATTACCTAATCAGGAACCCACGGTTTCTTATAATCAGTTTTCATCATCTCAGCGAGTCCCAAGGAAGGTTACATCCAAAAACAATAATCGTGTATCTTTTTCACAACCTTGCAGCAGTCGAAATAATTCTGCTAATGAAACCCCCTTCAATAACACAAAAAAGAGGAAAATAAACCCTTCCCCCCCCACCACCCCAACTCCTTTTCTCATTCAGAACCCTAAACCTAATTCTAACTTACCTTTTAGTTTTAAAGCGCCCCAAATTCCTACAAACCCCAACTTTCCAATACTAAATTTCGATGAAGATAAAGTCAAAATTGTAGATTGTGTGTCAAAAGTTATATTCAATTTCCTTGGAAATTTGGAATCACTTAATGATATTAAAAAAATTAATCTTGATACGATTAAACAAAAAATTAACTTAGCCTTGGAGGAGGGCATTCCAAAGTAAAATTCTCTCAAATAAACAATAAAATTAAAATTATGCAGTGGAATGCACGTTCCGCTGTAGCCAATAAAAATAGTTTAAACAAATTTTTAAATGATATGAACATCGACATAGCGTTAATTAATGAAACATGGTTTAAACCTGACTCAGTTGTCAATTACCAGGGATATAATATTGTTCGCAAGGACAGACTTGACGGAAAAGCCGGTGTTGCAATTTTGATTAAGAAAAGCTTCAATTTCAAGCACATAAATATTTCTAATAATTTCAACGATGAAATTTGTGTTTGTGGTGCAGACATTTTTATTAATAACACAAAATATAGCTTTCTCTCTATATACAGACCCCCTAACATTAATACACATTCCAATGACTGGGAGCAGATTTTTAATCATGTAACACCCCCTTGTGTAATCGGAGGGGACTTTAATGCCCACAATGCACTCTGGGGTTCTTCCAAAAATGATAATGTGGGTACTCAATTATTAAATGTCATAGATGACCTTGGATTAATAACGTTAAATAATGGTAATGCCACTCGTTTACAACGTCCGTTACAAGTCAAATCTGTTGTTGACATATCTTTTTGCTCTCCCGACCTTGCAAATAATATTACATGGAACACTTATTCGGACACTCTTGGCTCTGATCATTTTCCAATAATCCTTGAAATCCCATTACAATATAAAACAAACGATACAATTTTTCCTAAATCCAAATGGAATTTAAATAAGGCTAATTGGCCTTTATATACGGATCTAATTGAACAGAGATTTCAGAATTTACCCCTATTTAACAACACCATAGAAAAATATAATTTTCTTCTAGATAATATTAATTATTCAGCTTCACTTTCTATCCCTATCTATAAACCCTTTAAAATAAAGTCCCGCTTACCACCACCATGGTGGAATGCAAATTGTGAACAAGCTATTTTGGATAGAAGACAATCTATTCATAATTATAAAGACAATCCCACTGAGGAAAACTATCTTTTTTGCAAAAAAATTTGTGCAAATACCAAAAGGGTGCTAAAAAATAGCGCCAAACAAAGTTGGATAAATTGGTGCTCAAATCTGAATAAAAACACCCCCTCGTCCGAACTATGGAAACAGGCCAAAATAATGCAACGCATCCCAACCTCCCAAAATAGAGCAAATAATGAAAACTGGATTAATGGTTTTCTTGATAAAGTAGCTCCTCCTTCTGTAAATAATATTGACTACCCACAGTATAGCATACCAAATAATAACAATCATCTCTTATGTCACCCATTTCAATATCATGAATTAGAAAATGCTTTAAAAAATGTAAGAAACTCTTCAGCAGGTTTTGATGACATCAAATACCCCATGCTCATAAATTTGCCGTACAATTCCAAAAAAATGCTATTGGACATTTTTAATGATATTTATTTCTCAGGCTGCAATATTGACGACCTCAAAAACGTCATTATTATACCTATACTTAAGCCAAGGAAAGATCCGAACTGTCCTGATTCTTATCGTCCTATTTCTCTCATGTCTTGTATTTTAAAAACCCTAGAACGCATGATCAAAGTGAGGTTAGAAGTGTGGCTCAGTAATCAAAATTTATTACCTTTAAATCAGTTTGGCTACAAAAAAGGTGTAGGTACCCTTGATGCAATCCTAACTTTAACCACAGATATTCAAATTAATTTTTCTCATAACAACTATTTAAGTGCTCTCTTTTTAGATCTGAAAGGCGCTTACGAATCGGTTAACCTAAAAATTCTAGAGGAAAAATTAATCAATCTTTTTTTCATACCTAACTTTATCGCTAGAAATATAGTAAATCTTTACTCAAGTAGAGTAATATACATTAGGAACACTAAGAATGAAAAAATTGGTCCAAGATTAAACAACTCAGGTATTCCGCAAGGTTCGGTTCTGAGCCCCCTTCTTTTTAATCTGTATACTGCAGATATTCACAATATAATTGTACCAAATTTAAATATCATACAATATGCCGATGACCTGTGTATCTATACAGAAAATAAGAAATGGGACAACTCACTAGAAACTCTGGAAAACGGTGTATTACATTTTATTCAATGGTTTTTCAACCACGGTTTTGAACTCTCACAAGAAAAATCAAGTTTCAACGTCTTCACAAGACATAACATGCAGAACCTCTCTCAGATTTCTGAAATCCAGCTTGGTGGTCACAATTTTCCTTTTCACTCTGACGTAAAATATTTGGGGGTAATACTTGACAAGAAACTTACATGGAAACCGTTTATAGAATCCATTAAAAGCAAGTGCGTTAAGGGAATTACTATCTATTAAAATCTGACAGCCCTTCCTCACTCTAATTCGGCGCCGATTTTTCACACATTCTGCGGCGCTAAAGGCTTTTTTTTTAACCAGTTTGGCCGCGCAGCGCCGTGCGTTATGGACGTTTTCGTGTCGGGACCATCGAATAGCGGACTTTCGTGGCGATCCGCCAAGTATTTTAGAAGTTATTGGCGTTTCGATAGCACCGTGTCGAAGAGGTTTGTAAAATTTGAGAAATTAGAAAGAGATACGACACGCGAGAAATTTGAAAAAAAATGGCCGACGTTTTCTGAACGATAGACGTCAAAATAGCGCTTTTTCGTTCGCTCCTACTGAGTCTAAAACCGGCGGGGGGCCGCGCTATTCGCGATGTAGTTTTAAGTTGCATCCTCTAACTCGGTTTTCGCGCAAGAACGGCGGTCCAGCGGCGATCTTTCGTTTGGAAATAACGTTTGAAATTGTTCGTGTTTCCGCAATTTTTTCGAATTTTCAAAACATGTCCCCCTTCCGAGCTTATTAACTCGCGACTCCTTTGAGACGGACCGGCGACGTATTTTTTTTTGAAAACTAGATAAAATTTAGAAAATCGCTGTCGAAAATCGTTTTTCTCGATTTTGCCTCCCAAGAAAGTTATGATTTTTTGAAAAGCGGCGATTTTGTCGGATTTCGACGATTCCTCCGACACCTACCCATTAGAAACGCGTCACAGCCTTTCCCTTTGGATATAGAGGATCGCGACACGCACGACGGCCAAGAAGAAGGACAAATGAACAACTCTTTTTTTTCTTTTTCGTCCATCTGAGATATTACCCGAGATACGAATATTTTAAAAAGGTCGATTTTGCAGAAAAACTCTACTTTTCCCCAGGCCCTAACTTCTTTAACCGGAGGATTTTTTCGCCCGGACTTTCGGGAAAGCTAGATCCATCCTACCTCTTGGGTCCCTGAAAATTTCATTCCTTAATCTCCACCGGCGTCCAAGCGGTGAATATTTTAAATTACCAAGACACGCCGAAAATTCGTCGGTGACGTCACCAAAGATGTGGACACCCTTATTAATTAAAATCTGACAGCCCTTCCTCACTCTAATTCGGCGCCGATTTTTCACACATTCTGCGGCGCTAAAGGCTTTTTTTTTAACCAGTTTGGCCGCGCAGCGCCGTGCGTTATGGACGTTTTCGTGTCGGGACCATCGAATAGCGGACTTTCGTGGCGATCCGCCAAGTATTTTAAAAGTTATTGGCGTTTCGATAGCACCGTGTCGAAGAGGTTTGTAAAATTTGAGAAATTAGAAAGAGATACGACACGCGAGAAATTTGAAAAAAATGGCCGACGTTTTCTGAACGATAGACGTCAAAATAGCGCTTTTTCGTTCGCTCCTACTGAGTCTAAAACCGGCGGGGGGCCGCGCTATTCGCGATGTAGTTTTAAGTTGCATCCTCTAACTCGGTTTTCGCGCAAGAACGGCGGTCCGACGGCGACCTTTCGTTTGGAAATAACGTTTGAAATTGTTCGTGTTTCCGCAATTTTTTCGAATTTCCAAAACATGTCCCCCTTCCGAGCTTATTAACTCGCGACTCCTTTGAGACGGACCGGCGACGTATTTTTTTTTGAAAACTAGATAAAATTTAGAAAATCGCTGTCGAAAATCGTTTTTCTCGATTTTGCCTCCCAAGAAAGTTATGATTTTTTGAAAAGCGGCGATTTTGTCGGATTTCGACGATTCCTCCGACACCTACCCATTAGAAACGCGTCACAGCCTTTCCCTTTGGATATAGAGGATCGCGACACGCACGACGGCCAAGAAGAAGGACAAATGAACAACTCTTTTTTTTCTTTTTCGTCCATCTGAGATATTACCCGAGATACGAATATTTTAAAAAGGTCGATTTTGCAGAAAAACTCTACTTTTCCCCAGGCCCTAACTTCTTTAACCGGAGGATTTTTTCGCCCGGACTTTCGGGAAAGCTAGATCCATCCTACCTCTTGGGTCCCTGAAAATTTCATTCCTTAATCTCCACCGGCGTCCAAGCGGTGAATATTTTAAATTACCAAGACACGCCGAAAATTCGTCGGTGACGTCACCAAAGATGTGGACACCCTTATTAAATACCCAACTATCTATTAAAATCTGACAGCCCTTCCTCACTCTAATTCGGCGCCGATTTTTCACACATTCTGCGGCGCTAAAGGCTTTTTTTTTAACCAGTTTGGCCGCGCAGCGCCGTGCGTTATGGACGTTTTCGTGTCGGGACCATCGAATAGCGGACTTTCGTGGCGATCCGCCAAGTATTTTAAAAGTTATTGGCGTTTCGATAGCACCGTGTCGAAGAGGTTTGTAAAATTTGAGAAATTAGAAAGAGATACGACACGCGAGAAATTTGAAAAAAATGGCCGACGTTTTCTGAACGATAGACGTCAAAATAGCGCTTTTTCGTTCGCTCCTACTGAGTCTAAAACCGGCGGGGGGCCGCGCTATTCGCGATGTAGTTTTAAGTTGCATCCTCTAACTCGGTTTTCGCGCAAGAACGGCGGTCCGACGGCGACCTTTCGTTTGGAAATAACGTTTGAAATTGTTCGTGTTTCCGCAATTTTTTCGAATTTCCAAAACATGTCCCCCTTCCGAGCTTATTAACTCGCGACTCCTTTGAGACGGACCGGCGACGTATTTTTTTTTGAAAACTAGATAAAATTTAGAAAATCGCTGTCGAAAATCGTTTTTCTCGATTTTGCCTCCCAAGAAAGTTATGATTTTTTGAAAAGCGGCGATTTTGTCGGATTTCGACGATTCCTCCGACACCTACCCATTAGAAACGCGTCACAGCCTTTCCCTTTGGATATAGAGGATCGCGACACGCACGACGGCCAAGAAGAAGGACAAATGAACAACTCTTTTTTTTCTTTTTCGTCCATCTGAGATATTACCCGAGATACGAATATTTTAAAAAGGTCGATTTTGCAGAAAAACTCTACTTTTCCCCAGGCCCTAACTTCTTTAACCGGAGGATTTTTTCGCCCGGACTTTCGGGAAAGCTAGATCCATCCTACCTCTTGGGTCCCTGAAAATTTCATTCCTTAATCTCCACCGGCGTCCAAGCGGTGAATATTTTAAATTACCAAGACACGCCGAAAATTCGTCGGTGACGTCACCAAAGATGTGGACACCCTTATTAAATACCCATGCCGAGCGTCGCATACATTTTTTGTATTCTGCCCTCATTAGCAAGAGTGGTGCATCTAATTAGTAGTATTGAGTATTGAGAAAACAGCGATTCACTTTATAGTATTTGATGCTTATGATACGTATTGGAAATTAACCATTTGGGTTTACACAAAATGCTTTTGGTTAATAATAATGAAATCACAAGAATATTTTTAACAAAAATCTAATGCAAACAAAAATACAAGAAAAGAAAACAGGTACATGCTGCACTTTTACTATGAAACAGGAGCAATGTTTGTTGGTATAATACAAATGCAAAATGCGGCATCTGCAAAAGATAAAAACAACTTTAAACCGGATACAACTAAATAACACGAATTGTTTAACGAAACGGCGAAGGCAATTAAAATACGAGAGACCCCTTTTCCCTGAACCTTATTTCCTTTCATGTAACAATTCTGTCGGACTGTACGCATGTTTCCCGAAATCTTTAAACTGGATCCAACTAAATAACCCGAATCATCGCTTAACTTAACAGACACGCCAGTGAAAATACACGAAACGTCTCTTTTTTCATGACCTTATCACTTTTCAAGTGGCATCTCTGTTGGACCCTACATCTTTCCCGAAACTCCTCCACCGAATCCAACTAAATTACCCGAATCCCTTAACTAATCGATGACTCCTACGAAAATACGCGAAACGCCTCTTTCCCGATGCCCTTCCCACTTTTCAAGTAGCATCTCTGTTGAACTCCACACCTTTCCCGAGACTCTTAGACCGGATCCAACTAATTTACCCAAATCACTTAACTAATCGAAGACGCCTACGAAAATACACGAAACGCCTCTTTCTTGATGATCTTCCCACTTTTCAAGTAGCATCTCTGTCGGACTCTACATCTTTCCCGAGATTCTTCCACCGAATCCAACTAAATTGCCCCAATCCCTTAACTAATCGAATATGCCTATGAAAATACGCGAAACGCCTTATTTCTCATTACCTTATCAAGTGGCTTCTCTATAGACCCCTACTTCTTTCCCGAGAAAATTAGACCGGATCCAACTAATTTACTCAAATCACTTAACTAATCGAAAACGCCTACAAAAATACATAAAACGCTTCATTTCTGATAATCTCACTTTTCAGGTAGCATCTCTGTCGGGCTCTACATCTTTCCCGAGACTTCCACCGAATCCAACTAAATTACCCGAATGTCTTAACTAAATAGAAGACTAATACGAAAATACACGAAACGCCTCTTTCCTGATGACCTTCCCACTATTCAAGTAGCATCTCTGTTGAACTCTACATCTTTCCCCAGACTCTTCCACCGAATTCAACTAAATTACCCTAATCCCTTAACCAATCGAAGACTAATACGAAAATACGCGAAATACCTCATTTCTCATTACCTTCCCATTTTTGAAGTAACATCTCTATCATACTCTATATCTTTCCCGAGACTCTTCCACCGAACCCAACTAAATTGCCCGAATCTCATAACTAATCGAAGATGCCTACGAAAATACGCGAAACGCCTCATTTTCGATGATCCTTTCACTTTTTAGGTAGCATCTCTGTCGGACTCTACATGTTTCCCGAGACTCTTCTACCGAATCCAACTAAATTACCCGAATCCCTTAACTAATCCAAGATGCCTACGAAAATACACGAAACGTCTCTTTTTTCATGACCTTATCACTTTTCAAGTGGCATCTCTGTTGGACCCTACATCTTTCCCGAAACACTTCCACCGAATCCAACTAAATTACCCGCATCCCTTAACTAATCGATGACTCCTACGAAAATACGCGAAACGCCTCTTTCCTAATGCCCTTCCCACTTTTCAAGTAGCATCTCTGTAAGACTCTACTTCTTTCCCGAGACTCTTAGACTGAATCCTACTAATTTATCCGAATCACTTAACTAATCGAAGACGCCTACGAAAATACGCAAAACGCCTCTTTCCCGATGCCCTTCCCACTTTTCAAATAGCATCTCTGTTGAACTCCTCCTCTCTCCCGAGACTCTTAGACCGGATCCAACTAATTTACACAAATCACTTAACTAATCGAAGACGCCTACGAGAATACACGAAACGCCTCTTTCTTGATGATCTTCCCACTTTTCAAGTAGCATCTCTGTCGGACTCTACATCTTTCCCGAGATTCTTCGACCGAATCCCACTAAATTACCCTAATCCCTTAACTAATCGAATATGCCTACGAAAATACGCGAAACGCCTCATTTCTCATTACCTTATCACTTTTCAAGTGGCTTCTCTATAGACCTCTACTTCTTTCCCGAGACTCTTAGACCGGATCCAACTAATTTAACCAAATCACTTAACTAATCGAAAACGCCTACAAAAATACGCAAAACGCCTCATTTCTGATGATCTCACTTTTCAGGTAGCATCTCTGTCGGGCTCTAGATCTTTCCCGAGACTTCCGCCGAATCCAACTAAATTACCCGAATGTCTTAACTAATCGAAGACTAATACGAAAATACGCGAAACGCCTCATTTCTAATTACCTTCCCACTTTTCAGGTAGCATCTCTGTCAGACTCTACGTCTTTCCCTTCCCGAGCCTCTTCCACCGAATCCAGCTAAATTACCCGAATCTCTTAACTAATCGAAGACTAATACGAAAATACACGACACGCCTCTTTCCTGATGACCTTCCCATTGTTCAAGTAGCATCTCTGCTGAACTCTACATCTTTCCCTAGACTCTTCCACCGAATTCAAATAAATTACCCTTAACTAATCGAAGACTAATACGAAAATACGCGAAATGCCTCATTTCTCATTACCTTACCACTTTGCAAGTAACAACTCTATCATAATCATACTCTACATGTTTCCCGAGACATTTCCATCGAATCCAACTAAATTACCCGAATCCCTTAACTAATCGAAGATGACTACGAAAATACGCGAAACGCTTCATTTCCGATGACCCTCTCACTCTTTAGGTAGCATCTCTGTCGGACTCTACATGTTTCCCGAGACTCTTCCACCGTATCCAACTAACTAAATTACCCGAATCCCTCAACTAATCCAAGATGCCTACGAAAATACACGAAACGTCTCTTTTCTCATGACCTTATCACTTTTCAAGTGGCATCTCTGTTGGACTCTACATCTTTCCCGAGACTCTTAGACCGGATCCAACTAATTTACCCGAATCCCTTAACTAATCAATGACTCCTACGAAAATACGCGAAACGCCTCTTTCCTAATGCCCTTCCCACTTTTCAAGTAGCATCTCTGTAAGACTCTACTTCTTTCCCGAGACTCTTAGACCGGATCCAACTAATTTACCCGAATCACTTAACTAATCGAAGACGCCTACGAAAATACGCGAAACGCCTCATTTCTATTACCTTCCCACTTTTCAAGTAACATCTCTGTTAAACTCTACATCTTTCCCGAAACTCTTCCACCGAATCCAACTAAATTACCCGAATCCCTTAACTAATCCAAGATGCCGACGAATATACGCGAAACGCCTCATTCCTAATGCCCTTCCCTCTTTTCAAGTAGCATCTCTGTAGGACTCTACTTCTTTCCCGAGACTCTTAGACTGAATCCAACTAATTTATACGAATCGCTTAACTAATCGAAGACGCCTACGAAAATACGCAAAACGCCTCTTTCCCGATGCCCTTCAAACTTTTCAAGTAGCATCTCTGTTGAACTCCACATCTTTCCCGGGACTCTTAGACCGGACCCAACTAATTTACGCAAATCACTTAACTAATCGAAGACGCCTACGAAAATACACTAAACGCCTCTTTCCTAATGCCCTTCCCTCTTTTCAAGTAGCATCTCTGTAAGACTCTACTTCATTCCCGAGACTCTTAGACCGGATCCAACTAATTTACCCGAATCACTTAACTAATCGAAGACGCCTACGAAGATGCGCGAAACGCCTCATTTCTATTACCTTCCCACTTTTCAAGTAACATCTCTGTTAAACTCTACATCTTTCTCGAGACTCTTCCACCGAATCCAACTAAATTACCCGAATCCCTTTACTAATCCAAGATGCCTACGAACATACGCGAAACGCCTCTTGCCTAATGCCCTTCCCACTTTTCAAGTAGCATCTCTGTCGGACTCTACATCTTTCCCGAGACTCTTAGACCGAATCCAACTAAATTTCCCGAGTCCCATAACTAATCGAAAATGCCTACGAAAATACGCGAGACGTCTCTTTTCTGATGCCCTCTCACTTTTTAAGTAGCACCTCTGTCGGACTCTACATCTTTCCCGAGATCCTCCGACCGAATCCAACTAAATTGCCCGAATCACTTAGCTAATCGAAAACGCCAACGAAAATATGCGAGACGCCTCTTTTCTGATAACCCTCTCACTTTTCAAGTAGCATCTCTGTTGAACTCCACATCTTTCCGGGACTCTTAGACCGGATCCAACTAATTTACGCAAATCACTTAACTAATCGAAGACGCCTACGAAAATACACTAAACGCCTCTTTCCTAATGCCCTTCCCTCTTTTCAAGTAGCATCTCTGTAAGACTCTACTTCATTCCCGAGAGTCTTAGACCGGATCCAACTAATTTACCCGAATCACTTAACTAATCGAAGACGCCTACGAAAATACGCGAAACGCCTCATTTCTATTACCTTCCCACTTTTCAAGTAACATCTCTGTCGGACTCTACATCTTTCCCGAGATTCTTCGACCGAATCCCACTAAATTACCCTAATCCCTTAACTAATCGAAGATGCCTTCGAAAATACGCGTAACGCCTCATTTCTCATTATCTTATCACTTTTCAAGTGGCTTCTCTATAGACCTCTACTTCTTTCCCGAGACTCTTGGACCGGATCCAACTAATTTACCCAAATCACTTAACTAATCGAAGACGCCTACAAAAATACGCAAAACGCCTCATTTCCGATGATCTCACTTTTCAAGTAACATCTCTGTCGGGCCCTACATCTTTCCCGAGACTTCCACCGAATCCAACCAAATTACCCGAATCCCTTCACTAATGGAAGACTAATACGAAAATACGCGAAACGCCTCTTGCCTGATGACCTTCCCACTATTCAAGTAGCATCTCTGTTGAACTCTACATCTTTCCCCAGACTCTTCCACCGAATTCAACTAAATTACCCTAATCCCTTAACTAATCGAAAACTTATACGAAAATACGCGAAATGCTTCATTTCTCATTACCTTCCCACTCTTGAAGTAACATCTCTATCATACTCTACATCTTTCCCGAGACTCTTCCACCGAATCCAACTAAATTACCCGAATCCCTTAACTAATCGAAGATGCCTACGAAAATACGCGAAACGCCTCATTTCCGGACTACCCTCTCACTTTTCAAGTAGCATCACTGTCTGACTCTACACCTTTCCCGGGACTCTTAGACCGAATCCAACTAAATTACCCGGATCCATTTACTAATCGGAGACTCCCACGAAAATACTCGAAACGCCCCTTTCCTGATGCCCTCTCACTTTTTAAGTGTAATCTCTGTCCTACTCTACATCTTTCCCGAGACTCTTCCACCGAATCCAACTAAATTGCCCAAATCCCATAACTAATCGAAGATGCCTACGAAAATCAGCGAAACGCCTCATTTCCTGATTCCCTCTTACTTTTTAAGAAGCTTCTCTGTCGGACTCTACATCTTTCCCGAAACTCTTCGACCGAATCCAACTAAATTGCCCGAATCCCTTAACTAATCAAATACGCCTACGAAAATACGCGACACACCTCATTTCTGAAGACCGTCTCACTTTTCAAGTAGCATCTCTGTCTCACTCTACATCTTTCCCGAGACTCTCCGACCGAATCCAACTAAATTGCCCGAATCACTTAACTAATCGAAAACGCCTACGAAAATACGCGAGACGTCTCTTTCCTGATGCCCTCTCACTTTTTAAGTCGCACCTCTATCGGACTCTACATCTTTCCCGGGACTCTTCGACCGAATCCAAATAAATTGCCCGAATCCCTTAACTAATCGGAAACACCTACGAAAATACGCGACACCCCTCTTTTCTGAAGACCCTCTCACTTTTCAAGTAGCATCCCTGTCGGACTCTGCAGCTTTCCCGAGACTCTTAGACTAAATCCAACTAAATTATCCGGATCCCTTAACTAATCAAAGACGCCTACGAAAATACGCGAGACACCTCATTTCCGATGACCCTCTCACTTTTCAAGTAGCATCTCCGTCGGACTCTACATCTTTCCCGAGGCTCTTCCACCTAATCCAACTAAATTACCCGGATCCCATAACTAATCGAGGACGCCTACGAAAATACGCAAAACGCCTCATTTCCGATGACCGTCTTACTTTTCAAATAGCATCTCTGTCGGACTCTACATCTTTTCCTAGACTCTTCGGCCGAATCCAACTAAATTGCCCGAATCCCTTAACTAATCGAAGACTCCTACGAAAATACACGAGACGCCTCTTTCCTGATGCCCTCTCACTTTTTAGGTAACATCTCTGTCGGACTCTACATCTTTCCCGAGACTCTTCCACCGAATCCAACTAAATTGCCCAAATCCCATAACTAATCGAGGATGCCTACGAAAATACGTGAAACGCCTCATTTCCTGATTCCCTCTTGCTTTTTAAGAAGCATCTCTGTCGGACTCTACATCTTTTTCGAAACTCTTCGACCGAATCCAACTAAATTGCCGAATCCCTTAACTAATCAAATACGCCTACGAAAATACGCGACACACCTCATTTCTGAAGACCCTCTCACTTTTCAAGTAGCATCTCTGTAAGACTGCAGCTTTACCGAGACTCTTAGACCACCGAATCCAACTAAATTACACGGGTCCCTTAACTAATCGGAGACTCCTACGAAAATAAACGAAACGCCGCTTTCCTGATACCCTCTCACTTTTCAAGTAGCATCTCTGTCGGACTCTACATCTTCCCCGAGACTCTTCGACCGAATCCAACTAAATTTCCCGAATCCCATAACTAATCGAAAATGCCTACGAAAATACGCGAGACGTCTCTTTCCTGATGCCCTCTCACTTTTTAAGTAGCACCTCTGTAAGACTCTGCAGCTTTCCCGAGACTCTTAGACCGAATCCAACTAAATTACACGGATCCCTTAACTAATCGGAGACTCCTACGAAAATAAACGAAACGCCGCTTTCCTGATACCCTCTCACTTTTCAAGTAGCATCTCTGTCGGACTCTACATCTTCCCCGAGACTCTTCGACCTAATCCAACTAAATTGCCCGAATCATTTAACTAATCGAAAACGCCTACGAAATATGCGAGACGCCTCTTTTCTGATGCCCTCTCACTTTTTAAGTAGCACCTCTGTAAGACTCTGCAGCTTTCCCGAGACTCTTAGACCGAATCCAACTAAATTACACGGATCCCTTAACTAATCGGAGACTCCTACGAAAATAAACGAAACGCCGCTTTCCTGATACCCTCTCACTTTTCAAGTAGCATCTCTGTCGGACTCTACATCTTCCCCGAGACTCTTAGACTGAATCCAACTAAATTATCCGGATCCCTTAACTAATCGAAGACGCCTACGAAAATACGCGAATCGCCTCTTTCCTGATGCCCTCTCACTTTTTAAGTAACATCTCTGTCGGACTCTACATCTTTCCCGAGACCCTCCGACCGAATCCAACTAAATTGCCCGAATCACTTAGCTAATCGAAAACGCCAACGAAAATATGCGAGACGCCTCTTTTCTGATAACCCTCTCACTTTTCAAGTAGCATCTCTGTTGAACTCCACATCTTTCCGGGACTCTTAGACCGGATCCAACTAATTTACGCAAATCACTTAACTAATCGAAGACGCCTACGAAAATACACTAAACGCCTCTTTCCTAATGCCCTTCCCTCTTTTCAAGTAGCATCTCTGTAAGACTCTACTTCATTCCCGAGACTCTTAGACCGGATCCAACTAATTTACCCGAATCACTTAACTAATCGAAGACGCCTACGAAAATACGCGAAACGCCTCATTTCTATTACCTTCCCACTTTTCAAGTAACATCTCTGTTAAACTCTACATCTTTCCCGAGACTCTTCCACCGAATCCAACTAAATTACCCGAATCCCTTTACTAATCCAAGATGCCTAAAAAACATACGCGAAACGCCTCTTGCCTAATGCCCTTCCCACTTTTCAAGTAGCATCTCTGTCGGACTCTACATCTTTCCCGAGATTCTTCGACCGAATCCCACTAAATTACCCTAATCCCTTAACTAATCGAAGATGCCTTCGAAAATACACTAAACGCCTCTTTCCTAATGCCCTTCCCTCTTTTCAAGTAGCATCTCTGTAAGACTCTACTTCATTCCCGAGACTCTTAGACCGGATCCAACTAATTTACCCGAATCACTTAACTAATCGAAGACGCCTACGAAAATACGCGAAACGCCTCATTTCTATTACCTTCCCACTTTTCAAGTAACATCTCTGTTAAACTCTACATCTTTCCCGAGACTCTTCCACCGAATCCAACTAAATTACCCGAATCCCTTTACTAATCCAAGATGCCTAAAAAACATACGCGAAACGCCTCTTGCCTAATGCCCTTCCCACTTTTCAAGTAGCATCTCTGTCGGACTCTACATCTTTCCCGAGATTCTTCGACCGAATCCCACTAAATTACCCTAATCCCTTAACTAATCGAAGATGCCTTCGAAAATACGCGTAACGCCTCATTTCTCATTATCTTATCACTTTTCAAGTGGCTTCTCTATAGACCTCTACTTCTTTCCCGAGACTCTTGGACCGGATCCAACTAATTTACCCAAATCACTTAACTAATCGAAGACGCCTACAAAAATACGCAAAACGCCTCATTTCCGATGATCTCACTTTTCAAGTAACATCTCTGTCGGGCCCTACATCTTTCCCGAGACTTCCACCGAATCCAACCAAATTACCCGAATCCCTTCACTAATGGAAGACTAATACGAAAATACGCGAAACGCCTCTTGCCTGATGACCTTCCCACTATTCAAGTAGCATCTCTGTTGAACTCTACATCTTTCCCCAGACTCTTCCACCGAATTCAACTAAATTACCCTAATCCCTTAACTAATCGAAAACTTATACGAAAATACGCGAAATGCTTCATTTCTCATTACCTTCCCACTCTTGAAGTAACATCTCTATCATACTCTACATCTTTCCCGAGACTCTTCCACCGAATCCAACTAAATTACCCGAATCCCTTAACTAATCGAAGATGCCTACGAAAATACGCGAAACGCCTCATTTCCGGACTACCCTCTCACTTTTCAAGTAGCATCCCTGTCTGACTCTACACCTTTCCCGGGACTCTTAGACCGAATCCAACTAAATTACCCGGATCCCTTTACTAATCGGAGACTCCCACGAAAATACTCGAAACGCCCCTTTCCTGATGCCCTCTCACTTTTTAAGTGTCATCTCTGTCCTACTCTACATCTTTCCCGAGACTCTTCCACCGAATCCAACTAAATTGCCCAAATCCCATAACTAATCGAAGATGCCTACGAAAATACGCGAAACGCCTCATTTCCTGATTCCCTCTTACTTTTTAAGAAGCATCTCTGTCGGACTCTACATCTTTCCCGAAACTCTTCGACCGAATCCAACTAAATTGCCCGAATCCCTTAACTAATCAAATACGCCTACGAAAATACGCGACACACCTCATTTCTGAAGACCCTCTCACTTTTCAAGTAGCATCTCTGTAAGACTGCAGCTTTCCCGAGACTCTTAGACCACCGAATCCAACTAAATTACACGGATCCCTTAACTAATCGGAGACTCCTACGAAAATAAACGAAACGCCGCCTTCCTGATACCCTCTCACTTTTCAAGTAGCATCTCTGTCGGACTCTACATCTTCCCCGAGACTCTTCGACCGAATCCAACTAAATTTCCCGAATCCCATAACTAATCGAAAATGCCTACGAAAATACGCGAGACGTCTCTTTCCTGATGCCCTCTCACTTTTTAAGTAGCACCTCTGTAAGACTCTGCAGCTTTCCCGAGACTCTTAGACCGAATCCAACTAAATTACACGGATCCCTTAACTAATCGGAGACTCCTACGAAAATAAACGAAACGCCGCTTTCCTGATACCCTCTCACTTTTCAAGTAGCAGCTCTGTCGGACTCTACATCTTTCCCGAGACCCTCCGACCGAATCCAACTAAATTGCCCGAATCACTTAGCTAATCGAAAACGCCTACGAAAATACGCGAGACGTCTCTTTCCTGATGCCCTCTCACTTTTTAAGTCGCACCTCTATCGGACTCTACATCTTTCCCGGGACTCTTCGACCGAATCCAAATAAATTGCCCGAATCCCTTAACTAATCGGAAACACCTACGAAAATACGCGACACCCCTCTTTTCTGAAGACCCTCTCACTTTTCAAGTAGCATCCCTGTCGGACTCTGCAGCTTTCCCGAGACTCTTAGACTAAATCCAACTAAATTATCCGGATCCCTTAACTAATCAAAGACGCCTACGAAAATACGCGAGACACCGCATTTCCGATGACCCTCTCACTTTTCAAGTAGCATCTCCGTCGGACTCTACATCTTTCCCGAGGCTCTTCCACCTAATCCAACTAAATTACCCGGATCCCATAACTAATCGAGGACGCCTACGAAAATACGCAAAACGCCTCATTTCCGATGACCGTCTTACTTTTCAAATAGCATCTCTGTCGGACTCTACATCTTTTCCTAGACTCTTCGGCCGAATCCAACTAAATTGCCCGAATCCCTTAACTAATCGAAGACTCCTACGAAAATACACGAGACGCCTCTTTCCTGATGCCCTCTCACTTTTTAGGTAACATCTCTGTCGGACTCTACATCTTTCCCGAGACTCTTCCACCGAATCCAACTAAATTGCCCAAATCCCATAACTAATCGAGGATGCCTACGAAAATACGCGAAACGCCTCATTTCCTGATTCCCTCTTGCTTTTTAAGAAGCATCTCTGTCGGACTCTACATCTTTCCCGAAACTCTTCGACCGAATCCAACTAAATTGCCGAATCCCTTAACTAATCAAATACGCCTACGAAAATACGCGACACACCTCATTTCTGAAGACCCTCTCACTTTTCAAGTAGCATCTCTGTAAGACTGCAGCTTTCCCGAGACTCTTAGACCACCGAATCCAACTAAATTACACGGATCCCTTAACTAATCGGAGACTCCTACGAAAATAAACGAAACGCCGCTTTCCTGATACCCTCTCACTTTTCAAGTAGCATCTCTGTCGGACTCTACATCTTCCCCGAGACTCTTCGACCGAATCCAACTAAATTTCCCGAATCCCATAACTAATCGAAAATGCCTACGAAAATACGCGAGACGTCTCTTTCCTGATGCCCTCTCACTTTTTAAGTAGCACCTCTGTAAGACTCTGCAGCTTTCCCGAGACTCTTAGACCGAATCCAACTAAATTACACGGATCCCTTAACTAATCGGAGACTCCTACGAAAATAAACGAAACGCCGCTTTCCTGATACCCTCTCACTTTTCAAGTAGCATCTCTGTCGGACTCTACATCTTCCCCGAGACTCTTAGACTGAATCCAACTAAATTATCCGGATCCCTTAACTAATCGAAGACGCCTACGAAAATACGCGAATCGCCTCTTTCCTGATGCCCTCTCACTTTTTAAGTAACATCTCTGTCGGACTCTACATCTTTCCCGAGACCCTCCGACCGAATCCAACTAAATTGCCCGAATCACTTAGCTAATCGAAAACGCCAACGAAAATATGCGAGACGCCTCTTTTCTGATAACCCTCTCACTTTTCAAGTAGCATCTCTGTTGAACTCCACATCTTTCCGGGACTCTTAGACCGGATCCAACTAATTTACGCAAATCACTTAACTAATCGAAGACGCCTACGAAAATACACTAAACGCCTCTTTCCTAATGCCCTTCCCTCTTTTCAAGTAGCATCTCTGTAAGACTCTACTTCATTCCCGAGACTCTTAGACCGGATCCAACTAATTTACCCGAATCACTTAACTAATCGAAGACGCCTACGAAAATACGCGAAACGCCTCATTTCTATTACCTTCCCACTTTTCAAGTAACATCTCTGTTAAACTCTACATCTTTCCCGAGACTCTTCCACCGAATCCAACTAAATTACCCGAATCCCTTTACTAATCCAAGATGCCTAAAAAACATACGCGAAACGCCTCTTGCCTAATGCCCTTCCCACTTTTCAAGTAGCATCTCTGTCGGACTCTACATCTTTCCCGAGATTCTTCGACCGAATCCCACTAAATTACCCTAATCCCTTAACTAATCGAAGATGCCTTCGAAAATACGCGTAACGCCTCATTTCTCATTATCTTATCACTTTTCAAGTGGCTTCTCTATAGACCTCTACTTCTTTCCCGAGACTCTTGGACCGGATCCAACTAATTTACCCAAATCACTTAACTAATCGAAGACGCCTACAAAAATACGCAAAACGCCTCATTTCCGATGATCTCACTTTTCAAGTAACATCTCTGTCGGGCCCTACATCTTTCCCGAGACTTCCACCGAATCCAACCAAATTACCCGAATCCCTTCACTAATGGAAGACTAATACGAAAATACGCGAAACGCCTCTTGCCTGATGACCTTCCCACTATTCAAGTAGCATCTCTGTTGAACTCTACATCTTTCCCCAGACTCTTCCACCGAATTCAACTAAATTACCCTAATCCCTTAACTAATCGAAAACTTATACGAAAATACGCGAAATGCTTCATTTCTCATTACCTTCCCACTCTTGACGTAACATCTCTATCATACTCTACATCTTTCCCGAGACTCTTCCACCGAATCCAACTAAATTACCCGAATCCCTTAACTAATCGAAGATGCCTACGAAAATACGCGAAACGCCTCATTTCCGGACTACCCTCTCACTTTTCAAGTAGCATCCCTGTCTGACTCTACACCTTTCCCGGGACTCTTAGACCGAATCCAACTAAATTACCCGGATCCCTTTACTAATCGGAGACTCCCACGAAAATACTCGAAACGCCCCTTTCCTGATGCCCTCTCACTTTTTAAGTGTCATCTCTGTCCTACTCTACATCTTTCCCGAGACTCTTCCACCGAATCCAACTAAATTGCCCAAATCCCATAACTAATCGAAGATGCCTACGAAAATACGCGAAACGCCTCATTTCCTGATTCCCTCTTACTTTTTAAGAAGCATCTCTGTCGGACTCTACATCTTTCCCGAAACTCTTCGACCGAATCCAACTAAATTGCCCGAATCCCTTAACTAATCAAATACGCCTACGAAAATACGCGACACACCTCATTTCTGAAGACCCTCTCACTTTTCAAGTAGCATCTCTGTAAGACTGCAGCTTTCCCGAGACTCTTAGACCACCGAATTCAACTAAATTACACGGATCCCTTAACTAATCGGAGACTCCTACGAAAATAAACGAAACGCCGCCTTCCTGATACCCTCTCACTTTTCAAGTAGCATCTCTGTCGGACTCTACATCTTCCCCGAGACTCTTCGACCGAATCCAACTAAATTTCCCGAATCCCATAACTAATCGAAAATGCCTACGAAAATACGCGAGACGTCTCTTTCCTGATGCCCTCTCACTTTTTAAGTAGCACCTCTGTAAGACTCTGCAGCTTTCCCGAGACTCTTAGACCGAATCCAACTAAATTACACGGATCCCTTAACTAATCGGAGACTCCTACGAAAATAAACGAAACGCCGCTTTCCTGATACCCTCTCACTTTTCAAGTAGCAGCTCTGTCGGACTCTACATCTTCCCCGAGACTCTTCGACCTAATCCAACTAAATTGCCCGAATCACTTAACTAATCGAAAACGCCTACGAAATATGCGAGACGCCTCTTTTCTGATGCCCTCTCACTTTTTAAGTAGCCTCTGTAAGACTCTGCAGCTTTCCCGAGACTCTTAGACCGAATCCAACTAAATTACACGGATCCCTTAACTAATCGGAGACTCCTACGAAAATAAACGAAACGCCGCTTTCCTGATACCCTCTCACTTTTCAAGTAGCATCTCTGTCGGACTCTACATCTTCCCCGAGACTCTTCGACTTAATCCAACTAAATTGCCCGAATCACTTAACTAATCGAAAACGCCTACGAAATATGCGAGACGCCTCTTTTCTGATAACCCTCTCACTCTTCAAGTAGCATCTCTGTCGGACTCTACATCTTTCCCGAGACTCTTCGACCGAATCCAAATAAGTTGCCCGAATCCCTTAACTAATCGGAAACACCTACGAAAATACGCGACACCCCTCATTTCTGAAGACCCTCTCACTTTTCAAGTAGCATCTCTGTCGGACTCTGCAGCTTTCCCGAGACTCTTAGACTGAATCCAACTAAATTATCCGGATCCCTTAACTAATCGAAGACGCCTACGAAAATACGCGAATCGCCTCTTTCCTGATGCCCTCTCACTTTTTAAGTAACATCTCTGTCGGACTCTACATCTATCCCGAGACTCTTAGACCGAATCTAACTAAATTTCCCGAGTCCCATAACTAATCGAAAATGCCTACGAAAATACGCGAGACGTCTCTTTCCTGATGCCCTCTCACTTTTTAAGTAGTACCTCTGTCGGACTCTACATCTTTCCCGAGACCCTCCGACCGAATCCAACTAAATTGCCCGAATCACTTAACTAATCGAAAACGCCAACGAAAATATGCGAGACGCCTCTTTTCTGATAACCCTCTCACTTTTCAAGTAGCATCTCTGTTGAACTCCACATCTTTCCGGGACTCTTAGACCGGATCCAACTAATTTACGCTAATCACTTAACTAATCGAAGACGCCTACGAAAATACACTAAACGCCTCTTTCCTAATGCCCTTCCCACTTTTCAAGTAGCATCTCTGTAAGACTCTACTTCATTCCCGAGACTCTTAGACCGGATCCAACTAATTTACCCGAATCACTTAACTAATCGAAGACGCCTACGAAAATACGCGACACACCTCATTTCTGAAGACCCTCTCACTTTTCAAGTAGCATCTCTGTCGGACTCTGCAGCATTCCCGAGACTCTTAGACTCAATTCAACTAAATTATCGGGATCCCTTAATTAATCGAAGACGCCTACGAAAATACGCGAGACACCTCATTTCCGATGACCCTCTCACTTTTCAAGTAGCATCTCCGTCGGACTCTACATCTTTCACGAGGCTCTTCCACCGAATCCAACTAAATTACCCGGATCCCATAACTAATCGAAGACGCCTACGAAAATACGCGAAACGCCCCTTTTCTGATGCCCTTCCCACTTTTCACGTAGCATCTCTGTCGGACTCTACATCTTTCCCGAGGCTCTTCCACCGAATCCAACTAAACTACCCGGATCCCTTAACTAATCGGAGACTCCTACGAAAATACACGAGACGCCTCTTTTCTGATAACCCTCTCACACTTCAAGTAGCATATCTGTCGGACTCTACATCTTTCCCGAGACTCTTCGACCGAATCCAAATAAATTGCCCGAATCCCTTAACTAATCGGAAACACCTACGAAAATACGCGACACCCCTCATTTCTGAAGACCCTCTCACTTTTCAAGTAGCATCTCTGTCGGACTCTGCAGCTTTCCCGAGACACTTAGACTAAATCCAACTAAATTACCCGGATCCCTTAACTAATCGAAGACGCCTACGAAAATACGCGAGACACCTCATTTCCGATGACCCTCTCACTTTTCAAGTAGCATCTCCGTCGGACTCTACATCTTTCCCGAGGCTCTTCCACCTAATCCAGCTAAATTACCCGGATCCCATAACTAATCGAAGACGCCTACGAAAATACGCAAAACGCCTCATTTCCGATGACCGTCTTACTTTTCAAGTAGCATCTCTGTCGGACTCCACATCTTTTCCTAGACTCTTCGGCCGAATCCAACTAAATTGCCCGAATCCCTTAACTAATCGAAGACTCCTACGAAAATACACGAGACGCCTCTTTCCTGATTCCCTCTCACTTTTTAGGTAACATCTCTGTCGGACTCTACATCTTTCCCGAGACTCTTCCACCGAATCCAACTAAATTGCCCAAATCCCATAACTAATCGAGGATGCCTACGAAAATACGCGAAACGCCTCATTTCCTGATTCCCTCTTACTTTTTAAGAAGCATCTCTGTCGGACTCTACATCTTTCCCGAAACTCTTCGACCGAATCCAACTAAATTGCCCGAATCCCTTAACTAATCAAATACGCCTACGAAAATACGCGACACACCTCATTTCTGAAGACCCTCTCACTTTTCAAGTAGCATCTCTGTAAGACTCTGCAGCTTTCCCGAGACTCTTAGACCGAATCCAACTAAATTACACGGATCCCTTAACTAATCGGAGACTCCTACGAAAATAAACGAAACGCCGCTTTCCTGATACCCTCTCACTTTTCAAGTAGCATCTCTGTCGGACTCTGCAGCTTTCCCAAGACTCTTAGACTGAATTCAACTAAATTATCCGGATCCCTTAACTAATCGAAGACGCCTACGAAAATACCAGAGACACCTCATTTCCGATGACCCTCTCACTTTTCAAGTAGCATCTCTGTCGGACTCTACATCTTTCCCGAGGCTCTTCCTCCGAATCCACCTAATTTTCCGAATGCCATAACTAATCGAAGACGCCTACGAAAATACGCATAACGCCTCATTTCCGATGACCGTCTTACTTTTCAAGTAGCATCTCTGTCGGACTCTACATCTTTTCCTAGACTCTTCGGCCGAATCCAACTAAATTGCCCGAATCCCTTAACTAATCGAACACGCCTACGAAAATACGCGAAACGCCTCATTTCCGATGACCCTCTACTTTTCAAGTAGCATCTCTGTCGGACTTTACATCTTTCCCGAGACTCTTCCACCGAATCCAAATAAATTACTCGAATCCCTTAACTAATCGAAGACGCCCACGAAAATACACGAAACGCCTCATTTCCACCTTATCTATAAATTCTCTGTCGGGCTCTGCATCTTTCCCGAAGCTTTTCGGCCGAATCCAACTAAAACGCCCGAATCCTTTAACTAATCGAGAACGCCTACGAAAATACACCATACGCTTCATTTCCGATAACCTTCTCACCTTATTTTTTATTCAAGACTTCTATGTCGGACTCATTTTTTTTTTGCAAATTTTTTACCAAAACTACTTGATGCGTACGGTCATTATTATTTTTGCTATATTGGACCGTCTAGAACCTACTATTTCTACGATCCCACAGGAGCCATTTTTTAAATATTTTTTAAAGAACGGCATCATATTTTTTCCCCATTGGGGTCGAAAAAAAAATTGAAATTGGGCGCCCAAAAAATTTTTCCGAAGGGGGCCGAAATTAAAAAAGTTTCGAAAAAATTTTCCCCCATTTTAGACACCCCCACCAAAAAAAAAATCCAAAAAATTTTTTTTACCAAAAAAACGTCACTGACCTTTATTTGGCAGCTGTCATCGAAATGTTTAAAAATTTTAGTCTAGAACTCACTATTTCTACGGCCCCGCAGGGGCCATTCCATTACTATATCTTAAATAGAGCCCCGCAGGGGCTCTGAACTTTTTATTTTTTTTCTCAAATTTTAATCCTAAAATCCTGAATTTTTTCCAACTCCCGACCCCGCGACCCCATGTCGGACTCTACTTTTTCCCGAAATTTAAAAACCGTCTTTCAACTAAAAACCCCGAGATGAAACTACTGATATAGAGGGTCAGCCTCGCAGAGATAGGTTAGGCAAGCCAGACCCGTAGGGTCTGGCGCCGCCTAACCTAGTTAATTTTTTAAAATTCGTCACCAAAACTTGGTGGGGAGCTGACGTCACTACTTCATTGTTGTTTTACAAATCTTTTATTAGATCTATTATTGACTACGGATGCATATTGTACGGTACCGCTAGTAAAACCATGTTAAATAGCTTGGATGTTATACATCGTAAAGCACTTAGAATCTGCCTAGGAGCTATGAAATCCACTCCAAACGATGCTCTCTATGTTGAAGCACTTGAACCCCCACTTTTAATAAGAAGACAATTGCTGAGTGACAAATTTTTTCTAAAATTATCGCTTTGCAATACACCCTTAATTGGTAAAATTTCGGTTCTCAACACCTTTGACCTCACCAATACCTACTGGAGTAAAAAACCATCCCCTCTTATTTGTAAGTCATTTTTGGAACATAATGGACAGTTAAATAACATCGAAAAAATCTCAATGAACGAATCAAATTACTGGTCGTTGATCGTTGAACCCCGTATTATTACCCCTGTTTACAATGAAAACTCTGTTTATTGCAACAAAATTTTGTTTAATGTTCTGGACCAATTCGATAGTCCAACAATAATATACACTGACGCATCTAAATCGAAAGATGGAAATGGTTGTTCGTACTTTATCCCACTGGAACATAAGGAAGTCAAATTTAAATTGGATTTAAAATGCTCTATTTTCACCTCAGAAGCAATAGCTATTTACAAAGCCTTAAAGTACATCGAGACAGCGAACTCGAATGAAATAATAATTCTATCAGACTCTCTTTCTGTGCTTATGGCTATTAAAAACACACATTCATTTTCTTACACGTTAAATCCATATATACTTAAAATTAAGGAATCCGTGTTTAATATTGTTCAGTCCGGGAAAAATATCACTTTTATTTGGGTTAAAGCTCATATAGGCTTAAAACATAATGAACACGTAGATTTATTGGCTAAAGAAGCCGCTATTAATGGCACCCTTTTGGATCACAAACTATGTCTTACCGACTGTTACATTCAGTGTAAAACAAAAGCAAAACAAAGATGGATAAATAGCTGGGAACAATACATTTCGAACAGCTCCACTAAGTATTGTAAAGTTCAACCTACGATTCCTTTTGTTTTTTGGCACCAAAATCTAAATCTGCCTAGAAAATATGTCACAACTATCATTAGATTAAAATTTGGCCATGCGTGCTATCCAGCCCATTTATATAAAATTGGAGTGTTACCTTCTCAATTGTGCGAACTGTGTGGTCAAATAAGCGACCTTGATCACATTTTCTTTGAATGCGAAAAATATAAAACAGCCACAAATAATCTTATTAAAAACATTGTCTCAAAATGTAATATTATGGCCCCTTTTAATATCCTTAACCTGCTATCCCTCAATTCCAAAAAGGTCTACGAATGCATTATCGGTTTCTTAATAGAAAATAATATTAAATTGTAGTTTAGATTTGTTTCCTCATGTCTTACCGTATGTTATCTCCCCCTCTACCCGTGGTCCGTTTTGTAATGTCTTTAGCTAATGCCCTGACAGACCCCAGGGCGAGAAGCGAGTGCCCCTGTATTCATCCTTTTTGGTTCTTTTCTACTTTTTTCTTTATCGTGCTAGTTACTTAGGTTTTATTCTCTATTGGTTTTTTGAAATTTTGTAATAATTGAATATGCATCAGCTTGTGACTGGCTGTATGGTCTATGACCCAATGCCATTAAAAAAAAAAAAAAAAAAAAAAAAGTTTTTTGTTATTTAATAAATTTTATTCGATATATTTGTTTTTGTTCTTGGTTCTCGCATAAATAGAAATTAAGGCTATATTTTTTACCACTATCCATAATAAAATTATAAGAACTCTTATAAGTTGAGGGTGCCTTATAGTTTTATCTTGGATATCTCTGGTAAAGATGCAGCTGCAGTTTTTAATGAAAAGTTTCGAAAATACGCAGTAACGAAACATTTCTAAAACGTATATAAATGTAGCAAAGACGTTCCTATAATTTGGCTAATAAAACATTTATGAGACATACCTTTTGAAATATTTCCAAAATATATCAAAACATTCATGTAATGTTTCGGAAACTCTACGTTTTTATTTATTTTGAAACGTTTCAAAATAAACGTATATGAGGTAAGACATTTCACGTTTCGATAACATTTCAGAAATCGAAAATGATACATTGAAATTAACGTTTCAATGTTACAAGTTGTCATTTCAGAAACATTTTTTAAATGATATTTTGTTTAGTGGGTGGTTAAATAACGCAAATAATATACCTAGGTAGGTACCTATATCAAAAATCAAAATTACAATTATTAAAATCAACTATTGTATTAACTTATGTAACTTATTTGTCTTATTGATATTGATATATTCATGCCCACTACTTAGTAATTATTATTTATTTTTATTATTGAGTTGAAATTCATTAATTAATTCCTATTCGAATTCGAAGAGAATATAAGAATAATTCGATATTCGAATTCCCATAGGAATTAATTAATGAATTTCAACTCAATAATAAAAATAAATAATAATTATTACTAGGTATGTAGCGGGCATTGTCGCTTGTCGTTTGCGCCGTCTGTTACGGGTGGTGGCAGCGAGTGTTTCTGCCCACCCTAGCTGGTAATACGTATACTACGCTATTATACTACACACACACATCGGCCGCTGGCGTTTCATTACTACTCGCTAGTCGCTACCGCTACGAGGCGGTCAAGGCGGATTAACAATATTATTTAAAACGCTGCGATGCGGATTAATATTATGTAAAAAATAGGTATATGATTATTTTATTATTGATGAGAACACACCTAAATAATTCTATATCGTTTTCTATTTACAAGCAATATTTCTTTACAAAAAAAATATGCCAAATAGTCGGAGAGCAGCCAATCTGTAGGAAGCATTTTAAAAGTAGTCTATACTACTCGCGAACACCCACCTAAAAAACAGATTATATCATGTAAAATGACCTACTACATTTGATTTTTGAGTTCGCCCGTTAATTTGAGATTGCCAAATCGGTCAATTCGCAAATTTAAAAAAAAAATTAAAATTAGGTGTTAATTTTTATTTTGCACATAACACATCATATCTCTTTTATTTGAATTCCGATTTAGACCAATATTTTACACATTATCCCTCCAATATTCTTGAACAGGCCGACGGCAAAAAAAATAGTGTAGGTAATAATGTAGTGGCTAAAAAAAATATAATTCCCTTCTTTTGTCGCGGATTTTTAAAATTTGCAATGAAAAATACTCGATCTAGGTAACTTTTTTATTTTCAAAGATAGAGTTATAGTATAATCGGGAAAAATGTTCCTTATATTTTAAACAAACTTTTTTATAAAAAGTTTTTTTTGAAATTTGGCTCATGTAACGAGATAACACTTATTAAACAATGGCGCTGTTGAATTCTGCCGCGCAACTCGTCCACATAGCATATCTTCTGTTAACGTCGCCCAGCTGTCGTGTCGGTTAAGCGATCAAGAGAGTCTAAGGATTATTTATTTGCAATCAAATATTATAAAACTATGTAGATTTCGAAATATTCACATTAAAAAATATATTTTTATTAATCATAACAGCAAGTGGGTGAAAGATTACATTTTCCTTCGCATAAACAACTTATGTTACATTGCACGTTTGCTTTGCTGCACTTGCAGTTTGTACTACAGGTATAAAATTTACATTTACAAAATGGATTTAACTCAACAAAATTGGGTAGGCTTTCTTGTAAATAGCACATTGCAGAAATGCCCTTTTTACAAAATACTTAACACGCTTTTATTAGCTTCACCCACTTCAAAACGTCAGATTAAATTGAAACTTTGCACACTTATCAAGGATCGGTGACAATGCAATAATTTTCTAACTTTATCCTAATGTCCTTACCAGGACGATCAGGATAAAATAAAAATAATTTTACAGGTTAGGCATATGCCATCTACAGAATGACGGTAAATGTTATCCTTCTTTATCGACACTTAACTAAAAAAACACGCTTTAAAGGGAAACCGAACTAAAAAGTAAAAAATAATGTTTATCTATTAAGATTTTGTCCAACAATGATAAATATTCCACTAACTCAATATAATTAAATGCTTTTTCCTAAGTTTAAATTAAGAATAAAGTGATTGACAAAAAATAATTTTATTGTAAAAAAGCGTGGGGTGCTAACTCTACTTTAATCAATAGCTACCAATGAAATACCTATAACAATTATTGATATCATGCACCCAACGCTTTTTTACAATAAAATTATTTTTTGTCAATCACTTTATTCTTAATTTAAACTTAGTAAAAAGCATTTAATTACTTATATTGAGTTAGTGGAATATTTATCGTTGTTGAACAAAATCTTAAGGGATAATAGTAGGTATCCAACATATTTTTGAAAATTCGTATTTTCGTTACTATTCATCGGAGTCGTTTCAAATTTTTATAGGGCTGAGTGCATGCATATTTGAATAGGCCGGAAAAATTAAATAAAATTCAAATCGTTTACCTGCTGTCGTTTGCGTATAATAAATTTCGAAAACTCGTGGCATTTTGTACCTGGAAGACAAAATGCCATGAATTTTGAAAATTTATTATACGCAAACGACAGCAGGTAAACGATTTGAATTTTAGCACCGTATTTAGAATTACATTTTCTAGATGCATGTGCATGGGTTTGGAAAATTTCACATTTTTTCGATTTTTTTTTTAAATTTTTCCGGCCTATTCAAATATGCATGCACACAGCCCTAGATTATATAATTTTATATCATTCATAAAAATTTTAAACGATTCCGATGAATAGTAACGAAAATATGTATTTTCAAAAATATGTTGGGTATTTATCCCCAATAGATAAACATTATTTTTTACTTTTTAGTTCGATTTCCCTTTAAAGCGTGTTTTTTTTTTTTAGTGAAGTGTCGATAAAGAAGGATAACATTTACCGTCATTCTGTAGATGGCATATGCTTAACCTGTAAATTATTTTTATTTTATCCTGATGGTCCTGGTAAGGACATTAGGACAAAGTTATAAAATTATTGTATTGTCATCAATTTCCTATCCGAGTAATAATAATTAATTTTTTATGACAAACCATGTGTTTAAAGCGCACTAAAATATGAGGACTCAGACAAAAAGCACTTTTAACTCAACACCTCAATAATGTAGCCCCGGCATGTGCCTCTGCGGTTAGCTGTAGGTGTGATTGCGGCCGGTTCATAGTGGCGCGCTTTCGTTCAAACGCTGAAACAACAATGAATATCTCGATCACGGGGCAAAATTTCAAAAAAAGTTCTTTATAAAAAATTTTATTTAATTCATTGGGAACATTTTCTTCACTTATAGTAGGCACCTAACTTCAGAAATAAAAAAGATACCTAGATCGGACATTTTCCTCTGCAAATTTTAAAGATTTTGTGTCAAAGAAAAGTAATTTTTTTTTTTTGGCCAACTAATTATTTTTTAGGTGAAGTTTTTTACTTCCAACATATCAAAGAATATTTAGGGAATATTATGTAAAAAATTCAAATTAGTCTGAAGTAAAATAAAAAATATATGATGTGTTATGTGAAAAATAAAAATTAACATATAATTTATAGTTTTTTTAGAAAATTGCCAATTCGGTCATTTTGGCAATCTCAAATCAATGAGCGAACTCAAAAATCAAGTTTAGCAGGTTATTTTACATCAGATTACCTATTTTTTAGGTGGGCGTTCGCGAGTTGTATAGAGGGTGTCGAATTCAGAGGGTCTGGTCTTCCACTAAAATAAAATTATAAGAAAACTATTACGGTTGGACACTTGGGTGGGCTATGGGCTGGGTGGGCACTGCCTACCCTGCCACCCCTGACGAGCCGCCACTGGTGTCAACTATGGCTGTCAAATAATAATATTCAGAAAATTCTGTTCTGTGCCTTTAATTCTGCGTGTTTCAGTTTAATTTTCGAGAAATCGTTTATTGAAATTGGTGGGAGGGAGATGATACATTTTGGTAATGATCTGTGACCCAAAATTTTGATTTGTTATTGTTTTTTAATCCTTTATATCTTAATTAATATGCCGTATTTAGTAATAAAAATCTATTAACTCCTAGCTCAATATCTTATCTAGATATATCACATTTCAGTTTTCCCAAAAACTATATAGTTTTTGAAAAGAACAGAATTGGCTGTAGGCGTGTTTTCGGAATATTTCATCATTCCCCTCTTAAAGTCAAATAACTTTATTATCTTAGCCGTTATCAAAAATTATGAAAATAGGAAAATTCGAGAAAACTTCAAAATCTATAAAATGGCGTTTAGAAATTTGTGATAGCTTAAAAATTAAAAGAGTTACAGCTTAAAAATTAGAAGATATCAGTTGGAATTTTGTAATTTTTTTCTATAAGAGTTGATTATTCTGTTCTGGTGCCGAGAGAGTCAGGTTGTATGGTAAAAAATTAATATGTGAATAGAGCATGAAAAAATAGTATTGACGTGTCTCAGGATTTTGCTATATAACCTTCAATTTTTTTTATACAGGGTGTTAAAGTTGAAAATTTTTCGTTGAATTTTTTAAATATCCTTTGATTAAAAACAGTCGTTTCAATAAAATTTGGTTGGTTTATATTTTTCATAGGGCGCTATCAACTGGCTATATTAGTTTTTCAAAACTAATCCAGTGGCGTGCGATTACACTTTTTTTTTCTGATAAGAATGCCGATAACTGTGAGCCACTGGATTTTTTCATAAGTTGACAACCTAATGCAATAATAATAAAATACTCTAAGGAAACAAAATCTTCATTAACGAAAATTTAAAAACACCTGTGACTTAATTACTATTTTTTTAAATAAATTTTCAAAATGGAGACCATTAACCTCAATGCACTTTCGGGCCTGCAAAGAAATTTCATTTTATATATTCCTTAGTTTATGCACATTTACCCTTAGTTGACGCGAAAAATGTACTATTCGGTCAACTAGTACTTGTTGGTTGTTAATTGATTAATTTTTAGAGTGCATTGAGGTTAATGTACTTCATTTTGAAAATTTCTTGTAAACAGTAGTAATTAAGTCGCTGTTGTTTTTAAATTTTTGTTATTAAAGATTTTGTTATTATTATTACATTAGGTTTTCAACTAAGAAATTGTATGAAAAAATGCAGCGGCGCACAGTTACCGGCATTCTTATCAGAAAAAAATGTGTTAAGGCACACCACTGGATAGTTTTGAGAAACTGTTATCGCCAGTTGATAGCGCCCTATATAAACCTACCTAATTTCATTGATGCGACTGTATTTAACCAAAATATATTAAAAAAATTTGGTTGGTTTATATTTTTCATAGGGCGCTATCAACTGACGATATTAGTTTTTCAAAACTAATCCAGTGGCGTGCGATTACACTTTTTTTTTCTGATAAGAATGCCGATAACTGTGAGCCACTGGATTTTTTCATAAGTTGACAACCTAATGCAATAATAATAAAATACTCTAAGGAAACAAAATCTTCATTAACGAAAATTTAAAAACAACTGTGACTTAATTACTATTTTTTTAAATAAATTTTCAAAATGAAGACCATTAACCCCAATGCACTTTCGGGCCCGCAAAGAAATTTCATTTTATATATTCTTTATTAGTTTATGCACATTTACCCTTAGTTGACGTGAAAAATGTACTATTCGGTCAATTAGTACTTGTTGGTTGTTAATTGATTAATTTTTAGAGTGCATTGAGGTTAATGTACTTCATTTTGAAAATTTATTGCAAACAGTAGTAATTAAGTCGCTGTTGTTTTTAAATTTTTGTTACTAAAGATTTTGTTTCCTTTAGAGTATTTTTTTATTGTTACATTAGGTTTTCAACTAAGGAATTGTATGAAAAAATGCAGCGGCGCACAGTTACCGGCATTCTTATCAGAAAAAAATGTGTTAACGCACGCCACTAGATTAATTTTGAAAAACTGTTATCGCCAGTTGATAGCGCCCTATATAAACCAACCTAATTTCATTGATACGACTGTATTTAACCAAAATATATTAAAAAAATTCAACGAAACATTTACAACTTTAACACATTTTATAAAAAAATTAAGGGTTATATAGCAAAACGTCAATACTGTTCTTCATGCTCTATTCACATATTAATTTTTTACCATACAACCTGACTCACCCTGTATTTATATATAATAAAAGGCCACATATAATAAAAGGCCACATATAATAAAAGGCCACATAAAATAAAAACACATTTTTATTTAAAACACAAAGGTTAATAAAAGTAAAAACAGAAACAAAATATTAAAGAAATTAATACATTAGATGTCAATCTCTGTTTCGTCTTTTAACAAAGACACAGGTGTTGCATTCGTGCAATATTGCCCAATGCAATGAATGCAACTTGTTGTGCATCTTAAATTGTATTTATTGCAGCTGCATAATTTTGAACAGTTTGTTTTGCAGTTGCAAAAAAAAAATATTTAATATAAATTCAGGGGCACACTTTTGTGAAATTTTTTCTGGTTCTAGACAAATTTTATTTTTAATCCAACCCCAATTTTCAGGATTGACGTTATTTCCTAGCCATTCTTGAACTTGAAAATACACTCGTTTTATATGAAGTTTGGCTGCGTCAGAAGTCGGAGGTAAAACTTCCAATTCAAAATTATTAAGTAAATAGATTTTGGCGGACAAGTTGGGTATATATTTAATGTATCTAAATGAGTTCAAATCTTTACTTTTACGACCTCCATCTGTATCGTTCTCCATACCAATATAAAATAAATTTCTCACTCAACCCTACAAGATGTGATATATTAGTATAGGGATTTTTAAAATCTTCCAAATTTGAAATTTCCTTATCATTTTTTAATATACCTAGTTAGTGCTGTTTTTTTCCCTTCTTATAGAACGCTGACGTTGTGTCGCAGCCTGAAATTGCATGTAAAAATAAAATATTTTTGACCACTGTTTCACCTAATATGAACTGAAGTATAAATTAAAATAATAAAAATTAGTATGCTAATTATAATAAAGAAACATTGTTTTCTAGTGCTAGAGTTTAAATTATCTAATTTAATGCATATAGTACCCAAACTTTAGTCGCCATTTTCGCAGTTATTCATTCCCCGATTTAAAAAAACTTTAGACTGTTTTGTAGCTTGTTTAATGTTCTAAAATTTTTGTATGATTCATTTTTTTGATAAAATCAATGTAAGATTAATTATTCAAGTTAAAGGCTAAAAAGTGCCTAATTTCAAGATGGCGGCCTAATTTTTGAGGGGTTCCGCCACCTGGATTTTTTGGGATTTTTTTCCTGTTAAATAGGACATCGTCCCCTACATATTCCCCCTAAAATTAGCTTGTTACAAATTTGTTCCGAATTGAATGCTAATTTTACTTGAGTACAGGATGGCCGAGTGTTAGATAATTGATGATCACGCGTTGATGTCTACGTATATCGATGACGGTGAGGATTCCCTACTCTACTCGGGAGCAGTACTGTATCAACCGGAGAACGGTTCAGACATGCAATAATAAATAAATAGTTATTATATATATATTTTTTTTCTCCTAGTTCCAGGGCCGTCTGCTGGGTACAGTACCGGTGACACTGCAGCCATGTAGGCTTATTGTGTCATTCCCTGGTTGTTCAAATCCTTCCGGTAATTCCTGTGTTGCTAATTAGCCGATACAGTTCTTTGACCGGTCTGTGTGACAGTGTTCTCGGGTGCGTTTTTGGTTCCCCAAATATATTCTGTCTTTTACGACCCAATGCCTCGGATTGGCAAAGTATGTGTTCCGCTGTTTCCGGCTCCTCTCCGCAGAGTCTGCAGCTCAGGTCACCTTCATACAGCCCCATTTTTTGTAAGTGTTGCTTCACTGGTGCATGGCCTGTGAGCAACCCTGTTACTATTCTCAGTTGGTTCCTGTTTAAAGTAAGCAGTTGCTGAGTTCGTTTAGTGCACGGTCCAGTCATAAATTCTTTGCCGTGTCTTTGCCCCGGTATGTTTTGCCAGTATTTGCTGTGTTCTTTCTTGACCCAGTCTGACCATACTTCTTTGCAGTACACTTTGGTATCGCAAGTGCTGGCTCTGGTCCAAGAAATGCTGTGGCTGATCCTTGTTTAGCAAGTTCGTCAGCTTTTTCATTTCCTAATATCCCAGTATGACCTGGCACCCAGATCAGTTTGACTGTATTCCGTTCTGCCAGGATACTGAGTTCTTCTAGGCTTTCCCATACCAGTCTTGACGTCACCTTATAACATTTTAGTGCCTTCAGTGCCGCCTGACTGTCTGAAACGATGTGGATCTGCTTGTTTGTGTAAGCTCTCCTTATGTTTTCGCGAATACATTGTTGAATCGCGTGTATTTCGGCCTGGAATACTGTGCTGTGGTTGCCAAGCGCATAGCTAAAGCTTGCACTTGGGTTTACACCATGTATGCTAGACCCTGTTCCTGCTTCAGTCCTGGACCCGTCTGTATACCAGGTCAGTCCACTGTTGAGGAACTCTGGAATGCCCTCCATCCATAGCACTCGATCTGGTATGATCACCTTGAAAGGCTTATGGAAGGAGTATTTGGGTACCATGTGGTCTGACAGCATCTCAAGGATGGGGTCTGCCACAATGGCTTTAATACTTTCATAACTCGAGTGAGGACTATGGCGCATAGGCCTCCCAGAGTTTTGCAGTCCAAGGAGTCCCATCCTCGCCTCCCCCTGGATAACTATGTGAAGTGGGGGAAGGTTTAGCAGAACTCCCATTGCTGCAGTGGGGGTTGAGCGCATTGCCCCCGTTATGCCCAAACAAGCCAGTCTTTGTACCTGGCTTAGTTTGTTTGAGGCTGTTGCTTGCAGCACCTTGGGCCACCATGCCAGGGCTGCATAAGTAATTGAGGGCCTTACAACCGTGGTGTAGAGCCAATGCATCATACCAGGCTTAAGTCCCCATGTTTTGCCACAGATTCGTCTAATTACCGTTAGGGTAATTTCCGATTTCCGTTTTATTTTTTCAATGTGTTGGTTCCAGGTAAGTTTAGAGTCGATCATAACTCCAAGGTACTTCACCACCCCAGACAGTGTTATTTCTTCACCTAGAAGTTTTAAGGGTGTCAGCCCCTCCAGTTTCCTTCTCTTGGTGAATGGTATGAGAGTGATTTTCTGGGGACTTAACTTTAGTCCCTCCTTCTTCACCCATTTCTGTGTCACATTTAGGGCCTCTTGCATTAGTTCCCTAACGGTGTTGTTAAATTTACCCCTTACTGTGATGACTATGTCATCAGCATAGCCCTGGACGGTAAATCCTTTCCTGCTGAGTATCTCAAGGAGCTCGTCCACCACCAGGTTCCACAGTAGAGGAGAAAGTACTCCTCCCTGCGGGCACCCCTAGCTACTTGAGCTCCAAGAGTCTCGTCGAACATGGATGTGAATACCACCCTGCCTTTGAGCATGTTCGCGATCCACCTGCATGAGGTGGAATCGATCCCTCGCTCTCTGGCAGCCCTGGTAATTGAAGAGAATGAGGTGTTGTCAAAAGCACCCTCGATGTCAAGGAAGGCTCCCAACCCAACCTCCTTCTCTTCTAGCGTGTCCTCCATTCCCCTAATTAGATGATGGAGTGCTATTTTCCTGCCTGATATGCATATTGGTCGGGGTGCAGTGGCTTCGTGGTCAACGCACCATCCCTAATGTGTCTGTCAAGCAGTTTTTCTAGGGTCTTAAGTACAAAGGACATAAGACTTATTGGCCTTAGGGATTTGGCTTGAGAGTGAGCAACTATCCCTGCCTTTGGTATAAATGCCACCCTACTAGGTTTCCATCCCCTTGGTATGTAGCCCAGAGCCAGACTGGCTCTGAGTATTATGCAAAGTTTGTTTAGGAGCAGGACAGATCCCTGTTGCAACATTATTGGCATCTGGTCTGGTCCCGGGGATTTATAAGGCTCAAATGAGTGTATGGCCCATTTGATTTTTTCCTGATTGACCACTTTCTTGGCGACTGTCCAGTCGCCCCTAGAAGCCCTGTTTCCATGGTGTTCTAGTCCTACATTTTGCCAGTCGTCAAGTGGTCGCTCGATGATAGTAGAACCGGGAAAGTGTACGCTGAGTAGTTCCTCAATCGTTTCCCTTCCCGTTTTCGTAAATACTCCTGGTTCTTTTTCCAGTGTGTATATGGATTGCTGAGGTTCCCTAGACAGAATCTTCTGCAGTCTGGAACATTCTGCAGTGCTCTCAATGTCCTCGCAGTGTCTCCTCCAGGATTCTCTCTGGGCCTTCCTCAGTTTTTTGTTGTCCCTGTAGTCGTCCCAAGTCCCTGTTCTCTTTGCAAGGTTGAACTTGCGTCTCACCTGCCTTCTCATGGTGTCAAGTCCTTCATTCCACCAGGGAACATTCCTGTTGGTGCTCCTTGTCACCAGAGGGCAGTTGTCGTTGTATGCGGAGGAGATTGCGTTCTGCAGTGCTTCCGCCGCCACCTCCAATTCATTGGCGTTCCGTATCTTGTTGCTAATGCCCCGCAGGTTACGATCCAGGTCTGCTTTATATGCTCCCCAGTTCGCTTTCCTGGGGTTCCGATAGGTTTCTTTAATGCGGTCAGTTCCCGTTATATTGAATCGTATGTGTCTGTGATCCGAGCAACTCTCCTCATTGGACACATGCCATTTTTTCACAAAGTTACTAGCAAACGTAGTTGCTAGTGTTATGTCAATTACTTCCTGCCTTCGTGTTGTTACAAAGGTAGGCCTGTTGTCTTTATTTACTATGTCCAGGTTATTTGCCATAATAAATTGTAAAAGTGACTCACCTCTTGCGTTGGTGTTGGTACTTCCCCAGACTGTGTGGTGTGCATTGGCATCACAGCCAATGATCAGCTGTGATCCGTCTCCACTGCAGACCCTCACTAGCTCCTCCACAGCCTTGGTGGGTGGTGGTTCAGGATCGTCATAGGGGAGGTACGCTGAGCCCAGGATAATCTCCCTCAGTCCCTCCTTACTGTCCGTCCTGATCTTGATTGCCACCAGGTCCCTAGAACATAAGTTGGTTAGTGGCAGTATCTTTATACCTTTTTTGATATATATGCAGGCCCGGGGGGATTCCATGGATCTGCAATAAATTAGTTCTCCATCCCCTCCCCCTAGACCTCTTACCTGTCCTTTGTTGATCCAGGGTTCTTGGATGAGGGCCACATCACAATCCCTCATCGTCTTTTTTAGAACCGCTGTAGCGGCTCTACTGTGATGCACCACCCTCATTGGTTTTGTGTGCTCCTTTCTTTAGGTTCTTGAAGGTCACCTTTCCAAGGCACCAAAATGCCTTGAACTGGGCCCGTTCAAGCGACCTAAAGGATTTTTCATCGATCGAGTAGGCCAGGGTTTGGCCCTTCTCATCGATCTTCCGGCTAAGTAATAGCCAGTCTCTCGTAGCCAAGTCTGGGTTTTGTTTCCTGATGCGAGTCCTGACTATCGTTTCTTCACCTGTCTCTGGGATCCAGACAAGGACTTTTGGCCTCTTGGGTAGGTCTGAAGCCTCAACGACAGTCAAGGCAGCTCCCTCCCAGAGTTGATCGTTTTCCTGTATGATCTCCAGAAGCCAGTTTTTCGTTTCGAGGTTTGCGCAGGTCATCCATAAGATTCCGCCCTCGAATTTGCTGTGATGGAACTGCGGCGACCTCTCCCCTTCAGGGATCGCGTCTATTGCAGCTATCACCTTGGCCTGAATCAGGTCTGCCTGTTCCTGGTTCAGTGTGGTATCAGGATGTCTCTGTTGGATAACGGCCATTCTGAAGCTAGTAGCAGCATCTCTGTAAGACACAGTCTGTACATTAGTACTTCTGTGCCTCTTTGGAGCCTGCTTGGTTTGAGTGCTTGAGTCAGAGTGCGGCCGTTTCTTGCCTCCATTCGGTTCATTCCTCTCCTGGTTCTTGCAGGGTCCACGTGGCCTTTCTTTAGTCCACGTACCCGCTGCAATTTTTGCGGCCTTTCTGAGCCTTCTTTTTTGAGCCCCAGAAATCTTCTTGTCCTTCAGGTGTATTGTAGTTATTATATTAGTTCTATATAGTTAAATAAAGTTGTTTGAGTTAAGTGAGTGTATCATTGCATCAACTATACCTAACACAAGATACCTAATATACACTGCAATACATAAACCTATTATTATACACTACATTGCAATAAATAAACCTATTATTACGCACTGCAATAAATAAATATATTATGACTTGATGCATACATAAATAATAACCTTTTCATGGCCTACGTCGATAGCCAAATCTAGATACTTTTATTCGTGTCTTAAGAGATAATAAATGGGTTTTTAATTTCTTTTTAAAGTTTTGTAGAGAATAATAAAAAAATCGAAAAAAGGAAGATTATTATAATAATATAATTTAGAAGCATAAGATTCACCCTGTATACCTATATCAATCAGTATATTTTTTAAGCCTCTTTCTAGACTTCTTTCACCCCTATAATTTTATTGACTGTCTCCGAACCACTTGGATGTTATGAATTTTTTTGTTAAATAATCCTATCTGTAGATGCATATTGAAAAAATCACTACAGTCATAATTATGAGATTATAAGAAAACAATATGTGAATACTAGTTACGAAACATCTAATTTTATTATTGTTGGGTCGAATTTCACTTTTACAGAATGATACTACGTTTGTGTTTAATGGACTGTATTTTGATTGCTGTTTCGTTATTTAATTGTAATGATGATTGCTTTGACATTGACAATATAATAATAATTTTTTCTACTCCCTACATAGAAAATACTATTTTGCTCCCTCATTTCAGGGAGCAAAGTAGTGCTTTTCCTCCCTCGGGAGGAAAATACTTTGCCTCCCTAGGGAGGAAAATACTTTGGCTCCCTCTGGAAGCAAACAAGTAAAAACTTCAAATAGCTGTAATAGTAGTGTATAGACTTCTTTTAATACACAAACTTCCTGAAAATGTATAATAATGCTTTTCTTTGAAACAGATTTTGTATTACTTATTGTTAAAATTTATGGTACAATTAGTTAAATTACTAATTAGTCCATACGCTAGGTACTATCCTGTATTTTTTTTAGGTCCCCGAAATAACTCAGTTGCAAATCATTAATTGAGGTCTCCGAAATCAAATTTTCTTTGTTACCATGTTAAATTATGATCAGTTTTTTTTATAAGCCCTCTCATATGTATCCCTTGAGATATATGCGCGTTCTGCTTAAATATTGCATAAAATTATTTTAATTATGTTTAATATACTATTAATTTTCTGGATACTCTTTTATTAGTTTTACCCTATCAAAAATATATATGTATATATACAGTATGTCCGCGGATGGGGTTTACAATAGGTGTAATGAATAACATTTTTAAGTTTTCGAGGAAATGTTATTCTTTAAAAAAGTTTTTGTTTGGCTAAAAAATAGAAATGGTGTTGAAAGAAATTATAGTTTTTATAAGGGGGTGCTCAAAAATTACAAAAACTTAAAATACTGTAAGGGTAAACTGGTTATATTTTTTATTTTTGAATAAAATGGGAAATAAATGTCCTTTAAATATTGCAACGTTTCCAAAATAAGTAAATTTTTAGTAAAATACTTGTAGATTTTTGTCAAAATATTAAAACAAAACAAAAATGTGAAACGTTTTATTAATTTTTTTTATAACTTATACACTATACTAAACAGTACTAAGCACTATATTATACAGTACTAAGCAGTGCGTTGTACTAAGTAGTATATCAATTTTTTTATAACTTATACACTATCATCGTAGGGATTATTGTACTGGTCTGTTGTGCGACAGTTACAAAAAGAATAACATGATAGTCCTGCGGCACGACAACAACAGTTTTGCTTACGCAAAAACTCAACAATTTGTTTTAAACAGTTATCCTCAGTTAGAAATGAATTAAATGCTGGTCATGATGAAGTTTGCTGAAGTTCTTTAGTTTTGCTTAATTGTTGTGGAGCTTGAGTGATATATATTCTACTTAAAAGCCATGGCTAGATCATCGACTCGTACCTGAAAATGCCCAGTCATTTGTTGAAAGACAGATAGGTCTGGGCACTTTGTAGAATTGCTTTAAGCGTTGATATTGCAAGTCTTCGTGAAAAGACCGATTAAAACGACATACAGTGGTTTTAGAAATATTTGGTTTTCTTTGAATGGCTTCAGATTTTTCTTGGAACAGAACTGCAATGGTATCATGAGTGCCATTTAAACAAGATTCTGTCGCTTCTTCGTGATCAAAATTATCGAAAGCTACAGTTGTAAACTTAGTGGGGTCAAAATGTGATGGTATTGGTACAGTACTTTTACATATTTCTACAGTAAACGATGCCAGGCTTTTCGACATCTTTGTATTTCATCATAAGAAATACTCATTCCAGTTCGATTTAAACTCTTAACTAAGGCACTACTTTTGCAAGCGCCATGTACTGCTAAGACTGTCACAACATGTAAAGACGTTCTTTTTTCCCATCATGTACAATAAAATAAATCATTTGGAACAGCGCCTTCATTTTTAGGAGTTTTGTTTTAGAGATACCTTTCTTAGATAACTTCTGTAGTGAGTTTGAATCGTCGTCAGTATCGGAGTCCGTTTGAGCGCTTTCTTCAAAATTATTTTCAAAAGTAAATAATTCAGAGAAAAATGTTAACAGCGGCAAAGGAATTTGTATATCATCCCATGCCAGCCTCAAGTTGTTTTCATCGCAAAATGTATCTTCTAGATCAAAATTTATGTTATAGAGCGACTTTCTTATAATGTTTGCACTTTCTTTAATCACATTTTTTGGCCTCAATGTTTCGATAACTTCATGAAGAGAGACGCTTGAATAAAAAAAAGGGTAGGTTTATTTGCCTCGGCTGGGACAGAAAATTGTATATCTTCACCAAATGTCTTAACTAGGTAATTCTTTATATCCGCGTTTCTTACTGACATTTCAGACGTTAATATTTTTATTCACAATGCTTATAAAAAATTGGGAGGCAGGCATTTGTTAACTCTCCTTTACCACCTAACCTTTCACATATTTCAGAAGTACCCTCACCTGAAATTTGCTGGTCCAATTTATTCTCCTCTTCTTCTTTTAATCTTCTTGTTGCTCTTTCTACTTTTGTTTTCATAGTGTAACTACGATAACACTTATTACTCATGTGATAAAAAAAAAAACATTGTATCATCAGGAACACTTTTTAGTCTCTCGAATACAATGTCTTTCCGTTCATTAGAGGCCCACCAAATTCGCATACAACCATTTTCACTTGTCACTAATGTATCTTTTTTGAATTGTTGACAAATTATACATAAATTACTATCAAATTTTACAGCATTACGACGCAAAAAAATACCGCTTTCTTCCATATATATAATATTAAAACACATCTCACTTATTAAACGGAACTGTTGTCACAAGCTGTATGTGGTCGGGACTAGGTACGCGCAACAATATTGCACATACACGTGTCCAAGCGGAATGTTATAGACGAAAGCCAGCATTACACAGCTCTTATTTTTTATTTGAATAGTTAAAGTTAACCTTAGTCATATGCATTTCGGCTGGTTTGTCGTAAATTTCAAAATCTGGAGAGTTAAAATACAGTATATCTGTTTCTATACACGTTGACTCATATATAACGTGTGCTTACGTGTATAAAAACTAAACCGACCATTTTTAAACGTGGTAAGAAAGAAAAACTAAAATTATAAACCTAAAAGAGTACTATCCAATTAAAATATTTCGGGGACCTTCAAATATATACAGGACTGTAGCTAGCGGCTGTATTAAATGGAGATTCCCCCTGAAGAAATATTGGCTCTGCTGGTGGAGATCAGTTCCTGTTTGTTGTTTTTCAAAGTCTTGGTCGCTGATGAAGTACTTGTAGAAACAAAATTTTCAAAAACAAGACAACGTTTTTTGGTACTTGAAGTAGTACTTTCTCCCGTAATTATTTGGCTGGCTACCTCACATTTTTTAGAAATACAATCATCTAAGTACCCTTCTGCTACTGCGTTTGTTCGCCATCCACCATGTCTTTTTAGAGTGAGAATGTCACTTCCAGCATTGACTAATAACGTAGCTGAAGTACGGCGGAAACTGTGTCCAGTATAGCCTTTCGAATCATCCAAATTTAAAAATATTGCTATTCTGTATGGAATTTTGGCAATTGTGTTTTTGCCAATTACTTGGTTTGTACATTTCTCTTTAGCATAAGTTACAAAAAAATCTAGAATAACATGTTTTAGGGGACCTACAGTCCAGATATTTTCTATACATATTCAAGACAGATACTCCGTTTAAAATCTCATTTGTTATTGTAAATGTCCTTTTGATATTAGCTTTTGAGTCAGGTATTTGCACCTCGATTTGCACCACCAAAATATCTCCTTTATCACTGATATCCTCAAGTATCATTTTAACTAATTCATCGCTACGGAATGCCCCAGCAATTCCAAATATAAGCACAACCTGAAAAGGGAAAATGCATTTATGACAACTGCCTAAAATGTCACTTAATTGTCACATATATACAGGGTGACAACTGGGAACCGGACGATTTTGAAATAAGTCTTACACAAAGAGATTGCAAGATAATAAGGTTTTATTAATACCAGAATGAAGCTTACACAGTGCCATTTACGATGTGTATCAAGTATGGAAGATAATGTCATTGAGATGGTGTCCGTCGCGTTGGATGCAGCTTTCGACCCTCTTCATGAAATCGTCCATAGCACACTCCAACATTGCTTGATCAATAGTCATGATTTCCTGACGAATAGCATTCTCAAGTCGCCCAAATTACGGGGCTTGTGAGCATATACACCACTCTTCAAATACCCCCACAGAAAAAAATCACAAATTGACAGGTCTGGAGACCTTGGGGCCACGGCACATCTCCAAAACGTGAAATAAGTTGTCCTGGGAACATGTTACGAACAACATTCATTGATGCGTTGGCAGTATGTGACGTGGCACCAATCTTGCTGAATCCACACATTCCTTGGATTTATCCGTTTTCTGCGTAGTTCTGGCATAAACAAATTTTGGATCATCTCAACGTAGCGGTTCGGATAAACATGTCGTATGCAAATATTCGATGGTCTACTGTCCACTGCACCATTGTTACTGAAATAGCACAACATTACAAAGGTAGTAACATCGCATTTGCCCTCCTCTAACCGCGCTAAGCTCCGTACTATGCGTTCCAAAAACGTCCGGTTCCTAATTGTCACCCTGTACTTTCTAATAAAAAATGCTGCGTTACGTTTTTATTTATTATTCAACAATAACGATCAATCTTACCTTCATATGTAAGTAAGTTTCATCTGGAGCTTCTGCAATAAACTTGTTGATATCCTTCCTTGAAAAAGTATTGGCTTTCTTGGCTTTATATCCAGCATATTTCCTTTTTAAAAAAGCTACTAATTTAGGAAACTTAATGTCGATATTGTCTTTAATTTGGAGTGTAGATCGCAACATGCTGTATTTGCTCCATATGTTGAAGGCTTCAAATCCGCGCATTTTTTTGGAAAAGTAAAATAGGACCACTTCACATATTTTTCTTATTTGCCTAGTCTCCATCCAACATTTAAATAACTGGTACTCTTTTTCATATTTTTCACGAAACTTTAACGGTAATAGATTTAACGAAACCACGTTTGCTTCTTCCAGAATATCTTGAGGAACTTCATCTTCACATTCGGAATACATTATTATAAACTTTTTGGAAGTTTGTTTATTTTGAAAACAAGAAGCAACCTTAGCAACGTTCCATGTACTTTGATTTTTAACAATATTTACTTATCTAAATACCTATTATGACATTTTGACATATTTGGTTTTTTGATTGTCATGCATAAGAAAATGTAATAAAATATATGTAAAACCAATGTAAAACACTGTAAATGGTCGTAGAAAAAATCATATGTATTACACAAGAGCAAAGTGCCATTTCCTCCCTTGGATATTGATGCCCTCCGCTTTGCGTTGGGCATCAAACTATCCGCGGGAGGAAATTATGCACTTTTCTCCCTTGTCATACAAATAGCTATTTTCTTCTCACTTGATTTCAAAAAAAAATACAACAAAGGGTTGTAACATATGCCCCCCGCCTTGAAAGGGTGAGCTTTCAATAAAATAACTATACTAAACAATAGCATGAAACAATGAAAGTTATGAAAGTACATTAAATTACACTTTCCCACAATCATTATCTTCTATTGGTAGAACGCAGATTTTCGAAAAGGCACGTTTGATGACACCAGAATGTGTTTTAATTGATGCTACTCTTGCAATGCCATCGGGTCCTGGATGGATTTGAACTATACGGCCAAGTAGCCATTGAAGAGGTGGCACGTTATCTTGCTTGACAACCACCAAGGTGCCTGCCTGGAGTTGCAGTTGATTAGTCTTCCATTTCGTTCGGGTCTGCAGTTCAGAAACATATTCCTTTGTCCAGCGTTCCCAGAAATGATGCTGAAGCTGCTGAACTCTTTGAAACCGGGACAGTCGAGATTCCTTTATGTGAATGAGACTCGGATCTGGTAACGAGGTAATTTGTCGGCCGATTAAAAAATGAGCTGGGGTTAAAGCGTTATAGTCGTTAGGGTCAGGCGACAGAGGTGTAAGAGGAGGTGAATTTAAAATTGCCTCTATTTGCGTAAGAGTTGTGTAAAATTCTTCAAAGGTTAGCATGGTATTGGACATAACTCTTTTCAGATGAAATTTTGAGGACTTTACACCTGCTTCCCACAATCCTCCGAAATGTGGACTATAAGCAGGTATAAATTTCCAATTAATACTTTCGGTTGTAACCCGCCAGAGATTGTTCATTTTTCGACAAAAATTCCTCTAAAGATTGTAATTCTGATTGTGCCCCAACGAAGTTTTTACCGTTGGCTGAGTATACTCTATGTGGTTTTCTACGTCTAGAAGTAAAACGCCTAAATGCTGCTATAGAAGCTTCGGTAGTAAGATTTGTGACTGCTTCTAAATGAATCGCCTTTGTAACAAAGCATATAAATAGAATAATATAGCCTTTAGAAGTTTTAGATCCTCGCCCCTTTTTGTCCTTTATTAAGAAAGGTCCAATGTAATCAATTCCCGAGATATGAAATGCTGGCATAAGTTGAACACGTTGGCTAGGCAATACTCCCATTAATGGATTTGTTTGCTTTGGTTTTGTACGATAACACCTGACGCAGTCGTGTACAATCTTTCTTGCCAAATTTCTACCTGAAAGTGGCCAATAATGTTCACTAATTGACGATAAAAGCAATAAAGGACCCGCATGCATAAGTCGTATATGTTCGTATTTGAATATTAGTTTAGTAAGTGTATGTTTGGACGAGAGAAGAACTGGCTGTTTCTTGCTATAATCAAACTTTGACAATTGTAGTCTGCCTCCCACTGTTAATATATTTTTTTTATTTATTTATTTTTTTATTTATTTATTATTTTTTTTTTTTTAATTTATTTATTTATTTATGAAACAGTACATTGAAATCTTACAAATAATAATAGTGCCTGTCCAGTCATATTTACTCTAAGTTCACTAGGAACTTGTTTTGTATTTAGGACTGGAGGGAAACAAACAATATTAATGATTGATATTTTAAGCATTATCCAACTTAACTATACAAACAAAATTTATACAATACAATTAAACAGTATCTTATCTAATTACTATTTAAGAATGAAAAAATAAAAAAGTATATTCCAAATCAAATATATTATTATACTAACTCTTTATGTTATTTTAATAAATTCTTGAACGAATCCAAGTTACTTGCCACAAAGAATTTTACTTTGTTTTTAAACATATTAATGTTATTAATTTGTTTGATATAAATAGGTAATAAGTTATACAATTTTTTTGCGGTAATATCAAAAAATCTTATTACAGAAGTTTTATTAGTTCTTATAATTCGGACATTATTGTTTTCAGCAGCTCTTGTTGTATAACCATGTTCAATAGGTCTTATTAGATCCGGATGTTTTTTAAAAATATTAAAGTTGATAAAATGTAGAGTGTATCAATATCAAGGATATCTTTATTATCAAAAATAAGATGCGACGGATACGATACGAAGTTTATTTAGCACAACCATAATTATATATTTTTGTGCAATTTTTAGTGGGTGCAAATGTGTTATATATGCGCCACCCCATATTATTATACCATATTGTATTATTGAAACTACAAGTGACTGATAGACTTGAATTAATATTTTTTTAGACAAAAACTGTCTGATTTGATAAAATTTGAATATCAGTTTTCTTATATTTTTAGTGACATGATTTATGTGATAATCCTACTTTAAAAATTTATCAATATAAACGCCAAGGTATTTAATTTGCTGGATTGTATTTATTTGTTCAGTACAATTACATAATGTATGGGTAAGTTGACATTTTGGGTCATGACAGATAATAAAGTTTGTATTTGGCTGTCCTAGTCTATTTAAAGAAAAAGTCATAAATTTAGTTTTTTGTTTATTTAATGTAAGTAAATTTTTTTCAAGCCATTTACTTACCATATGGAAACCTATTTCAGCATTTTTAATAACTTGTTCCCAATTGTGTCCAGTAAATAACAGAACAGTATCGTCAGCGTATGAAATAATTTTAGATGTTACAGTTAAGTTAAGATTAACTAAATCATTAATATAAAACAAAAACAATAATGGGCCTAACACTGTTCCTTGCGGTACTCCATAAATTATTTCTCTGCTATAACTACTTTCAAAGTCAATTGATACAAACTGCTGCCTATTTGCAAGGTAGTCGCTTATTAAATCATTTGACAACCCTCGTATTCCGTTTTGGTTAAGCTTCTCAACAAGTTTTTTGTGGCAGACTGTATCAAAAGCTTTCGCAAGATCCAGGAAAATGGCTACAGCTTTTTCATTTTTGTTTATTGCCTCATAGATACTGCTCGTTAAATCGTGGATTGCATCAGTTGCAGATTTTTTAGGCTGAAAACCAAACTGAAAAGGTGATATTATTTTATGTTTCGCAATATGAGACATTATTCTTAATTTTATACATTTTTCTGCAACCTTTGCAAAGTTAGATATTAGGGAAATCGGACGATAATTAGATAAATTAAGAGGATCTCCTGCTTTATGCACTGGTTTAATAATCGACTTCTTAAAGGCTGTTGGAAACTTACCACTTGAAAACATTAAATTAATTATATGGGACAGAGGTTTCAGTAAACTTTTTGAGGTAATTTTAATAGTTTTTACCATAATGTTGTCATAACCAGGACATGCGTTGTTTTTTAATGAATTTATACAGTTTAATAATTCGTTCTCAGATATAGGATCAAAGAAGATCGATTCCACTATAAAATTATTTTTTATATCGATTTCTTCAGAGATACCATTTTTCTGAATTATATTTTCTGCTAACTTAGATCCAACATCTGAAAAGTAATCATTAAACATATTACAAATTTGTTTTTTATCTGTTATTATATTATCATGTTCTTTTATTTCAGTTATATTAATGTGTTTTGTTTTTTCATTCGTTGACTCTTTAATTATCTGCCATATTTTTTTACCGTCATTTTTTGCTTCCCATATTTTGTATTTATAGTAATCATTTTTTTCTTTCTTAATTAATTTGTTTATCATGTTTCTACAGTTTTTATATTGTTCCTTAATCATGTCATCATTTGGGTTTCTTAACATTTTTTGTTTTAACTTGTCCCTATTTTGCATAGATATTATAAGACCTCTGGTTATCCATGGTTTAAGTTTCCTATACTTTGTTTGATTAATTATTTTGGTACATATTTTTAAATAATTATTATACTTTAAATAAAATATATCTGTAGCAATATTTACATCCAATTGATTAAGAACATCATCCCAGGTTTCAGTTTCTAACAAATTTACAAGCTTATTGTAATCAATCTTTTCAAAAAACTTATCTGTATTTACCAACTCTTTTTTGTCACTTGTTTTATACGATAAAGAGATAAATGTACCATAGTGGTCTGTTATATTTGTTTTAATTATCATTGGCTTGCAGAGGATATTATTTAGGGTGTTAATTTTCAATAAAATGTGATCAATACATGTTTTAGTAGAATCTGTTTCCCGCGAAGGTTTACTAATTTGATTTATGAACCCAAACATACTTATTATATTTAAATATTCTTGCACAAAAATATTGTTTTCCTCTAACGTATTTAGATTGATATCTCCAATAACCATTTTAATATTATTATTAGGAGTTGTAGTGCAATCATTTAATATTTGGGTAAAATCATTCAAAAATGTATTTATATCGGTTGATGGTGGTCTGTATAAAGCAACTATTAAATAATTGATATTGTTCTTCTTGTATTGAATTTTGGAAAAGGTAACGTCATTAATTTTTATATCCTCAATAAATGTAAAATATTTATTATTAGTATATATAAAACAACCGTCATTTTGATTGAATTTTGCCTCATTGTAATGCGACCTATATCCTGGTATATCAAAATTATCTTTTGAGTCAGGCTGCCATGTTTCGCTTAAAACAATAATGTCTAAGTTGATATCTCCGCTCTCTAGCATGACTAAAAATTCATCAAAATTTTTCTGTATACTACGTATATTTAGATGGAAAATATTAAACATAGGTTGATAATGTTTATCTGAGAATATATCACAGTCAGAAATTATATACATATATAAATATACCCTAAGAATCTAGAAAATGGTTTAGGCCTAGAAGGTTTTTTTTAGATGTAGCCTGTGTCTTGCCATTCAATTCGTATATTTCGTTGGAAAAACATTGACGTTGCGCTGCTTTTAGAAGACACTGCAATGAGAAATGTAATTCATCTGTGGTTAATGGGCCAACCTTTTGGTTCTGATTGTGTTTGCAATTAAACGCAAATCTCATGCAAAAGGCTGTTACCCGTTTTAACCGAATAAAATTTGAAAACCGCTCGAAAGGAAATTGTTCCACTTGATTACTGATGAATGTTTTAACCTTTTTAAGTTCAGGTAACGTTTCCTCTAGAGTGGGGTTTGAATTAGGCCAATATTCATCTTTTAGTGCCAACCAATCTGGACCATGCCACCATAAGGCTGAAACTTGTAGTTTATCTGGAGTAACACCTCGAGGTAAAAGATCTGCAGGATTATCATCTGATCGAACATGATGCCAGCTTTTAAGATCACTCATGGCTTGAATTTGAACGACTCTATTGGCGACAAATGTTTGTAGTAGATTGGGAGATGTTTGTATCCAATGGATAACTACAGTTGAATCGGACCACAGATGAACATTAACGATATGTAGCTTAATTGATTTAGTAACTTTATTCATAAGTCGAACTAATACTAATGAAGCACACAACTCAAGTCGTGGAATCGTTAGAGGTTTAAGAGGTGCTTCTTTGGACTTTGAGCATAATAGGGACACCTATAGATATTATTATCATGACTGATACTCCTTATATATACATTTGCACCGTATGCCTCTGAAGAACTATCAGAAAACCCGTGAAGTTCAATAATGGCTGCGTTTTGGCATATAACTCTCCTGGGAATTCGTAGTTGATTAAGGTTACTTAATTGTAGTCTGAGATTTTGCCACTTGGAATGCAATTCACAAGGAAGAGACTCATCCCATGTGAGTTTGTAAGACCACAATTTCTGTAGAATGATTTTAGCGATAATAATACATGGGCTCAATAATCCCAAGGGATCGAAAATTTGAGCAATATCCGAGAGTATTGTTCGTGTAGTGATTGCCACATGTTTTGAAAATTCGGTGATGGTAAACATTAGTACATCTGATTTACATCACCAATATAGCCCTAATGTTTTATTACCATCTTTTTCATTGAATTGAAAGTTAGCAGAAGACGAATTAGAAGATATTTTATTTAGTACTATAGCACTATTGGATATCCACTTCCGCAAGTTGAATCCAGCAGTTTGGAGAATGGATGACACTTCTATGCCTAGTTTGATTGCTTCTTCGACAGTTTCGGCCCCTGATAACAAATCATCAACATAAAAGTCGTGAGAAGTTGTGATAAACAACGAACAGCTAAGAATGCCGCAGAAGATGTACCATATTATGTTATGATATTTAGTTGAAATGTATTTAGTTCTTTGGAAGGATCTGACCTCCACAGAATTTGTTGTAAAGATCTTCGACTGGGGTGAATAGAAACTTGTCTGAACATTTTCTCGACATCAGCGCAGATGACAATGTTGTGTTGCCTGAACCTAAGAATGATTGATAAGAGATCGTCTTGGATAGTTGGACCTACTAGCTGTAGGTCATTGAGTGACCATCCTGAATCAGAAGGTGCTGACTCATCAAAAACGACTCTAAGCTTCGTAGTTAGGTTTTTCTCGTTGAGGACTCCATGATGAGGAAGAAAATATGCTATTTGAGAATTATTACATTGAACCTACTCATCGATTTGAGACATATGGCCTAATTGTTCGTACTCTGACATAAAATCGCAATACATTTTTTTCAGAGTTGGATTTCTCCATAATTTGGCTTCCATGGAATGAAACCTACTTAGCGCCATGTGTTTGGAGTCACCAAGTAGTGTTGGGGATTCCTTTAAAGGAATTGTTACTATAAATCTGCCATTTTCGTCCCGACTTACTGTTTCAACAAAGCTTAACTCGCATGCTTGTTCATCCTTTGAATGGATTGAAGAACAAGAAAGAGGAGGCTCCTCCAGTTCCCAGAACTTGGACAACTGTTGTTGAATGTCATTTTCAGTACTGAAATTACAGTAAGTTTTCGGTATAGGCATTGTTGTAGCAACAGGCCCTGATATTATACCCAACCTAAACACGTTTTTTGTAAAACCGGTTGTTGAGGTCCAAGTGAAATCTGACCAGATGACCGAAATCTGTAGAACAAACCTGCTCCCAACAGAATGTCAATAGGACCTGGGGTATTGTAACAAGAATCGGCTAATCGAATGTGAGGTGGTATATTAAGTGATGAAATGTTTACAAATGCACTTGGAACATTTTCACTTATTTTGGATAAAATTAAGCACGAAAATGTTAACTCGAATTTGTTATGGAGAGATTGAAACAAAACTGAGCAACTGTCTGAAATGTTGGACACAGCTTGGCCGATGCCAACAATTGCTAGATGAACAGAAGTTTTTTCTAAACCTAATTTTTTGCATAAATCAGAAGTGATCAAATTAGATTGAGAGCCACTGTCAAGTAAGGCTCTGCATGTGTGATAGTCTCCTTTATAATCATTCACCTAGTGTGCAGTGTAGTGCAGTCGATAACAACAATTCAATTGAATGATTGTCATGACTTGACATAGAAATCTGATTTGACTGGCTGGTTGAAGGAAAAGGTTCAGCTATGTTTGATTGGTTTGTTGTAATGAGATTTTCCAAATTATTGCCTGATTGTTTGTTGTTGTCTATGTGTAAAAGAGTATTGTGCTTTAGTCTACAGATACGACAATGTCCTGATCTACAATATTTTGCAAAATGGTTATCACTTAAACAATTTGTACAAAGCTTTAGATTATGAGCTTGTTGTACTCTATCAATATTTGGCAATTTTAGAAAATCTGTGCAATTCTGAATGTAATGCGTACCCTTGCAAAATACACAATTACTGTATGCTTTGGTGTTGAATGACTGTTTTGAGAGTTTTGTGATTCCTTTAAAAGAGCTGGAGTAGCTTTGTTTTTGTATGATTGTTTTATTTTTTTGAACTTATTTATTGTCCTTATGATTGTACTCCAGCGTTTCCAAAAGATCAGCTTTGCTTTTAAGAATTCTTTAAATTCTTTTATTGTAGGAAGTTCATCCCTGTTTTTTGCTTTTTCTCACTCCTGTTCCATGTTTTTGTCCAATTTGCGGCTCAGTAGGAATATCAATAATGTATCCCAATGAATGATTGTTTTAAGGATTCTAATGCTCGTAAATGCTTAGATATTGTATCTACCATTTTGCGCATGTCTACTGATGTACCATTATTAAGATTATAGGTGCAACTACAAGTGACCTTAAAAGGTTGTATACTAAGAGCCTGGTGTTACCGTACCTTTCACACAAACTCTCCCATGCAATTTTATAATTTTCGTTGGAAATGTCAAGTGCATTTAATACTTGTTTAGCGCTACCTTGCAACTGAGCTTTTAAATAATGAAATTTAGAGATATCTGAAATTTCAGGATTTTTATAAATTAATGACACGTATGTATCCCTAAATTCTAACCATTTTTCATAATCACCCTGAAACTTAGGTAATGGACTACATTAGTTGTGACGTCACGACCCCCACTTCTAGTGGCATACAAGTTTACGGCCGAAATTGTGATATTGGAATTTGACCCGTATTGCGTTGTCCATAAGGACTATAATACACTCCCCGGCACAAAATTCCGCCACCCTAAAATTTTGGTCAATTTTGATGTTTTATAACTTTTTTATTTTTCATCTGATTTTCATGAATTTTTCACCAGTTTGTAGATCCATTTATTGTTTGTCTTTTTAATTATTTTAATAAGTCACATTTTTCGTTTAGGCTATGTTATACAGGGGTAAATCAAAATGTTGTTTTTTGTCGTAAACTCAAAACACCCTGTGGGAAAATTGAGGCGAATAATTTTGTTTACAAACTGTTTGATGTAATCTTAGACGTGTTTCGAACATTTTGTTTTTTAATTCATCCCATTATCTCATTTCATCTGCGAGCAGCAACATTTTAAATGAAACGCTGATTTGAAGCTTATTTTTATTAACAAAAACAAACCCTAGGTATGTCATAAAATTAATCAACAAAAACAAACATTTTAGTAACGTATATTTCCTCCTCTCGCAGCAATGACAGCTTGCATTCTTCGTGGCATCGAATGAATAAGATTATCTTACTTATTCTTTCTTGAGGAATAGCCTGATATTCTTCTGTCAGCGCCAGTCGTAAGTCTTGCTAGGTTAGTGGTTGCACAGGACGACGACGAATTGCTCTTTTAAGAAGATCCCAAAGATGTTCGATTGGGATGAGATCCGGGCTACATGCGGGCCATTCCAATCTTGGAATTTCAATCTCATCCAGATATTCGCTCACTACCCGTGCAACGTGAGGTCTAGCGTTATCATGCATTAATGTAAATTGGTTCCCAATGAAAGGAGCAAAAGGAACGACAACTTCTTGGAGGATTTCCTCTATGTAACGGTGGGTGGTTAGTGCTCCATTTTCAACAAAAACAAGATCGGTATGTGCGTCGGTAGAAATACCGGCCCAAATCATGACTAAACCGCCGTAATATTGCATTCGCTCTGATATGGTACAGTCTGCATATCTTTCATTTCTACGTCTGTATACCCGTTCACGGCCATCCGACGACCTTAAACAAATCCTGGATTCATCTGTACTGTCAAACATTTCGTTACAATAACCGCGTGCTTAGCCAACGTCGATAATTTTTAACCAAAAATACAGTAAAATTAACAGTGTTTCATTTAAAATTTTGAAGTGAAATGAGATAATGGGTTGAATCAAAAACAAAATGTTTGGAATACGTCTAAGTTTACATCAAACAGTTTGTAAACAAAATTATTCGCCTCAATTTTCCCACAGGTTTTGAGTTTACGACAAAAAACAACATTTTGATTTACCCCTGTATACTATTGCCTAAACGAAAAATATTACTTATTAAAATAATTGAAAAGACAAACAATAAATGGATCTACAAACTGGTGAAAAATTCATGAAAATCAGATGAAAAATAAAAAAGTTATAAAACCAAAATTTTAGGGTGGCGGAATTTTGTGCCGGGGAGTGTATACAGTAAAGATCGAGGAGGTTCGAACATGGGTTTTAGCTTGCGCGATTTACTTGTGCCAGTTATAGGCAAGCGGACACAGTGGCCGGGAATCGTGGATCTCCGCGCTGTAGCCGATGGCTCTCGCGTCTACTGTTCTTTGTTTGGATTCTTTTATTTTGTAATAATTTTTATTTTATTAGACCTCCTGCAACACTCTAGGTGCAGCGACAATTAATTTTATGTTTTAGAATCACATTTTTTGTAAATGACTTTATTTAGGCTTTATACAAGCATAATAACAAAAAACATAAACATATCCAATTTGATTATTTACATTGATGTTTCATCTCGAAACATACAATTATCAAGTTTATTGGTCATTGGATCTTCTTTAATGCATGATACAAATGGATATGTTTTTGTTATTATGCTTGTATAAAGCCTAAATAAAGTCATTTATAAACAATGCATATCAAACAAAGAAAGAGAAGTGTAAAAAATCACATTCTTGTCGTGAAAAAACAAACAATGGAAATATTTAAATGTGTTTTGAGATTTTTTTCAAATTACAATAATTAATCCTATCTAGCATGGTTTATTGAAGTTAGAAAAATTTCGAAACGTTGAATACGTAAATCAAATTTCTGTCAGACATGAGTTCTACATCGGTTAATGAGATACTATTGATACTAACAACAGACTGCTGATGTGCTGACTGCTGAGACTGAGCAGTGAGTGGCCACAATGGCCACAACGCACTGCCACGCCCTTCTAATGTACAAATTTCGAACTGAGGCGAGTTATCGGCCACTCGTATATTCGTCCCAATCCCTGTCGTGTTCGAAGCATCCTGGACTTATCTGTATAGTACTAAAACATTGTCGGGAATTTTATAGTATTTCTGTATGTTGAAAGATTATTTAAGGACAATACCTATTTCACATTTAAGAAATATGTTAAAATATATGTATTCACGTATGATTTATAAAAACTTCATTTTAGTTTTATAAATTAATATGTAAAGCGGCGGAAACTTCCTGCAATAGGAATAAAGAATGCAAAAATTCAAATTATGAGTTTGCAGCTAACTTCAAACACTTAATTCATTTTCGTTCATTTTGACAATGAACTTGACGTTTAACTTAAGTTTTCTCCCAGTTTCAAATCTATTCTACTATTTTTTCTAATACACTAGTCTTTGTGCTTAATTTCAAATATAGGTTTGTGCTTTGCACCTGAGTGTGATCATATCAATAAAACTGGATGTAAAATGTTTAGTTTCCCAAAGGATTCCAAATTAAAATAAAAGAGGTAAAGCAATAATGTGTATGTTAGTTTGATTCATAGATAAAACCCTCTAGATAGGAAACTTACTGTATTAAGCAGTCATGAAAATGTGGCGCCTGAAGTGGTTGATCTGCAAACTATGGACAAAATGCGGGAAATTTAAAATGGCATGCTCATTTAGGACCAGTTGTATAAAAGTGATTAAGCGAAAGTTCAACTGAACTTGGTTCAAAATTCAAGGATGCCGATTGTTGCAAGAATGGTATCCTTAAATTTTGAACCAAGTTCAACTGAACTTTCGCTGCACCACTTTTATACAAGGATTTTTTTGCTTAATTACAGATAGGTAGATATGAAAATAATTTATTTTCATCCACAATTTATTACGAGGCAGCTGAAAATAAAATGTATGTTTATATCTATCCATCTGTAACACTGGTTTGGTATCGGTGAGATATTTAAGCAACAAATCCCTACATGCAAATTGATCGCAATATGCGATAGTGCGACCCTCTATGGTTTACCGCAGATATTTTATATTTAATTTTTTTATTAAAGATTTCAAAGTAAATACACAAATAAATAACATTTGAGAATATTCCATCTACTAAGGTCTATAATAAATACTTCTACCTTTAATAAATAAGAGAAACATTGTGTCAATTTCAACATTCTTTTTGGAAAACTCTCTTGAACATACCAATATTAAACCATAAAACGAAGTGAAGTATTTTGAAATGTGTTTATTATTTTTGTGAATGCTCTGTACTGTTTAATCAAAATATGAAATATAAAATTAAAATATCAATAACTAGGACATCGATGCCGTTTTAAACTCATTTCTATTTCATTCTACATACATAATAATTTTTATATGTCTTGCGCGAATTTAGGGTAGTAAACTTTGGATGTTTTATTACATTCGCCGAAGCGTTAAAACTGTTTTTGTCTTTTAGAGGAAAGCGGTGCCTTTTACTCGTCCTATCCTCACAATCAGGAACATAACACTTTTTAGTTTTATATACGTTTCGTCGTCACAACGCATGTTAAAATCACTGGATTAGTATCACTTAAGAATTAATAAAGTATAAAGAACAATAACGCAGCTTCAGAACTCACAAATACTCACATCAGACATAAAATCAAAATTCAAAATGGCACGCGACACAAATGACAAATGACAGATGCCCCTACTTTACACAGAGCTGGTATCAGCCTTGTCTACTTTATCCATCGAGCTGATTGTTTGGCGATAATAGCGTCGCATTTGTCGCAAGTTTCCTATCTAGATGGTTTTATCTATGGTTTGATTATCGTTTCTTAAATATGGGTATATGTAAATTGTAAAGATGTAAATAATGCTTAAATACCTACCTGTGCTTTTTTTAATATTCTATTTTTTTTTAAATAGGTTTAATTGATTTTTATTGTATTATTGACACCAAGGTAAGAGGTTATAAAATTTGCGTCAGCGACACTGACACCAACGACTGCTGTAACAACTCAGAAGTATAATGAAGTTAGCAGCAGTGTAAACTTTATTTTAATATCCGTCTGTCATGATAGTAGTACGTACGGTTGCATAATTATGTGACGTCACACTAATGTGGTCCATTCTATTTGTGGTAGTTGGTAGTTTGACACCTCCTGTCAAATGAAGATCAGAATGCATTGAGTCTACTTCAGAACAGGAATTATCATTTTCATCAAAGTTAACTTGTGCATGATTTGAAACAATTTGTTTACACACGGCTATCAATTTGAAATAACTGTTCTCAAACGATTCCCTCTCAGAAATTTGCTCTTCTAGATCATTATGTAATATTTCTATTGCAGATTGACAGTCTTGAAACTCTTCAAACAAAGTTTCTTGCTTTGTAAGCCGAGATTCCAACTCAGTTATTACCTTGCTATCTAAGATCTCATTTTTTTTTTAATTGTGATACAGAAATCTGAACGGAGTCCAAGAATTTCTTAAACAGAGTTTGTCTTTCCTTGATTGCACCGCGTTTGCGAATTAATGAATTTAATTCTTCAACCATTGTATTTAATTATTATTAAAATTAACAAAACTCTTAACACCTTACGCAAATATAGGAATGAAGGAAATAAATTATGAAAAGTACTTACTTCGCTCTGTTCCTTTTTTTACGTATTAGTCAAAATGGTCTAGTTTAAGTCGCCCAGAGAAGATACTTGACTTTTTTCTTCTGATGGCAATTCTTCGATTGATTTTATTTTACTTCATCCGCTTGCAAGGACCAAAATGTTGGGTCGAATTTCCCTTTTACAGAATGATACTACGTTTGTGTTTAATGGACTGTATTTTGTTTGCTGTTTCGTTATACAATTGTAATGATGATTGCTTTGACATTGACAATATAATAATATTTTTTTCTTCTCACTTGATTCCAAAAAAAAATACGACAAAGGGTTGTAACAATTATTGTTTTTGAACCATTTTTACTTCCTAATAATGTATAACTTTTTGAATTGAATTTTCTCAATTTTTTCAAATAAAACACCCGGTATATTATTCGGCGATGTGATGTAGAAATGAAAAACGAACATTTTTGTATGACATCACTATGACTACTTGTCACCATTTTCGATTTATTAAACGATGAGTACAAAATTCAATAATAAACTTAAAAAGTAGAGGTTCCTTTAAGGGTCCGTCACGCGTGTATACGAGCTATAGAGACGCGCAATCAGAACAACTGGAAAACAATGTACTAACTCATGTAATAAATTGCTCAGACAAATCATAAAGTTTGTGGAAGTGTCTATTGGGTGTTATCCAGCAATAGATTTTACTTATAATTGCAAGGTGGCACCAATAATCAAAAATAAAATTCTCGTTGGCAAGGGTACAGAAGTATTGGGATAAAAGAGAACCGCTTGATCAATTTTAATTTTTTCTTTCATAGTTTAATGTAGTAAGGATCATAGAATAGCGCTACCAAAACATTTTTTTATTTAAATGCATATTAAGTCGTTATATTATTGATTATTTTTCGTTAAATAGAGTGATTTCTGAAGGATTTTTTGGAGAATTTTCTACTTTTTAAATCTGCTGCAAAATGTGAAATTAGGTTTTCTTCAATTATACATAACATTTTTTATTATAAGATAAATATTTAAATTACGACATCGAAACTTCCAATAGGGTATTAATAACACTTATTTATACCCTTAAAAGGGTAAGGGTAAGTAATACCTATTGTTGGGTAACGCCCACTGGAGATTTCAATTCTTCCACAAACTTTATAATTTGCGTGTGTAATTTATTACTTGAGTTGGTGCATCCTTTTTCAATTATTTCGATTATAGCTCGTATGCATGCGTGACAGACCCTTAAATAACTCAACAGTAAAAATTATTAAGTGCTCCACATGTTGCCCATTTTGATTGACAAACATCTGTATGCGTATTTGGAATGAGGCCATTTAGTATGACGATTTTTTCCAATCCATTGAAATGGGGATAAGAACTAGTAAACTGGATAAGGCAACCTTGATCGTATTGAACACCAGATTTTTTAAAAGTAAGGCAATTCAAATCATTAGCAATGAAAGCAAAAATCTGACGAGTCATTTTGTTATTTTCACCATCAAACAAAGTGTGTACCTAGTTTTTCATTCGAATTAACATTCGGAATTTTAGTAGGAAAATTCTGTTGGCATTCTGTTACTATGCTATGTTACTAATTATGTATATCCTTATGTTTCAGTTTATTTTTGGGATGTGCATTCCGTTTAAAAAAGGCACTTGATCCTATATTATTATCTTGGCTCGCCCTGTATATTCGAAAAGATTTTTTTTTATCTAGTTTACTTGTATTTTTTTAATTTCTAGCTCATAGCATCATAGAACTCGAGCCATTGAACTCTGGCGTACTATTGCCCCACCCTGTAAACATAATGTGTATGTATGTATGTATATTATAAGGCCTTGATTATATTTTTATAGACAATCAGGGCAAAGGGACTACAGAGGACCACCACATTCAAGTAGAAGGGAATGAATATGTTGAATATGGCCCAAAATCAATACCAAAATTAAATGGTTGCATACTTCCAAGCAACAGAATAACAATTACTCCAAATCCTTTAGCGGATGCAGACAACAAGGTGAGATACCTACATATTTATTTGCTCATCATTTTATTTATCTGTTGCAACCTTAAAAAAATTCGTACAGAAAAACTTTAAATGATGTGTTTAAAAAGCATCAAAGATTTAATTTTAAATTATTTCACTAAAAGTTAAATCAATACAAGCTTCATAATATTTTTTATATTATGTATCAAGGCAAATCTCTGTCTTCGCCAAAAACACTGTTTATTTTTTAAATTATTGTGTAGTTGTAAAGTATTGGATAAGTAAATTATTCCGAGATTATATTTATTTCTTCGTTTAGTTGATAGTTCACTTTTTTTCCTACCCCTAAAACTAAAATTTCAAAACTGTAAAAGTAGATATCTTATGGTAAATTGCATGTGATATATAACCTCTAATTAGATAAGTTCAAATTTGTATTTTTTTAGTTTGCTTAATATAGTATTTGTAAGGCACTAATAGTATTATTATGTACCAAGGGACTACAGAATGCCGTTTAATCCCGAGTGTGAAGTTTGTTGCAATCATACGATGGATTAAAAGGCACTTTAGTCCACTCCTTTTGATGATAATAATAATAATAATATTCTTTATTCTCAATTAGATGCACAAAATACAAATAATTGCAGAGAGCGTCAAATATAATACAAGTATAGAAATATAATACATACACATAATATAAAAACGAAAGACACATAAAACAACTTAAATTATACTGACAAACATTAATTATATACGGGTGTCCCACTTAAGATGTATCCACCCTCATAAAATCGTTATTTGTAAACCGATTTTCGAAATCTTTTTTTTGCTGGATATGGCTTGGAAAACTGCATTTAAGCCTTATATTTCTTAAAAAGGTATATCATGACCCACTGAGACGTATTTTTTTTAGCGAAATTTCGAGAAAAATTATTAGCGATTTTTTTAGAGAAAAACTAATACCAGAATTAGATTCAGGACCTTTTAAAACCTAAGTGGTGTGAATTTTGCGACATTAGGATACAGGGTGTTAAAGAAAATGGAGAGTAATTTTTAACAACGGCAAACTTTTTTTTGTAAACAAAATCGGTACTATTTTGAAATTATCAGTAATTTAACATTTTTTACAATTTTCTGGTTTATTTGAAGACGTATTAAGAAAAAAAGACAGTGCGGTAACGACTAAAAATGATATCTAATTTCTGTTGATACGGTTATTATATTGAAAACAAATAAAACATTACATTAGTTATTAAAGCTAATTAAACAATTCACAGGAAAAAATATTGTAATAATCCTTTGAAAAAACAAATGGTAAAAATAAAAACAACAAATAAACAAATAAAAAATTATTAAGATTTACTGGTAACAAAACCACTACAAAGTTATTAAAAGAACAAGGTTCCTAAAAATAATCAAATTAATCAACTAATAATTAAATTGAACTATTCTCAATGACTTATGCATTTTTCAATACCGTTTGTTTTTTTCAAAGGATTATTACAATATTTTTTTCCAGTGAATGGTTTAACTAGCTTTAATAACTAATGTATTGTTTTATTTGTTTTCAAAAACCGTATCAACAGAAATTAGATTCCATTTTTAGTCGTTACCACTGTCGAACAAAGTTAAAGCCATTATTTGATACTTTTGTTCCACCCTGTATATATATATATATATATATATATATATATATAATAAATAATAATAAATAATAATGGCGGGGTACCCAAATTCAAATAAAAAGGGTTTAAACAATAATCATTTTTCATAGCGCGTTAAAAGAAAAAAAATTGTATTTTTGTGTTCCCATAGTGAACGGTGTCGCCTCCTATAAATATGGCCCTCACTCTAAGATTCACCCTGTATATATACAGGGTGGTCCGAGTTTTACCTTCGATAATTTGAGGATCGATAAAAAATGTGAAATTAATGTAAGTTTTCTTAATAAACATATATCGAAAACTTCACCGTTTCAGAAATACAGGGTGTTGAAGTTTCATTTTTTTTTTATATCTGCTTAAGTAAATGGAATTTTTTATTGAAATTTTGTGTACATGTTTCTGAATAAGTACCACGTTTAACCATTATTTTCATTTTCCTACTTCATCCAGAGGCGTATCCACGGGGGTTTGAATCCCTTTATTTAAAGGAAAAGGGTACGCCAATGATCGAAATTTAATTTTTTTTGCATTTTTGAAATCTACTGTCAGTTTACGAATAAAAAGTCCTCTTTTTAGTTTTTCCATAAAACGTATCGTTTTACAGTTAAATTGTAAATTAGAATTTATTGCATTCATAAAAACAAGTATTTCAAACATTAGGATTATTTTAATAAAACGTAATTAAACATAAATATTTCACAAAATAAACTCAAATCGTTAGAGGAGCTGTTCAAAATGCTCACCACCAACTTCAATACATTTCCGACATCTTCGAATTATGGAATTCACCGCAGCAGATATTTGATGTCTACTTTCCCTCAGCTCCTCGCAGGCCAAATGAATTCTCGCAATAAGCACCTCTCTTGTTGCAACTGGCTGAGCCACAGCCCACTCTACTACAGTGGGCTGTGGCTGAGCATATACTTTATCTTTCAAACAACCCCACACATAATAATCTAAGACCGTAATGCCTGGTGATCGCGGTGGCCAGGCCACTGGACCTAATCTGCCTATCCAACGCTCCGGGTAATTCTCATTGAGCCATTCGCGAACTACTTGGCCAAAATGTGCTGGAGCACCGTCTAGTTGCATCCAACTCTCATTGCGGATATTAATGTTTACATCATCAAGTATATCTACCATACATTATGTAATCCAATTAAAGTATTATCAGTTTACATTGCGTCATTTATCTATGATAAGTAAATAGTGCAACCTTTCAAGAAACTGTTGCTTTGCATTTTTATACCATATAGTTTTAGTCTAGAACTCACCTCTGAACGAACAAGTTGTTGTATTTTTATATCGTTTATAATAAATACACGTTCAATAGTATTTGTGATTATTTTTAAAAAGGGTGTTTTCCATCTTCAACCCCTAATTGGCGCAGTCGGTAGGATAGCGAGGGTAATTTATTGCAAATTTACCTTTCTATTTCTATAGAAAAATCGCTATTCGAAAAAGAAAAAAAACTTCGCAGTGCTACCCAAAAGAGTTCAGTCTCCAAGAGGTTGTTAGAAGACTACAATCAAAGTAAGTGTCTAATATTCCTTTTGCTCCTTTCCCAATTTCTAAATCAAATAGATTTTGTTGAAAGAATTAGTTAGGCTTGTTCATTGTGAACATTCTTGTAGTTATTTCATTTGAGAAATTATTTACAAGAGCGTAACATTCTTGTTACATTAGTTTGTAAGAAAACTTGATTTTTGTTGGAAATAAAACGAAAGAATTTTATATTTCAACGTATTCTGATATTATATCATATACAGCTAATTATTTCAATTATTTGATAATTAATTGATTAACTTAACATTACTTAATTATTTTTAATTTTTGCGTTAAACGAAAATTGTATCCTAAACATCTAAAATGGCAAAAGAAATAGATTCAGGTCTTTATCGTATCTATTCTGATAACATCCCTCCATTTAATGGCGATAAATGTATGTTACCATCATTTTTGGGAGCTTGTGATGACCTTGTTGCTAATTTTGAAGATAAGGCCCATCCAAATCATCAAATAAATAGAGCTATTGTTAGAACTATAATTTCTAAATTACGTGGACACGCGTCAGAGTTAGTTAGCCCTCGAGAAGAATTAAATTCATGGCCGTTAATAAAAAATTTCTTAAATAGTGCTTTTGCAGACAGACGGAGCGAACAAACATTGCTCAATGATTTAATGACCGCGAGTATTAATAAAAATGAAACATCTGCCGAATTTGGTACTCGATTACAATTAATTAGAAGTTTATTAGTTGCTAAATTAAATGAAACGGGTGCTAATGCAGTAATGAAACAAATTAAAATTACAAATTACGAACAATTAACTCTCGCAACATATATTAACAATTTAAATAAGGACATTAAAATCATAGTAAAATGTAAGTCCCCAGATTCATTAGAAGCTGCTATGCAAATAGTTGCAAACGAAGAATCCGAACAAGAATATGACCGAAGAACACAAAACCGTCATAAACAAAATTTTCAAAATTTACAATCTCAAAATCAAAGAAACATATTTAAAAATCAAAATTATAATCAAAACTTTCAAGATCAATCATTTCAAACTAAAAAATATTTTACTAATCAACAAGTTTTTAATAAGCAACAAAAACCATTTTATTCACCATTTAAAAATTATAATAATGTTTTTAAACCTGATAGAAATTTTATACCAAAAAATGAACAAACACCAATGTCTACTCAAAGTAAAGTACCATCATTACAAACCGGAAGTCAATATCAAAACCAACCCTTATCTCAATCTCAAGTTCAAAAGAAATTTCCATGGTTTAAACCGACAAACTTACCTAAATATGTAACTGAAGAATTACATAACGTAGAAAATGAACAAATTGAACCTAATTTTAACTTAGATGATCCTGAAATTCAACAAACAATTAATGAATTTCCACCTTATGATTTTCCTGAATATTATTCTGAAGATTTTTTAGAATATTTAGCTAGTGACGATCAAAGTTCAAGTCAGCAAAATTTTCAAACAGCTTGCTTAACATTGCCCCTGACATAGCGTTTAATGCCTATGTAAACGCTTTACCATTTATCACAATAAAAAATCCGAACTTGAAACTATTAATAGACACAGGATGTAATATTAATATGATAAGACCTATAGTTGCTGAATATTACTTTCCAGAATATATTGTCAAAAGCCCCTCTGTTCTTAAAACTCCGCTAGGAGATAAAACAGTACTAGGAAAAATTACAATACCAGCATTCCCAGAATTTCAAGTAAACAAAGACATAGAATTTACATTGTTTCCATTTTCTGATTATTTCGACGGTATTATCGGATTAAAAGAATTGCATAAATTAGAGTTAATAATGGACTTTAAAAATAAGATTTTATATAACAAATAATATTAAAATTCCATTTCAATATCGCTCTGAAAAAACACAAAATCAATTTACAATTGAAATACCTGCATTTTCAAGCCTTCAGCAAAGATTCCCAGTTGATGTAAACTATGGTGAAATTTTAATACCTGATATTAAGTATAATGAATTATGGATCCCGGAAACTATTGCTCTTGCTGAAAATAATAAAGCTATTTTTGAAATTCAAAATACAAGTGATCATACAGTATGTTGCACATTTCATGAACCATTCCATGTAAAATCTTTAATTAATGAGGAAATTGAAATTTTTAATATTGAGCAAATGATACCAACGTATCAAAATGAAATAGATAATAAAAATGAAATTTTAAAACAGATTCGTACTAATCATATGAACTCTGAAGAAAAAAACGCTTTACTAAAATTAATTTCAGAATTTTCAGATTTATTTCACGATAATGATTCAAAATTAACTTTTACTAATAAAACAAAACATGAAATTCGTACCACGGATGAAATACCAGTACATACAAAAACGTACCGATTTCCTTTCTGCCATAAAGAAGAGGTTAATCGTCAAATAAATAAAATGCTTAATGATGGAATTATCCGTCATAGTCAAAGCCCCTGGTCCAGTCCCATCTGGATAGTACCGAAAAAAGCAGACGCGAGCGGCAAAAAGAAGTGGCGAATTGTAGTCGACTATCGCAAAATTAACGAAAAAACAGTAAACGACAGATATCCGATTCCCAATATGGACGATATTTTAGATAAACTTGGCAAATGCAATTATTTCTCTACATTAGACCTTGCGTCAGGCTTTCACCAAATAGAGATGCACCAAAATTCTATTGAAAAAACCGCTTTTAATGTCGAAAATGGGAAATATGAATGCCTTCGTATGCCATTTGGACTTAAGAATGCTCCAGCTACCTTTCAAAGGGTAATGGACCATGTTTTACGCGATCTCCAAAATAAAGTATGCCTTGTATACATGGATGATATTATCATCTTTTCAACTTCCCTTCAGGAACATATTTCAAACTTACGATTAGTATTTAAAAAACTTAGAGAAGCAAAATTAAAAATTCAACTAGATAAATCAGAATTTCTTAGACAAAACGTAGAATTTCTAGGTCATGTAATTACTCCTCAAGGAATAAAACCAAATCCGAAAAAAATAAAAGCTATTTTAGAATTTCCCGTTCCGAAAACCAGTAGAGATATAAAATCTTTTCTCGGTATGTTAGGTTTTTATAGAAAATTTATAAAAGACTTTGCAAAATTGACAAAACCACTCACTCAATGTTTGAAAAAAAATGTTAAAATCATACATGATAAAAAATTTTTAGATGCATTTAATCATTGTAAAACCCTATTATGTAATGAACCTTTACTTCAATATCCAGATTTTAGCCAGCCTTTTATTTTAACGACAGATGCTAGTAATTTCGCTATAGGAGCAGTGCTCTCTCAAAAATTTAATGGACAAGAAAAACCCATTGCTTTTGCTAGTCGTACATTAAACGACGCGGAGAAAAATTATAGTACGGTTGAAAAAGAATTACTAAGTATAGTGAATTTTACTAAGTATTTCCGCCCTTACTTATTCGGAAGAAAATTTAAAATTATTACCGATCACAAACCGCTGCAATGGATTAATAACCTAAAAGAGCCAAATTCACGCCTCATGCGTTGGCGTTTAAAATTGTTAGAATATGACTATGAAATAGAATACCGTAAAGGAAAGGACAATAAAGTTGCTGATGCCCTTTCTCGGATTGAATTTAAAAATGACGAATTAAATGCTATAGAAAATGAATCATTAATTAATCAAATTGACCCGGACGAACAAAATAAAATTGAAACTGACTTTCCTGACCTAGATGACTTAAGAGACCTAGAAATGGAACCCATGCAAAAATTAGAACCTCAACCGTCTACCTCGCGAGTTAATATTATTTCGGACATTCAAATAATGCCTGCAATCGAAAAACAAGTAGATGAAAATTCTACTGATGAAACTATACACTCAGCTATCGAAAATCCTATACTTGAAATACCTATTTCAGAAAAAGCTATCAATACTTTTAAAAACCAAATATTTTTAACTATTTCTCACGATGCTATTAGATCAAACGTACAAGTTAGCACACCTCATGGAAAAAATAAACGATACAATATTGTAATAGCCGGTAGGGACCCTGAATTCCTAAAATCAGAATTATTACGAATTTTCAAAGAATATATAAAACCTAAATTTGTTCATGGACTATTAATAGATGACCGCGAAAAAAATATTATCATACCACTCTTACAAAAATATTTTAATGAAAGAAGTTTCAAATTAATTCAATCAAAAATTTATTTGACTGATGTCCAGGAATCAAATAAACAACAGGAAATTATACAAAAACATCATGTTCAAAAAACAGGACATTCAGGTATAACTGAAACAATAAGTGATATACAAAAAACATACTATTGGCCAAATTATGCCAAGGATATACGTGACTATATTAACAACTGTGAATTATGTCAGAAAAATAAATATGAAAGACGACCTAATCAAATTATTTTAAAAAATACTCCCATTGGCGAAAAACCCTTTGAACACCTATATGTTGACACATTTAGCATAGATAAGCAAAAATTTGTAACAATTATAGACAGCTTTAGTAGATTTGCCCAAGCTTATCCTTTGACTCACAGACAGGACTAGGTATTATCGAACAATTAATAATTTTTATTTCACACTATGGTATCCCTCACAAAATTACTTGTGATGACGGATCCGAATTTAAAAATAATTTATAGTTACAGAATTTGCCAAACTTTACCAAATTAATATACATTATACCACGCCACTGAATCCTAACAGCAATTCACCTATTGAAAGATTTCATTCAACCATTATTGAAAAATATCGATCTATGCAACAAGAAGATAATTTATTAATTAATCAGTTCGAACATGAACCCACAATAATAATGAAACTTAGTTTATTAGCTTATAATAACTCAATTCATTCGTCAACAAAATTCACACCATTTCAAATAATAAAAGGAAATCTCAATTTAGAAACAAATTTTGAAACTACCGAAACCAAAATTGTTAATGATTATCTTAATAGGCAAGCAGTCAATTTCGAAATAGTAAATAAAATAATTAACGAAAATAATGAAAAATCTCGACAAATAATTGAGAAAAGAAATGAGAATATTGAAAATGCTAATTATTTCTCAAAGAAAGGTAAAACCATTTTCAAAAAGCTAGACGAAAGAAAAGCTAAACATAAACCCTTGTATACTCCTGAAACTATGCATACAGATCTTGATAATAAAATAAAAACTTTAGATAAAACATATCATACAAAATGTTGTTTCAGATGAAGCTGATAATGATGCTGATCAGCCTGGCAGCAGCACAAATAGCGTTAATACCAATCGATAATCCATTATTACCATTTCTAATCAGTAAAGCCCGAATAATAAAATCCAAACACACGTATGTGAAATATATCGACTTAGAAATATTTTCAAGCCCTCTAGAATCAATAAAATTTAATATAGAGTCATTAGAACAAAAAATAAAAACAGACGATGACTTTTTACCACCTTTAACCGATATTCTTTTACATTTAAAATATTTACATACAAAAGCTAGTAATAAACTTCAAAACCTGAAACCAATACATAGGCAAACGCGCGGAATAATAAACCCTATTGGAAAAATATATAAATGGGCATTTGGCCTACTTGATTCCGATGATGGCGAACGTTTCGAAAAAGCAATAGAAACATTAGAGAAAAATCAGCAGCAAATTCATCATGATATGAAAAACATGTTAACAGTAACGAAAAACTTCATGAATGAAACTAGCACAGTTATTACAAGAATATTATCTAATCAAAATCAGTTAACAGAACAAATTAAACTTTTAGAAGATAATTTAAATAAATACAACTTATTTTTAAAGATACAAAACTGGATAGATGTTATGATTATAGATTGTCAGAATATAATTGAAATTTTGGATATTTTAGAAAACAGTGTGTTATTTGCAAGATTAAACATAATAAATAATAACATTTTAGACATATCAGAATTAGATGAAATATTAAAACCCCTAAGGAAATTATACCCTAATGAAATAATTGATTTCAACTACAAACAATCATATCTAGAAATTATTAAAGTTGAAACACAATACCTGAATAATAAAATTCTTTTCAAATTTCACTTACCTCTAGTAAAAGAAAATCTATTTGATTATTATCATTTGTTTCCAATTCCAAATAACAACGAAATCCTTATACCACCCGAACCTTATATAATATTAGACGCAGAAGAACATTACTTTCTTCATGAAGCCTGCCAATATAAATAAGACGATAAAAAAAAAAAAAAAAAAAAAAAAAAAAAAAAAAAAAAAAAAAAAAAAAAATCATTGAGGAATATTGTGTATATTTCAACCGAAATCCAGTTAATCTCGAAAACTGTATACCACAATTATTACGTGGAAATCAAATACAAAACTGCAGTGTGATAATGACCAATAACATTCAGAAAACATTAATCGAGCCAGTCAATGATGCACACATAATTATCGTTCCTGCTGAAAGTGAAAAGATCATTAAACAATGTCCCCATCAGGAATACATCGAAATTAATCGACCCTACTTAGTAAAAATTCCCCATGGATGCCAAATAATGGTAAATCATTACACCTTCTTGAATATGGAAGTTAACATCAAATCCAAACAAGTAGAACTACTACCTATCAAAACGCAAGTACAGATGTCTTCGAGAAATTCACCTTTAATTCTCCAAGACGTACACACGGACAGACTTTCCGAAATTGTGAAAAGTGCGCAAAATATACACATTCATGACTTACAAAGTGTAAAAGTGAAGGACACAAGTATCAATGTATTATTATATATAACTTTAACCATATTATTAATCTTATGCTTAATCTTTGTATGGAAATATTGTATGAAAAACAAAAAACAATTAATTCAGTTGCCTGTATATACAGGGTGATTCTAAAATGTATGGCCAAATTGATACAGCGTCAACAGGAGACCAAAATAGGTTGATTCAACCCAATTTACCTATATACAAAAATACACCCCTAAGAAGTTACAGCCCTTTAAATTTCAAATAAAAAAAACTTTAATTATTAATTATTATTATTTAATTATTATTATTTAATTATTAATTAATTATTAATTTAATTAATTGTTAACCAGCCTACTTGTACATTAAATAATAATATTACATATTTGCTACTGAGGTTAAAAATAGTTCGATGCATCTTCTTCATTTTTCTTGTTTAATTTGCAAACTATTGATATTATCAAAAAAATAAAAGATAGAAAAAAGTTTCCAAATTAAATTATCTATCAAATGATACTGGAAAATCGACTATACGTTAACGCACAGAAAAATAAGGGTGTGAAATAAAGGGTGACTGCCCCTAAATTACCCCATCCCTTTAATGTATTTTATTGCTGTTAATCTCAAAACATTGGCGTTTATTGGTAATGAATGTACACTGAATTAGAAAAAGATATCTACAGCCATTTGGGAATAATCAATAATTAAAGTTTTTTTTATTTGAAATTTATAGGGCTGTAACTTGTTAGGGGTGCATTTTTGTATATAGGTAAATTGGGTTGAATCAACCTATTTTGGTCTCCTGTTGACGCTGTATCAATTTGGCCATACATTTTAGAATCACCCTGTATACAGGGTGTCCCACTTTTTAGGGATAGGACTTCAGGAGGTGATAGAACACAAAAAATAATAGTACTTTCTCAAATGAACTATATGTCGGAAAGGCGTAGTTTTCGAGATACAGGGCGTTGAAATTTGGAAAAAGAAATAGTTTATCTTTTTTTCTAGCCCAAACGGATGGAGTTATGAACTGAAATTTGGTGTATTGTCCATTGGTATCAAGCTTCATGGAAAACTCGGTGGAACACGTCATATCGTTTATCAGGGGCGTTTCCTTCGGGTATGCTGAACCCCCTTTATCTCGAAAAATACGCGATTCCGACATATAGTTCATTTGAGAAAGTACTATTGTTTTTTGATGTTCTATCACCTCCTGAAGTACTACCCCTAAAAAATGGGACACCCTGTATATATAGTACAGGGTGTCCCGAAATTAGCTAGAAAGATTTTGCCATCAGTTTCTACGTCCAAAAATAGAAAAAAAGTTCCTATAAACATGGGTCCAGAAATGGCTCCTAAGGGTTAGAGCCTTCTAAAGAAGAGCCGCTGATGCTGGTTTTTTGTAAATATTTTGGAAACTTTTTGTGAGAAAGCAATGAAATTTTCAGCGTTTGCTAATTCTTTTGTTCTCGATTCAAAAATGTAAAAATGATTGTAAAATTTTATTCAGAGGCGTAGTAATCGGAGGGGACTAGGGGTGTTTATAGCCCCAACTTTTTTGTCTGTGGAATTTTTCACAATTTATCTACAGAAAATGAAAATTTGAAAGTTTTCTACCTAATAATGGTACTCTTGTCTAACTTCGATAGAATGCATGGTTTTCGAGATAAATTGATTTGAACATTTTGGTCCGCCCCATTAGTCGGTATTTAAATTCATACTTTTTTACATTTTCACATAGTAGACTATTATTGACAGGTAATTAGACTATCACTTGGTTACCGAATACCGAATTTGAAATACCTACTCATAATTATTGTCAGGCATTTAAGTTGAATTCAAATAATTATTGCTGTAAAAATGGAACGATTTAACAATTTCAAATTTGTATTACCTGTCTAATAATAGTCTAATTACCTGTCAATAATAATAATAGTAATAATCTACTACGTGAAAATGTAAAAAAAAGTATGAATTTAAAAACCGACTAATGGGGCGGACTGCCCCAGCGGCATTACCATTGCAAAAACCATAGATGAAATGCATATCTGCAAGTTCCTGATTGTTAAATCGTTCCATTTTTTGCAGCAATAATTATTTAAATTCAACTTAAACGCCTGACACTTACGAGTAGGTATTTCAATACGGTTTCGGTAACCTAGTGATAGTCTAATTACCTGTCAATAATAGTCTACTATGTGAAAATGTAAAAGAGTATGAATTTAAAAACCGACTAATGGGGCGGACCAAAATTTTCAAATCAATTTAACTCGAAAACCATGCATTCTATCGAAGTTAGCCAAGAGTACCATTATTAGGTAGAAAACTTCAAATTTTCATTTTCTGCAGATAAATTGTGAAGAATTCCACAGACAAAAAAGTTGGGGCTATAAACACCCCTAGCCCCCTCCGATTACTACGCCTCTGAATAAAATTTTACAATCATTTTTACATTTTTGAATCGAGAACAAAAGAATTAGCAAACGCTGAAAATTTCATTGCTTTCTCACAAAAAGTTTCCAAAATATTTACAAAAAAACCAGCATCAGCGGCTCTTCTTTAGAAGGCTCTAGCCCCCTTAGGAGCCATTTCTGGACCCATGTTTATAGCAACTTTTTTACTATTTTTGGACTGGAACACCCTGTATATATACAGGGTAGGGTGTTCCAGTTTTTTGCAGCAGGACTTTAACAGTCGATAGACATTTGAAAATCATTAAAAAAAGTTCATATAAACATGGGTTGAGAAATGCTTAGTTTTCGAGATACAGGGTATTAAAGTTTGAAAATAAATATGGATTTATATTTATATTTCCAGAATGCTAAGAAGTATCGAATCCAAACTTGCCAATTCTTTACATACAGTTTAGATGCCTATTTTGGAATAACAAACTACTACTTTACTTAACCATGGGCGTAGATATATAGATTTACTAAGGCTCTTTTTAAAAAAAAAGTAGTACGCCACTGATATTTTCCCATGTTCCCAGTTTAATTCAATAAAGCAAGAAAAAACAAAAATTTAATGTCTCTTGGCACTTTTTGATATGGACAAGCCGTTGTTCAGAAAATTTACATTTAATCTTTTGATGCACGCATCTGGACGGATTTTAGACAAACTTGAAGTCGCTCAGAATTTCACCAAATTTGATGGTACGAAAAGTCTTTTAAAAAGAAAGAATGAAACATCGCTAATGATGCTTGTAATGAAGTAAGACACTTTTACATGTTGCTAGCTTTTGTGTTTGTGTTTCTAATAATTTATTTTAGTTCGACCGTTGCGTTTTAATACATTTGTGCTATAAAAATTTTGATTTACGTGATAATAAACTTTTACAATAAATATTTTAAATGTTTCATTCTTTCTTTTTAAGACATTTTTCGTATCATCAAATTTGGTGAAATTCTGAGCGACTTCAAGTTTGTCTAAAATTCGTCCAGATGCGTGCATCAAAAGATTAAATGTAAATTTTCTGAACAACGGCTTGTCATATCAAAAAGTGCCAAGAGCCATTATATTTTTGTTTTTTCTTGCTTTATTGAATTAAACTGGAAACATGGGAAAATATCAGTGGCGTACTACTTTTTTTTTAAAAGAGCCTTAGTAAATCCATATATCTTCGCCCATGGTTAAGTAAAGTAGTAGTTTGTTATTCTAAAATAGGCCTCTAAATTGTATGTAAAGAATTGGCAAGTTTGGATTCGATACTTCTTAGCATTCTGGAAATATAAATATAAATCCATATTTATTTTCAAACTTTAACACCCTGTATCTCGAAAACTAAGCATTTCTCAATTTATGTTTATATGAACTTTCTTTAATGATTTTCAAATGTCTATCGACTGTTAAAGTCCTGCTACAAAAAACTGGAACACCCTGTATACAGGGTGAATTTGAAATACACTGGATAATTTTAATCCGTTAAGCTCTATGGTCCGTAAAAATTCTTAAAAATAGTAATTTGTAAAATAAATGAAATACAGTCAAGAAAACAATTTTTGAATATTTATTAAATATTCACGACGCTCCTGCCTGAGCAGAACAGCTGATGTGTGTAGCGACATAAATGCCTGTACCCCCACTCTTCTTAGCTATCGTGTTGTTGTGTTGGCGTAGTTCAGCCTGTGCATCCATGATGTCGAGTGTGAATTTTTCCTAGTGTTTTAGATTTCACTTTTGTGTTCGTAGCTACCACGTTGCCCGCGTAGTTCAGCCTGTGCATCCATGATGTCAAGTGTGAGTTTTTCCTAGTGTTTTATATTTCAGTTTTGGTTTTACTTGGTAAACACTGCTAATACTGCGTAGAGGTATTTGTTCGTAACCAAGTCAATGTCAAGTTCACCGGTCAGTGTATCCCCAGTGGGATGAGTTTATGGTTTTTGTGTTGAAACATTAACTATGAAATTTTGAAATTAAAACACTGCGAATTCATTAATTATGCTATAAGAAATTACAGATTAAAAATATTCAGTGTATTTTAAATTCACCCTGTATATAAGAAAAAGCAGAGATCCTCGGCAAGACGTGCTCAAAAGGAAGCAACCGTGGACATGTTTTTCAGACTGATTGGTCATCATCAGCACGGTATAGCTAAGTTGAAAGGATAGGTACAACTTAGGAAACATGACAGCGACAAAGAGGAAACCACCAACAGGAAGCCAGTAGCACATTTGTGGCTGCAATCGGAAGACCCCGTGTTTTCCGGACAACAACCAATTTATGCCACGGAGGCAACTATAGCTACCTGCGTGGAGTTCCTACCAGGAAATAACTTTAAGGTTGGAAAAGGAAAATCATTGCACGTAACTATTAGAAGAAAAAGCAGAGATCATCGGCAAGACGTGCTCAAAAGGAAGCAACCGTGGACACGTGTTTCAGACTCATTGGTCATCATCAGCACGGTATAGCTAAGTTGAAAGGATAGGTACAACTTAGGAAAAATGACAGCGACATATATATATATATATATATATATATATATATATATATATATATATATATATATATATGTATAGATGAAAATTTTAATTAAAATTGGTGTAGCAGTCTAAGGCAAGAAGTAAAGAAAACTCTTTATTTCAGTTCTAGCTTTCGAGGCTTTATTGTCTCTTCATCAGGAACGCTACAATTTTTTTAATAAATTAATAGGCTATATAAAAAAATCTAAGTTAGTACTTACGAAAAATTGAGGTTAAACTGAAGTAGCACATGTGAAACAGCAAAATACAAAAATATGCACCAAAATCATGGTTAAACACAAGTCTATTATTAAAACTATATTAAAATTGTCATGATTATTTAAAATGATAAAACTAAACACAGATTAAAAACATGTTGAATGTAAAATATAAGGAAGCTAAGTGAAAGACATTTTGTTAAAATTTACAGCAAAAAACTCTACAATTCTATTCACTGATAAGAGGAACTTGACAAGTAACAACCTTGCAAAATGAAAAATGAAAGTAACTGTTGGGACAATTATGATTGAAATATACAGTGTGTTCTTTTCAAATGGGGAACATGACAGAGAACCGAACGGAGTGCCAGCCCTGAAACCTTAGATCACTGTGTTATCAGTGAGGTAAAAGGCTCCATGGCTGACCACCCATGCACCTCTCCTACCTATTCCACCACTGAAAAGACTTCACCAGCATTACTGATATTATGGTTTCTATTATTATCTAAGTGAAGTAAATAAGTATAAATGATACTTAGCCCTTCTATGTCCGTTTTCGCGTTCAGAGTGTTATTTGTTTGGTATATATTAATCATTTCTAAGAAATTTCGTTTATGCCAGTTTTTTTCAGTACCTAAGATTTTTACGTTTTCATAATCAATTCTATGGTTATGTGTCGTAGCATGTCTAGCGAGCATACACGATTGTTTATTATTTCTGATATCACTTTTATGACTTACGATTCTATCTTTTAAGCGTCTGCTTGTTTGACCAATGTATTGTTGGTTGCATTGTGTACACGGGATGTTATACACAACATTAGACATTTCCATCAACGTATCTCTATCTTTTAATTTTGAGAAAAGGTTCTTAATTGTTACTTGATTTCTAAATGCTAGTTTAATATCTACATAATTACTAAAAATTTTTTTAAATTTAACAACTAATGAATCCATATATGGTAGCGAGAAGTATGCCACAGGTGACTCAACAGGGGTAGTGTTTGCGTTGTTGTCATTACTATTATCAATAGAATTTCTACAGAAAAGAAGTTTATTAATTAAATTTATGGGATAACCACTATTTTTGAACAATGTCAAAAGTTTTTTTAAATTTTGCAATCGCAGAGAGGTATGACTGGTTTGTATGACTCTGTTTTTCATAGCTAATACCAAGTTAATTTTCTGTCGTTGTTGATGATACGACTCATAGTGTAGAAATCTACCTGACGCACCTGGTTTAGTATACCATGAGGTTATGATGGTATTATCAGATCGTCTAATGAGTCTAGTGTCCAAAAAAGGTACACTATTATTTTCATCTTCTTCTTCTATGGTAAATTGTAACAGTTGGTCATAATTGTTGAAAATCTCTAACAGTTCTGTTTTACCTTCCTGCGGAATGCGTTTTACCTTCCTGCGGAATGCTAACAGAACTGTTAGAGATTTTCAACAATTATGACCAACTGTTACAATTTACCATAGAAGAAGAAGATGAAAATAATAGTGTACCTTTTTTGGACACTAGACTCATTAGACGATCTGATAATACCATCATAACCTCATGGTATACTAAACCAGGTGCGTCAGGTAGATTTCTACACTATGAGTCGTATCATCAACAACGACAGAAAATTAACTTGGTATTAGCTATGAAAAACAGAGTCATACAAACCAGTCATACCTCTCTGCGATTGCAAAATTTAAAAAAACTTTTTACATTGTTCAAAAATAGTGGTTATCCCATAAATTTAATTAATAAACTTCTTTTCTGTAGAAATTCTATTGATAATAGTAATGCCAACAACGCAAACACTACCCCTGTTGAGTCACCTGTGGCATACTTCTCGCTACCATATATGGATTCATTAGTTGTTAAATTTAAAAAATTTTTTAGTAATTATGTAGATATTAAACTAGCATTTAGAAATCAAGTAACAATTAAGAACCTTTTCTCAAAATTAAAAGATAGAGATACGTTGATGGAAATGTCTAATGTTGTGTATAACATCCCGTGTACACAATGCAACCAACAATACATTGGTCAAACAAGCAGACGCTTAAAAGATAGAATCGTAAGTCATAAAAGTGATATCAGAAATAATAAACAATCGTGTATGCTCGCTAGACATGCTACGACACATAACCATAGAATTGATTATGAAAACGTAAAAATCTTAGGTACTGAAAAAAACTGGCATAAACGAAATTTCTTAGAAATGATTAATATATACCAAACAAATAACACTCTGAACGCGAAAACGGACATAGAAGGGCTAAGTATCATTTATACTTATTTACTTCACTTAGATAATAATAGAAACCATAATATCAGTAATGCTGGTGAAGTCTTTTCAGTGGTGGAATAGGTAGGAGAGGTGCATGGGTGGTCAGCCATGGAGCCTTTTACCTCACTGATAACACAGTGATCTAAGGTTTCAGGGCTGGCACTCCGTTCGGTTCTCTGTCATGTTCCCCATTTGAAAAGAACACACTGTATATTTCAATCATAATTGTCCCAACAGTTACTTTCATTTTTCATTTTGCAAGGTTGTTACTTGTCAAGTTCCTCTTATCAGTGAATAGAATTGTAGAGTTTTTTGCTGTAAATTTTAACAAAATGTCTTTCACTTAGCTTCCTTATATTTTACATTCAACATGTTTTTAATCTGTGTTTAGTTTTATCATTTTAAATAATCATGACAATTTTAATATAGTTTTAATAATAGACTTGTGTTTAACCATGATTTTGGTGCATATTTTTGTATTTTGCTGTTTCACATGTGCTACTTCAGTTTAACCTCAATTTTTCGTAAGTACTAACTTAGATTTTTTTATATAGCCTATTAATTTATTAAAAAAATTGTATCGTTCCTGATGAAGAGACAATAAAGCCTCGAAAGCTAGAACTGAAATAAAGAGTTTTCTTTACTTCTTGCCTTAGACTGCTACACCAATTTTAATTAAAATTTTCATCTTTAACTTAGCCAGTCAAGCTAACTCCTCAAAATATATATGTATATATATATATATATATATATATATATATATGTATATATATATATATATATATATATATATATATATATATATATATATATATATATATATATATATATATATATATATATATATATATATATGTATCAGTTAAAGTCAAGATATTCAACTTTTTGAATACGGTTCTACACGATTCCCTTTTAGGTAGGTTAGATATTATCCTTAAAGCATATTTTTGTAAAATAAAAACACGTTGACAATGACTACTTGTGCCCCAATTAATAATTCCATATCGTATAAATCGTATTTGAGAGTGGAAGTTAGCATAATATAGAGTGATTACAATCTTTCGACTACAGTGGTTTACCAGTGATCGCAATGCGTAACAACATGTCCTAAGTCTTTGACACAGATTGTCGATGTGGATACTCCACTTTAAAGAACTATCAAAGGTAATTCCTAATATTTTGGCAGAACTGTGTAAATTCAATTTATTGATATTATCCCTTAAACTATATTGCAAATTATGTTGTAAAAAGCACCGAAATCGTCTTTTCCTTGTTTAAAAGTAGACAATTTTTTTCGGACCAGAGTATACATTTTTTATAGATTTCTTCCGCCAAGTTTACCTCTAATACAGGGCTGGTTTCTGCAATTAAAAAGTTCGTATCATCAGCGTAGCATACTATTTGCAAGTTAGTAATTTCTTTTAAAAAATAGACTAAGTCGTTGGAAAAAATTATGTATAGGAGAGGGCCCAAATTAGAACCTCGTAGAACGCCTTGGGTCACTTTCATAGTTTTGCTTTTAACATCATTGATTTGCACAAGTTGATCTCTATTACTTAGGTATGATTTTATGAATTGCAATGGTGGTCCCCTGATACCATATCTATAGAGTTTATCTAAAAGCAATTCATGATCGACACAATCAAACGCACGTGAAAAATCAATAAAAAGACCAAAAGGACATGATTTCTTATCAAGCGCATTTATGTATTCTTATAGTAGAACGGAGACATAGGCTAAATAGGCAATCGGAATTTTAGTTGATGGAATATTTGCAAGATGTCACCCAGTGCATGTTTTCGTCAGATTTCCCATAATCCTCGCTAGCCTCACAGATTAACTTTCCGCAAATTAGTTGGTATTCGCTTTCTTGGAGATTTTACTAGGCGGCGCTATTAATTGGCAATAACAAGAGCTAATATTCTCGTGGTGAGGTCGCCGACCATAGGCGTGCGAACAGAGGAATAATAAAATAAACAAACCATTAGAAAAATAAGATTAATGAATATTCTTAATTTAATTAATCTTAATTTCAGAAATTATGAGCCCTTTTACTTCCAATTAACACTATATTAGAAGTAAAGTAATTCATTGCTTATGTTAACATTTCATTTATTAGATACAGAAGAGAGAAAGGATACAGTCTTTCAATTTAAATGGAACGAATTTATTTACGGGTGTTGTAGTTACAAATTAAATATTTTAAAATGGGACCTTTTTTATTGTAAAAATAAAAATTTTAGTTTAAATGAAGCAAATCTATATCCTCATTTTATTTAAAGTAAAACAACCTGAGAGTATAAAAAATAGAGTTATTATAAAAATCATTTCCAACAAAAAACATATAAAAGTAGATTGTGAATCTTAATATAGGTATGAACGAACATATTAATATTTTATTTTTAGTGATAATTTGTTAAAGGCTGTGAGTAAACTGGCGTCAAACGGCATTGTACTAAAATGCCGTTATGCACGCATTTACAAATTCTATCTACAAATACGTTCACACGGAAACTAACCTAGCGAAATCTTTATATTGTAGTAAGTGATTTGGGGGAAAGTCGGGAAACAAAAATTCCAAAAAAATTTTCGGATCCTCGGGCCTTCAAGGCCGTCTGTGGTCGAAAAGTACGTTTGTTTCTTAAAATGTCAAGGAGCTAGACCTAGAATAACTTGGACCCGTGCCGAATACGTCATCTAAATGACGTCATAAATATTAACAGCATTTTAGTACAATTCCGTTTGACGGCAGTTTACCCATATTCTTTATTAAATTCATATACATTTTTAGTATCTAAAAATTATGTTGGTGTTTATACATCCCTAGAAAATTAGAACGACGATAATAATAAAATGTATTATTAATTAATTATTATATTGCGAAGGGAATCCATATGTGAGTAATATGATAAGTAAAGGGAAGGTGTAAAATAACAGTCTTGAATCTCACAACTCCTTTTTAACAAGCTACCGGCTTAAATAAAGGTTCCGAAACCGGTAGCTTGTTAAAAAGGAGTTGTGAGATTCAAGATTGTTATTTTACACCTTCCCTTTACTTAATTAATTATTATTTGTGTTGCAATATGGTTATTTCCTGTTTGGCTTCTCATGTACAGGGTTATTCCATATACAGGGTGTTTCATTTTTAAATGTCGTCCTTTAAGGAGGTGATAGAGCATCGAAAAATAAGTCGAACTGCCCAAAAAAAAAATATCCAGTGGCGTGGAAAATAGGGTGAGAAACAGAGGGCATCACCCCAGTATCTACGCCACTGGTGATTTTTGACATGAGTTATTCTTGTAGGATTGTAGGTATGTAGTTCAGTACTGTCTGTGCATAATTTGGTTAAAATCGGTCGTATGGTCTAGAAGTTATGACAAAAAAACGATTTTTTTATTCCAACTTTGAAGGCCTGTAACTTCGTTATTATGCATTTTTGATATAGGTTTTTTGGGCAGGTCGACTTATTTTTCGATGCTCTATCACCTCCTTAAAGGACGACATTTAAAAATGAAACACCCTGTATTTAGACAACGTCTACCTCTCTTATTGTAAAAGATAGAAAAAAACTTTAAATACAAAAGTTGTAGGGTTTGTCCTAAATCGCCAGAAAGTGTTGCGCAATATCACGAATAGATATTGGAAAGTTAAAAAAAACACCAAGTTGGTAAATTTCTAATGGAACACCCTATATATTTTCAAAAAATCAAATAGATATTTTTTATCTGAATTCAAAAATATATGATATGTTGATATTTGGTTTAGCCGTTTTCGAGATATTTGCATTTAAAGAACGTGATTATATTGTTTTGCCATATCGCGGTTGCCATGAAAAAACAAATGCTTCAAACGTCAATAATAATTATTGTTCGGAAGTCAAAATTTCGTAGATTTAAGAGAAAGAATTCAAAGAAGTATCGATTCATTGAATGAACATCCAGAGTTTATATGCAATGCTTTATTTAAATTAGACAAATATTGCAGACAATGTGTTATGTGTTGAAAATAACGGCGGTCACATTCAACCGAGCATTCAACACTTGAACATGAATTTTCGTAAATTATTTATTTAAAAAAATATATTGTTTATATGGTACTTGTTTCCATTTTGTTTAATAAAAATAATAAATTCTTTTGAAGCATTTGTTTTTTCATGGCAACCGCGATATGGCAAAACAATACAATCATGTTCTTAAATGCAAATATCTCGAAAACGGCTAAACCAAATATATTACTATCATATATTTTTGAATTCAGATGAAAAAAATCTATTTGATTTTTTGAAAATATATAGGGTGTTCCATTAGAAATTTACCAACTTGGTGTTTTTTTTTAACTTTCCAATATCTATTCGTGATATTGCGCAGCACTTTCTGGCGATTTAGGACAAACCCTACAACTTTTGTATTTAAGACGGCTTTCTAGCTGCAAGTCAAGTCCACAGCTATCCCTTCCACACCCCGCGCGTCTCCAAATGCATACACCGAGCAATGTGGCAGTCACGACATACGTTAAGTCTTCCATTCTAGTCAACTCCCTTGTCTCAACCCGCTATTGGTGTCGTGTGTAAGCGTTGTACTAAAATTCAACCTCATGCCGGCAATATTCCATAGGCACCCGTCTGGCCCGCAATTTTAACTTTGGTGAAATATTTAAAAATACTGTTAAGAATAGTTTTTTTATTATTTTTATAAATTATATGTGTATTATATTATGAATAATCTGAAATTTACTAATATTTCTTGTGATTAGATATAATAATTAATAACAAGGAGCTGAGGAGTGTACAGATGGTTTTCCCGAGAAATTAATAATTCAAAAGATTTCTTTTTGATGGACGGGTAAAATCAACACTGAGCTATCCCGAAAATATAAAATTTCGGCGAAATCATAGCATACCAGGGCGATCATAATTACATGTGGTGTTATTATTATTACTTATTATTATTATCATCAAATATTAAATATAAAGTTTGTATTTTCTTATTAAATTAAATATAATAATTAGCACGCATTAAAAATGAAGATATTGCCAAACAATATATGTCACGAATACATTTCTTTAAAGCTTTTGTTGTAATAGAAATAAAATTTTAAATGTCACAACCTGTTTCTGAAAACAAGAAAAGAAAATTTAATAAAAAAAATGTTTTATGTGATTTATAAATATGTAATTTAAATCCTGTTCATTAATTAGATGGAGACCGTTCAGGACAAGAAATACAGTGGGATTTTCTTTATGGTTAGAGATAAAAAATTAATTTAGAAAACTTTATTTATAACCAGAAAAAACGCTCTAATAATTGATTAAAATTGCTGGTCTAACTCTTTTCTTTCTAGGTGTAAGTGATTCTTGGCGGAGAAAAAAATGAAAAAAACGAAACGTATACCATTTTGTAGAGCATGTTATGGGGCATATGTGGGGTGTGATCTATAACTTTTTTTTAGTAGGGCGATTTTTTCAAATCTCCTTAGAGTGCGTTATCTGCATAATTCGAAAATATGTGTGTTTTCGTACATACATCGCCATTTAAATTAAAAAAAAAAAACGGCTAGACTTACCGTCCTGAAAGTTTATCCACTTGTGCACAAAATCTGAGCGCTTCGAATGGTATAAACCTTTTTTGGTAGTACATCTACATATTACCAAAAAAATTACGTAAAGCTAAAACTTCTAGAATTAGATATGCAAAATTTCGATATGCGGTTAGCTAGGTATTTTACGAGGCTAGGTATATGTGAAATATTCAAAATTTATATACATGCAGTAATTGAAATGTAGCCTAGATATTGAAAAAGTTTGAGTTGATATCTTTGACAGTTTTCGAATTAGCGAATTTTTAAAAAGCGCTCGCGGTTACGGCGCGCTCAGGCTTATGGCGCGAATACTGGTACTTCTACTCTATACATGTGTAGATATGCAACAACATTAGTCGATATTATTTTAATGATTGAATGACAACTATTATTGTGAATTTGGATATTTTTTGAGAAAATTGCGTTTGTAAGTGTGATTGTTACTGTACTTACTGCGTTCGTTAATATATTTTTTATTAATATCATTGCGTTATAATAATGCACGACATTAATAGCGTTTGGTAAAATAACTATTGATTATGTGTGTGGTTATGTTTAATTTTGCACAATCGTGTTTTTTTGTCATTGTTGAGAGAAACAAGAAGTTGACTTTACTGAACGATTATTATTTTCCCGTATCTAAGCCTGTAAGTGCAACTTACCGCACTAGCGCAGTAAGTGAATTTGTGGTTATGTTGTTTTTATATTTATTCGTAAAGATTAAAAGGTTGTGCAAAAAATAGTATACGATACTTGTCAGTGCTCACCGATCTCAAAAATTTGAAGATATATTTTCACGATCGGTAAAAAGCACTTACCGACTGTGTATCGTAATAATAGAATAGAATAGAATAGAATAGAATAGAATAACTTTATTTCCATAGGACTTTTACATGAAAAGTATCGGAATTGTCATAAATACAAACATAAATATATATAAATAAAACGTAGAAACATAGAGACATAGTCATATGAGTATACACTTAGACAATATATAAATAATAATATAAATAAATATATAGTCAATAAAGATAGGATAAACATATTTACATATACACACAATAATCCCACACAATCATGCATATTACTAGCAGACCCAGATGCCATTATAAGACTAGAAAACATGAGTAGCAAAATGCTCTTCTATTGAATAAAAACTGTGATCAAGTAAAATTTCTATTACTGACTTTCGGAATAGATTTATAGTTGGACTACTTTTGACGTAAGAGGGTAGGTGGTTAAAAATTTTTACAGGCATCACATAGCTGCTTTTTGAAAGTAGAGATAATCTATGAAGCGGTATTCTTAAATGGTTACCAGCTCTCAAATTATATTGTGTTGCATCACAAGTTTGAATAAATTTGTTGATATGCTTTTTGACATATAAAACACAATTCAGAATATACAGAGATATAACTGTCGGAATTTTCATTTGTTTGAAAAGGCCTCTGCAAGAAAAAGAAGAAGGTTTAAAGCAAATAGTTCTAACTATTTTTTTTTGCATTAAAAGAACATCATTTATTCTAGTTGAATTGCCCCAGCTTATAATTCCATAATTTAGAATGGAGTTCACATATGCATAATAATATGTTATTAGTGTATCTCTGCTAACAAATGTTCTTATTTTCCACATAGCAAAACAATGCCTTGATAATACACTATTGTATATTCGTACGTACCAAGGAGGAAAAGCCTTACATTCTCGGACGACCGTCAGGATTGCTTATTGAGGCACAAGCCGACACAAGCAACACGGAGTCCGGGAATGTGGCTTTTTCTACGAGTTATACACACTATTAAAATACAAAAATTAAATTCTTTTTTAATTTTGAAAAAGCATGATTAATTTTATTTACAAATAATATTTCCTGGCAGTACAAAAATGAACAATTACCTGGCAACAACATTTCCTTCCAGTACGAAATAGTACTTTGTGTACCTAGTAGGAAAATTCTAACATTCCCGGACTCCGTGTGCCTCAATAAGCAATCCTATAACGCTCGTCCAGGAATGCTAGGCTTTTCCTACTAGGTATACAACAAACTATTAACATAGCCACACACAGGCTCATTGGTTTTTTACCAATTCGCTGTCAAACGCTAAAAATGTCATACACTATAACGCAATAATATTAATAGAAAAAATCGCTGTCATTTATGGGGTCAGAACTTCCTCACCGTAGTAAAACTCGACATGTGGTGGAGTTTGTAATAAAAATAATTTTTGTCGTTTGATATTTTAAGAAATGCTAAATTTATTCCTTTAGATATGTAATATTGAAATTGAAAGGTTTAGAATATTTCAAATAGGATTTTTATAATATTTCATAACGAATACATTTTTTTGTAAAGTTAGAAATATAAATGTTGAGACCTGGTGACCCCGTTCTAGTTATGACTGATTTTGCTCATCAATAAACTCAATCTTTTTCTTGGCCTCTAGAACGTCACAGAACGTGTGTGCCAAATTTGAAAGCTTTATCTCAAAAACTGTAGCTGCTATCGCGATACATACAGACAGACACACAGACAGAAATTTTTTTCTGATATTTTGTGTGTCGTCATAATTCGTCGAGATTCGTCCAGAAATACAATAAAAATTATCAAAATACATACCTTCTTCACTTTGGTGAGGAAGTAATATTCTAAAGAACACAGTAAGTACATACAGTATCAATCACAGAATACACTTATAAACGCAATTTTCTCAAAAAGATCCAACTTCACAATAATAGTTGTCATTCAATTATCAAAATAATAGGTTCGTTCTTTTCGTCTACACTTCACTTTGGGTGAAGCTGAAAATTTGCTGCAATTGGTCATTTCCAAATCTGCAGTTCTCCTATTGGTCCGAAATAGTGAAATTACAGACGAAAAGAACACACCGATTAATGTTGCTGCAAGTTTACACATGTATAGAGGCACCAGTATTCGCGTCATAATCCTAATCGCGCCATAAGCTGAGCGCGCCATAAGCCTGAGCGCGTCATAAGCCTGAGCGCGTCATAAGCCTGAGCGCGCCGTAACTGTGAGCGCTTTTTAAAAATTCGATAATTCGAAAACTTTTAAAGATATCAAGGCTAAATTTCATTTACTGCATGTATATATAAATTTTGAATATTTCACATAGTTAACCGCATATTGAAGTTTTGCATGTGTAATTTTAGAAGTTATAACTTTACGTAATTTTTTTGGTAATATGTATATACTCGTAGATAGGTATACTACCAAAGAAAGGTTTATACCATTCGAAGCGCTCAGGTTTTGTGTACAAGTGATTAAAATTTCAGGACGGCAAGTCTAACTGTTTTTTTTTTTTTAATGACGATGTATGTACCAAAAAACACTTGTTTGTGAATTGTGCAGATAATGCATTGTAAGGCCATTTTTAAAAAATTGCTCTACTAAAAAAAGTTATAGATCATATCACATGTTTCATCTGGTTCTACGCCAAGCGTCACTATAAGTGCATAATCTCAGGCGAATTTTACCCCACTATAAATTTTATTAAATTTCAATTTCATATTTAATATAAGTAAATCTATATTGTGGTGAAATACAAAATTATCTCCTAAATTAGTATCAATGAAAACTGTCCCGAAACCAATGTTTCTGAAAAACATTACCTAATTTGATATTAAATTTTTAATAAATTACTAATAATTGGTCAAAAATGGTTTCAAATTTGGAATTTAAAGATACCTACTGGGTAAAGTACAACTTGTTTAGACAAAAACTACGAGTAACGCTTTATGTCCTTAAATTTTTATTTAATAATTGACGTTCTACAGGAATACCAGTTTATATACAGAGTATGTGTCACTTAACTTCTTAACAATGTTTTACTAAAATCATTTTTTTCTAAGAAAACTAGTGAAAACCGCATCGAAATTGGACGTTGTTTCGAGTGGGGCAAACATTTTGTAATTTTATAGATACCTACATAATATTTCTATTTATTAGTCAAACAAATAGTAGGTACTTCTTGTCTTTCTTAAAACTATTACGAAATTTACAATAGGGAAAGAGGACATCGGTCCACTTTTTTAAATAACTCTGCATTCAATGAAAATTTCAAATAACAAAAAATAGTATCAGATAACAACTGTCTATATCTATGCAAATTGCATCGAAAATCCTTGACTTTTTTTCATATTATTCTCAGTTCAAAGAAACTTAAAACCCCATGATTTTGAAACCTATAGGAGTTACTGACGTTTAAATAATCCATCGATTGATTTTTAATTAATTTAGTTCGATGTCGTAGTTTCGCAATTAATAATTGTCAAACGCAGAAGACCGAGGCCTATGTTTATAATTATTATAAAATATTATAGTACTTAATCCCTGATATGTATGTTGAGAATCGCTGGAATGAGAGCCAGCACCCGCCTTACTAAAGGATAGGTGTTAAGTTAGTAACCTTAGGAGATGGCGACAACATGTCGTATTTATATTTCTGTACTCTAGTGGTGTGTAATCGTGTGGCGTTATAGTCATAATTAAAGGTGTATATACTTGGGAAAATAACGTGTATTATTTACCCCCAAGACATAACAGTTGGCGACGAGAGTTGTGGAAACGTCCATATTAATAACAGTGAGTGTAGAAAAAAAATGCCTCCTCCGGCTACTCCAGGTAATAATAGTGACACGATGGAAAAAACTGAAGTAATTCACGGTTCTCTCCAGCAATTTGATGCAAATAGTAGTAATTGGGACCTCTATAAACGAAAAATGACGCAATATTTTTTGGCTAACAATGTAACGGACAGTAATAAAAAACGGGCTATTTTTTTAAACGCATTAAGTGATAGTGCATTTTCACTTTTAGTTGACCTTTGCGTACCTAATAACCCGGAGGACTCCGATTTTGAGACTCTTATAAAAAACATGAGCACACACTTTAAGCCAGAACTCTCAATATTTGCGGAAAGAGAAACGTTTTACAATGCACAAAAAGACAAAACTGAAACGGCTAGTGAATGGGCAGCTCGTGTTCGCCGATTAGCTATGAATTGCGAATTCAGTGGTCAGGAAGTTTTGGAAATGATATTGAGAGATAAGTTTGTAATAGGATATAACAGAGGAAGAGTTAAGGAGAAATTGTTTTTAAATACTAGTGACTTAAAAGTTGAGACAGCGATAATGCAGGCAAAAACCATGGAATCCTTGGAACAGCGCGCTGCTAGCGAGATGTCAGCTGGGCTTGGGCTAGGTACCTCTAGTTCTTTTCACGGTGGCGCAGTGTCCACAGCGGCAGTTAAGGCTGAAGTCGGCGTACATCAGGTGAGAAAAGGAAAACACTTTAACTATAGACAGAAGCCCAGCGGTTCTCAACAAGTTCGTGGCGGAGAGAGAGGACAGGTACAGAATAAAGGAAGATGTCAGGTATGTGGCGGGGTTCATGGAAACCCTGACTGTAAATATAAAGATTATGTTTGCAATAAATGTGGAAAAAAAGGACATTTGCAGAACGTTTGTAAAAGTAGTAATAATAGTAATATTAAACCAAAAATTAGGAACAATCATTTTTTAAACTCAATGTTTCATTTAAATTTAGAGATTGTGGGTCAAAATCATATGGTAAATTTAAGTAATGTTCAGGAAAATCACATTATGGCCAAAACTGATGAGCCAATTTATGTGGATGTTTGTTTAAATAATGTTTATATGCAATTTGAATTAGATACGGGCTCAGCTGTTTCTGCCATGTCAGAAAGATTGTTTTTTTCATTGTTTAAGAATGTTCAATTATCACCTACTGATATTAAGCTAAAATGTTACAATGGTGAAATATTAATTCCTCGAGGGGTAGCAACAATGCAAATTGTGAATGATAAAATAAAAGATACCATTAAAATATATGTGATTCGGTTCGGAGGGCCTCCTATCCTCGGTCGTGATTGGGTTAGAAAGACACAAAGTGAATTAAACGTTCACATGGTAGATTTCCAGGTTCCAGAACTTGACACTATTATTAAACTTTATCCTACAGTTTTTAGTGACAAACTGGGTACTTTTAAAAACGGGAAAGCTGAACTTACCTTAAAAAGGGATGCCGTTCCAAAATTTTTTAAGCCAAGGCCGCTGCCTTATTCGTTAAGGAGTAAAGTAGAAGATGAACTTACACGTTTAGTTTCGGAAAATATTTTAACACCAGTGGTAAATAGCGATTTTGGGACTCCTATTGTACCGGTGTTAAAAAGTGACGGGTCGGTACGGATATGCGGGGATTATTCGGTTACTTTAAATCCAGTTATAGAACACTTTCATTATCCATTACCAAGAATTCAGGAGTTATTTGATAAACTTAAAGGTGGTCGCTATTTCACTAAAATTGACTTAACGTCGGCTTACCAGCAAGTAATGTTAAGCGAAAATTCGAGAAAATTGACTACAATTAGCACGCACAAAGGACTTTATATGTATAATCGTTTACCGTATGGTATTTGTACAGGACCTTCTATATTTCAGCATGCAATGGAGAAAATATTCTTAGGAATGGAGGGCGTAACCTGTTTTCTAGATGATATATTGGTGACAGGTGCTACTCAAGAGGAACACTTATCAAGGCTGAAACAAGTACTCGAAAAACTGAAGCAAAATGGTCTTACGGTAAGGGAAGAAAAATGTAGTTTTTTCCAGACATCCGTAACGTATTTGGGATACAGAATAGATGCAAATGGCTTACATCCTACACAGGAAAAGGTGGAAGCTTTATTAAAAGCTCCAGCACCAATAGATAGGACACAGCTGAAGTCTGTATTAGGTATGTTTAATTACTATAGAAGCTTCATACCAAAATTTGCAGAAATATGTGCTCCGTTGTATGAGTTAACTAAGAATGAGACTGATTTTGTATGGTCGGTTCAATGTCAAAACTCTTTTCAAAGTTTAAAAGAAATTATATGTTCAGGGCAAGTGTTGGCACACTATGACCCAGATATTCCAGTAAAACTCATCACAGACGCCTCCCAATATGCAGTGGGAGCGATGCTTGTGCATATTTATGAAAATGGTACTGAGCGTCCTATTTCTTTCGCCTCTAGGACCTTAACTTCCACGGAAAAAGCTTATTCTCAAATAGACAAGGAAGCATTGAGTATAGTATTTGGAATAACCAAGTTTCATAACTACTTATATTGTCGACATTTTATTTTAGTGACGGATCACAAGCCTCTAGTGGCTATATTTGGATCAAAGAAAGGAATTCCAACCATGGCAGCTAATCGTTTGCAACGTTATGCTGTTTTCTTATCTGGATATGATTATAAGATTGAGTATATTCAATCAGAGAAAAATATGGCGGATGCCTTATCTCGTTTACCGGTGGTTAATGAAGAAATTAATACCGAAGACGATTGTGAGTATACTTACCTTAATTTAATTCAAAACGATGAAACCTGGAATTTGGATAAAAAGTGTTTCCAGGAAGAAACAATAAAAGATCCAATATTAAGTAAAATAATGAAGTTTACAGCAACCGGTTGGCCGAACGTAGTTTCCGAAGAATTGAAACAATATTTTATAAGAAGAGATCAAATTACCATTGAAGAAAATATACTTATGTGGGGATATCGCCTGATTGTACCTACAAATTTGAGGCAAGCTATCTTAAAAGAATTGCATCTCACGCACATGGGAGTGGTAAAATGCAAATCGTTGGCCAGGGCCTATGTTTGGTGGCCATCGTGCGATAAAGACATAGAATGTTATTGTAAAGCTTGTCCCTCGTGCTCGAAAAATCAAAGAAATCCTCCGAAAGCTCCAGTTATGTTTTGGCCAGACACGGCCGTACCATGGGAAAGAATTCATTTAGATTTTTTCGGCCCGGTTAAAGGAAAGATGTTTCTACTAGCAGTGGACTCATTTTCCAAGTGGATTGAAGTTTTTTATATGAAAAACATAACGTCTGAGGAAACGGTAATCAAACTCAGAGAAATGTTTAGTAGATGGGGGTTGCCAAAGTATGTGGTGTCTGATAATGGCCCTTCTTTTACTTCTTCCGTTTTTAAGAAATTCTTGCAAAATAATGGAATTCAGCAAATTATTTTGGCTCCTTATCATCCCCAATCCAATGGACAAGCGGAAGTCTGTGTAAGGACAGTGAAAACTCATTTATTAAGAGCCCTAGATGATCGAGGAACGCAAAATATATTTTTAGCATTAAGCAAGTTATTACTGTACTATAGAAACACTATACATAGTTATACAGGTCAAACTCCAGCAAAAATGTTCCTTGGAAGAGACTTACGTATGAGGCTGGACTCTATACGACCCGAAAAAGCAGTTAGACGCAAAATATATCGCCGCTATGACAAAAACCCTCGTGATCGGTACCACCGCCGTTATGACAAAGGCCCTCGCGTGCGGAAAATAAATTTCCCTATAAATAAAAGAGTGTTAGTGCGCGATTACAGAAGTGCAAAACCATCATGGGTTCCAGCAAAAGTTGTTAAACAAAATGGGCCCAGAAATTGTATTGTTGTAACTGATAATGAAAATTTAACTTGGAAACGCCATTCCGATCAGATATTAGATTATATTGAGGATAAAAATTTAGACCATAGTATTACAAATAATGAAGTATCGGATCGGAGTGACAATATCCCAAAACCAATATTTGCAGAGGGAGAGACTGAGGATGGTCAAACAGATCCTCAATCTGTAATTGTTGAAGCATCTACTTCTGATGTTAAGGATGAGGAGTTATACTCTGCAGATACTGGTAGTTCCGGAGGTACGAAACCACTGAGATTGAGGAAACAACCTGATTGGTTTCGGCCCTCCTAGATAGAATAGTCTTTTATTTTTGTTTCAATTTTAGTAAGGGAGGAATGATATGTATGTTGAGAATCGCTGGAATGAGAGCCAGCACCCGCCTTACTAAAGGATAGGTGTTAAGTTAGTAACCTTAGGAGATGGCGACAACATGTCGTATTTATATTTCTGTACTCTAGTGGTGTGTAATCGTGTGGCGTTATAGTCATAATTAAAGGTGTATATACTTGGGAAAATAACGTGTATTATTTACCCCCAAGACATAACAATCCCTTTTATAGCATTCCGCACGGCGCACCTGATGGGTCCGATGCAACGCAGCCTAGTCTGAGAAATCTGGACAGATGGCGATACTGTACGGGTGCTTTAAAATGCACTTTCTAGTTTTCAAATGCTACCTTTCTATTACAATATTTTAAAACAAAAAACATATGAAAATTCATAAAATAATTTGTTGTATCCAGAAAAGTTGTTAATTTTTCTCGTTAACTTTTAAAACTCAGATACCTATATTTTTTTGTGACCAAAAATATGATTTTAACTTTCCGGGAAACTAGATTTTTTTCCAAGAAAATTGGTGCTAGCCGCATCGAAATTGGACGTTTTTTTAGAAAGTTATTTCAAAACTCGTTTTGGAATATGTAGAAAGGCCTCTTAAAGTTTTTTTCTTTTATAATAAGCGAGGTAGACGCTGTCTAAATATAAGGAATAACCCTGTACATTTTTTGATGTCCATACCATATTTGATACTATAAATTTACATTCAAAATATATCCTTACACGAACAAAAGTTTCAAGTAAGAATTTTCTATGATCCCCGTGCTCTGTACAATTAAAATCTAAATCAATGTTTTTTTAAAATGGGTTTTACAAATTTTTTTCACTATATTTTGGTGTACAAATTGCAAATGATAAGTTTTGTTAAACATTTTTTGAAAGACTTGGAAAGCAATTTCACAAAAGTAGTGTAAAGACTTCATTCTGTATTCCCCTTCCACTCACCCAACTACTACAGCGAAAAAGCAAGGATCGTTGTGATTGGTCGTAGCTCTAAAGCGTATAACTCGGTAACCGAGAGGAATATTTAAATTTTTTAAAAGGATTTCACATCATGATTTTTTACCTAACCCCTCTCTACCTATACAAAAAAAAGAAAGACTAGTTCTGATTGGTCGATCAGTAAAAGTCCCATAACTTTGAAACTTGAAGAGATATTTGTTTTTTTTAAAGGATTTGCTCATCTTTATACTAAGTGGAATATACAGGGTGAGCAAAATTTTATGCTACTTTAATATTTCGGCTTTATGACGTCAGATCGGTCCAAAACTTTACTGTGGTACACTAGACACGAAATAGACTCGTTTGCTGAAATATGCTAAAAGGGCCTTATCTTAAACCTTGTTAGTTTTTAATGAAACAAAAACCAAAATTAAGTAAAAAAAATACCCTATAAAATAACTAAAGGTGAATTTTCTGTAGCTTTAATATTTCGGTTTTATGACGTCAGATCGATGTAAAATTTTACCGTGATACACTAGACATCAAATAAGTTGGTTTGCCGTAATATGTCAAAAGGGCCTTACCTTAAACTTTGTCCGATTTTAATGAAAGAAAAATTAAAATTCATTAAAAAATTTAACCCATAAAACAAGTAAAGGTAAATTTTCCGTAGCTTTAATAATAATAATAATAATAATAATAATAATAATAATAATAATAATAATAATAATACATGATAGGAAGAGCCGACATCGAAGGATCAAAAAGCGACGTCGCTATGAACGCTTGGCCGCCACAAGTCAGTTATTCCTGTGGTAATAATAACTTGGCTTGTGGCTTTTTTCAAATCGTAAGGGTGTCGTCCAAGGTCCAGGTGACAGGCCCCGGACGCCCGCAATGATAGGAAGAGCCGACATCGAAAGATCAAAAAGCGACGTCGCTATGAACGCTTGGCCGCCACAAGTCAGTTATCCCTGTGGTAATAATAACTTGGCTTGTGGCTTTTTTCAAATCGTAAGGGTGTCGTCCAAGGTCCAGGTGACAGGCCCCGGACGCCCGTCCCCGAACTGTCTTCCGATAACTTTTAATAAAACGTTCTCAAAAATAACGTCGGCAACCTTTGATTGGTCAAAAGGCGGTCTCTGATTGGTTGGTCTTTAACTCGATATAACTTTCGAACGGGAAGAGATATTTAAATTTTGTAAACGGATGTTTTCCTGGCTCCAGCAAATTCAAAAGAGAAAGGTAGTCTCTAATTGATGTATAGTTGATTATTTAATAATGATAAGTAGCTGACCTCGTTATATAAATCACATCAATATTTTTATGGCCTTTATGCTGAACACATCAATATATTATAAGATATACTGACCTAGAGTAACAATTTTCCATATTTGTACTTTTAAATATTTCCTTTCACTTATAATTTGTAACTAAATTAAAATAGAAATACCTGACCATTAAGTAGAACCTTGAGATTTATTAAATAATTCTATTTCAATAACAAAAATAAAACACAAATAAAATTTACATATCTTTATTAGTTAAATAAATGAATAGCAATTCAAACATACATTATTTGAAAATTTGAAAAATATTTCATCACATGAATAGTCTAACCCTGACTTCTTCTCATCATTTTCTTCCTTTCAAATGTGAATGTAATGCAACGAGGGTTTTCAAGTTGAGAACGTGTTCGAATTCTCCATTTATCTGGTTTAAACCTGAATAATTCGTACGGCGGCGGCGGCTCCCACCAGGAATGAATCTTTTTTATTACTTCTAATTGTAATTCATCATTGATGTGCGATCCATAACATTGAAGTTTGTTGATTATAATATAGACTTTCGAATCAGATTTATTTATAAAATTTTCGGACTTATTTGGTGTGTTCATTTCGAATAGTCTATTAAAACTATATAATATTCTTTCTTAGGAAATAACGTTGGCCTAACCCTTCTTCTCCTACCTCTCTTTCAAATACAGATATAAACTGAAGTAAACAAATAAAAACAGTGTAGGCTTTAAATATTTTTAAATTTTATATATTTTAATTAATGCAATATCTTTGTACATTTCTCTCTCATGAAACAATAGAATTTCAAACATAGTCGTTATTAAGTCGTCACTAGCCTTATTTCCAATTTCTCCTTCAAGATGAATTCATGTAAAGTGAGATGCGTCTGCGTAGAGAGAGTATTCAAATATCGGTGTAGACAGGAACTATAATACCATTTTACGTCAATATGTTTAAGTTGTTCTATTTTATGGTTAATTAGTGTTTCAAGGAGGAGTAAATTACTGAAACTCTCTGCATTTAACGTAATATTAACGGTACCTTTTTTGGCAACAATTTTTAATATTCGGTCGCCTGCTTCTTCCGTAAACTGCAAAACATAATTTTCAAATTGGATATTTAGATTTTGGCATTCTTCTACACTAGTAATGGACGAAAAATATTCCAAGAGAATAGTTTTCAATTTTAAAAATTCTACAAATTCACAACTAGTAAACGAAACTGCACTAGACACTGATTTCTTTAAAATTAAAACTGACGATTCGAAATTATTTTCGACGTTAATTCCTGTGGTAATGAATACGACTTGTTTAGAAAATATCTATATTCCAAAAGCAGCTTTGATCTATTCATTTCGAACTATTTGATAAGACTGTGTAACATTTTCTTTCGTATTAATAATATGCTCTTCCCCTCCCTTCTCATAAGAATATAAGCAAAATGTAACTCGTCAAAAGAATCAGTCCATTACGAAATGAATACGAACGAGCAAATTATTGCAAACAAGGTGTGGAATGCTATTGTCTCTCACAAAAATGTACGTTCATTATCAAAAATGGATCAAGCTGATCTTAATTATCTACCAAAAAATTTCATTAAAACGTTGAGCGTTTGGGATTTGGAGGGAGGTTGGCATATATTGCCCGGTTATATACGGAATGATCCTCTTATGAAGCGCTACATGGAATGTCGCAAGCATAAACCTTCAGAGCTTGGATGTGATACGATCGACGGTCCCGGTCCACGAATTATTGACTGTCCCGGTTGCGTGAAAGAACAATGCAGTTTAATAGTGTAGTGGCAGTTTTCCAATTGGTTGGGTTCCTGCATAATAGACTAGTTATTTTACAACCAGAAGATGTTTCCGAAGCATTCATATCCACCGATTTTAGTTCAACCGTTAAAACTACTCGGAGTGGCCCAGAGATTGGAGAAGAATGCATATGCAAAGTATCAATGAGACGACAAAAGGGTTTATACATGAACCTGATTTACTTTTAAAAAACTTTGACAAGCCTATTTTGTATTATAAATTACGTTTTATTTTCACAAATAGAACGGTCCTTGACTTGGATTGGATACCTGTTTTATGGAATGCTGACGCGTATCCAGATACGTATTATTATTCTTTGTATTTGATTTTTCTAATTATGTTTTGTTTGCTATCGTTTATATTTCTAACATTTTTAATAACTGTTAAATATAGATCCGGTTATAAAGGTGTGTGTAATTCATAAGATGATAAAATAAAAAATTTAATATATTAATATAGTGTTTTATTCATAAAAATATATATATTATAATATTTTAGATAGTATAAATTGAAACATTTGTTTAGATATAGTAAAGCTACAATAACAAGATGGAGAGGTGTGAAATATACATGACGGTGCACTTTTTTCGATAGTAGCAGCCCCACATATTTTCCATATTTATGATTTCTATATTTGTTAAGTGTTCCTTCAGAAAAATTTCCTTTATTTGCCCTTTAACGTATAGTCTATCCGCCTCCTTGGTTAAGTTTGTTAATATGTTCGAAATTTCCGAAATGCTTACGTAACCACTGCTATACGGAATGCATGTATGATTATGTTGAAGCCATTTGATTTGTCTTTTACACTCGTCTGGTAGGAAGAAGAAATTAATTTCTGGTTGAAACACGAAATGTCCTAGTTTTTCACCATCGTAAACACAAAGTTCTTTTACAGCAGGAAGAGGCGAAGGGAAAAATTGTAAATCTACCACCAAAAACTTCATATTACCACGTGAATGTTAAACAATACTAACCAATAGGTTTTTATCTTTACTCATATACAGCCCTCCTGCTTTAAATTAATTTATGAACTATGCCGGTGACGGGATTGTATTCTACTAGGGCATCGTGAAGAATTAGAGCAAATAAGCTGGTTTTATCGGGAAAGGGTTCGTCACCTTCAAATTCCAATTGTATGTCGACTGTAGATGTAACGATTGATTCGAGCTGTTTACTGCAATCAATAACAAAAATAGGACAGTTTTTAAATTGTTCAAAAGATAATATAGGTTGACCTTTATCTCTATTGTAGTAGTTTTTCTGGAATATTTTATACATATAATAAGCCATGGCGTAGCGACCCAATCCAAAATCAATATTTTGTTTATCGTAGGGATAGCTTTCAGAGTTCAAATATAATTTAATATTTCGGATTCGTACATGGTCAAAGTCGGTGGGGTCTTGTTCTTTGACATTCTTCTTATTAGTTTGAAATGCGGTCAGAACGTAACGAGGTTTTTCCAATTGGGAAGATATTCGAATTGTCGATTTATCAGATGTGTTTGATCTAACACTAGGCAATTCATGCAGCTCCCACCTGTGGAATGCTATTCTTATGGGGCGATCCTTTTTCAGGGAATTCATTATTTTCAATTTTGCTTCGTCATTAACGGTTACGTGTGGTACATGCCATTGAAGTTTGGTGATCTTGATGTCACCTGCTTTTCCAATAAAGCAGTTATCATCCGTGTGCGACCTTATAAGAACCAATTCTAATTTGCAAAAATCGGCCGTACTTAATTAAACTTCACCGAACCCATAATTGAAAATATACCATATTGAACATGTGATTATTACTTTTTCTTAACATAGAATACAAAAAGTGCTACTATTAATTTCATATCATGCACAAATAGTTATGAACTTATCGGACGACTGATATTGCACCTCTTGTACAATAACGCGCGTCCGATATGATTAACAATTAACAATTTCGATCATTTTCGACGTGCACTAAGCTACGTCCGATACGAATATGCGCCCCGGTGCCCAGGGCACCAAATTGTGCGTTCTTTTGACTGCCCTATTGACGTAATGCTTCACCAGGGTTACCTCCCCTATCTTCCCAAGCATAACCAGCTCTGCAGTTGGGTATGCTTGGGTCAACTTCTAGGTACTGGGTTAGCTTGGCAATTTGATGATAACAGTAATACGTTAACATATCAAATTAAAGCATAGGTTAGGTTATAGGTTATAAACTTCATTAAAAACAAAACAAAATCAAAAATATTAATCTTGAAATTAATGGCATCGGTACACTCGAGCAGATGAATAGAATAATAGTTGATTGAGTCGATCTTTACTTGATGGAAATCCATGTTAGCACTGAATGAAAAGTTTATTCTGTTTTTGTTGAATACTTCTTGATTTTTCATATTTATTGATATTTAAGCTACCCACCTATTCAAAATTAATTTTACAACACTGTTAATATTTTATTATACTCCAAAACACTTTAAATACCCTTGTTCTGTAGGAAGTAGTTTAGTCTAGTACTCATCATCTGACGAAGCCACTGTGTGGCGAAACAATTGTTATGTAGTTTATATATTTTGTGAAATATATAAATATAAAAGATATGTGGGAATCATAAAACAGTTAAGTTTTATTTCATTCAGTGAATAGAATAACTTTGAATTTGGCACTTTTTGTGACGTCAAAATGACGTATTTTACCACCTCCAACTGTCCTAAACGACTGCACTAGGTAAAACTGGGCAGGCCCAAAAGAATTTGGCTAATATAAAATTTCAAAGCCCTCCGCCTACTTTGATATTTTGTCTTATTTCTTAATAAAGTCTAATAGACGGGTGAAAGTAAAGCGATCTTGTTGAAATTTTGCACACTTGCATAACTGATAATTCTGAACAACTTTTCTTAACGAAATTTTTAAAAATATTCAACATGGAAGGAACCTACTTTATTAAGAAAGAAATCAAGTATACCTTACTTGATTTTTACAAACTAAAATTATGGCACAAATTAGTTTCTATCCAAGCAGGGCTGCACCCCAGAAGATAAAAATTCAACTAAAAAATTTTCAGACCTAGGGCGGTATTATAAGTCTCTAGGGCGTTATTTCTCATATAATGTATCTCAAAATAAGGGTCATTATTGCAAAATAAGAGAGTAGTAGGACATTAATTATCAGTTTCCTGATGGTTGCTTAGCAACGAACATGGTTGCTTAGCGACGGACTAAAATAAACATAAACATAAACATAAAACACACCACAGAAATTAGACAACCCCCAAATCCAAAGCCAAAGGCTGTCCGGAAGGGGGCTACACATTTGAAAAAACGCAGACAAACATCCATACCCACACCCACCGACATTGCCATTTGCCGGTGCCCGGTCTCGAACCGGGACTCGATAGGCAGTGTAGCCAGAGCCATGTCTGTCACTCACGCCTTAGCCCACTGCGCCACCGAGTCGGTTAAATATTAGAATAATTTACTCACTACTTTCGCCTATCGGTTGCCATATAAATAACTTGAGGGAACAGTGAACAAAAAGGGTTTCGAGTTTTGTATCCAAGTAAGAAACCACATGTTTCAAGAGCAGGATTAAACAAACTTATAAACCGAAATGAAATATTGACAATTTTCATTATTTTTCCATTGCATCATTTACTTGGTATATTTAACTGATTTATCACAAGTGTTTAATTCGGTGTTGAATTATTTTCGTTCCATTTATAGCTTTTGTAAACAAAATGCATCTTTTAAAGGAGTCTGATATTTATTGGTATTTTCCTTGCTTTGCATTAGAAGCTCTTATGCATGAAGTTCCTATGTTGAAGAATAGTAGTAGTCTATTGCAAGTGCATAATAATATACTCAATTGCTTTTAAACTAATTACTAATGACCCATTTTATGTATTGCTTGTTGTTTTAATTTATTACTCGCAACTAAACTTAGGTTAATTTCATCTTATTTCCAGAAATTTCTAGCTCGGTTGTTTTCCAGAATCAGAACACGATTGAGATGTCACGTTTGACAGTGCAGAATAACAACTGTGCATCCAGTCAACAAGAATCCTCCTCTGGATCAACCAGTAACCAAGAATATCCTCCTGACTCGAAGAAAGAAAATATTAAACAAAGAGACAAAGACGAAAACGATGAACTTTCCCTAGAAAATATTTCATCTGGAGAAAATTACGTATAGTGATTTAGTATTAAATTTTGGAATAGTTTTCAAAATTTAAATTTGGTTCATTGGTTTGATACTCCAGTAATGTTTTATTTCCCAAGACTGAAGATGGACTACAACAGCATTGTAGAATAGTACCCCACTGAAAAGATTATTTATTGTTCTTAACTCCACTCATATCAGATGGCTCACGTTCAGTTGCAGAAAGTGGTCATTATTATCATTATATAGTAGGACAGTAATATTTACAAATTACCGATAACTAATTAATTTTTTTTATATTTAATTATAGTATTTTTAAATCACAAATCATGGCCAATCGGTAATGCTAAACAAAACGTTTTGAAAAATGTATGGCATAAGAACCAAAAAATATATTAAAAAGACAAATTAAGCTATTATGTTTTTTTATCCGTAATCATTTCGTGATGTACCTATTAATACAGTGCTAAAAAGTACCCAAACCTCGAACTAATTCTATAGCTGCTGGTAATTTTTTTTTTGCGAAAGCTTAAATTTTAGGATATCAACTTCAAATATTAAAAAGTAATAGATGTGATTTTACCCCTAACAGGGTGATAATGTTAACGAACCCAGCAGTAGGCGTATAAGTAGAATTAAGCAAAAAGATCCCATTAGTCCTAAGCAACAAGCATCAGGCTTGTATGGTGTATATGGAACATCAGGTTCCATATACACCATTTTTTACCAAAAATATCTCAATTTTCACTATAGTTCCTAAACCCCAAAATTCCGTTTTTTGCCTGATATGCATGAAATATGAGATTTCGTGCATATCAGGATTTTTTTACAGTTTTACAGTTTTACAGTCGATTTTCAGTACAGTTTCCAAATTCCATTTATCCTTTTTAGGCCATTATCCCACTCTTAGAGACGACCAAGGATATGCACTATCCTCCGCCAGTACCGATTCCTCAATGGACGGACTGAGCTTTTATACAAAACAATAATCATAGCGCAAATGATTATTGTCACTAGCCGGTCTAACGGATCACGAGTGAAGAATCCACATAGGCGCGAGAGTGAATCTACCGTAGATCAGTAGCTCTTGATCAGATCTATCATAGACTGATCCACCTTCATGGTCGCGCTGGTCTACGGAAGAATAGGTTCACTCTACCCTCGCGTTCTGGAATTCCTCGTGAGTCCGTGACCTTAGCTTCATATGGAAGGTTGAGCGGGCCTCGTCTTCCCATTGGTCATCGTCTCTACCGGGATCGTGTCTGTTAGCACCATTTTAAATTTTAGGAACTGACTTACAAAGTGAAATTGCGGGAATTTTGCGATGCCACGTGGCGAGATGAAGTGGTACCGGATCCTTTCCGTATATGTATGGGAGACCTCCTCATGATCCAGTATATGAGAGATACCCCATTTTTGGGCAAAATCAGCCTAGATTAGCCTCAGGGCGGTGCAAAGGGGTACCGGGGCATTCCCCCATTATTACCAAGTGATCGCCTCGTGAGATCGCATTCGAGAGAAAATCTTTTCTGAAAGATCCACGGACGTCTAACGGTGCATATTTGAACTTTTGGAGATTATTACAATAAATTTTAAGTAAAGGACCTATTTCATTCATAAATCCCACTCACTAAATTGCCAGTCACGTCCATGTAATATAATTCTCTTTCGGCAATCGATCACTCTCCTTTACGCGCGGCCGTCGCGGTCGCTGACCCCTTGTGGGGGCATCGTGGTTATGGTGGTAGACCTTGTTTGGTGAGGCTCTATATGTAAACTATGATTATTCAATATACATTTATGTATTAACGATTTTTCTTTTATTTGCATTCCTGTAGTAATTAAACATTTGTGTTGACCCCATAGCTTACGACCCTCGCATTTGCGTCGGTTTGACCATTCGGCTGAAGCCAAAGAAGAGTGAACGAACGAATCCTGTCTGGGCAGGAGTCTAAGGTGAATTGTGTATTGTGCATAGTGTCTCTATAGTGTTGTATCTTTAGTTCAGGATATTGCGAAACCTGTACACGAGGAAGCATTCATTGTCGACGGCTACCGTTAATCTATCGATATCGAGATATGGATATATTAAAAGCTCGTCACGACCTGCGTTGAAGTCAGCGGCCAAGAGTTAAATCAGATGTGATAGCGGCTGGTTGACTTAATCGAATATCGGTCGTTCCCTCCAACTATCACTGGTTATAACGAATGGTTAACTGAATCGTTGACACAGCCTTAATAATTTAGTTATTAAACGTTGATAATAACACCCCTGAAGTCCAAAATTTAATGCTGACGCAAGTAATAAGAGTTAGTTAATAAAAAAATTCGTGTATATGTATTTGAGGTCGCTGATTATGAATCTCAAGTCAGAATTTTAGAACTCGCGATTGCACCCCTAATATGGCCGATATAATAGGGGTACAATGGAAAAACACATTTTGTTTGCTTTGAGCAAGTAGAACTTTTTCTTTGCAAATTCTTATATTTTAGGACATAAAACTTATATCGCAATAAAAAAATGATTGCTCTTACCCCTAAGAGAGTGAAATCCACCCCTAAAATAAAAAAATCAATAATTAACGAAGTACTGAGAATAAATTATTGAAACTTAAATGATTAATGTTTTTGGAGTCGCCAATCATGAATGTGAAGTCAAAAATTAAAAATTTTATGTTGCACCCTCAATATGGCCGATATAAAAGGGGTAAAATGGATGAATTAATCATTTTTTTTTAATTTTGAGAAGTTAGGACTTTCTTAACAGATTGTTATATTTTGAGACATAAAGCTAATTTGTTAATAAGAAGAATGATTAAGAGTATGAAAACCTAAAGTTAAAAAATATATAATTAACGAAGTTCTATTCTGTTTTGAGGGGAGGCACTGTTCAAGATCAGGTTGAACTTCGAATTGATCTACCAATAAAATAAATTTAAAAACGTTATGGTCCCGTACCCTTGAACAAAGTATTACTTTTTGCACTGTAAATAGTGCAAAAAGTTAATACTTTTTGCACGATCGTAGAAAAACAAATTTTTATTTCATGGATTATTTTTATTATTTCATTAGCTAATTTTTTTGTTATGACAAACTTTTTCGAAAAGGTGATCCTCTTTGAGTAATTTGCTTAAAACCTTTTCAATCCGTGTAACTCGACGGGTATTAAAGCAAAAATAACGTTATAGGGTTTTTTTGGAGTAAAATTCGATCATCTACACGTTCCAATAGTCACTTTTTTTTAAAACCCCTGAGGTGGGGTGAAATTCACCCCCAACGAAAAAGCGCCCTTATTCCTCTTTAGTATTTGATATTTGACCCATTTTAAATCAAACTATCCAAAAATATTTAAATTTAAAACAGGTATAGAATTAGTTCGAAGTAAAATCACCAAGTAATCACCAATATGTACAGGGTTTTCGTTTATATTTTGACATCCACCTACAGCTTTAATCATTAAAGATAGAGAAAAACCTGAAATAAAAAATTGTAGGACTTTTTCTTTATTATATCTTTTGAGAATTTAAAAATTTTAAAAATGATGTTAAATATTTGAAAAACAAATACAACTTAAATTTTTTTAAATGGAACACACCGTATATTATCGACTTAAAAAAAATCTTTTTTCCTGATTTCAAAAATATATCTATGGGCGCGTTCAGCCGACACAACAGTTGACTTTAAACCATAAACATGTTTCTGGTGTGGTGGAAGACAACATATGAAAACACCTGAACGGTATTTGGTTTGTTAAAAGTTCACCGATATCGATCAGATCACAGAACAGTTAAAAGGGAAGACACATATAGATCTGTGGTTGTCTAGTAGTAAGGTTATGTGCTATTTTGATGAAATCATTGAGATATTAAAGATATTATTCGATCTGAATGGATGAAATAGACTGGAATGCTATTCAGATTGCTGTGGATAATCTAGGAGCACCAATAGACTTTATTCCAAACAGAGGAAAACCTACGTACAATGAAAATTATGTAGCTCACACGATTCCTAATTACTCAGTATCGGAATTAAAAAAAAACGTGCTTAGTTTACAACAACGTTCGAAAGACAGAAAGACACAGAATTTCTGTGACGTGTTCTGTGCTTCTGTGGCTAGAAACCGTTGGTTTATAAAGTCACCATAGAATTTTTGTGGTGCCTATTGTTAAGCAGCGGTTCCAATTAACCAAGCTCAACAAATGTTGTTCAGCGGAATCAACAGGTCACCATACTCAACTGTTGTGTCGGCTGAACGCGCCCTATGATATATTTTTCCAACATATGTGTTGGTATTTGAATCAGCCGTTTTTTGACATATTTAAGTCCAAACAATTTTAAATTAAAAAGATCTAAATTGCCATGGCAAAACAAATGCATCAAGGAAGATTGTTCATTTTGACGTTTTCTATCAAAAATTATTGTATATTAACGTAAGACAATAGCTTTGTTCAAAAACCCTACACTAGCTGCACTATACGCTGTCTGTCGAAGAGATAGAAAGAGACTCCGCCCCATTAATTTCATAGTATACGCTACTATGAAATTAATGGGGCCGTTCTACGCGAACGGTGTACGCAATAGTCAGTTTTACTCGATGAAATCTGCGGTAGCCACAGATATATTATGTCTCAATATATTTGGTTAGCCATCAGATTTCGATGGAAACTTAACCTTAAAAACCGTTTTAACATTTAATCAATTATTAATCGTTTGCATTACGTACCTTCATACTTATAATACACAAAACATATAAGGTTAATTCTTATACGTACCTTAATACACAAAAAAGTAAGATATGTTTATATAAAATAAATATCAATGAATTCATTAACATAAACAGCTGACATAAATTAATAATTTCACAAAAACGAATGACAGTTGACAGTGAAGCCGGCTCCCCATTTACTCGTTTTTTCATACCTTTAGCGTTTATATGTTTCACGACAATCATAACACAAGCTGATTGGTCTATTGCAAAATGCGTAAAAGTTTAATATGTACTTGTAGTGTTGACCTTTGTCAGTCAAATCTAGCGGTTGCTTTGTAATTCGGGTTCTATAAATACGACCAATAGAGACATTCCATTCAAATTTAGCGGGCATTTTTGGGGCGGAGTCTATTTCTATGTCTTGAACAGACAGAGTAGGTATATTTTTACACTGGATCCATTATTCTGTGTTCACAAACTCTAGTGTAGATCTCATCGGGCTATGTCAAAAATATTTGGCGTTCAAATATTCCAGTGTAGTGCAAAAATGTGTAACACTTTTACACGAACTTGAAAGGTAGTGCAAAAGTGTAGTGTAGAATGTGGAGATTTGAGAACAAGAAATACGGAAAAATAAGGTTATGCTTGCGTTTTTTTTTGTATAAATGGTCTTCATTTGGAGAATCATCGGAATCATCATCAGATGATACCAATTCTGATAAAACTAATCTCTCCATTAGATATCTGTTATCTGTTTTAGTAGGTACCAATTTACTTTAATGGTGGGTCTCCACAGTGACAGTGCAACGTCGACGTTTTAACTGTACAAATAACTACGCTTTTATTTAGCAAGTACTTGTCTCCATATTACAGACGACGTCGTCGTCACGACACGTTTTATTTACTCTCTTTTACTATCAGCATAACCACAGAATTAACAGACACTTCTGTGGCATAACCTCCATAATTCATAATAGCATTGTTTATAAAGTAATATTCGCCTCGGTCACCGGCCTGGCGGATTTAGTCAGAACCCTCGCCGTGTACCGCAGTTTCCTGGTTTTCAAAGTTTGTTATTACAAAAATGCAATTTTTTATGCGCAATCGTCATTTCAACGTATAAATAACGTGAGTAGTTTTTAAAATATCTAATTCCAGTATTAAGTTCAACGTCTTTGCTACCTATTTTCTTTAAGAAAACTTAAAAACCAGTAAACTGCGGTACACGGCGAGGGTTCTGACTAAATCCGCCAGGCGGTGACCGAGGCGAATAGTTATTCAACCTAACTTGTAAGTATGTGCTGCCAACTTGTGAGTAACTTACGTACTAGTCAGTTTCAATGACTTTTGTTTTTATGAATTAAATTAAATATCAATAGTAAACATTCCACGATACATTACACATTGCGCAGCCGGATGTGACGTCGATCTCGAAAAAAATATGCATTGCCCTAAAGTATCGTGCACGAGACATCACAACTAACCTCAAAAATACGCACTTTTTAACATTTTTGAATATTATGTCATTTTTATTAAAATTTCTGCTTGGTTCCTATTATAGACTTAATAATACTAACGTATGGACGGAGCCTTGTGCCACTTTCCGTTCGCCAGTGTGAGGACGACATCGAAGAGAGATAGAGCGATATAAATTGTGTGCGTCGAACAAGGATAGTAAGATTTGAGACCACGTGACTGTTACATCAACAGGAACAGTCACGTGGCCAAGTTACTTTTTTACGCGGCGGCGGATGGAAACATTTTGCCGAGATTCTTTATAAATATATTTTAGCACGTTTGTGATTAGAGGTTTTGATTATAATACGTACAATTTGTCGGTGAAGTATAAAAATAAGTGCATCTCAGATATTTAAGCATAAATAAGTAGGTACCTAAAGAAGGTTAAGGAAAAAAAATACATAACCTCGATCTCGCATATTAAGCCAGAAATAGCCTAATATTCGATTAACTACGTATACAATGACAGGACAAAAATAGGTTATTTATTCTTTATTCAAGAAACTTCCGTATGAAATGAAACTTCATTGCCGTTTTTATACTTATTGTTGCACCCATAAGCACAGCAAGACATAACCATGTCCTTTTTTACAGAAAATTAACTTAAAATGTGTAAAAAAATACGTAAAACACAGCTCACACGTCAAGTCAACCACAAAACATATAGCAGTCCACACACGCGCTCGTTTTATAACAATCAGCTGATAATATATCGGCGTCTCTCTCGAGGTCTCGTCCTCATCACCTCTCTCTTTAGGCTCGGTCCATATAGTATTATTAAGTCCATCAACTAAAATCTTGTTCGGTGCATTAACTAATTAATGAAATTTTAATTTTCCTAATCTAATGAAATACGATATTTTTTGTTGACTGGAAATTCAACCTATAATTAGCAGTCTATTTTAAATAATCTACAATATTGAAACTTTATATATCTACTGTCTGTGAGAGTTTTTAAATGTTATTAAGGATCCAAGCTGAAACTACAAAATTATAATTAAAGTTGAACATAAATTTACAAAAACTAAAAATTGGAGGTTATGTTAATCCTATGATCATTACTCTTTGCCTATGATGTACATGGTCTATATTTGTGATTTATGACATTTTTAGGTGAACATCCAGATCGCTAAAAACAAGGTTTCAAATACAATATACATAACATGTTCCTCCACTTGCCATTCCTCAAATTTATTTTATCTTTTCTGTAGCCAAGCTGTTTTGCCAAATCTTCGTTCTTCGGAAAACTGAAATATTTTATATCAATATCTTTTTGTACTTTGGTTATAATTTCACATAGCTACAGCACAATTCGTCATTATAAATTATAAACAGTCAATAACAAACATATATAAAAAAAAACATTAATTTAAACACCTTAAGCCTGATTTTTATAGTCGCGAAATTGCGAAAAGCGAAATGCGAGACGTGTTGCTATTGGTCAATTCCAAATTTTAATGTGAAATGAATCAATAGCAACACGTTTCGCATTTCGCTTTTCGAAATTTCACGAGGCTTTACAACTAACCTCAAAAATATGCACTTTTTTAAATTTTTTAATATTATATCATTTTTATCAAAATTTCTACTTGGTTCCTGTACTATCATCTAAAATCTTGTTCGGTGCATTACTAATGAAGTTTTAATTGTCCTAATCTAATGAAATAGGTTGCTTGTTGTTGACTGGAAATCCAACCTATAAATAGCAATTCATTTTTAATAATCTACGTAGGTACAATATTGAAACTTTATATATCTACTGTCTGATTGGAGAGTTTTTAAATGTTATTATGGATCCAAGCTGAAGCTACAAAATGATAATTAAAGTAAAACTAAATTTACAAAAACTAAAAATTTTAGGTTATGTTATGATGTATAAATGATTCATTTTAGAACAAAACAAATCCAATAGTTTAAAAATAGAAAACTGACAAACTGTCAAAAGTTATTAATAATTACAAGTCGAGTTTCGATCTATGACTTTACTTCCTCGTCGAATGTCATGTGACGTAGATACACGGGATAGCACCGGATGTACGAAATTCGTGCATGCGTCGTAGTATTGTTTGTAATAAACAATAGTCGTAACGTGAACGACACCGGGGGCTACGGTCGTAATAATGGGCACACATCATCCAACACGCCATCTACCAATGATCCACCGGTACTAACAAGAGGTTGAATAACTATATACTTTATAAACAATGGTAATAGTAATAGTAATTTGTGTTTAATTGTTTGAAGTGTCATTATGAATGAGGATAATGAATTTATTATTTATAATAGGGCGAGTTGCTTTATTCACCGGTTGATCCACCAGATGTGTTTTATCTCGTTCTAACCTCGGAGATAGAACGAGATAAAACACATCTGATGGATCCACCGGTGAATAAAGCAACTCGCCCATATACAACTACTCGCCATTAGTAACCCACGATACTAAAACCTACAGATATGATCACTTGCTGAACGAATTTTGAACCAGTTCGCGCATGACGTCAACCTGTGACAAAAATGCATACTGATATATGGGGAAACTAGCTTTTAATGTATTTTTAGTTAAAAGTTATTGAAATTTTTGTTGTATTTCGACTGTTATAACTGTTTTGGATATTATTTAAATATACAAAATAGAAAATAAGACATTGTGCACAATATGAGGCGTGTAAATGCATAAGATGCTTTACGCATGTGATCTTATTTTGAGCTAGAAACAAAAAACTTTTATATAAGTAATTGCCGTAATCACAGTCTTGTATGCATAAAGTATATTTTGTGTCTACTTTCAGATTTTAAACCGTAATTTCGGTGTTATAAAGCTGGATATGCTTCTAAACAAAAACCCTATAGCCCGTTGGGGAGAGCGCTAAAAGCCTTCTCTTTCTTGTCCCACCCAATACTGAATTATAACCAAATGAGATCTTCACCACTTATTAACACATGTTTTTTCACATATGAATCAAAGTTGACGACACTCTCCATTGGTCGAGACACGATATATAGGAAAAAAACTACAAAAAAAAAGGAATTTAGAAATTTCAGTTTTGATCTCGTATAAGTTTGGAAATAAAACAGATCAAAATTAAATTTTTTTTTGATTTTTACAAGTAAACCTTGCTCTTTAATTTGAGGTCTAATTTGTTGCAATAATTAAAAATCTAACATAAAGAAACTGGCGGTATTTTAAAAGATACACAAATTATCAATGTTTTTTTAATACTTAACTCGTTGTAACTCGCTTATATGTTGAGGTATTTGAATGTTCTTGGCACCAAAAACTGCCAAATTTAATAGGCTTCATTTTGTCTCAATTAATGCATAATCTATTTTTTTAAATAAAACCGCTATAACCCTCAACATACAACGAGGTCGCGTGGCTTTGTTTCTCGTTCCCCACTCCCGCGTTCGCATGAAATCATACTATTGCATGTAATCAAATACCGTATTTGATGTAATGTATTATATTAGTCATTAATATATTGTCTGGCCAGTCTGGCCTAGTAATCAATAGGTTTGTTTACATTCAGATTATAAGAGATTTAGTTGTTTTTGTGGTGTTATTTTATTTTTTATTGAATAGCGGACATTTTAGGATAACTGCTGTTTGGTGGTTGTTTTTAGAAACTTAGTAAAGCTTAAAGCACATGTCCTTATAGTGTAGGCAAATTGGCAGTTAAGGTTGAAATAATTATATACAAGTATTTCTCAACGAAAATGTACGAGGAAAAATGTGTTAAACCACATATTAAAAGTCCCATCAAATATGTCTATGGCAAGTTGCCAAAAACTGCTGCCATTTTCTTTTTTCATTTTATTCTAAATATGAAAAACTGTGGGGTTTATGAAAAAAAGTCAAGAGGTCTTTTTTACGTAAAATAAGAAAATACATTGGGTAAACTAAATGTAAAACATTTATTTAAATAATTGACAGGAAAAACATGTTTTTTTTTTAGTTTTTAGCATTACAAATAATAATTATATCCAATTTAAAATAGGATTTTCTTCTTCGTCATTTTTAAGTACGATGCAAGGATTGTAATAAGCAAATCCTAAGCATTGACTACAATTGGAGGAACATCTTAGTCCAAGTTTTTTGCAGGAACATAATTTGCCACATGAATCTTCCTTGCAGTTGCAGAATACCAATTCTAGTATATCAGAGGGAGCAATTTCTTTTGTTATGGATATCGCAACAAGGTGTCCTTTATCTATTTGTCATCCGTACAGTAAAGGGTAAAGGAAGTAATCATAATTAGATACCTGATAATAAACTATTAAAACATGTTATACAGCAGCGTCTTCAGTTGGGTGAAGTGATGCCAAATTGAAGTTTGCAGATAGATCTTGACGAGATGTCACTCGATTGACTAAAGTGTACCTTCTTTACTATTCATGGGTCGGTATAACTTGGTAATGCATTTTACACTTACTTCTATTAACTGTTTTTCATTTGGACTTTGTTGGTAAAATATAAAGACGTCGCATAAAGGTATATCATTGTTTAGCAACTGTAAACAGAATTCCTTGTTTTTTTTTTAATGAACGAGGTTGAGTCGCAATCTGATACAGCATGAAGGAATAATACGCATTGTTTAATATGCTCTAGTTTTTCTTTAAGTTTCAATATGTTCGTCACTTTATCAGCACCAGCCTTAGCAGCTTTTCCTGGTCAAAGCAATAACATTTTATCATACTGTGAATAATGAATCAACAGAACCGCAACATCAGTGTCTTCAGATACAACTACAATAATAGCTCTACCACAATTTGAATGTTCTACTACAGTATTAACGATTAAACATCTGTCGGAGCCATTTGCAGCCTGTAATTTCTTCAACACATATTCTTATTTCGTAGAAATTCTGCTTGTGGCATAGCAATTGTATTTTCTAATTTGATATGTAACCGCAGAAACATCAAGACTGTATTTAAAACTGACCGTAAGATTCAGTCTGTCCTTAAAAACCCAAAGGACAAAATCCCACTCGAAAATCAAGGAGTATACGAAGTTCCCTGTCATGATTGCGAGAAAACATACGTTGGACAAACCAACAGCAGGATAAACGTAAGAAACATACAACACGTTAACTCTGTTCTCCGAAATGAAGCGACATCGTCACTATTCCAACACGTCAAAACCACAGGTCACTTAATTGACTTTGACAGAACCAGAAGCCTGGCAACTGTGGAACATTTTTCATCAAGAATAATCAGAGAGGCCATCGAAATCGAAAAACGTCCCAACGGCCTAAATAAACGCGATGATAGCCTGAGACTTACGGCAACGTGGAGAACAGCTTTAGTTAATCGCCAAATCCGAATGGGAACAACCTGTATAAACCCTTACACCCAGAAAACGGGGTCACTTTTTCGAGAAGTCATATTAAGCATTTTTTACAGAAAAACTAATGCAATATTATTAATCAGCATGCTTTGGAACCCCCATGTTCAAAATTTTACTAGATTTTGGTTAAGGGTTTCCGAATAACGGGCCCAGTGAAAATACATTTTTTCAGTCGTAAATAACTGAGAACTTGAAAACGGTTTGTGTTTCGAAAAAAGTCATTCGTCACTTTCAATTTAAACTGATTTACTCTATCACGTCATGTGCACAAAAGTTTGAAATGCCGCAGTCATAAATAATAAACTTGACAACGGTTTATTTTTCAAAAAATAGTTTAATTTAATATCAGGGCAACCTTTTTTTCTTTTGGTATAAAATTGATTTATTATCACATAAGATCGTTTTTTATCACTTAATGCCCAAATAATACAGAACCGGTTAAAATATTTCTTTATCGTCGAATGAAAATTTTTTGCCTGCGGCATTTGAAACTTTTGAAGGCATGGGGAGATAAAGTAAATCAATTTAAAATGAAAAGGAGGAATGACTTTTTTCAAAACGCAAACCGTTTTCAAGCTGTCAATTATTTACGAATGAAGAAATGTACTTTTACTGGGCCCGTTATACGGAAACCCTTAATCAAAATGTTGTGAAATTTTCGGCATGGAGGTTCTAAAGCATGCTGATTAATAATATTGTATTAGTTTTTCTGTAAAAAAATCGAAAAAGCGACCCCCTTTTTTTCTTTATAAAAATGCACGCTACTGACAAAAATAAATTTTGGTTCATTCAAAAAGATCACACCAAAGGTCATTGACACCGATCCAAATTTGGTAAAAATTGGTTAACTAATAACTGAGTTGTGAAGGGGGGGGGGGGGGGCATTAAAAGTGGGACACGCTGTATATAAGAATATATAATATAAATAAATAATAAAAGCTGGTAAATGGTAGGAAAGGAATTGAATATTAATAGGATATATACAGGTATAATATATTACATTACGTAGGTAAATTTTTTCGATGACATTTTACACTCATTAATGCCCTTATTATTTTTGAAACGTCTCATTCAAATATTTCAAACTTATTCATCTATTAAATCTTAAATCAAATGTAAATGTAGTTAACTTTCTTACAGCACACTGATGAATGGCGTTTATGTGCATAAAACATGTAGAACAATTACTTCTATATTTAAATTTCCTATATACTTTAAATAAATCTCATTATTAAACTTGATTTGTTAGTTTTATCATTTTGCACTAAAGGGTAATTATTTTAAAGCTTTTGTAGGGGACGTTGTCGAACGCGGGAAGGAGATTGGAAGCCTCGCGCCTCCGTCGCCGTAGCGCGCTTGGTTGCGTTTAAAGGGCTGTACCACTTTAGTTTAAAAAACTAGACCCAACATTAATTGAGACAAAATAAAGTATATTAAATTTGGCAGTTTTTGGTCGCAAAAATATTCGAATACCTCAACACATAAGCGAGTTACAACAAGTTAAACATTTTTAAAAAGTTGACAGTTTGTGTAGTTTCTAAAATAACATCATTTTTTTAAAGTTAACGTTATTATTTTGGTGACAAATTATACCTCAAACAAAAGAGAATCATTTTTACTATAAGACTAAAAAAAAAATATAATTTTACTTCTTTTTGTTTTAAAGCTATTCGCGGTTAATTTTAATATTCTTATTTTCAATTTTTTTTTTATTTTTTATTGTAACTTTGGTCTCTACCAATGGAGAGTGTCGTCAAAAGTGAATTATATGTAAAAAAACCTGCTAAATAAAATGGTAAATGTTTTATTTGGTTATACCTCGGTATTGGGTTTGTGAATGCTAGACCCAGCCATCCGACGGGCTACTACCAAATTGCTTATTGTGTGTCGTGGTTGAGTGGTAGAATAGCTCTAAGCTAAACTCCGCCAGGACGTTAATATAAATAAGTCCTTAAAGAAAACGGGAGAGGGTGGCACCAATAACTAATTTTTCGTAATTTTGCCCTAAAGCAGGGTCTGCATTTACAAGCCTCAATATAATTTATTTATAGAAAAACAAATTACATTAATTCGTTTCAATTTATCTAGATACTATGTATTGTAACCTTCCCTCGTTCCGCGGAGGTTCTTAGATGGTTATTTTGACGCCTGAGGGGCGGCGCGGCGGTGTTATCTGGACGGTGTATCTCGAGCGCCAGTTTCTGTTTTAGAATACAGAAACACCAATTTTTTCTATTAGCAGGATAATAGACGCTTAGGTGGTTGCAGTGAAGAAACTATTAAGCCAGGAGTCTATATTAACCAATAAGGAAAACTCAGGAGTTTCGAATTAAGACTAACAGGTTGTATTCAGGAATTGTTAACAATTTAACACAATAAACCACTTTTGGCTACGGTTAAGTAAAGCACAGGAAACTTTAAAACAGGCAGGCTACATAGGGCAAATATTAAAAGCTTCAAACTTCCTCTTATTTTTGGGCAATTGGAATAGTTTTCCTTTAACATAAAAATCATCATCCAAAAAGTGCTTTGAACATATTTTACCGTTATTAATATTAAAGTCGTACATTTGATAGCACTTTTGAATCCATAAACAAATTTCTTTAGCAGCAGGAAAACTAAAGTATCGCAACTAGACGAATAGCTTTTACTTCTTCTATTATTGTTACTGGTGCAATCCATCACTGCACAGTAAACCATTGTTTATACTATTAAATAAACCAAAACACACAGCCACAACTGATCAAATTAACTAATATAACGTATTCACACCGAATTAAAACACAATAATCGAAGTAAACAAACTAAAATGCGTACATTTAGACATTAAACTATGACAGCCCTCGCAAAATTTAAAAATTTGTCACGTACTGACGTCAGCGATTACATGTCATGCGCGTGAGCTTCTGTACTGTTTTAGTATCATGTTAGTAACCTAACAAATAAACGTCAAACGCAAAAAACGTTAAACTGCCACACAGTTGTCATCTAAAGTTGAAACTTGGTCAACTTTCGCGCCACGCGGATTTTGAATACGACGTCGTGTAGTGGTTGATTATGATTGGTTTGCTGATGTGCAGTCATACAGTTCGCAGTCGTACTGCCACCGTGGAGACTCACCATAATGCTTCAAAAAAAATAAGCACAACGGGATCATCATGATCAAAATATAAAAGTAAGGTTAAATTTGAACTGTGTTCAGAAACCAATTTTATGCACAGACAATTTACACTTTTTACAAACTGCACTACACTGGTGTAGTGTTGCACCAAAATAAACTTACACTACACTACACTATGTGCCACTGCACTACACTAGTGTAATAGTTTTTGAACAAAGCTATTAATAGGCGTTTTCGAAAAAAGGAACGGTATATACCGGTATGTATCACTGTCGTTCGATAATGTGATCGGTGAATTGATTCCATGTTCGTAAATTACATTACATCTACCGGTCATCGAGGTGGGAAGGGATAGAGATGGCATATGAATTGCGACCGTGAAGCCAGGCGCCATATTTAGTATGACCTGTCTCTAGTGTCAATAGCTTAGGTTATGTCTAATTGAGTGGTTATTGAAGTGTGATTTTCTGTGTTTATTGTAGTTATTTTCAAACTTTGGACAGTGTATTTATTGGTGAAAGACTTATTGATCTATAAATGCCAAACTGCAGCGTTGTGGGTTGCCGAAATAGAAGCGATCGTAAAACTAGAAAGAATATTTCATATCACAGGTAGGTACGTATTCAAAAATTTCTTGGTTTAGTTGACTGAAGTTTTATTGTGGATTTCATTCCTGAACATGTAAAAGGTAAATAACTTTATAAAAATAATGTTAAAAACTACAGATAAACCATAGAAAAGCGTTTTAAATTCATATAAAATGTAACACTATACAATTTTTTTTTTCATTTTATTAAATTCATATAGATGTTCATTAAAGTATTTAAATGATATCTAAGTAGTGCTGTGGTTATCAAGTAAAAACTGATAGTTTTTATTTGATTTTTGTGCATTCAAATGGAAGCATGTCGTGTCTGAATAATGCCATTAATAATTACACAGGTTAGTGGTTATAAAAATGTGTATACGATAAGGAACTTGTAAATAAAATGTATTTTTATTTCGATCTGGTAAGGTCGTACTATGTTTTCTCCACGGTTTTCAATACTGCTTTCTTCTAAAATTATCACTAAAAGCTCATATTTATAGTAGATTATATATTCTAAACAATTACTTATTCATTGAATATTTTGGTCTAGAGTACACATAAAATTATAATATATTTTTTGCTTGCTTGTTGCCAGTGATATTAGCTGAAATGATAATAATAATGAAATGTTTCTGAAATTCTGCTTGATGTGAGCAATATGTAGGTATTAGAAATAAATAGTTTATTTAATTGCATAAATGATTTTAGGAGCACCGACAGTACGAGGAAAGAGAAGAGTCAAGTACGAGAAGTGATGTTTTGTTGTCTCCTGAGAGTCGCCCTAGTACATCATTCACTTTTTTTTCGTCATCAAACGAAAGTCGACCTATACTATCAGATAGATTATATATGTATATAAATATTTGTTAATATGGATAGATTATATTTACATCTAGAATAAAATAAAAAGAACACGAATATTAATTGAAATATTTTTTCTTTCCCATTCCTTCCTTATCACGTACTTGAACATTTTTTGATAATTAAATGATCTTCATTTGACAGTAATAATTTGACTTGGTACTGGAAACGTGGTACTAGGTCCAACCTCACTTTAACAAAGTTACTACCTACAAGACAGTTCCTATACTTGTAGTTGGAGAGTATGCTTCCCCTCTCCCCCATGAATATAAAAATTCTAAAATATTTACGCTTTCAGAAAATAAGCAAGCCAAAAAAATCCTTCATTTTAATACTGCATAAATTCAATAATTGGACCCACTACTAACACAATACTAAATCCGCCATTGTATTTGAATATAATTTCAATCATTCACATCATGGGTATATCTTATTGTTTTATCAAAGGCTTTTTTAAGAACATAAAAAATCGGTTTATATAACAAATATAGGTACCTATATTAACATTAGAGAAAATTTCATCTATCCATCATTTTTGTTTATTTAAATATTTTATAGTGGTGAAATTAATTAATTAAGGAGATATTCCTGAATCCAATCCTGTTCATCCGCCATATTTAGTCGGCTGTGACGTCGAAATAGGCTTCAACGAATTGTACAGTAATGCATCTCTATATTCTCTCACCTCGATGCTACCGGCACCTACCGAATCTATGCACCGCCTGGATCGTCGATTTGAGTTGATCATTGCAGTAAGCAAGGAATTTACGCATCAAATTTAGACATATATAATAATAATACACCACATGTAATTACGACCCCCTTTATCCCAGAAGGCTGAGCCTTGTGCGGGAGGGGGCTACACATTTAAAGACAAGGGACACACATCCAATATCCGTGTATAATGGAAAAATCCCTCTCACAGTATTTACCATTGCCACGACCGGGATTCGAACCCGGGACTTTTGGGTGAGAGGCAGGTACCATCTCGACCATCAGTCATACCATATAAGTTCGTACTCATCATCGTCAATTAATTCTATTGCAGTTGATAATATTAATGTTTCACAATTATCCATTTTCCAATTTCAAATATTTATCTTTCATTACCTGTCACATTTCAAGCAGTAAAATGATGTTACTTATCGGATTCGTTCTAAAATAACAACTCTACCGGTTAATGAACAGTTTAACCGCAATTTACCGGTGTGGATCCACTGGTATCTACCGTTCCAATTTTCGAAAACGCCTAATAGCAAATTTTATTCCATCAAATCTAACAAAAATGTTTGTCATGGCAATCTAAATGTGTTTAATTTAAAATTGTTTAGACTTAAATATGTCAAAAACGGCTGATTTCAAAAAATTCTTAGGAGGCCAAACCGAGAAAAACGATTATCTGAAGATTTTGTAAATTAGTGACCGAAAACAAATTTCCAGGAATAATTTACGCTCGTGTGGTATTTGGTAAGAAACTTTCACACCTCAAGTATAAATCAAACCTGACATTTTAAATTAATTTCACTAGTTGCCAAATCGGCCTAGGGGCGAGTTGCTTTATTCACCGGCGGATTCATCAGATGTGTTTTATCTCGTTCTATCTCCGAGGTTAGAGAAGAATGGCAATTAAGTGGAGGAACATAACATGATGTAAGTATACACGTGAGGCCACTCAGTTGTTTCGGATACAGTTCAGTAATGCCTGTATGCACCGTATACTGACAAGCTTCGCTTAAGGTTTAAGCTCATTTTGTATGCACCGTAACCACAAATGTGTTTAAGCTCGCTCAAAGTTAAGCGGCCAAATTCGGCGGCTTAAAAATTTAAATCCGGGCTTATTTCAACACAACCTCACTTTTTTCTTGTTTTGCATTTACTGACAGAAAGGCCTGAAGTTAAAATTGTTTCTGTTGAGTTTTGCGGAATTGTCGAATTGTGAAGGGGTATTTAGCGGCGAGTACCTTATTAGTTATTATGGAAATTGAAGATATTATTATGCTGGAAGACGATAACGATATCTTAGATATTATTGACTTTGGATTTCCACGGAGGGTTTTTAGGAGAATCAACTATTTTGAGGAGATGGATGATATGGCCTTTTATAGAAGGTTTAGACTAACGAAGCATACAGCATTGTATGTTCTGGAGCTCATTGAAGATGCTTCTCGGATGTTGTAAAATTTGGAACTCTTAACTTTTCGCTCATTTTGCTAAATAATATGACAATTAAATTCTAGCACAATGATAATATATAACCAAAATAACACAAACACGTGCAGGCAAGAATCTATTTTATAAATAAAATATTAAATCACGAAGCACGATATTAAATATGTTCAAGTTCAGCGAATTACGGATCACGGACGACAACGGACAAATAAACAACTTTGACTTTAAATGACTTAAAGCAAACAAAACATTAAAATTCCCTAAATAGATACTACGTTGCCACGTTTTCTTAACGATTATCTAAGCCACGTTTATTGTTCAGCGGTGCATAACGCAAACATTTAAGCTTAGCTCAAGTTTTCAGCGCGCTTACGTAAGCTTCGCTTATGAAACAAAACGGCGAATACGGGCATAAGTTGCACGCATCTCCCCTGATAGGAATCGGTCGACGGTCGACGCTCCGTCTCGGACAGCTCGTATATGCCATTCACATTTTATTTACATGAGGGGAGGCCTTGGAAAATCTGAATTCTGTTGGTATGAATGACTGTTTTAATTACTGAGGTTATGTTGAAAAGTCAAAAACATAACCACAAATTCAAATTGGTTCTACATAGTTGCCACAGTGAGACCCTAAAGAAAGAGGAGCAGCTAAAGATAGGAATCGGCTCCATGATCTACGCATGCGCCACATTCAAGTGTGCCAAGTGTTTTAATGTCAAAGGATATTAAATTAAAAAAAATTCCTTTATCTAATAAAAAAAATTCCTTTATCAGGGGAATAACACACATATCTAACCTGCCTCCGGCTATCGCCTCCGGCTTCTAACTCGCAATAGACCTCTTCATAAAAAAAAATTCTTTAATCTAATAAAAAAAAAAACAAGAACGTGTAGGCTTTGAACCCGGAACTTCTGCTTGCCAAGCCGAGCACGTCTCCGCTAGGCCATCAACTCACTGACAAATTGCGAGTAAAGAAAGTATAAGTTAGGTTTCGGGTAACACGTTCTGTACACTTGGCAACGTTGGCATGTGGCGCATGCGTAGATCATGGAGCCGATTCCTATCTTTAGCTGCTAATTAAAGAAAGCACAGCAATGTCATCAATAAAAAATTTGGCAATTCAGCCAAAAATAAATGACAGTGACAATCAATTAAATCTGACACCTCAATATTTTGTCAATAGTAGACATTTAGTAGACAACCCTGACAACCTAAGAAAAACATATCATAGCCTCCCCTCATGTAAATAAAATGTGAATAGCATATACTAACGTGATTATGGGGCGGAGTCGAAATTGTTAGGGGAGTTGGTGCAACTTACTGAACTGTATCCGAAACAACTGAGTGGCCAGACGTGTATATTGTATTTAAAATCTAGTTTTTAGTGATCTGGATGTTCACCTAAAAAATTTCATAAATCACAAATATAGACAAGTAAACACCTCAAATAATTATTTCATCTTTTAATCAGACTTTACGAAAAAATAATCAATCACCGAACGTTTAAATTCAATTATAATAGTCCGAAAGCCGTAAAACGGATCATGTGAATAATAGGACTAACTTAACCTCAAATTTTTAGTTTTTGTAAATTTATTTTCAATTTTAATATTTGTAGTGTCTAGGCCAGTCAATAAAACCATCATACATCGCAAACGCGCATGTATCTACGATTGTTTTATATGTTATTAGAACCCCTGAGAGTAGTTTATACCCAAGTTTGCAACCCTGAAAATCCTGTGCTACTTTCGTGGTGCTCGAAAAACCACGCAATTCTGGTACTTGTTGCATTTTTTTTGAAAAAAATAACTTAAGGAAGCGTTTTTCGGGTATCTTCATTCTACAGGGTGAATTTAAAATACACTGGATATTTTTAATCTGTAATTTCTTACAGCATAATTAATGAAATCCCAGTGTTTTAATTTCAAAATTCCATAGTTAATGTTTCAACAAACAAACCTTAAACTCGTCCCGCTGGGGATACACTGACCGGTGAACTTGACATTGACATGGTTACGAACAAGTACCTCTACGCAGTATTCGCAGTGTTTACCAAGTAAATCCAAAACTGAGATCTAAAACACTAGGAAAAATTCACACTTGAAATCATGGATGCACAGGCTGAACTACGTGAACAACGTGGTAGCTACGAACATAAAACTGAAATCTAAAACACTAGGAAAAATTCACGCTCGACATCATGAATGCACAGGCTGAACTACGCCAACACAACGATAGCTAAGAAGAGTGGGGGTACAGGCATTTATGTCGCTACACACTTCAGCTGTTCTGCTCAGGAGCGTCGTGAATATTTAATAGATATTCAAAAATTGTTTTCTTGACTGTATTTCATTTATTTTACAAATGACTATTTTTAAGAATTTTTACGGACTATAGAGCTTAACGGATTAAAATTATCCAGTGTATTTCAAATTCACCCTGTATACTTTTGTAAGGCAAACTAAATTTGCTACAATTTTAGCTCAACCAGAGCTCTTTAGGCCCATTGGTTGCGGAGATACAGCCAGTGAAAGATGGGCAATTTTTTCTAAAAAGCGAAAATTTATCGGTAGGGTCATTTTGTAAGACACGTACCGGTTAAAGTAATGCTCCAAAAGTCTGTCTGATGAGAGATTGCAGTGGTGGAAGTGACGACAAAAGCGCGCGCTTTGATCTTATTGGTTACAGAGTCAGGTAGGTTTACAATGGCGTTTACGAATACGAGTTGACAGGTCATTAAAGTTTGCGTGTATCGACTATCAAACTTGTGACTATTAAGTAATAAATGTGTATCATCCTTAAATTTAACATTACGAATTATCAATTACAAATAATATAAAAGGTATTGTAGTATTCTCTTCAACTTTTAGTAAATAAGAGGAGTAGCACGACTTAGGCCACAAAGACCAAAATATAACTTTGTGTGGGTTCCACAGAAGGTGATGGTTTATCTTGCTAAATATAAGTTCAATGAAGAACTATCAATAAAAACCCTAACAGAGAAGCTAGTGACACTACTGGCACTTATAACAAGCCAGAGGATGCAAACTTTATCACTAATTCGGACAAAGGATGTGATTATATCTGAAGAGGGTATACAAGTTCTAGTTAGCGACCCTATTAAAACAAGTGGACCAAATAAAGAGCAACCGTGTCTTAAAATTCCATATTTTTATGAGAAACCCGAATTGTGTGTGGCATCAGCTTTGCTTACATACATTGAGAGGAATATAAGGAAAGAATCGGAAGAATTTCTATTTCTAACACTGAGACCACCTCATAAAAGGGCAAGTTGTCAAACATTAAGTAGATGGATCAAGAAAACATTAACAGGGGCAGGAATCGACACTAACATATTCACAGCTTATTCTACGAGACATGCAGCAACGTCTGCTGCTTTTAGACAAGGCCTGTCTTTAGAAACAATCCGCAAGACGGCTGGACGGACGGAGAAGTCAAATGTATTCAATAAGTTTTATAACAGGCCCTTAAACGAAAATATAATAGTTATTTATGTAATAAGGATCATAAAGACAAGCATTATGGTACTAGCCGTGAATATCATCAGACGAGGCGTAGCCGAGTCTGATGACACGGCGTGTTTTATGACATGCGTGTTTTATGATCCAAATTACATACAAAATTTTATCTGGTGTGGCATATCAATGTAAAATTATATTTTTCTAAAAATTAAAAATTTTGTATTTTTGAAACGATGACAGGTGCATTAAGTTATTTATTTAAAAAAATAGTAAGTGACCTGTGCCTTACCGTTTCCTTGACAACGCATCAACAAATTATTGATTTAGCTGTCAAACACTGCTATAAGTTGCAGATTGAATATGTATTAAACGAATTAAAACATTATATAATGGGTGATTCTGATGAAAGTTTACCCTACGATTTGGAAGAAATTGCAGGAAATGTCGTGGACTCTCTTTTGCCTGAAAAATCACGGCTGAATATCTACCTGTGTTTGCTCATTATGAGAAATGGTGTACCAGTAAGAACACGAAGAATGTGATAGATGAAGGTTCAGTTTTAATTGCTATTTTACAATTTATAATAATTAGTTAAGTTAAATTGTATTTTGAATAAAATGTTTTGATCTAGCACATATATCTTCTTCTAAACGTATTTTATTGATGGTACAGATATAGAATTTTTACACAAGTCAAATAAAATTATTGTAATAGTACTTTTTTAATCTCATTATGGCATTTGGGCTTTCTGGAATTTCATTATGATACTAGTATCATAATGAACCCTCTTACGTCACTATAATCAAATGACATAATGATGTCATTATGACATGCCACCAGATAATATAATATAAAATAATTTTGCAAGGGTTATCTTGAACACAGTGAAATAATTAAAGTACCTCTGTAGTTATAAGAATACGGTAAATTCCACAATGTGTATAAAAGTATGTATATTGTTTATATATGTTGTGACACCCCATACCCCCCTCGTATGTTTATTAATCTTTTTCCAGAGAAAAAGAAACATACTTTTGGCCTTTTTATGTGATGGTCTAGTTTTATAGTGGTAGGACCCAAAATACGTTGTGTTTGTAGCTTTTACTTAGATTCTTTTTATAAAGTTTGATATTATTTAACTACTGTGAACTATTTTAATTTACTAGATTTATGCACTGGTAAACTGAAATCTGATATTTAAGTTTACGTTACTTGACCTTCTGAAAGAAAACGATTAGTGAAAGAATACTCTCGAAATGGTTAAACTTGTTTATTTTATTTTAGGACAACTGTCACAATCAATGAATATAATGGCCTGGGCAGATGGGCAGGGCAAAACGTTACTACCTGCCAGGAGAAACTTCCCCAGAGATTCACTGTGTGCCCAGTGTCCACCAAACGATTGATAGGTAATACAAGCCTCGCTTCGTAATTACCGGCCCGTTGTCGCCGACAGTCTCAATATGAGATCGCTATATGTTACATAAAATACGTTGAACAATGTGCTTACGACAGAACCCTGTCGCAGCGAGGCAACTGCCCCTCTATTTGTTTCTTTTATGTTTCTTTTTTTGTGTTCGATGTGTGCGTCAACAGAACCCTGAAAAACGCTGAGACACTGTCCCATAATCGTAGATTGAGATATTTGTATGTAAAACAAAGCGACACATAATGAAAATGTACAGTTACTGTGGCCATAAATACATTACGGTATGCCACCGAATTATCACCGAAGGAACCCCGTAGTTACCTCAAAGGGTCGGTCGGTCACAATCCAGATGGCATAATTCAGAAGCGTGTTTGAAGATTGTAAACCCATCCTTTCGCTCTGCGGTACCGGCCAAACAAAAGAGTATTCAAGGGATAAATATGCTATTCTAAAGTAAATGACGTTAATATAGTGGCCATCGGCCCAGGCAGTTATAAAATTCCTTAAAACTGGGTTACTCGGTTATAGGCCGAATACAAAAGATATTTACAATTTGCTATGTAAAGCAATTAGTAAAATATATACCTATAGTACCACAGGGACGCGCGTTCTGCCCCGATTTATAAAGTCGTAATTTGTTATTTCTAGTTCGGAAAGTTAAATATTCGGTAACGAGTTATACTTGACATTCTCACCTAGTCTTGGGACGACGGTGAGACTCGAAAAATTCTCTCCCCCGGCTCCCCTACTCGGTTCGTCGTCGGGACCCATGATGTCGTTGGACGCGAAGACGTCCACCTCTCCGCCACTTCGTAGTAACATACAATAAACGTGTATGTGAGGTGGAGAAATGTATTTGCCGCGGTAGACTTTGGACCGTATCGAGGGGAGCGGGATAGGCGCCGATTCACGGCTGCAGCTCGCCCCACTAGAGTTTTTAATTCTGTCTCCTCAATAGGTCTACGAAGCGTTGTGACAGGCGCCGGTTCACGACACAGCTCGCCACAAGGAAGTCTTAGGACAGTCTTCCTCGATTAGGGCTTTGGGTCCGATATTTATACGGTTTTGTCCTGTGACGTATTACATATCCTACATGCAAAAACAAAGATGCTAGTCGAACACTCCGAGCGAGTCCCGGCCAGATGTCGTACCCCGGGTACTGAATTATGAACCTTCGTCTAAGTTTTACGTAGTGACTATTTTCCTGTGAGGACCGGTCATAAAACTGACCTGAGCCCGGCATTCCGAAACCCAACGATGGTCAACTTTTAACCGATTTCGACGCAACTACTTTAAAATATCATGTATTCGAATTTAACGAAATCTCATAACTTGTACTGATAATTTGAATAAAATAGGATAACTTTAGGAAAAATGCGCGAAATGAGGCAGCCCAGGGCTGGGATGTCTCAATGTATAATAAGAAAGTAGGTGTGAATATAGGATGTATTCATTACTCGACAAAAGCAGCTACGAGATTACTTTAAACATCTACATAGTCAAAATACAGTAATCTCGAGGACGAAGCGCCGATGAAATATAATTGACGATCAAACGAACTTACCTGTGAAGTTCGATCGTAATTATATTCTGAAGGCGCTTCGTCCGTAGAGATTACTCGATTACTCCCTCAGGCCTCCCTCCCTGAGACACGGATGATTGATTGGGTTAAATGTTAAATTCTTCATCCGTGCCCCTGAGATACTGCTTTTGTCGACAGCTTTAAAATAATAAAGTCCTGTGAAGTTGGCAATATACTCATAGAGGTGGAGAAGGTAGTAAAACTTGAAATTTAAACGTTGTGTGCCATCTAGTACCCAAAAGTACTACTACATAGTCAAAATACAGTAATCTCTTCGGACGAAGCGCCTTCAGAATATAATTACGATCGAACTTCACAGGTAAGTTCGTTTGATCGTCAATTATTAATATAAATATTAAGCTAGAAATAGCCTAAATATTTGATTAATTACGTATACAATGACAGGACAAAAATAGGTTATTTATTCTTTATTCAAGAAACTTACGTGTGAAATGAAACTTCATTGCCGTTTTTATACTTATTGTTGCACCCATAAGCACAGTAAGACACAACCATGTCCTCTTTAACAGAAAATTCACTTAGTTAATACGCGTAAATAACTTGATAATGCGCAAAACAGTCCACAGCACACGCGCTCGTTTTCACATTTCAAAGCCACAATCAGCTGATCATTTATCGGCGTCTCTCTCGAGATCTCGTCCTCATCACCTCTCTCTCTAGGCTCGGTCCATAGTATCAAGCGGAGAACACATACGCGCGATTGCGACCACGATGGCGATGGCGGTGGCGGCTGAACGCGTCCTAAGGAATCAAATGAACCCGCACATATATGTTCGCAGCGATCACCGCTATCGCCATCGCGATCGTGGTCGAGATCGCGCGCATGTGTTCTCCGCTTTATTAAGTCTATGAAATAAATAAAGATATGATATTGCGCATGTGGGAGGAGCCAAGCGGTCAGTTGGCGTACGTCACCTGGTGACGTTTCTTGGTGTGTACTTTATTGTTCCTCATTATTATGGCGTGCTTTGAGTAGTTATATCTTAAAAAAAAGTGTCTAAATTATTGATAAATATGCATTGTGAGGTGGCAAATTGTAAAATAAGCAATAATCCAAGTGATGGCAGCGGCATTAGCTGATAATCAAACAGAAAACGTTCAAAATGGGTTAAAGAGTGATCGCTCAAACGAAGAAAATTTTCCCACGTAAGTCTATCAAATGAGTTATAAAACCAAGTGGTTGATTTAATTATCTGCGGATGGACGAAGAAACAAAAGAAATCACCCTACGGCGTGGACAGTCCCGACACTGATAAAAGTTCGTCGTTTTATCCGAGCAGCAAACTTGCACGAGCACCCAGCACGTTCAAAATGGTTAAAATCAACCGTTGGCAAGATATTAAACGCCGACACCGGCAAGAAGGACGGTTTTTAGCCACACACCTCAGTTTTGACTGCTTTACCCGTACAGTTTTACCCGGGTGGGCAAAATTGCTAAAAAAGAACGCAGTCTGTTGTCTATTGGGGCCTATAAATTGGTAATGTTTAAACTCTAAGAGTAGGTAACAAATATGAAGGATATCGATCCTGTATGGTTCTGTATCAAAAAAGTACTTACCTATTAAACTAGTCATAAGGTGCGTTTTATTGGCGTCCTGCTACTTCCAGAAGTTTACTTCTAACCGTTTTATTGGTTATTTATTTATCTTCTCTTCCAACTTTTGCTACGCAGTTTGAACGTCGTAGAAAACGAAGCAGCACATAAAGGGGAGAATAAAGGCGCCAAAGACGGTTCTATTTTTAACAGTTTTGAAGTTTGAAGGTTATAATGAGGTTGTATCTTCCTTGTTTTTATGTCTTGCATACTTTATTTAATAATATTCTTTTGGCTTTCTTCCATTTTTAAATTTTTAAAAATATTTAAAATAGGTTATGTTTCACAAATGAGTGTGGAGCTCAGATCAACAAAGAAACATAGATAAATAACTCTGGAAGTCTGCGTGTAATATACATAACATTGTTTATATTTTGATCGGAACAACGATTTCATTAGTTCCCTTCTACAGGCAGTTGTCATTACGACAGATATGCTGTTGACAGTAGTTGTCATTTTCTTGTGCCGCCATATTTGTTTTTGTTTCAATAGCTATTTTTTATATTTATAAATAATATTTGTGTTGGTTTTGTAGTTTTATATTGTTCAAAAATGACTATTACTTGTTTAGTTTGTTTAAATTTCTACAAAAGGGGGGAATCCCGTTTGTTTCATGTAAGTATGTTTTTATACATAGACGTAGAATAGGGTTTTTGATTTAAGAATAAAGATAATTTTGTTCTTTGTACCTTAATTCCCTTTACGCTATCAAGTAAAAAACTTAAGAAGGCAACTATACAGATTTTAATATAATATTATGCTATCATCCCGTAGGTTACGTATGTTAAGATCATTTCAAACTTGAAGATATTTATGTGGCCATAAATGGAAAATAATTTTTTAAAAAATGTGCTTCTCCAAGTATTTTTACGGAAAGACCCGTTTCAGCTGCTTTATCATATCAAGGGTAAGTCATAGTTTTCAATTTCCAATGTGAAACCAAGTTGATTTACTACTATTTAAATAAATAAATAATAAATAAAAGACACCACAAATAATACGACCCCCTTTATCCCTGAAGACTCTGAAAGTCTTGTGCGGGAGGGGGCTACACATTTAGAGACAAGGGACACACACCCAATATCCGAGTATACTAGGATTAATTTCTTTGTCCGAAAAAATCCCAGTGCCACGGCCGGGAATCGAACCCGGGACTCCTGGCTGAGAGTCTAGTATCCTAGCCTCTCAACCAACCAGCCATATTTACTAGGATATACTATTTATCATAAGCAACAGTGTAACGAAGTGATTTTTCCCGTCCAGGAATATCTGTTTTTGCTTTAAGTATTACCGTCACTTGGGTACACTCTGCCGACGCTTGGTAGTATGTAAGTCCTGTTTTAGTTAAGTTAATATTGAGTTGTAAACAACCAGCTGGTAAACAAGCAGTTAAATAATTAATTGATTAATTTTCGACAATCCCCCGTATAATTAAAATCCGTGAATTATTATAAATAATAATGACCGAGTCGGAAACAAAAATCATTAGTTACTAAAACCGGTTAAAATATTAACCCGTGTCCATTTTAATCCGTTTCTTTTTGCATTATAATCTAAAAATTGCAAGCAATGCATTTCCGGTTAGTAAAACTCTGAGTCAATAGTATTAGTTACCTAATGCGCCCGACTTCCGTAAAGAACGTTGCGCGTACGAGTCCTGTGTTTCAAGTCAATCGGCCGTTTAATGCGCATTCTGCCTACGTCGTCAAAGTGCCTACGTCATTAAGGTGATAAAAAGCCAGCGACACGTGGCCTCCATCTCAGATTCATCAGATCGCTCAGCTCTCGCAGATCAATCCGACCTGAATCAACTTCAGCAATTAAACCGTCACCGTATTCACCGCGACTTCCGAATAAATTTCTTGAATTTGTTATTGGTAAGAATTAAGATTACACCGTGAGCCACTATTAACAGTCCGTCAGTTAAGTATAGATACTTAGAGTTCTTTTGTCCGGGATTATCGCTGTAGTTACTACTAAATCAAATCAGAGTTAATTAATAGTCCTTGATTGTGCAACGGCTGGCTAGATCTGCTCGTCGGGCGATCTAACAGGTCTCACTGCACAGAGGCTACCTGCAAACCTAGGTTACATAATAATAGTCCTTGATTGTGCAACGGCTGGCTAGATCTGCTCGTCGGGCGATCTAACAGGTCTCACTGCACAGAGGTTACCTGCCGACCTAGATTACATAACAAAAGTCATTGATAAATAACTCTCGGTTTGTGGCAGTAGTTCGCCGTATTTTTAAGAAAACATCAAGAATAGGCTCGAATATCTATAGCTAACCGATTGTCCGTATTACCGAAAATATATCCTGTTGGAAACCCTTCGTACTTGCCGGTTGAAATCTTCTAGACGCGAATATCAATATAAATTAGCCGCAACTCACCGCCGAAATAAAATCCTATCCGCGTGCCTTACAAATAGCTTTGATTATCAGCTGGCCCATTTATTTAAGTAAACGCTGTAAATAAATATTCGACTTCAAAGTCGCCACAATAGTATCTTGTGTTAATTGTTCTCTGTATATATATATTATTGAGAGACGAATAAGTACTTTGTTCTATCTACTTTAAACTTCCGAGTTAAAATTTCTGAGCTCACATAGCCGCCGAAAATTCCTGATTAACCCGTTTGAGTAGGGGTTGAAGTCCTTTAGACAGACCCCCAACTTACGACCCGCTGGCATTTTCCGTATCTTCAGCTGTTAGCTACCCCGGATTGCTTTCCCAAATAGGAAAGCCAAAAAGTGCTGTCCTTTGCACTTAAAAGTTAAAGTACTGGCGCCCGAGAAATCCGTTTAAAAGAGAAAATATCTACGTAAGTATACGTCGTAAGTAAACGCCGTTACAACAGTTGGGACCAAAAATTTCAAAATCAGCAAAAGTGTCAATGTTTTGCCAAAATTACTCTATCGAGCTTATCGCTATCCCTTCAAAAGAAATTTCCATACATTTGAATACTTCATTTGAATTATGTTCGATGTTGTTCGAATATTTATAGTTTCGGTGTTTTATCAGGGATGCTCATTATATTGTACGTTACAGTATATTGAAGGATATTATGCTCGTTAACTATAGTTTATAATTTATTGAATATCTGCATAAAATTTAACAAACATAATGTAGATAATGTAAATATGAATTTTTTTTTTCACAGGTCAGCGGATAATGGAGAATTGAGAGTGTTGGGGTCTTCGAATAAACTAATGGACTGTATGTTTTTCAAGTAACTTTATTCTGTATTTTTAATACTGGTTGACACACAATAGGTTGCTTTACACGTACAGCAGCGGTCATCTACCACTCCGATCAAGCTCGTCTTCTCAACTTACTGCCACAGTGCAGCCACCCTCGACCAGCGCCGAATGGCGCGTAATTTAAACAACTACATATCAATTGGGCCCAAACATACCGCCCGCCTTGAAAATACCAAGTATTTTAAATATAGCATACAGAACAATAACTAAATCTATAACTAAAGCTAACATAAATCATTTTTTTTTTTTTAAGGAAATCCGCTCACAAAGTCACAACAGACTATTTTCCTTTTGCACACATCACTGGTTAATCAGTCTCACTTGGCAAGACACAAACACGGTTTATTGCCCGCGTTAGCTCACCGCCACTAGACACCTTTACGTCAACCACACGCGTGATACCATCCTTTCCTGGGTGCAGTCTCACTACTCTTCCTAACGGCCACTTTAGGCTAGGAAGGTGGTCGGTTTTAACTAAAACTAAAGATCCAACCTTGATTAACTCCTGGGACCGGAACCTCTACTTTGTCCTCGTCTGTAATTCAGCCAGATACTCCTTGTTCCACCTCGACCAATAGTGTTGAACCATGGCCTTAACTCGTTGCCACCTATTCAAGCGTGTTTCCGGAATCGTCATAAAATTAAGCTCGGGTAGAGCCGTTAAGGTTTTCCCAATTAAAAAATGTGCCGGCGTCAAAGCCGAAAGGTCATCGGGATCTTCGGTTAGAGGACATAGGGGCCGGGAATTTAAGATACCCTCAATTTGGACCAACAATGTATCAAATTCTTCAAACGTAAGTGGGCTACTTACAATACGTTTGATGTGGTGCTTGGCACTTTTTATGCCAGCTTCCCATATACCCCCGAAACTAGGAGACCTCGCTGGGCTGAAATGCCATTTTATTCTTTCGAGGGCCAATTTATTTTCAATTGATTCCGAGTTTCGTTCTAAAAATTCTGAGATTTTGGAAAGCTCATTGTTCGCTCCCACAAAATTCAACCCATTGTCTGAATATATATTGGCAGGTTTACCCCTCCTGCTAGTAAATCTATTTAAAGCGCCAAGAAATGATTCGGTAGTCAGGTCGGATACTAGTTCAATGTGCACCGCTTTGGTACACATACAAATAAACAGACAAATGTATGCCTTTAGTAATTTAGCACCTCGCGTTCTCCTATCCTTCAACTGAAACGGACCTCCGTAGTCCACCCCCACATTATAAAATGGAGAATTATTATTTACTCTCACATCCGGAAGGTCACCCATAAGGTAAGTAGACTCGATAGGATTTGCCTTAGAACAAATCAAACAATTTCTTATTATTTTTTTACAAAACTTACGCCCTGATATAGGCCAATACGTCTCTCGAATTGAACATAATAAAGCTTGAGATCCACAATGTAATAAACGCTCGTGCTCACCTTTCAAAATAAGATTAGATAAAACATGATCCTTTGGCAGGATAAGAGGATATTTCTTGTCGTAGGATTGCTTGGAATTTCTTAGCCTACCCCCTACTCGCATTAAATCACCCTGCATAAATGGATTCAATGGCAAAATTTTGCTGTTTTTATGAATTAATTTCTTATTAAGTAAATCGTGATATTCCTGTATAAAGCATGCCTTCTGGCTTTCCCTTATTAATAATTTCAACGCGTCATTCAATTCCTTGGGTTGCAATGCCCCGACTTGTCTGGAATTTTTATTTTTTAGCTTTAAATTTGAAGTAAAACGTAGTACATATGCTAAGACACGTTGAATTTTATTTAATGATGAGTACCTCTCTACAATATTCAAAATATCATTCGCTGGGTTTGTAGTTACATTCGCTATTATTCGCTGCTCGAGAATATCTACGTCACATTCGGTTTCCTTTAAATCCCATTCCGAGTAGTCTACCTTAAAATACGTAGGTCCATTCCACCACAATTCAGAATTAATTAAAATATTGGTGGATGTACCACGCAATATTAAATCCGCAGGGTTCTCACTGGAATTGACATGGTACCAACTCTCCCGCTTGGTGAGGGTTTGAATCTCGCTTACTCGATTTCCGATAAATGTCTTCCATTTACTTGGAGAACCTCGGATCCTTGCCAAGGTGATCATCGAATCTGACCAATAGTAACACCTATCAAATTTTACTTCTAATGCGTTTATAACTTTATTACTCAAATTTGCCAACAATAATGCTCCACATAATTCCAAACGCGGTAAACTAAGTTGTTTTATTGGTGCGACCCGTGATTTGGCGCATATCAAATTCGACACAACTATACCCGCAGCTAATATACATCTAACATAGATAGCTGCCCCATATGCTCGCACACTTGCGTCACAGAAACCGTGAAATTCTATTCTAATAAATTCAGAGAACGCTGCTTGTCTTGGAATTTTAAATTCTGTAATAAGTTGCAAATTATTTTGGAACTCAAACCACTTATTTGCCAGATCTTGCGGTATTTCGTCGTTCCAATCTAATTTTAATTGCCAGAGCTCCTGAACTATTAACTTGGCCACTATTACTATTGGGCCTAATAAACCTAGCGGATCGTATAGCTGACAAATAACTGATAAAATATTTCTTTTTGTTACTTTATTCAGCTTATTGACATTAATTCTGTAACAAATGGAATCACTATTTGAATCCCAGTACACCCCAAGGGTTTTACTCTGTTCATTTTCTCCGATTTGTAGAACACTTACGTCTAACTCATTATTTATTTGAAATTTATTTAAAACTTCTTTATTATTGCATAGAAATTTTCTTAACTCAAAACCGGCACTTGATAAAATTCTAGAAACATCTGACTGGATAGCTAGTATCTCAGAAACCGTGTTTGCCCCGGTTAAAATGTCATCCATATAAAAGTCGCGTTTTATCACCTTACTGACATTTGGATACTCAGTTTCGTATATCTCGGCTAATTCAAATAAGCATCTTACTGCTAGGTACGGCGAGGAGGCGTGTCCATATACTACGCGATTTATTTCATAAATTTTTAATTCCTCACTCGGGTCGTTCCGCCAGAGAATTCTCTGATATTTAGTTTGGTTCGGATTAATTTTAATCTGTCTATACATTTTTGAGATATCTCCAGTCATTACATATTTATATTTGCGAAATCTAGTCAATATTGAGAAAATATCTTGCTGTATAGTAGGTCCTACACATTGTACCTCATTTAATGACAGCCCTGTACTAGTTTTACTAGATGAATCAAAAACTACTCGACACTTTGTTGTCAAACTGTCCTTTTTTATCACCGCATGGTGCGGCATAAAATATCCCTGGGATACGTCAATATTTTCGCGATTTTTAATTTCCCGCATATGATCCAAATTCATATATTCCGACATGAAGGCAATGTAATCTAATTTTAATTCCGAGTCTTTACTCAATTTTCTCTCCGTTGCTTTGAATCTGCGTAGAGTACTATCATACGAATTCCCTAAATTCATTAAATCGCCTTTAAATGGGATGTCCACAATAAAATGACCTAAGCTGTCTCTTTTTGTCGTATTTCTGGAGATGGTTTCACAATATTTTTCCTCTTCACTTAACAAGGAACCTTTATTATTTACTTCCTCTACATTCCAAAATTTTTCTATTTTGTCATCTAATGACTCTGGATTTTCTCTATTGATATTTAAACAGCTGACTGATGCACTATTGAAATTTGCATTTATTTGCAAGTTTCCCGCGACTACCCAACCAAATTGCGTGTTCTGTAAAATGGGTAAATTGGATCCAAGATATTGTTGGCCTGAACACAAAATTTCCCAAAAAACACTTGATCCTAACAAAATATCTATTTTTGCGGATACATTAAACATGGGGTCCGCCAACTGCAAATTATCCGCCAAATTTAATATATTTTTTTCAAATGACATAACTGGCAAATATTCAGTTATTTTAGGCAGTACCAAGCATTTTATTTCCATGCTAAAATTATTATAGCATGATGCTATTGAAATATTAACCTGCTGGTTAATGTTAGTCAAAATTTGCCCGACACCTTTGACCACGTGGTTTATTTTCGTTGGGCGTAAATTTAGCTGTTTACACAACCTCTCAGACAGAAAATGGCTCTGAGACGCACTGTCTAACAGAGCTCTACAAGTAACAATATTTATTCCATTTTTTATTTTAATCAGTGCGGTAGACAACAAAACTTGCGAATTATTCCCAGAAAAGTTAGAAACCGAATGTCTTATTATTTCATTATTAGTACCTGTCTCAACCACTCGCGTATTCAGATTTACACTCGCTTCGGCGCTTTGGCCAGCTGATTGCGCTGGCATTTGTTGACTTACACTTATTTCGCCAACGGTTGAATTTCGCTTATCCGCACTCGACTCATTATTCTTTGCATAACTGTTGGAATGCAACAAACTATTATGAGATTTATTACATTTTGCACACCTTGCCGCTTTACATTTCCATGACGGATGCGATGGTCTTAAGCAGTTAAGACACAATTTTAATTTTTTAATTTTATTTATTCTATTATTTGAGTCTAATCCCAGAAACTCATCACATTTATATATTGAATGATTTTTATTGCAACAGTAACATGCATAATTTTTATTATTTTCAGTGTTTGTCGACGCAAAGCTGTTACTAGACTGAAATTTTTTATAGTTATTTTGATAATTTGACTTATTTCTATTCTCAGGCTTTTCATTTTTATTTTCTGTTTTTGTTAACTCTAATTTTTCTAACATTTCACATTTAAATTTTAAATATTCATTCAAATCTTCCATAGTGGGTAACTCCCCCTTATATTTATAGGCTTCCCAGTCTCTCCTGGTTACTAAATCAAATTTATTAGACATTATGTAAATTATTAATCTATCCCACGACTCAGTTTTTTCACCCAAACTCTTTAATGCGCGAAGATGTTTACTTACATTGTCAAATACCTTCCTGAGTTCGATATGTGACTCTTTATTTATGCAAGGCTGTTCAAATATTGCCCGAATATGATTATAAATTATTAATTTCTTATTTTCATACCGCTCAACTAAGAATTCCCAAGCAACTTCAAAATTTGCTGATGACACCTCTATTGATTTGATAATTTCCTTGACATTATCTGCCAACGATGTTTTTAGGTAATAAAAACGCTGAATTCCTGCTAATGAGGGATCCTTAATTACTAGGGCTGTAAACGAGTCTCTGAACTCCAACCAATTGCAATATTCCCCATCAAACGTGGGTAATTTAATAGGAGGTAATTTTACTAAAGTATGCGATGGCGTCGCATTATTTGACCTGAGACTTGCTTCTCTTTCTAAACTTCTCGCACTGACCACCGAACCATTTCCCTCATTTTCTTGTTTATAATATTCTGTTATTATTGACTTTATGCTCCCTACTAACTCAAAATAAGACGTTTCAAATTTATCTCTCTCGTCCTCATCTGTGTCAGATGGGCCGATATTTTCTATTTGGGTTTGTACTTCCTCAAATTCGTCTAATATGGGTTCAATTTTGTTAAGCCTAAGCTCCAAATTATTGACTAACCTACTTTCTAACTTATTTATATTAATTGTAGCCATATAATTTTGTAAACGCGTCATTTTTTATTTAACCTGACCTCGTTTTACAATTAAACCCTGAATCTTTGTTTCAGACATTGTTAATCACAAATAAAAAGGGCCGTTTATTGAAATTAGGAAATATTCCGTTAAATATATTGAAATTTATTGACTTACTGGGATCAATGGTGGGATAGGGCTCGACCTTAATATCTGGGCTTGCGTCTTGTTGCCGTACGGTTTGCGCTTTGAATCTTCCGTCTCGCTTCAGCACCTACTTCCTGTGCCTACTCCTATAATGGACTGATCCAATTCTTCCAACCACTTGTTACTTTATTGATAACAAGGTTAATTCTCTAACAACTGCATCCAATCCTGGGCGATGGACCAATGTTGGGGTCTTCGAATAAACTAATGGACTGTATGTTTTTCAAGTAACTTTATTCCATAGACATAGGATATATAGACACCAATACACCATATGAATCTAACTCAGATTACGTCCGGAAGACCTGCAACATGCCGTTTTCGGTTCATCTCTTTTCATACCATTTGCAGCGTATTTACCTATCTCTCTCTCGTTTTCAGGCTGTCGCACTTGCGCAGAAAAATTGTAACGTGTGTCTGCGTGAACGCATTGGCCATCATAACATTACCAGTTCATTATTCATTGTGATTGTGTATCGTGGTAGAGTTTATTGTAATTTTCGTTATGACTCGGTGTTGTGTTTGTGATGCGACATATAAAAATAATAGCAATTTAACGTTCCATGCGTAAGTAACATTTCTTTAAATTATAAAATAGTACAGGTAGGCAGATAAATAATAAATACACGTGTGGCACCAATCTAACCTACAATTCGTTACCACTAGTTTACGTGTTTTCGATTTTTTTGATAGGTACAATTTAAGCAATGGATTAAATTAAATATTTTAATCTATGACATTAACACTTAACGAATTGAATCATTTTAGGTTTCCTGCAGATCTGGAACTTCGTAGATCATGGATGAAAGCATGCTATATAGATGATACTGAATTTAAACGATCCCTAAAAGTATGCTCTAACCATTTTCTTGTAAGTGATTATGACTCCACTATGTGGCCCACAAGGAGACTCCTCAACACTGCTGTTCCTTCACTGAGTGTCCAATACCCAAAAATGCAAATACGGAAAAGGAAAGCATTGCCTCAAGAAATGTATTTATCTGGTCCAGAGAGTAAGTAATTTTAACCTCTTATTAGATTCCCACTATAGCAGCATTATAAATCACATGCCTATTATAGCTCTGAAATGGTTAACTAATAATGTTATGAATATTGTAGAAAAGCACAGGATTACAATTCCACAACCTATATCTTCGACGGACTTGTTGGAAACATCAACAACACAGGTTTCTGATGAAGCGATACCTCCAAATATCGAGCAAGCAACAGGTATTATTACTTAAACTGTAAAGCTTATTGATTCAATATATTATCCAATTTCTAATGAAATCTATACATTTTATTAAATATATACCTTCTTTATTACAGAAGTTCAAGGGTCCACAATTTTACAAGGTATAACGCCATTAGACTTGTTGGAAGCAGGACCATCAAAGCATTTTTTGGAGGAAGCACCTCAGAATATCCAGCAAGGTACAGTTCTGTTTATTTTTCATCTCATTTAAAACATAGGGGTTATATACTATTATTTTTCGTGCAACAATTCAGTTTTTTTATTTATTACCTTGTAATTGTGTTTTAGATCCAATATCTACAACAATCGTTCAAAAAACCCCTCAAAAACAAATTGTACGGGATGCTCGTTATGTAGGAGATTTGACACCACAACACTTTGGTACACCAAGGAAGGCGAGGCGTCATTTTGGATGATGGAGATGAAAATTCCATACTGAATGTTATCCAAAATGAGCATGATTATCTTGAAAATATGGTGAAAATGTCAAATTATATAGATAATGTTGTAGAATACATAGGGGGTTTTGTGGTTCGGCGGGTAAAGGAAAAAATTACATGTGACATTTGTCAAAAGCAAGTGATTGCAGGTGAGGAGGAGAGCAAGTCAGTTTTGTTACGCACAAAGCAGCGTGGAGGTTTATATGTTCCCAGTGAGAACGTTACAAATATATGCCTTAGTTTAGAAAGAATTTTTCGTGAAAATAAATGTATTCTCCGTACAAAGAGGAATATAGTAAATATATTATTTCATAAATTATTAAGGGGGCAAAATAATTTTTTTGATAACATAATTATGCTGAACCACATTAAAGGTCAGGATATTTTGGAAGACCATAGGTTTCAACTAATTAAATTAATTACAAAAGTCTACTTAAGTGTAAGGCTACATTATGAAGGACGACTAATGTCTGAGAAAAGTGGCCCAAATATAAGACAGAAATACACTCACTTGATTTTGTATAAAAACCAGTAACAGACTAAATAAGTATATTTTTTTTAAATCGGCATTAAAGTACCTCAAAATCAAATCGTCATTAAAGTGATAGAAATAGTCATTAAAGTAATGCATTATTGTATGATTTTTGTAGTTGGAGGAGAGGTGACAGATAAACGTAAACATTAATTTTTTATTGCTTGTGATAATAATTGTCTTGTAATAAAAGGTAAATAAATACAGTTTTTTAAATTTAGTATTGTATTGTCACTATTATAATTGCTAAAAATAATAGTTCTTTACAAAAAATTATTCCGATTTGACATTCAAAAATAATGATGACATTTCCTAATGTCACATAAAATTTTAAAATAATTATGACATTTCTTAACGTCACTGAATATTATTTAAAAAACAGACTTAAAGTCTGTCTGATGAGAGATTGCAGTGGTGGAAGGGACGACAAAAACGCGCGCTTTGATCTTATAGGTTACAGAGTCGGGTAGGTTTACAACGGCGTTTACAAATACGAGTTGACAGGATATTGAAGTTTGAGTGTATCGACTGTCAAACTTGTGACTATTAAGTAATAAACGTGTATTATTCTAAATTTAACATTACGAATTATCAATTACAAATAATATAAAAGGTATCGTAGTATTTCCTTCAACTTTTAGCAAATAGATGAATAATATATCCAATAGGAGCCCCTCAACAATGGTGCAGCACGTACAAGTTGAGACTTAAACTGCGGCAGTTAAAATAATTTGAATTTCATTGCCACGCTTTATAAAAGTTTTGATAGCTGAGTAAACCGCTCTCCGCCCAAGCCACGCCCACCACTGCAATCTCTCATCAGACAGAGTATAATTAATCTTAATTTTAGAGTTTCTGGATTTTAAAAAAAATTTAATGTGCACCTCAGCATTAAAATTCCTTTTTATCACTCATGTGGATTACTTGCCTCGACCTTACGGGCCTCGGCGGCAACTAAGCTCCACATTCATGATAAAAAGATGAACTTTAATGCCTTGATACATAAATAACTATTAATGTATGCCAGTATTATTGTTTTTACTACATATGTACAAAATGCATGTTCTCTTGTATTAATTTATTGTTAATATTACTTTTACATTAAACCAATAAAATAACTGTTATAATTATATTTTTTCAATTGCCCCTCAAAACTTGAAAGAAGCATGTTGAAGTGCCTTAAAATATCCTTTGAACATATTGATGGCATGTCTGATATTAAATGAAAAAAATGGAAAGGAATGAACGACCGGGTCAGAGAATCAAACACCGTTGTGCCAGATGCTTGAGCCCATAAGCAAAACCTTAGACTAGACTCATAGTACTCGGAGTCTCCGGACACCCATCATATATAATACCAATTACTAATATACCTTTATTTTGGAGATAATGCCAACGCTAAAAACATACAGTAGATCAGATCGATAGTGTAGTATTAGGCAAACTTCAACAGTTTGCCCCAAAAAAAACACTATATACCTTGAATCATTTTTATTATTTCTTTACTTTTTTAACGTTGGCATTATCCCCAAAATAAGGGTATATGAATATATAATATTTGCCACAAAAAAAACTTAAGGCTGCATCGAAGAGCAGTATGACATTGAGATATAAGAGTTTATGTTGCTTATATTGTTAGATTTTTCTCTTTTTATAGAAGATTTTGTACACGGTAACATTTATTTGTTATTAAATGTTTATTTTCTATGTTCTTTTTTTTAAAGAGGTCCGAAAATGTTTATCGCCTCGGGCTCGAAAATTCTTTGATCCGCCCCTGTTATAACATTGTGGCAAATCCGTTCCATGTAATAAATTTGTATTTCTCCCACTTTGATCGTCGAGACAAGAGAGAGAGATAACGCTAGCCTGAGGTAATAATAGTAGAAAGAGATCAGCATAATAAATATGTCTTGGATATGTCTCGGATACTACTAAGCACTGTCACTTAGTCTATATATCCTATGTCTATGCTTTATTCTGTATTTTTAATACTGGTTGACACACAATAGGTTGCTTTACACGTACAGCAGCGGTCATCTACCACTCCGATCAAGCTCGTCTTCTCAACTTACTGCCACAGTGCAGCCACCCTCGACCAGCGCCGAATGGCGCGTAATTTAAACAACTACATATCAATTGGGCCCAAACAGAGAGAATAGGCACTTCAGCAACGGAGACTGCATTTTACTGGACGACTGGCCCGCGGCTCATCCTGGAAGCCTGCGAATCCAGTAAAAGCACTTGTGGGACGTGTTACGTACAATTTTTTTTAACGGGCACAGTATTGTACCTTTAAAGTGCTACTTTCTGGTTGGTTTTAAAAAAGATTATTAAATGCCTATGACGTTAAATTTGAATAAGCAGTTCGCCTTATTGTGTTACTAAAAACTTGTTTAAATTTTGGTACTACTAGGTAGATTAAATAAATGTCGAACTTCAAATTGTGTTTTATTTATTCCAGTAATTTTGTATACCAATTATACTTTTACATAACGTATTGAGTCAAGATATTTTACCTTTGATTTATTGAAATTAATTCATCAAAATAAGTCTATTTTTTATATTTTTAACCCTTTTATATGTATACGCCTCTGACTGTAGTACTCAGTCAAAACATTACCACTTTGGTTTTAAGGTTATCCTCCTTACACACACGGCCATTGTGTTTTATACGGCTTTATTTATCTATGTTTCTTTGTTGATCTGAGGTGTGGAGGATCCAGCTCTACCAGTCGTTTTATTGCAACGTTCTACTTATGCAACTGAGAAGAGACCAATAAAACACGCCTATAATTGTTTTACAGGAAAAAAATCGATTGTCAATAATAACTTCTTTTTTGCAGTTCTGCCACAATTTAATATTTTTATTTTTTTGTTAGTTTTAATATGCCATTATGTTAAATATTGTCATGTAATTAATTGTAAATATTAAATATAAATCCACAAAATCCTTTTTCTTTTATTGTAGAAAATACTTAAAATAGAGACATAAAAACAATTAAAAAATTATAGAAACATTCAATAACGTTATATTATCTACATAAGCTAATAGTGCAGGCGAGTTAGACGCAAATCATTCAAAATTTCCGGGTATGTTTAGGAAGCATAAGATCTTCACTTTCCGATAGGTAAAAATGTAAATACATCAATTTGTACATCTCAAAAATATGTGGCTAGAGAAAAATTGCTTAGGACATTTTTTGTAGAGCATTAATTTCCCTATAGAGGCCTTGACGGCATGCCTGCACAGTCCATCGTTCAGAAGTGATTATAATTAATCCAAACATATTCGTGGCTGAATGGGCAATGCACAAAGCCAACCAAAGGGGGGAAAAAAAAATTAAAAAAAAAGTAATTAATCAAAATCATAAATAAACTTCATAAAAGATTTTTTTTTATTTCATGAAATTAATAAAATTGTGAATTAATGATTTAAGAAAAAAAATACTCGTAAAATTGAATAAGGTTCAAATCGCGATGTGTCTCGAATCGTAGCTCATCTGCGCAGGTGGCCATTACGCATGCGCGATAGGTAGGTAACAGCTAATTAACGCGAGAGATTTTGATTAATTATCACACCTGAACGGTGCACTGTACGGGTATGTCGTCACGGACTTTTTTGTAGGAAATTTCGAGCTCTACAAAAAATGTTCTAAGCAATTTTCCTCTATCTAGCTTCATTTTGGCAGCGTTTCAAGTTAAAGACCGGAAAACATACTTTCTGCAACTTCAATTAACAATAATTCGAAAACGCCACAAATTTAAGATGTATAAATTGAACCTAATCATATTTACATTTTTACCTATCGGAAAGTGAAGATCCTATGCTTCCTAAACATACACTCAGGTTTAAAATCCCTAACTCGCGTAGTCTATATAATCATGATACAATAAACATTAGGCATTTTGTAACGATTTAAGTTGTAATTTGTTACAACAGATAATAATTTCTATTTTGCGTATTAAAATACGATTCCTCAATACTGGATAACCCTGTATGCGTACATGATCGGTATGTGGTAGGAAAAAATGCAACAAAAACGCCACCGCGGCCGAACGTTGTGAACGAAACACATTTCAGGCTAGTTAAAGGATCTTTCGCATTTCGAATCTCATCGGGGTAAGTTGCGTGTTCTTGTAATTTCTTAAATATCGGTATTATAATATTCGCTTTTGATTTTTGCTTTAGTTAATAATAATTTGTCAGAATAATTACCGTATTTACTATTATTTCCATATTTTGGATTTATTTCCTTTCCTTATTACCTAATAACACGGGTTTTAAACACGTGGGTGGGTATTCCCATTTCCGTTGTATCGTATCTAAATTAGATTTTGGTGGTGCAATTATTATTAAATTGACCGTTATACAATATTTAAATTGTATAAATTATCGCTGTAAGTGAAACTTACAGATTATCGTATTTCGTGCATAGAACCATTTCTGTGTGGATTTTTATTGTTATTAGGTTCTACTATGATTCATATGAGCTGGAAAAAAGGAGATTAAACAGTTTTGGTATAGTAAGGAAGTCCATCTGAGACTTGGGTTTTTTGCCAAATTTATTTACTGTCCAGAGCTAAAGATTTCTGTCCAGGAGCTTCCAAAGCAAACGAGGTAAGTGATCTATAGTATTTTTTTATTCTCTTTGAATTAATCAATTTGTAGTACATTGATCACTTGCTTCGGATGTGACAGAGGTTCGATTTTCTGGTTTCCTTTTTTCTTTCATCATATTCACGCAATATCAATTTTATTATTGACAGATTATTATTATTAGTAAATTCCTAAATTGTCGTGTAAATTACAAGAGTGCATAATTACCTTGAGCTTCAGTATTTTCCGCCATTTTAAATTAGGCATAAATTCAATCAATTTTTTCTTTTTTCGTCGAAAAGCGAAAGACCTGGCTATTTTAATTATCGATTGTGTCATATATTAGTTTTTGCTATTTTTTTATCGTTCAAATATTAATAAAAGATTAATTTGAAATCTTTATTTGTTTTAACATTCAGAATTTAGCTCCATATTATTATTCTTACTAATTATTTTGTTATTAATATTAAATATCTAAATTTTTACAATTATTACTTCATTAACGTTCCTAAATTTTTATTGTTCGATAATCTGACATTAAATTATAGTCCTTGGAAAAAATTACAGGTTTTTAACCTATAGGATAAATTAAATCAAGTTAGATTATTTGTTAATGAACTGATAGCGAAATTTTGCCACCTTACTAAATTTTTGCATTCAAATTGTAGTATTATTTTGTTAATAATTCATTTTTAGTAATTGGTGTCAGATACCATATCCTTACGTAATTTTAGTCATTTTACAAATTCTAATATTTTGTTGTGTCATTTTGACAATTTTTTATAGTAATATTAAGAACTATTAATTTTGTGAATTGGAGTAATTTAACTATATTGCCTAAACTTTGTAATTTTTCATCTACCCCTAGTTGAAAAAATTTTCAACCTAGTGTTAATTTCTCTGTTCCTTTTCTCAACTGTTCTGTATTTATTTCATGACATCTGGCTTTCTGGAAATTTAACTCACTGGAAATCTGTACCGAGTTAACAACAACTGAAGTAAGGAGATATTGGGTGTTCCCGAAAAGTCACAAATTGGTTGGAACCTGGACACTCTGGATTGAGCAGGAGTGTGGAGACAGGATCTCACAACCTTTTCATCACCTCGAGTACTCGTAGGATTCATCGAACTCAGGAGAACCCCTTCCGTCTCACTTCATTCCGTCGAGTAAGCCTTTACAACAGAACAGACAGACAGAGAAATTTGTTAAGTCATAAATGTTATTCAAATTTTTTGTTCCCATTTTCAATATTTCAAGTATATTTGTTCAACTTGTATTTGTACAGGATTTGTAAAATTAAACTTGTTAAATCTAAACTTTCTTTCTTTCTAATTTATGTGTAGTAAATACCTAATTGTGTTTTGATTAAACTTTTGTGTATTTAGTAAAAAATACTCTGGCGCCCATCTATTGCTTTTAATATAATCTCAGTATTTAAAACAAGGTTTCACCGAATTCACTACCTCGCTGTAGCGAGCTGGAGCTAATTGTTAAGTTGCACTTTGAATTGGGCCAATAAAATTCGAAGTGTCGCTGCAATTTACGATAATTGGAGCGGGTAATATATCCTGGTACATTGCGGTAATCGGCTGTTTTATGTCAATACATCTACCGAGCTAAGAATTACCGAACGCAAAATTTCAAATGTAACCTAAAGCATCACTTGACTAATTAATAAATAATTGAAAATTGAATTACTTTTTTATTTTATGCTTATTCATAAGTCCATACTGCTCGCCATGTCAAAATGGTAAGTAAAAAAACATTTATATGTATTGCATATTTAGGTATACCTACTTACTTAAGTAATTTATGTTGGCTATTTTCATAGACCAACCTTTGGTTATGTCAGGAGTTTTGAGTTTGAGCCAGGCAGCGGGTGGGCAATCAACAACACAGCACGTTCCTTAAAATTAACTTTACTGATTGGTTAAAAGGCACAAGTCTAATAACAGAAGATATACAATACAGCAACTCTTGAATATAAAAATATATCAATATCTTTTATAAAGCAACTAGCAAGTAGCAACACGTCACGTCTCACTCGCCATCCACTTCTCACTCTTACCAACTCTCTCGCACAAAAAGTCACTAAATTAACTTTAAACAAATTTCTAACATCCGGTCATTCCTGACCTTGGTTTGACCTCAGACCAAATCTTCATATCTCCCAGGCCTCCTCACATTCCGTTTCGGCCGTCCTCCACTTAGCATATCGTCTTTGGTTGCACTTTCACTTTGTCCTGGTTTCCACTCTTTATCATTTTCGTCACTTTCTGGTTCTGTGTCTGTCTCTGGTATTTTTGTCTCTTTATCTTCTGTAATCACATATTCTTCATCATTCTCTGTATTTTCTGGGTCATAATCAGTATCGTCATCTTCATGATTTTTATAGATTTTCATCTGTGATACATGTGAAGTGGTTGTAAAAATCTTACCTCCGTCCTCTTTGTTTAGCATTTCTAAACGATAGCAATCACTTGGCAATATTTCTATTACCACCAGAGGTCCTCTGTATTTTACTTGCGTTCTGGTAGGTTCTCCAGTGTGGGTCGGATTTCTTTTAATAGCAACTATATCTCCTATTTCATACTTAACTCCTTCGAAATGTGTCTTATCGTAGTAAGATCTAGATTTCTTTTGAGATTTTATGACATTGCTTCTGGCTTTTTCTCTTATTTCATCGGTTGATTGAATATCTGCTTCTCGGTTGGCATGATTTACCATAATGGCATCTTCGTAAGTAGGGGTATATCCATAAAGACATTCGAACGGGTTGCAACCTAACGTTTTATTACTTGCTGTGTTTATTTTTCGTTCTACTTTGTAAAAGGTTTTGTCCCATTGCTCATCATCAAAGTCAAAAGAGGTCACTATTACTGGGATAATAGATTTCATTCGGTTTTCAGCCATACCATTGGCTTGAGGATAATGGCTCGCTATAGTCTTGTGTTGTATATCAAACTTCTTGCAAAACTCTGTGAAATTATGACCAGTAAAAGCTGTACCTTGATTGCTTACTATAATTCTTGGAGCACCATATTGATTTATAAATTCTTCCATCTTCTGGCTAGTCTCAATACTTTTTGTAGACTTCACTGGATATAATCTAACAAAACGACTATATGCATCAACGATTACCAGTTTGGTTCCCTTTGGTACTCTTCGGAAACGGTCCTAAGTGGTCAACATGGAACTTAATCATAGGCCTCTCGGGTAGTCTTGGTGAATGTAATTTTCCCCCTGGTACCTTTGCTAGAAGGCACTCAAAACAACCTCTGATATGCTGTCTTATATAAGCGTAGCCCTCGAAACCAAAATTTCTTTAAAATATGAGTAACTGTCCTGTCTTGCGACCAATGGCCCATTTGGTCATGATACTTAATAACTGTGGCTTTCCTCATTGAGTCTGGTATAACGTACAGCCACCGTTCTTCATCATTCACCTTTACTTTCTTATATAACCTTCCTCTATCAATCTCATAATTTTGGACTAGGCTCATTTCTTCCTTATCTCTTTCATATTCTTTTTTCTTCAATATATCAATCAAGTTGCTTAATTTTTTGTCGCTTCTTTGAATCATGATGATTCGTTCATCTTCCGGGATTACTAAAAATATGTTAAGCCTTTTCTCATAAAGCTCATCGATAGTTTCACTCTTACTCGGGTCCTCGGTTGCGGCTCTACTCAGGCAGTCTACATGTGACATCTTATCTCCGGGGCGGTATTTAATTTCCATATCATATTCTGCTAATATTGAATACCAACGGGCTATCTGAGGTTGAACTGTCTTCTTGGCGTTCAAATACACCAGTGCTTGACAATCACTTACCACAGTAAATTTTATACCTAGTAGCAGATGTCTTATAGGCGTTTCACACTCCATAGAATGGCTAATAATTCAAGCTTCGAAGAATGGTATTTTTGTTCAGCGTCATTCGTCTTTTTGGAAACACAATATACCAAGTGTAGTTTTTGATCCACACCTTCTTGAAGTAACATACCAGCTATTCCATGTACTGAGGCATCACAGTGTAATTCAGTCCTCGCCTTTGGATTATACAACTGTAGGGTAGGGCTCTCTTGAAGCATCGATTTTAATTTCTGAAAAGCATACTCTTGGTCTTTAGTCCACTTGTACTCCCGTCCAGCTTTGGTAAGATCTGTCAGGGGTTTGGCAGTTAAAGAATACTTCTCCACGAATCGTCTAAAGAAACCTGTCAGTCCAAGAAATCGTTTCAGTTCGTGCTTGTTCCTCGGAGTAGTGAATTCCTCAATGGCTCTCAACTTATGGACACTCGGCTGCAGACCTTCTCCACTTAATCTAAAACCAAGATTATTTACACAGCTTTGACCAAAAATACATTTCGATACATTTAGCGTTAGATTTGCTTCTCTTAGGGCTTGAAATACTAAAATTAGTCTTTTTAACATGTCGTGAAAGTCTTTTGCAGGCACTAGAATATCGTCAAGGTACCAAATTATTGTTTTGTCACGTAAATGTCCGAACACTAATGACATCAACTTAGAGAACTCGTATGGTGCATTAACTAAGAAAACTAAGTCTTTCAAATTCTGCAGTCTCATCTGGGGTAATGAAGGCCGTTTTACCCTTTGACTCCTCGCTTAATGGCACTTGTAAATAACCCGACATCAAATCAAGCGTACAAAACAGTTTACAACCCGATAGAGTTTCTAAACAATCATCTTTGTTGGGTATGGGAAAGTTATTCTTAACAGTTTGATTATTCAGTCTTCTAAAATCGACCACTAGTCTTTTCTCACCCGAACTTTTTGGTACAAGTAGCACTGGCGAAGCATATGGAGATTTTGTATCTCTAACAATTCCGCACTCGCGCCATTCTCGCACGATATCTCGTATTGTCTCTCTGTCTTTTTGAGTGGTACGAATGGTACGATATGGTTTGGCACGAACCGGTACCCCTGTATCTTTTATTTCAACTTCCATCAAATTTGTACACCCTATTTCTCTAATGTTAGTCGCAAGCACATCCCGGTAATTATTCAATAGTCGCAATAGTTCATTACATTCGCCAGATTTTAAGTCTTTATCTAAATTTACTTTATCCATTGTAATAGGATTTGGTTTTTGTTCACTTTCTTCATCGCAGTTTGCTTCCCTAAATTCCCCTAATTTCTGCCACTTATTTAAGTTGATATCATCTCTGGAAATATTCATCACCGGCAGCCATCTTTCGTGATTGTTACCTTGCACTTGAATAAAATTGATTTTGTTTTTCAGTAGCGTAACAGGGTTTTCCACTATAATAGTCTGCTTGCTGGGTTTATTATTCCACTCTAGGTTACAAAACGGAGGTTCATCTTCTTGTCCGAAGTATAATGAGTTTCCTATTTTTACATAAGCAATCGTTGGAATATCCGTGAAACTTCTTCCTAGTAGGACATCCGTTGGCTGGACTAGATCTGGTACCACTAAAGCCATCACATCAGCTTCGACATTGTCAATCTTTACTTTTAGTTTTGTTTGCCATCTGCAAATGGTTGAGCCCTCGCCAAATCCATATAACTTTTCATTGGTTGGTTCACACATTAGCTTAGTTTCTCTAACAATTTCCTCTTTAATAGTGCAAACCGCACTTCCTGGGTCTATTAAGGCTGTGCATGCCAGTGTTGATGTTCCTTCTTCTTGACACTACATCCAGAATTCGATAGCTCTCTGGTTCTTGATAAATATACTTAAAGCTGGTAGCGGCTATGTTCAAGTGATACAAAATACATAAAAAACTCGTAACAAATTATATTTCTCTAATAATAATACATTCTCTTTTTGACAAAAATTATCAACAACTTTTTTATTTTTTAAAACTATGACAACGGTGTTTGAAAACCAAACATACTCCCCCTCGTTGAAATCTCGCTTTTCAACTACTTATTCTAATGGCAAAACACATAGCTTAGTTATAGGACGTTTATAAGTTCCCGATTTAGTCTTAATTTCGACAATCCGCACTCGACCATCGCTTCCAGGAATTATTTTAACAACTCTAGCTAAAGGCCACTGCAATGGTAGAGTGTTATCTTCTTTGAGAAGAACTAGCGAATTCTCAGAAATATTTGGATAATCTTTAAACCATTTTGGACGATTTTGCAATTGATTCAAATATTCTATATGCCAACGCTTCCAAAATTGCTGTTGTAGCTTCGTACATTGCTGCCAGAATGAAAGACGGTTTATCGGCGTTGTTATAAGATCTCGTTCGGGGTAACTAGTAAGCGGGGCGTGAATCAGAAAATGACCAGGACTTAAATAATTTAGATCATTGGGATCGTTGGAAAGTTGACAAAGTGGTCTCGAATTAAGTATGGCTTCTATTTGCGTAAACACCGTAGACAACTCTTCGTAAGTTAAAAGCAAATTCCCTATCACACGCTTGACGTGATATTTGGCTGATTTGATTCCTGCTTCCCATATACCGCCCCAATGAGGGCTATGAGGAGGAATAAGCTTCCAAGTTATACCTTGATTGGCGGTAAGGTCACTCAGGTTGTCTTTAGTATTGACATGCAACCACTGTGTTAGCTCTTGTATTTCACTCACTCGATTTGCGACGAAAGTATTCCATCGCGATGGTGATGATTTTATCCAATGTAGCACTATTGTTGAGTCAGTCCACAGATATACGTTTGAAAATGTAATATTGAAAATATTAATAATACGGTGTGTCAATCGTGACATGAGGAGGCCACCACACAATTCTAAACGTGGTAGTGTAACTGTCTTAAGAGGTGCTACTCTAGTTTTTGAACATACTAGCCTTATACTAACTGTTTTGTTTAAGTAAAGAACCTTAAAATATATACATGTGCCGTACGCCTTCATAGACGCGTCAGAAAATGCATGCAATTCAACAGATTCTATTGAATCATTGGTGAATAACCATCTAGGTATATTTATGTTATTCATTTGTAGAATACTTTTTTCGAAACTTAGCCACTGTTGTAGAATTGTTGGAGGCAAGGCCTCATCCCAGTTGAGTTTTTCAGACCAAATTTGTTGAAGTAAGAGTTTGCCTTGAACTACAATTGGTTCTATAATTCCCAAAGGATCAAATATTTTTCCTATAAAAGACAAGACGTTGCGTTTTGTACAATTAGTAATGGAAATGTTTTGTGGCGAGCTAAATTTAAAATTATCTAAAGTAGGACTCCAACTGAGTCCCAAGGTTTTGACTGATAAGTCGCTGTCAGTAATTTTTACATCTGTGCCATCTGTTGATTCAGATGTGACATCAGATATGACTGAATACTTATTAGAAAACCACTTGTGTAATTTGAATCCTGCAAGAGACAGTAAGTTTCTTAACTGAGTCTTGAGTTCAGAGATTCCAATGATAGTATCGGACCCAGCCAATATATCATCGACGTATGTGGTATAAAGTAATGCAGTTGCGGCTAGTGGATAATTAGCTGCTTCATCGTGAGCCAATTTCACTAGACAATGTGTTGCTAGATAGGGAGCTGCACTAGTTCCATAGGTGACTGTCACCAAGCTTATGCATTTTATTGGATCGTTTATGTTATCCCGCCATAATATGCGTTGTAATTCTGTATCTGGATTAGCTACTCGTATACCTCGATACATTTTTTGTATATCTGCAGTTAAAACATACCGGTGTGTTCTAAAACGGCAGAGTATGTCGAACAATTCTGGTTGGACTGTTGCTCCTGTAAGTAATATGTCATTTAAAGAATATCCACTAGTGGTTTTTGACGAAGCATCGAAGACCACTCGTAGTTTTGTTGTAAGACTAGACTCCTTTATCACTGGGTGATGAGGCAAGAAGTAGCCATCGGAATTATCATTTTTAATTAATGTTAAATCCAATTCGTTATATTCTGCATGGCCAAGATCAATATATTCATGAATGAACTTTTTGTAGTCTGTGTACAATTGTTCATCTTTCATTAGACGTCTTTCAAGCGAATAATATCTGCGTAGTGCCATATTAAAAGAGCCGCCTAATAGTGAACGCCCAGCTTCATGAATAAAAGCTAAACGTACTGTAAATTGACCATTAGAAAGTACTGTATTTTCAATGAAATACTTTTCACATAAACGCACCTGAGAACTAAAGAAATGTTTAGAAGTAACTTCTTCTAATTGCCAAAATTTGGAAATTATATCGTCAACATTGTTTGTTGAGCAAAGAGCTCTTCTCAAGTTATGAGAATAATTAGATGGAGCATGACCTGAAACAACGTACCCTAATTTAGTGTTTTGGAGAATTGGTAAATTGATTCCCAAAAATAGATTTTCTGGTAACATGAGATGATCAATGGATGCAGGTGTATGATATTCTGGATCTGCCAAAATGAAGTGTGATGGTATATTACATTTGCTCGTATTTACTGAATAATGAGGTAAATGAGCTGTAATATTTTCGAAAATTGCACACGATAATGTTGCACAGAAATTACTTGTACGCGGATTAATAGTAATGTCAACCATTTTATCTACGTGTACCGAGTTGGACGATAATCCCGAAATTATAATGTTTTGTCGTATTTAAACGTTTAAATAGATTAGTTGTAATTAATGACGTTTGACTACCACTGTCTAATAAGGCTCTGGCTAATTATTAAATTTCCACTATCTGATACAATAGCTTTGTTTGTCATCAAAGTGTAGTGCAGAAAAGTGTAGGTTTAAAAGTGTACAAAATGTTAACTAGTGCAGATGTGTAATTCTATAACAAACAACTTTAGAGTGTACGTACTCTTGTCAGAAAATCAACATAACCTATAAATAATAGCAATAATAGATTCACTACCAGTATCTTCACTCTCATCATTAAATACTGTGACACAATCACATTATTTCAATTCATACCTCTGTCAGACAACCCGTTGCAGTAAATCTCAAACTTCAAACCACAGAACAGCTTCAAACTTCAACTCAGGTGCCTGCGCTGCACTATCGACACTCGTTACACCTCCTCAGGAGTCAGTGTCAAAAGTGCAAGAAAGTGTACACTATACTGGTATACCAAACGGCTAGCACTGTCTGCACTAATTTATAACAAACGACTTATTGGCAAAAAGTGTAAAAAAGTGTACACTAGTGGCTGATGACAAACAAAGCTAATGTTTATTTGAGCAGTGGCTAACAAAATTTGAGAATACGCATCGTTTTTTGTTAATAGAGACTTAAAGCAGATCCTAAAAAGATGGATACTTATCCGTATCCGTATCCGTATTGTATTGACTTACGTTACTGAGGAAAAATAGTTAAAGCTGTACTCTACGTATCTGTATCTTGTTATGTCATATTTTCTAACCTCGAATTTTGTTTTGCTGTTGCTTTCGAAAATATTTTTATGCTTATTTCATCTCAAAATATATTTGTTCTGAAATGGAGGGTATTATGAATAATCCCCTTCTTGTTGATGAAGAGGACGACGATTTAGACGATCTAATTGTCATTAACATATTACGATACGATACGATAGAGTTAAGATACAGAAGCCGCAATGATACGAAGCACGTAACGTATCTCGACGGCCGTATCGATTCTGCACATGCGCAGTTTGATACGGATGCGGATACGAGTCCCTAATAACACCGTTGCGTTACCTATCATATTAAGTGGCATTTGATTATCAGATTGAGTAGCAGGCAATAGTTGATTCATAGTTTGACTACTTAGTACATTGACATCCTCTGGCTGATGTAATTGAGTATGTTGCCTTTTGTTACATAATCTACATCCTCCTGACCGACATTGAGTTATGGAGTGTCCTTTTTTCAAGCAATTATTGCACATCAAGTTTTTATTTATGTAATCAAGCTTTTGAGTTAGTGATAAGTTTTTGAACTTTGAACACTGATAAATGGAATGATTTTTATTGCTACAAAAATCGCATTTTTTAACTTCAGATGCGTTGCTTGAAAAGTGGATAAAAGAACGTTGCTGTTTTGATTTAATTTGGTTAGAATTGGGAAATGAAACGGTTTCAAGTGCAATGCAATGACGTTCTAGAATGGCTAGAAATATTTTCATTGTAGGCAATTCAGTTTTCGATTTTTCCAATTCATATGCCTTATGAGTTTGATAATCAAGTTTTTTAGTAAGTATGGATATTAATATCACATCCCATTTTTCAACCGGTAGCTTTAGAGCAATTAAGGAATTTAAATGTTGACGAATATTAGTGAGAAATTCGCGCAAATTATGAGCATTTCCTTTTGCAATGGTCGGTGTGTTTAAAATGGCCGTGATGTGTGCATCTATTATAATGAACTCGTTGTCAAATCGATTCTTTAAAATGTCCCAAGCTACTTCATAATTATCAGCTGTTAAACGTAAATTATTAATTAAACTAAGAGGTTCATCCTTTAAAAAACCTTTGAGATACCTAATAAAAACGTTGAACATTTGTCAACCTATCATTCTTATGTATTAGTGATGTAAATAAATCTGTGAAAGAATGCCATTCCTCAACTTTACCCGTAAATGTAGGAATTTGAACGTGAGGGAATTTGATTGATCTTGAATCAAGTGCATCATTACTTGAATGGTTACTATTATTTAATATTGATTTAATTAAGGCTAAGGTAGAAAAATAAATAGATTCGACATCAACACGATCTGTTTCTTCTGTATTATCTTTTGCCTCAATTTTATCTTGAATATCTAAATATTTTTTATAAGTGTCTATAAAATCATCTTGTCGTATTTCAAGATCATTTTTAAAAGACATATTTAAATGATTTGTTACATATTCTTTAATTCGCGTTAAAGAAGCTGTTAAAGATTTACGTTTTTGTAATAAATTTTCCATTTTGACGAATGTCGAGTAAAATCGTGTGGCTTAGTAACAATGCAAATAATAAATACCTACTTAAATAGATAACTAAAACATGAAAATATGAATGTACAGGGATATCCAACGAAGATGACCACTTCTTTATTTTTGATGCTACAAAAAAAATTTCTATGAAAGTTGTAGGGTTTATTGAAAGCATTTAGAATATGTATTCAGAAAAACAATTGAAAGTTGTTTAGAGGAGATATGGTTTTAACTTGCATTTTTTCAAATGGAACACCCAATTTTTTTGCATTTTTGAAATCAAGGTACTTTTCTCATTTCGAATATATAGATATATATCATATTATCTTTTAGGGTTTTCTAATTATTGCAATTTTTGTGGCCCGAAAACAACAAGGAAATAAAATAACAGAACAAATTTTTATTTTTAGAATGCATTAGTCTTGGCTAATTTAGATATTAATTACAACTATAAATAAAAGTAATTAAAACTATCCTACATAAACTGTTCAAAATGACGCCCTTCATGTTCGATACAAAGCCGATACCTTATTCGAAATGAGAAAAGTACCTTGATTTCAAAAATGCAAAAAATGGGGTGTTCCATTTGAAAAAATGCAAGTTAAAACCATATCTCCTCTAAACGACTTTCAATTGTTTTTCTGAATACATATTCTAAATGCTTTCAATAAACTCTACAACTTTCATAGAAAAAATTTTTTTGTAGCATCAAAAATAAAGAAGTTATTAGGGGTGGTCATCTTCGTTGGATATCCCTGTACATTTGCTTACTATTCGCTATGTGCGCGATATCAGCGCCGCGTAGCGTTCACAACTTTGTGGGCTGTGATGTGTCTGTCAAAACAGTGAGATAAAATTGGAAAATTAAAATTGCATGTAAATTACATTTAATTCCATTGCGCTGCATCAATTTGTGCGGCCAAAGATCCGTAACAAGCGTTTTCTTTCAGTAAAATGAAAAAAAGGCATGTAAAATTCGTTTAAAATGTATATTTTGGTTAAGACGTATTAGATTATACACTTCGCACATAAATTATGGAATAGGTAAAAAAATGAGTCAAGTTTATACATTCATATTTTTGTTAATATTAAAGCAATTTCAATAATTTTTTTATTGCGGATAGGTCATTTCTTCTGCAGTTTAATACCGTATGTTCGATTTAACTACGAGTTTTGTTATACAGGGAAACGCGAAAAGTATGACGGCATGTAAATTCCATAAAACTTCAATTTGATCTGTGGCAATTAGGAGCCTATGAAAATTTATTTTTATAAGTGTTTCAGTTACGGCCTATCCTATTGTACTCACTGCCCCAAGCAATTTGCCATACGGTTCTTGGTAAATAAAAAATTGGCAATTCTTTGAAAATTGTTCTTTTGCCAATAACTGTTAAAAAACAATAATTTTAGTGGATTTTTTTTCATTCTTCTCTCATTGAAGAGTTATGAAACCAATATCGAAGTTAAAAATACAAGTTTGAATAGAAATAACTTAATAAATTTATTTAACAGGAAAAATAACGATAACAATAACAAAAAAACTACGCAATAATGCAAACAAATAACAGGTATTACCTCCCCTGGCATTTATTACATTTTGGCATCGATTGGACATACTTAAAATTAAATCTCGAATGAACATTTGATCGACATTTTGCCAGGCTTCCAACAAAATTAGTCTTAACAGGCAACAGAAAAATTTTCAAAAATTGCCAATTTTTTATTTACCAAGAACCGTATGGCAAATTGCTTGGCGCAGTGAGTACAATAGGATAGGCCGTAACTGAAACACTTATAAAAATAAATTTTCATAGGCTCCTAATTGCCACAGATCAAATTGAAATTTTATGGAATTTACATGCCGTCATACTTTTCGCGTTTCCCTGTATAACAAAACTCGTAGTTAAATCGAACATACGGCATTAAACTGCAGAAGAAATGACCTATCCGCAATAAAAAAATTATTGAAATTGCTTTAATATTAACAAAAATATGAATGTATAAACTTGACTCATTTTTTTACCTATTCCATAATTTATGTGCGAAGTGTATTTACTTATAATTTTGATATACGCTAAGTGAGTATCAGGTGTTCGCGGAGCACCCGCCACCTACTGGATTTTTGTTGTATCAGTTGGGAGCAAATGTCTCACTGTTTACCTTGAGTATTGTGACATTTAAAGTTTTTTCAATCCATTAAACACTCCTAAGAACACAATACTGCAAATAATGAGTATAGTTTTTAAAAGCCATTTTCAAACCGTCCAGTTCGATACTTTCAGGCCGAAAGTGATAAGCAAAGGACAAAAACTTGTGAAAAGTTATCATGTCAGTGATGTCACCAAAAAACGTCGTGACAATGAAATTCATACACGGCAAGGTTTTACGAGAAACTCCAGGTGCAACTAGCACTCGGAAAAAAGAAAATATGTTTATTTTTATTATGATCCTGTAGCTGGGGGAAAATCGAAGGGTAGTCGACACTAACTGTAATTGTAAAGGCAAAGGGTACTGTAAACATGCTGCCGGTGTTTGCATTTTTGAAATGAAGAAAACACGCGCTCATAAAACGATTTATCCATGATTTGGAATCGCCCTCCCGAAGAAATGTTACGTGAGAAAACGAGCTCAGAAAATTTTCAGACTACTACTAGCCAGCCAAAATCAGTATATAAATTCAAAGATGTAGAAAATGTAGATCCAATTCTTCAAGCTAACTGCACCCTTGCATTGTATGTAAAAGCTGAGGAAGAAATTGAAGAATTAAACCGAGTTAAAGAGATTGAACTGCGTGATACTTTATTGAATTTTCAAAAGTTGCAAACAAATATGTGTTTTCCTCAGTATCATGCGTTTAAAAGTATCGGTAACGAAAACCTTCGTCTCACACTGTCTGTTGTAAAGTGTCTCAAGCCTTTTATTATTCTCATGTGTGGTACAAGGAAAGACATGTACGCATTACAGCCAGTCAAAAAGCTCACCGAATAAAAACAAGAGAAGGGTATTTTGAACATTTAGCTGCACAGTTAAAAAAACTGCGTTACAATGGAGCCCTCACGGATGCAATGCAATACGGATTGTCGATGGAATCTAAAGCTAAAAGTGTATTTTTGTGCTAGGTAAATATGATTGTTCGAATACTAGACAAATATTGTGCAATTATTTTGCGTTACAAATAATCCAATTCAACTGGATAATGTTGCTCCAGTTGTTGCATACACTCTTACACAAATCATACGATTGTCTAAATATTTAGTTCTGTTGCGGTCGCAACTTGTCGCAATAATTGCACAATTGCACAAATAAATTGCGATAATTGTGCTAATATTGCACGATATGTCTGTCTATCGGGGTAGAAATGTTTTGGAATACGTGGAAGAAAACATGTAAACAACATTAGGTTATACTTATGCGACTCGACGCACGGACGCAATCCACTTTTTTCGTCGATTTATACCCCATGGTCTACTGGGAAAGCTTTAAAAATGTAATTCCGGGTTTTTTGAAGACCGAGACTTACAACCAACGACACAACAAACTTTTCCAGTCATTTTTCCCGACGTGCGTTACTGCGGCGTACTGCTGTTTGTCAACATTTGCTCCCACGTAATTTTACGAGCGGCCGCGCGTTGGCGCTACTGTAGTTACTCACTTAGCGTATAAAACAAGAAAAATAAAGCTATATAAATGCTTTTAATAAAGTCTGACAAACATATGTTGTTGCTGTACCACTAATAATAAATAACATTTTCTTATCACTTTTTAGACCATAATGAGCATAGTTATAAAAACCGGCGGATTCGAGAGTGCAACTCACAACATCACTTTTCAACATAAAACTCGATTGAAAGGATTTTATATTTTTGAAAATTGCAAACGACATTCCTGATCAGTTTTTAAAATAGGTACTAGGGCGAGTTGCTTTATTCACCGGTTGATCCAGCAGATGTGTTCTATCACATTCTAACCTCGGACATAGAATGAGATAAAACACATCTGATGGAGCAACCGGTGAATAAAGCAACTTGCCCCTTATTATTTGACTTGTTTCTTCATTTGGTGTTGTAGATGGATGGATGCTTGGTTGGTTGGTTGTTATGGTGTTGAATGGTTCTTCCCTAACTTTCTTTCCTCTCTGTTTCATAAAACGTCTGTACCAAGATATAACAGCAGATTCATTTTGTATATTTTGGAATGGTAGATGGAGGAAAAAGCCGTCGTTTTGTAACTGGAACTGGCTTTTTCGTCGGATTTGTTGCCTGATGCTTGCTTTTTTCTTTTCACTGCAGTTATCATTTGTTGCGTTGTTTTAATTTCCGAGCCCCGCCATAAGGAATCGATAAAATTTGCATTTACAATTCCATCCAATATTTTTGCAATTTACAACACGGCAGTGGTCCATTTTCAAATTTGTTTACAAAATGAGTTTTGTAAAGACATTGTGACCACTACTACTGACAGCCTACTTTATTGCAATTTTTGTCCACTGCGAGCACTGCCATCGATTTCATTACCCCCACCCTATACTCTGCACATAGCGAATATAAATACGTAAATATAATAACAGTCAAATTTAATTAAAGACCAATAATGCAAATAAAATTGCAAAATAATAATTGTAAAGAAATAAAACTTCAAGAAACTAGAAATACCACTGTCAAACTTTTATGAAAATATTTTATTCACAATCATATATGTAATGCTTCAATTGCCAGCTTATAAAAAGTTGGGAGGCAGGCATTTGTTCACTCTTCTTTTCCAGCTAGCCAGCTAGCCGGTAAAGTAGCTTTACCGGCTAGAAACGTCACTTTTCCGGCAAGTCACACTTTGCGGCAGCAAATCTTCTGGTTGTCTTTTGTGCAGCAGCTTTAAAATTTGGTGAAGTACACTCTCTAAGTCACAAATGATCACAATCAAACATTTTGTTGTAGAATTTTGAGCGAATTTAACAGAAATTATTGATAATAAATACTTGTGGAAATAACCTAATTTATTTGACAGAAGAACCTTAATGCTCGTTACCTAGCAACGCTCAACTTTTATCACTGCAGCCTACCCACTTATTTTGCATAATTTCCTAATTCTCATTCACTATCTACTCAATTAAATAAAAAAATTGTATGCTGATATTATGTTATTATACAATGATTGTGAATAAAATAGTATACATACCTCGCTGGTCGTTTTCATTACAGCCTCGCGTTTACATCTGACCTCGGCGCTACGCGCCTCTGTCAGATGTCAACCCTCGGCTGTAATGAAGCACCTCCCAGCTTGGTATGTAATGTACTATTACTCAAAATACCTATCACTGAATCACAAACGTAGCGTTGTAGCTGGATATTCGATGAGAACGGCTTGTAGATAGGAATTGAAGACGCCTTAGAACCTCCTTGTAGTGGTCAATACAGGTAAAATAAAATCGCCGATGAAGTTCGAAGTTGAAATTGTAGTATTGTTTTTCTGTAGATGGAAGATATTTCGAAGGACCTTATTTTGCTTTATATGCTCTTGAATCACTTTTCTTACTGATCATAGGTTACACTGCTTTGTATCCGGCTCGAAGGTGCCAAAAATGTGCATGCCAGTGTTGATGTTCCTTCTTCTTGACACTACATCCAGAATTCGATAGCTCTCTGGTTCTTGATAAATATACTTAAAGCTGGTAGCGACTATGTTCAAGTGATACAAAATACATAAAAAACTCGTAACAAATTATATTTCTCTAATAATAATACATTCTCTTTTTGACAAAAATTATCAACAACTTTTTTATTTTTTAAAGCTATGACAACGGTGTTTGAAAACCAAACAAAGGCCTTTCCCGTCTTCCCATTTATGTCCATGTTTCTTAGGTACTTATCTGCTGGGTCAATCTCTTTATCTTCCTTTCCTACAATCAATTGGGACGCTGGACTTGTTAGACTACTTTCTGTTTTTCTCTTCTCCACTGGGCAGTCCTTGGCTAAATGTCCCTCGTTATTACAAGTAAAACACTTTGCATTTGTCTTAAGTCTGCAATATTTAGACACATGTCCGTATTTTTTACATATGAAACACAACGGTCTATTATTTTCATCCCGTGCCGGTAATCGAGCTGAATCATTAGTAGATTCTTTCTTCACATTTGCATTTTTCACTAGATTCGTTCGTCCATTACTTATAGGATTGAATTTACTACCAAATTTTTGCATATTACTTTGTTGGGAAATCTGGGCCTTTCCGGTTATTCTGTCAAAATCCACAATTTCATGTAGTAAATCGTCTAGATTTTCGGCTCTCGAAGCCACTAAACCTGGGATAACCTGCTTATTGTAAAGCCCTATAAGCACCTGTTCTTTGGTTTCCACAAAATCATAGTCTAACGCCTTGCATAATGTAATTTTTTCGTTGTAATATGAAAATATACTCTCATTTTTCCCTTGGTGTCTTTTTCTCATTTTCTCCCATAACTCATCCCGATTTGGCTTCATATAAAATGTTTTCTTGAACGCTATTTTGAAGTCATTAAAATTTTCTATTCCACTAGATTTCTCATTATACCATTTTCTTGATGTTCCCACTAAATGCCGTCTCGAGTAGGATTTCTTGTGGCCAACTATGGAGAAAAGCAGTGCTTTCCAAACTTGCAAGCCAGTCCATAGCCTTTTTCCCCAATACTTCCAATACGTCAAAATTTTCGATAGTTTGACTAAAATCAGGCATCACCCTGTATAATGTCTCATTCCGTTGTGGTTGTTTACTTAATAAAGTCAATAGTCTATCTTCACTTGCTCTTCTGTTCTCTTCAACTATCTTCATCATTTCCATAAACTGTGTTAGCATTTGGGACTCGCCAGACTTTTCCGCGGTTGTATTCTGCTCCTGCCTGGATTGATTACCACCGCTTTCTAAATCGATTAAGGAATCATTTTGCTTTTCCATATTTGATGACATAATTTTTCGCTGGAATTCTTCAAAATCGGTAGATGAAATTGCCATATCTAATTTTGTTAGCGTCACAGTAGTTTTTATTTTATAAAAGGAAAGGAGCTCCACGCTCACACGACACTAGATTTTTCTCCTCTCAACAGCTAACTTCTCGACTATGGGTTCCTTCCTATCTTGACGTCACGTTGGCTACACTGTAATACTTTCGCGCTTTTCCTAGCGTCAGCGTCCAACTTCCCGCGTTTTTCCGAGATTATAGGTTATGTCTTTTCACTATCACTTCACTTATTAACTGGATTATTGTTCTTATTACCTTTGAATGTTCATCGATTGCCCTTAAATATCCCACAACTGAATTTCTGTTGGCTATTTTCATAGACCAACCTTTGGTTATGTCAGGAGTTTTGAGCCAGGCAGCGGGTGGGCAATCAACAACACAGCACGTTCCTTAAAATTAACTTTACTGGTTGGTAAAAAGGCACAAATCTATACTCGGGCCAAAAAGAGTAGTCAGTAGAGCAAAAAACTTACCGGCAATTCTTCAAAGGATTTAGCTGTTATGGAATACAGAAGCGGCAGCTCGTTTTACCATATAATCCCATATAATTCAGAGAAATATATTCAGTTTTCTCCGCCTACCAGAGATGAAAACCACAACTAGGTCATTATGTTTAATTGGTATAGTCAACCAAATAAAGTACATGCTTGAACGGCACCCTAGTACCCAATAATTTGTTCGACTATTATAAAGGTCGTCGAGAGGGCTTAGATAGCGCATTCAGTGGCGTCACATATGCTGCAACGCAAAGGATGTGCATTGTTCAACTGCGTTGCTATACCTAATTCGTGGAGATAATGTTGCCAGATGTAAGCATATTATTTAAAATTTAAGACATGGTAACTCATACTCATGCATAATTAACACAATCCGCTTTCATTTGTTCGAATTATGGAATTTATGAAATTCGTAAATCCGTACGCCCCTGGCTCTACTGACTACTCTTTTTGGCCCGAGTATAATAACAGAAGATACACAATACAGCAACTCTTGAATATAAAAATATATCAATATCTTATAAAGTAACTAGCAACACGTCACGTCTCACTCGCCATCCACTTCTCACTCTTACCAACTCTCTCGCACAAAAAGTCACTAAATTAACTTAAAACAAATTTCTAACATTCATTATACATATACATTGATGTTTCCGTCCTCATCTAAAATTACTTCATTATTTTCGTCAGCGATGGGTTTCATTTTTCTCAAATAGTCACAAAATGTCAAAAATTAAGTTTTTTTAATCATATTTTAAAGTTATACCGCATTTACCAACCGATGTAGTCGATCCATAAATTTTGGATCGGGTAGATGTAGCGAATACATTCGATACATTTACCGAACGCGGTTCGGTAGATATGTTCTTATTATCGAACGCTCTGATACATTGCGGTATGTAGCGCTCCAATTATCGTAAATGCCTATTGTATCATGAACTACAATGCTATAAATTTAAATTTGTGGCTCCAGGTGACGTCATGCGCCAAAGCAGACGAATTTCGCACGGCGATCAATCATATTTATCTTGTATTATTGTATCATGAAAAGAAAAGAGCATGCGTTGTCTATTACCGAAGGGGAAATGAGGTAAACGAGCAAAGCTAGCTTTCAGATCTGTAAAAACCGAACGCAGTAATAGAATAGTTTAATTCACTCATTGAAATTTCATTCGAATACTTGACAACTATCGAATTAATCAAATACTTGACAACTATCGAATTGAATTATTCGAATACTTGACAACTATCGAATTATTCGATAGTTTTCAGTCGATAGTTCCCATTACTGGTTGGCAACACTGATCAATTAGTCAAAGACGTCAAAGTCAACCATACCATACCATACACGTACGACGTATACAGCAACAGAACGACAGCAGTCAGTGCAGTGTCGGAGTACTATTACTTATTACTTTATTGTACATATTGCACAGTTGCACATTTATCACGTAAAAGCTTCAAACGGTTAATTAAAAAGTAGCTAAATAATATCGTTTGGATAATGGATTCTCAACCAACAACGGAAGATATCGAATTAGTTTTTCATAAATTGAGAGCCATACCAACAAATAAAGTGAGCAATGTGGAACTTTCTCTTATATTTTACGGAAATTATTGTTTGCATTATTATGATTTTTTTGTAATTGATATAGTTTGCTTTCAGACTTGCTTCGATTGCAATGCTAAAAATCCAACTTGGGCAAGTGTTACATATGGTGTTTTTATTTGTATAGACTGTTCGGCTGTGCATCGTAGCTTGGGGGTACATCTTACTTTTGTTCGATCTACTCAGTTGGATACCAATTGGACATGGCTGCAATTAAGACAAATGCAATTAGGAGGTAACAGTAATGCAGTAAGTATTCTCTATTATATATCCATCTATGGTGCAGCAACTTTACTTGAGTATTATTATTTGACATAATTCCCATGAGTACCTATTTATGCAGATGTTGACACCAACTCCAAAAAATTTAGTCGTCAAAACTTTCAGAGATGAACAAGATGTTTTATATGCTTACTGTTTAATTCAATTTTACGCCTGTAGAGTAGTACGATGAGTGATAGAAGAGCTGTCAATTAAACAGATCCGCATAATGATGAATATTCACAGAAGTATTCATCCTAGGTCATCCACTTCTCTTCTGACCCGCCCATGTAAAAGGATGAGGGGCGAGCCTGGAGTATATGAATGACAGGATAGCCCAGATCCACTCCCCCAGTTAATGAAAGGTCATAAAAACCATAAGAGTTGGTGTAGGATTATAAAAGCAGTTACAGATGAATGAAATCTTGTATTCGATAGATAGATAGGAACTTTATTTAAATACGGGTGTCCCACTTAACCCATTTAGGACCACCATTAGAAATATCAATAAAAATGCGAATTTTTTTATTGAAAAATATTTATTTATGCCTTTATAAACATTCTACGAAGTTAAAAGACAGAAAAAAAACTTCTTTCAAAAAAATTTTTGACGTTGCGTTAACGCAACATTGGGAACATATTATGTATCATTTATGGTAGTCTTTAAAACAATGTGGGTGTAATGGAATTTTACATTTTGTGCACATAAATATACTTGTACTTTTGCATTCTCTACAACATCTCCAATTTTCATTATTTCTTTCAATAGGGTGTTTCCAGTGTATGAAAATTTCATTCAAACTGCACAGTAATGGGTGCTAATATATATATATGGTTGTTTCTCCCAAAATTAACAATTTCGTGTCCCTGAGCGATAACTCGGAAGAAAATTTTTTTTTAATTTATTTATCTTATGCAAATATTTAGTGCTATATGTGATCTATTTAAGTCAGTTTTAGTTATTTAAGAAAAATATTTTTTAGTATACTAAAATAATATATATATCTTTAAAAAATCATTAGCGTGGATGTCCCTGCCCTCATTTTTTACCAAGAAGCATTGATTTTTTCAGACACGCAATAAATATTGAGATTTGCGCATTTCACAAAATGTATAAAAGAGTTGCATGAAAGTAATAATAGAACATGAGTTTTGTAATTTTATTTTTTAACTTGAAACCCAGAGGTTAAAATCTGTCCCTATGTTTCATCGTCATTAGCGTGGCTCAAGCAAGTACAGTTTAAATTAGCCGCCAAACATTTTTTCGGAGATTGGTAACACTGTCATTAGATGCTACCCTAATTCATCTTTAAGGCTGACCAGGTTGTTCGCGCTCTTATTTGCTCAGTGTCATTCAAAGTGAGTAGGAAGTGTGATTTGTAAGTGCGTGTTTTTTAGCACTATCATTAGAGTGGAGGTAAGTTTTCATTAAATAAAAAAGTAGTGTAAAAATAACTCTTGGTTTCATAGACGTAATATGACATTAAGTTACGTGTGCAGTTTCAATAATCTTAAAATAAATTCGGAATTTTTAGAGAAAATTTAAAATGATTTATCATTAGTGTGGCTATTAACTTCCGTCATTAGCGTGGACTTTTTTATCCACGCTAATGATGCATGGGCCACGCAAATGATATTTTTAATTTTTTTTTACAGTTATCGACAGAAGATTCCAAAATGGCGCGCAATAAGCTAACTGATGAAGAAAAGAAACGTAGAAAAAGAGAATGCGAAAGAAGACGAAGACAAAACATCAAAAACAATCCAGAAAGATATAAAGTAGAACAGGAAAAGAAGCATCAGATATATGAAAAAGCTAAAGAAACCGGAATTGTCAGATTGAAGAAAGATGTTTCTAGAAGAGAGCTTAAAGCAAAAAGAAAGGAATGGAAAACAAACTCAAAGCATTACAGGGACAGAAAAGAGTTTTTGAGAAATTTAGAAAAGAACAGCCCACCTACTAGTGACTACGAAGTGGAACAAGATCAGGAGAATCTCGAGGAGAATAGAGTGCTGATTGATCCGAATATAAATATGGTCAGTAATGCCTCTACTAGCTCCATAGCTACTCCCGATATATCATTCTCCACCCCAGGACCAAGTCGACAGAAAACTCAAGGAAAGAAAATTTCGAAACGGAACAGATCGAAAACCTACAGGGAATTAAAAAAAGCACAACTTCAAAATAGCAAATTACGTTCAAAAATGGAGTATTATAAAAAGAAATTTTACAGGGAAATTAATAAAATTAAATTAAACAAAAATGTAGTATCGCCAAATACAGAAGTAAACAAAATGCTCAAGAGTTCCCCCAAAATTCCTCAAGTTGTTAAAAGAAAATTGCTTTTTGGTGAGGTATTGAAAAGAGACCTTGCCTCAAAATTCAAACAATTAAAGGGTGATAAGGTTAAACAAATATTTACAAAAATAGTTGATGGACCAAACCTGAAAAAATATAAACTAATTAAAGAAGCTAAAGAATTTCTTCCACCTGGTCTACATAGATCCAATAAAAAAAGGTCTAATATGTTCGAATATGAACGTAAACCTATTAACACATTTACTGACATTAAGAGAAATGTTGCTAATTTTTTTCTAAATGATAAAAATTCACGGCTATGTCCTGGGAAAAAAGATACGATAACAAAAGGGGGTATTAAGAAGCAAAAAAGGTATTAAAATAACACTCTGAAAAATCTTTTCAGCGATTTCAAAACGGAATACTCGTCTATTCAAATATCATATGCCACGTTTTGCAAACTACGTCTTTTTTATGTTGTTCAACCGAAAGTATCTGAACGTGACACCTGCTTATGTATATTACATGAAAATGTAAACTTGCTTGTGTCTAGCCTATTCAGGAGCAAAATTATTAAGGAGCAAAATGTGGATTAAATTGTTTCAAAACAACTATGTTGTTCCAACAATGAAGTTTGTCTCGACCGCAAGTGCGGCAACTGCAAAGGAAACAGAATATTATACTATGTAGAAGACGAAATGTGGACACAAACTTTTCATTATGATAAGTGGGTTACACGAAAAGAAAAAAGAATCAGTGCAAAGACGAAAAAGGAAATAACTGTACAACTTACTGCAAAACAAAAAATTGAAGTAAAACCCGATCATATGATACACGAATTAGACAGTCTCTTACGACATATTATAAACATAAATCATCAATATTCAGCCATGAACAAATTAAAAAGTGAACTGAAGGAACACGAAATCTTATTTCACGTTGACTTCTCTGAAAACTTCTCATGTAAATATGCCAAAGAAGCGCAATCGGTTCATTTTGGTGCATCGAGGGAACAGATTACACTACATACTGGTATGATGTACCACACAAATAAAAAGCAAGGATTTTGTACTGTTTCGCAATCTTTAAGACATGACCCATCCGCCATTATGGCACACTTGGAACCTGTGTTTAATCATTATCTAAATGACATAAAAAGTACAATAACTGTTTTACATTTCCTATCGGACAGCCCTAGTACACAGTACCGAAATAAAAAGCTGTTTTTCTTTATACAATTTATCATTCCAAAACTTTTTCCCAACGTCAAAGAGATATCTTGGAATTATTCGGAGTCAGGACATGGACAGGGTGCACCGGATGGAATTGGTGCTACTTTAAAGCGAACTGCAGATAGACTAGTGACATTTAATGAAGATATTAATACATTTGATGTTTTTGTAAAGGCAATTAAAGATAACATCAGTAACCTGTATATTGATGTTGTAGATGAAGCCAGTATACAAAAATTTGATGGTTACATGTCGGTCAACTTAAAAGCTCTGAAAGGTACAATGCAGACTCATCAGGTAACATGGCAGAAGGACAATGGGAGGTTATTTTTGAACAGTGCTGTTTTCAGTGCAATTTTTCGGACTGTCGCCATTTCAAAATAACAAATACACCAAAGGAACATGAACATACAGATAACATCACAGTAGCTGGCAAATCATCCCATAATACAGATTTAAAGGAAAATGATTGGGTTACAGCCATATTCGACAATGACTGGTAGCCAGGTAAGTTATATTCTTGAGCTTAGAATAATTAAAATGTATAGACCTTCTCTGTTTTAGGGATCATTGAGAAAATAGAGCACGACGAATTGTCGGCAAACTTTATGTCCAAGAGTGGAAAAAGCTTCTTTTGGCCACAGAGCTGTGATCGTCAAACATTGAAAATAACTGGAATTCTGTCTAAACTAGAGTTTCCTCCTGAACCAGTATCTAACAGGCTTTTTAAGCTTCAGAATTATGATCAGATCAACGACTTGTTCCAGGCTTTGGTATAAGTTTTTACAGTGGCGGCTGGGCCGGGCCTCACTGTAAAATTTGGTTCACAGTATATATCTTAATACTTACTATTATACTATTAATAAAATAAAATTTTTAGAAAAGAATACTTTTTTACTTTTAACGTTGTGCGTCATTAGCATGGTATAATATGTCATTAGCATGGAATGTGATTTTTGAAAAACCTAGAAAACCAAAAATTGAGCGTGGCCGATCATTACAATGTATTCTTAATGTTTTAATATAGCTCCGTGATTTTTTTCAAATTTTTTCTAGCAGTTTTATCTTTCCAATATTGCAACAGCCGAAAGCGCTCCTATTGGGAGAACCACCCATATATATATATACAGGGTGTTTCATGAGGAACTGTACATAGTCCAATGGTAGATAGGGCCCATCAAGGTTAGTAACAAACAACTATTTAAAATCATTTTAGCCAAGTATTTAGGGTTGTACAGGGTGATTTATGAATTTTTACCAAAATTTGCTTTCGTTGCCTTTTAGAAACTAATTGTCCGATTCAATTTATTTTCGGTACACATTAAGTACGATCAAATACCAACATTTCGCCATAATTACAAAACCAAAATTCCAGGTCCGTATTAGGAAAAATTTCATTTTATCTGTGCCCCCTAAAAAGTTCATCCTGTATATGTTATTTTTAAATCTTATTACTGAAGTTTGAAAGTACATAAACTACCAACAAAAGTGGAATACTTCGTTTTCTTGTCACACTTACAACAGATACAAAATAAACACATTAAAATTTAAACATTATCTTGTTAAAATTCAAACTTTCAGTAATTGAATGTTAGTTGTCAAAGTTCCTATCAGTTTATGTTTCTAAGTAATTATAACTATTATTAGTTAAAAAATAGTAAGAAATACCAACAGTTAGTCGCAATCAGACAAGACTCCAGGACCGTATTAGGAAAAATCATCATCTCGTCGATTCCTCCTAAAATTTTCACCCTGTATATCTTATTCTTAACTTTACTTGCTATAATGTAAAAGTACATAAGTATCAACAAGTAGTGTAGTGTGATCCGTTTTCTGATTACACTTTCAACAGGTTTTAAACCAACCAACAAAATTTATCTCGATAAAATTGACATTTTCATTAAATTGGTTTCAGTTAGAGCAGCTATTCTGTCTGTAAATAATACTCATTGAATTTTAAAACAATTTAATAGTAACAGAACTTAACAAGCAAAATAAAAAACGCAACATGAATACAAAACAACATAACGAAACAAAATAATACATATTAACATAATAAAAAGTAAAAATCTATAACTTATTTTCAAAATGTAAACCCCCCTCTTCACGGCATTTTATTTGTCTAACTACTAAATGTCCCACAGATTTTTGTATAACGTCCGGGTAGTTTCTTATTACGTTACAATACTGTTCAATTCGGTTTATTAATTGCTGCTTTCAAGTTGGACTAATGGCATTAGTAACGTAGAACCAAAAGTTATACCTCATCAACAATTATACCTGTCAAACTATTGCTGAAGCCGACTACTCCTTTTGTTAACAAGGATGCATCTGAGGCAATGGATAATAGAAAACAGGTAGATGCCGTGTATACCGATTTTTCGAAAGCTTTCGATAAAGTACATCTTCCATCTATGCTAATAAAATTAGAAAACTTAGGTATACACGGTAATCTTTTGAGGTGGGTCTTATCCTATTTAAACAACAGATGCCAATGTGTTAGAATCAATAATTGTACTTCTCTTACATCTGAAATTACTTCTGGGATTCCGCAGGGATCGCATTTGGGCCCCCTGCTTTTTTCCCTGTTTATCAACGATATTGGCAGCTGTTTTTTGTATTCAAAGTTTGCACTCTATGCTGACGACCTAAAATTTTACCGACCGATAGAATCTTTAGATGATTGCATACTTCTTCAATCCGATATCGATAGGTTTGCAGAATATTGTGCAAAAAACAAATTATTTTTAAATATAAACAAATGTTACCACATCTCTTTTAGTCGACTTGTTAATAATATCAATTTTGCGTATTGTATTAATGGCACTGCACTGGAAAACGTAAGTTTTATCCGTGATCTAGGTGTAACCCTAGACAGTAAATTGAATTTTAATCTGCATATTGAAAATATTGTTAATAAAGCTCTTCGTAATCTAGGTTTCATACTACGTATTACGAAATCATTTCGTAACCCTATATCCATTATTACATTATATAATTCACTAGTTCGAAGTTCCCTGGAATATGCATGTATAGTGTGGAATCCTCAATATCAAAAATATATAAAAAGAATTGAAAACGTTCAAATTAGGTTCATTCGTCACCTCAATTACAGATTTAATAGATTCTTACATTTTCAAAGCTACGATAATAATCTCCAACACTATAAACTGTTAAAGCTTAGCTCTAGAAGAATTGTTACATATATCATATTTTTACATAAATTATTTAATAATGCAATAGATTCTAGTTCAATTACCTTAAAATTAACGTTTAATGTAAGACAATACAATTCTAGGTCTGCCAACGTATTTTATAATCCGATTTACCACACAAACGCGACGTGTAATTCGCCTATTTACCAACTGCATAAAAATTATAATCTATTCTTTAATCATATTGACATTTTCTTCTTGTCACTCTCTTCTGTTAGGCATCTTGCTATTAATGTTTTTCTATAAATATAATTATAACTATATAAATACAATGGTTCTCATTAATTCAAATTTAAATTGTTATGTATCTTTTGCACGTTTTTCTGATTTAAGTTTACTTACTTTTAGTCTTAGTTTTAGGTTAAGTTATGTGTACACATTGTAGTTTTCTTTTGTTAATTTAATGTGCAGTCCTATAATTGGAATGTTAGTCATTCTGTTGGATTGCCAGTGTAAAGAAATAAATAAATAAATAAATAAACAGTGTCAGTAGATAAAAAGTCTATTATATTCCTACTGTAGAAAAAATTGACAAACTTGACAATCCTGCACAAATGTCTTTAGCTGCACACTAAATAAAATAAGTTCATATCTTAAAACTAGAACTGAACGTGAACATATTCTACATTACAAATTAGAACAGAATGTACTAGATTCTAGATTACCCTTTAATTACTACACAACTTATGTGTCGGTAGTTGGACGTTCATAATTATTATTGAAAAGTGTGGATCACACTACACTACTTGTTGATACTTTATGTACTTTTAAATTATAGCAAGTACAGTTAAGAATAAGATATACAGGGTGAAAATTTTAGGAGGAATCGACGAGATGATGATTTTTCCTAATACGGTCCTGGAGTCTTGTTGATTGCGACTAACTGTTGGTATTTCATACTATTTTTAACTAATAATAGTTATAATTACTTAGAAACTTAAACTGATAGGAACTTTGACAACTAACATTGAATTACTGAAAGTTTGAATTTTAACAAGATCATGTTTAAATTTAATGTGTTTATTTTGTATCTGTTGTAAGTGTGACAAGAAAACGAAGTATTCCACTTTTGTTAGTAGTTTATGTACTTTCAAACTTCAGTAATAAGATTTAAAAATAACATATACAGGGTGAACTTTTGAGGGGGCACAGATAAAATGAAATTTTTCCTAATACGGATCTGGAATTTTGGTTTTGTAATTATGGCGAACTGTTGGTATTTGATCGTACTTAATGTGTACCGAAAATAAATTGAATCGGACAATTAGTTTCTAAAAGCCAACGAAAGCAAATTTTGGTAAAAATTCATAAATCACCCTGTACAACCCTAAATATTTGAATAAAATGATTTTAAATAGTGGTCTGTTACTAACCTTGATGGGCCCTATCTACCATTGGACTATGTACAGTTCCTCATGAAACACCCTGTATATAACCTAAAATAGGTTCATACTATCTATATATTGCTATTTGGTTAAATATTTAATAACCAAATTCAGCTAAAATTCAAATTGTTCATGAATCTCTAAAACGCAATCCTATTGGTTCTGACGTCAGTCCTCATATCAATGGCGGATTGTTTACATTCTATGCATACTGTTTAGTTGTGTGGTTGTGTTTTGTTAGTGATTTTGTGGATTTATATAATTTATAGTGCGTGTTAAACTAAAAAATCGCTTCAGAAGGATTCGTTAAAACTTAAAGTGTCAACAAACAATTTACCATGTGTACATATTTTTATGGTTAACGAATTTATTAAAAACGACGAACGCTTTAATTCAGCCGAATTCAAAGGCGTAAAAGCAGCAGCTTAAGTAAAAATACCTAAATTCATTATTAGACAATCTCTTCTTGATATAATAATCTGTCTGTATTGGTTTAAATTAGGTAAATATATAGCATTTCATTTATACAGATCCAACCTAACCTAACCTAAACACATGGCTGCTTTAAAAGTAAAATGAACTCTCAAATTTGTATATTTTGCTAACACTGTGCATTACAATACTGCCATAATGGTAGTAGTTACCTATAACGCAATAATTAATTTCTTAAAACTGAATTATATTTGTAAATAAGAATCTGATTTATTATCGCATTTAAATTTTGAGGTTATAACCTACTCTGTATTAGCTTTTCGTTCGTACTTACATTAAAATGATCCTCGCAACAAAAAAACATTGATTTTGATTTGGGAACATCACGTCTAGCAGCTTTGAATCATAAAACTTTACGTGAATAATCCCGAGGAACAGTTAAAAAGAGCTAGTTTGGAGCACTTATTGACGTATTCTTGCATACTGGTACAAAACACCACTTATTTTGTGATCTATACATGATATATTCTATTAATAATAATATTCAATAAAACAATGATAATCACAATAACGGAAATAATAAAACGAAGCCGAAAACTAACAAAAACAAACAGGAGACACATGAGGTGCTACGTCACAATCGGGTTAGGCAACCGACGATACGGGGTCGGTGTTTTTGGCGGCAAATATTTGATTTGAATTTAAATTCGTTTTAAAAATATTTTGGAGACCTTTTTTGCAAAAAAAATTATTTCAGTATAATATATGCCATAACTACTTTCTATATTTCGACATTTTAAAAAATGTGAAAATACCCTATTTTATGACCCACATTATCGGAACGTACGGTAAGTGGATGAGAAACAGAGGAACCGTGTAACCACAGAGTTATCGTTCCAACGTACCACGCTTATTTCATTTACTTGATCATAACGGGCATCTAATATACCACGCGATTTTTTCCCAATAGATTTACTAGTTTCTAATGGACATTTCAGCATTCTATTTTTCAAAATATACTATGTGCCGACTTATTTTTCAACACTCAAAAGGTTTATCACCACTTCTTCACCTAGACCAAATTCTCTTTTGCCAATTTGATCAATTTCTCCAGTTTAAGGTATAAAGTGAAATAAATATCCATCACTAAAGGTTAAGCACCACATTTTGAGCCCGAAACGCACCCCGGCTTTCCTTTCAAAAACATTTTCGCCCAATGGCGATCGAAGTAGGACACCATTTTTTCATCAATTGACAGATGATGTCTTCATCAATAGCCTCAAGTTCTTTCACAGTCAATGGTATCTTAATATAAGCCACATATAATTTAGATAAGTAGAAATATTTACCATTGTGAATAATTTATGTGTATATGAAAATATTCAATATTTCGTTATGAACACTTGACAATTTAAAATTCAACCTTTTCTGTATCACGGCACATTAGAAAATTACCATATCACTAAAAAACATCACCAGATGTGCATCGCTGTCCACTAATTATCATTACCAGATGTGCATAGACAAGTTTACAATAGAATATTATTTGCGATTACTATTTCATGGTTAGTTCCAATGTTGCGTTTTCGCAACGTTATTTTTCAAAGGTGTTTTAACAATATTTTCAAGAAAAAATTGTTTGAATTTTTTCAAAAACTCTAATGTGTAGTATTTTTTATACGAAATCACTTGCGAATAATAAACTAAGTAAGTCACAGCTCATCCAATGAATATTTAAACATTGGAAGTTTCTTCTCTGAAAATTGCTAGTATGTTGATAAATTTTGTATTGAAATTATAAATGCTACTACTTATTCAAAAAATGTCATTGAGATATTTCAATGGTTCCTAATAAAATTCCAATAAGAGTCCATTAAAAAAAAGATATTTTCAATATGTAAAAAAATATTTTTTACAGCGTTGCGTTAACGCAACCATGGGAATAAATGGGTTAAGATGTATCCACCCTCCTAAAATCTTTATTTGTGAACCGATTTTCGAAATCTTTTTTTTGCTGGATAGGGCTTGGAAAACTGCATTTAAGCTATATCTTATATTTCTTAAAAAGGTATATCATGACCTAAGTACTGAGACATATTTTTTTTAGCGAAATTTCGAGAAAAACTATTAGCAATTTTTTTAGAGAAAAACTAATACCAGAATTAGATTCAGGACCTTTTAAAACCTAAGTGGTGTGAATTTTGCGACATTAGGATACAGGGTGTTAAATAAAATTTAGAAGAATTTTTGACAACGGCACGCTGTTTTTTGTAAACAAAGGTATCAATTATCAGTAATTTTAACATTTTTCACAATTATCTGGTTTACTTGAAGACATATTAAGAAAAAAACGACACTGGTAACTACTAAAAATGATATCTAATTTCTGTTGATACAGTTATTGAAAACAAATAAAACAATATATTAGTTATTAAAACTGCGACAAAATTATTAAAAGAACAAGTTTCCTAAAAATAATCAAATTAATCAACTAATAATTAAATTGAACTATTTCTCAATGAGTCCACCATTCACCCTTATGCATTTTTCAATACCGTTTGTTTTTTCAAATGATTATTACTTACAATATTTTTTCCCAGTGAATGGTTTAACTAGCTTTAATAACTAATGTATTGTTTTATGTGTTTTCGATAACCGTATCAACAGAAATTAGATACCATTTTTAGTCGTTACCACTGTCGTTTTTTTCTCAATACTGTTTAAATGTTATTTATTTGTTGTTTGTTAATGTAAAGTGACTGTTATTTATAAACTTTATGTACTTTTACTGACTGCTTTTGGATATTGCAAATTTCTATATGTTCTCTATTTTGTGTGATCTGACTTGTGTAAAACAAAAAAATTTTTTTTTTCTTTTTGTTATTTACACCAATAAATTATTATTATTATTATTATTATTTGTGGCATTTCATAAATTATTTCTTTCCTTTTCTTTTTTGGGATTTATTACCACATTCCTTGAGATTCCTATTCAAAAAATTCGATTTATCTAAAAAATATTCAAATTAACCAGTTTAAAAAATACAATACGTCGTCAAATAAACTAGAGAATTGTGAAAAATGTTAAATTACTGATAATTTCAAAATCGTACCGCCTTTGTTTACAAAAAGAAAGTTTGCCGTTGTTAAAAATTCCTCTCCATTTTCTTTAACACCCTGTATCCTAATATCACAAAATTCACACCACTTATGTTTTGAAAGGTCCTGAATCTATTTCTGGTATTAGTTTTTCTCTAAAAAAATCGCTAATAGTTTTTCTAAAAAATTTGCTAAAAAAAGTTCGTCTCAGTAGGTCATGATGTACCTTTTTAAGAAATGTAAGGTATAGCTTAAATGCAGTTTTCCAAGCCTTATACAGCAAAAAAAAAATTTCGAAAATCGGAAATAAAGATTTTAGGAGGGTGGATACATCTTAAGTGGGACACCCTGTATATACAGGGTGTTTATTCAAGAATGGGCCAAACTGTAGGAGTAGGTTCCTTGAGTAAAAATAAATCATTTTGCTTCCTTAACACGTTAACTGCCATCGAAATTTTGACGTTTCCCCTACCAGGCCATTTATGCTAGGTTAACTTGAATAAGAAATGATATTATGTTTTGCAGCTAGAAGTTCAAAAAATGCTAAACTTTTTGTAAAAAAAAATAAATGTGTGCTGGTCCCATAGGACCAGCGAGGCCAACAGAGCAAAAATTTCGGTCTCTATTATTATTAAAATATTACTTTTGTGGAGGACCACAGTCAGTATGTGCCGGTAATCTACGCAACCAACTATACACGGCTAACCTCCTGGGCCGCGCTGGTCCATTCATACTGAGAATATACAGATCATGATGACCAGCGGCGTGGCAGAGTTGCTGGTCCCATGGGACCAGCACGGCCAGTTTAGACGAGAGTTTAGAACACTCGCTTCTGGTCTAGGGTTTCCAATCCCGGGATCCCGGGCAGGTTTTCACTCCCGGAAATCCCGGGATTTCAAAAATCAATCCCGAGTATTAATTTATAATATGACCCAAATTACATAAAATACATATTACTTTTTATCTCACATGTATTCTGTGTACAAAGATCCGGTCCAGATTAGGGGACGACACCCTAGACACACTGGCCATTCTCAGGTCATTTTTTCAAAGTAAATTTTAGGCTATTCATTTTTATAGAATAGATAATCAATAGATTAAAGTAGTAATAGATTGTTAATTTTTAAATTTTTTTAGAGTTTTATTATTTATTTTCATATGTATTATTATTATTCTTGCTCAATAAATCGTTTCTTATTTAATTTTATGTTGATATTCGACAAATGTATTTAGATCCCGGAAAATCCCGGGATTTGACTTTCTAATCCCGAAAATACCGACAGTCTAATCCCATCCCGGGATTGAAAACCCTATTCTGGTCCCATGGGTCCAGAACGTGTTAAAAAGTTATGGACCTTAACGGTCGTCAGTTTTAGACAAAGATGAAGTGGTGCAGTTAGATTGGTAATTAAATTTGCTACTTAATGGCATTATGGCCCTTAGTAAGTGCCATTTAAAAAAATGATTTTTTCTTAAAAAACACGTTTGGCAAATTTTATTCTTTCATGAGGCATTTGTTATTGATTTAATTGATGAAATCACTATTAATATGAGTTACTAGAATCAACTGGAACAGATTTTTTCCCAATCACGGCCTTCTACGGTAAAAAATAAATTTGAAAAAAGAAAAATCCCTTGAGAAAAATGTAAATTTGGCAACGCTATTCTATGTAATTTGAGTTGTAGATTCCGAAGAACATAAAATATACTGGGTGATGCATTTAAAAAATCGAAGGTACACGCGCTTCCGGTGAAACCGGAATTCGGCCATTCTGACTATATCTGCATGTCCATCCGAAATTAGGTCTAATATCCTTGTACCAAATTTCGTCTAAATCGGTTCATAATTGAAAGAGATATAAGCATGACCCTAGTCTCGTGGCCACCCGGTATACCTTACATAAAAGTTAAATTTCAAATGAATCTACCACTTCTCCACTGACCTGTAGGTCGAAATGTTTTGTGACAAATTTTTTTGTCAGGAACGTGGCCCAACATATTTTATCGTCGCATCAGTGGTAATTTTTAAAATTCTGACATTGGTAACACTACATAGAACGGCAAAACATCCGCCATTTGCAATTTCCCAGTTCCTACCGGTCAGTTGTTCCTGGTATTGTTGTGAGAAAATTTTTATTGTTGTTATTGTGAAAGTTGAAAAGCATAACGCGTCACACACCATATCTAAAGGTAAGCAAATTATTTTTACTTTCAAATTTGTATGTATACTAGAGTAGGTAGCAATAATACGATGTCTTAAATACCTACCATTTGAAAATATATTGTTGAAGGTTATGTTTTGGCGGGCACGTTGCTAAAATGTCTCAAACGTGGGTGTCACGAACATGGTCTCACAATTCCACGTTTGTGTCAATGTAAAAATGGTCGTGACACTTTAGTATCCTTTTGTTTTATCAACAGAGAGTTTTGATATTCTAAGGATGTTAGAGCTGTAACATTGAATCCACACACTGTAGTTTGTCTGTCTAATTAATTTAGTTATTTCTAGAACATTATAGAATGAAAGAAAAATATCCAAATGGTACATTAAATAAGAAAGCCGTATTTTCTTTTTGTATGACTTAAATTTTCTTTTATAGATGGCCCCGAAAAATTCGAATGCAAAACATGAAGAAAACAGAAAATAATCAATATGGAGAAAGAAATGGAGTGTTCAGAATGCAGAAAAACATACCAACCTTCAAAAGAATTAGATATCCATGTACGCCTTATGACTTATGTAGAAAATTAATATGTAATAACTGTTCGGGATGCTCAGCTTCAGAAATAAAATGCTTATATGCTATTCACATTTTATTTACATGAGGGGAGGCTTTGGAAAATCTGAATTCTGTTGGTATGAATGACTGTTTTAATTACTGAGGTTATGTTGAAAAGTCAAAAACATAACCACAAATTCAAATTGGTTCTACATAGTTGCCAGAGTGAGACCCTAAAGAAAACACAGCAATGTTATCAATACAAAATTTGGCAATTCAGCCAAAAATAAGTGACAGTGACGATCGATACTTCAATATTTATTCAATAGTAGACAACCCTGAGACAACCTAATAATAATAATAATAATAATAATAATTTCTTTATTCACGTTTGCTATACATTAGTACAGATGTGACAGGTCATGTTTGAACACACGTAATAATTAATTAATAAGTTATATATAAAACTAAGAAAAAGTGCTAGTAGTTAATATAATAAAAAAAATTTTTTTTGTTTTTTTTTTGTTTTACTAAAACTAGTCTGAGTGACAAATTGGTACAGGTAATAAATAATAATATCTCAGTGGAGAGAAAGAAAGAAAGAAAAAAAAGAAAAAAATATCGGTAGGACATAATACAATTTAATTAAAATAAATAATTACAATAGGTTAATACTACTATTAAAAACCTCTTGTAAATTATAGAAACATTTACTTATAAGATACGTTTTTAAATTTTTTTTAAAAACAGAAAAGCTATGTTGGTTTCTTATATTATCGGGGAGCGTATTGAAAATGTTTGCACAACAGGCATACGGACCTTTCCTAAATAGAGAAAGGTTATAATTGTAAATTGATATATTATTGGATGTGCGGGTTTCATACGTATGTTTACTTGAATTTAGAGTGAATTTATTTTTATTTTGATAAACAAATACGGCTGCTTCAAATACGAAGATTGAGGTTAATGTTAGTATATTATTTTCTATAAACACTGGCCGACATGAATCTAGTGGCATGCATGACAACATTAAACGGATAATCTTTTTTTGTAAAATAAAAATTCTCTCAACCTCCGTGCCAACACCCCAAAGGATAATTAAGTATCTGATATGAGAGTACGCGAGACCATAGTACACATTCAGTAGCTGCGCTTTTGATAATAATGGTTTGAGGTTTCTTATTGCGAAAAAAGCAGAATTTAGTTTTTTACATATCGATTCTATATGATTTATCCAAGTGAGTTTTTCCTCTAGGATTAGTCCTAAAAACTTAATAAGATAAACATATCATAGCCTCCCCTCATGTAAATAAAATGTGAATAGCATATACAGGGTGATTCGTGAGGAGAGGGTCGTACTTTACCAACAGATAGGGAACATTGAGGTGATCTTAAATCCCCATATAGTAATGGCTATAGCGGCTTCGATTCCGAAATACAGGGTGTTTTATATTTTTTGGAAGAATTTTCTTTTCGCCATATATCTGTAATGCGTAAACGGAATTCAATGAAATTTTGTATTTTTGTTACAGTAGACATTCACCATCAAATGCGTGGGATATTAATAAAATATCAGTGCCGGACCCAGAACAAAATTATTTTTAAATTATTCCTAGAAAATAACACTCTGTATACTGATTATGAAATTCTTGGTATTGAAATATTAATTTACATCTAGAAAGATACAAGATCCCATAAAAAAATATTTTGGCACCATTTCATTGTTTAAGTAAAAAAATTAAATTGTCGAGGAATCAATTTTTTTTTGAAAAATTGAGAGAAAATAGTCACCTCAGATATCAGTAACATATATTTTTTTTCTTCTCTGTTTGCACTATCTTTTATTCGTATCACATGGTACCTAGTAAAATAATAAAAATATTTTGTAATGATTGTGTAATTAATAATCTTAAAAAAATAACACATATTAAAAATTAACAATTTAACAGTCAAATTTACTAAATACAATTAAATTTTTTGAATCACAGTCTGTTTTCAAAGTGACCACCGCCAAATTCTATACATTTTCTTGATCGATTTGTCATTTGATTTATGCTTTTTCTATCAATTTCTAAATTGTTATTAATTTCATTGCAAAAGTGCTGAATTCTTGCAATCAGCTGTTCTCTGGTGTTTATTTCTTCTTTGTATACCTCAGTTTTAAATAACCCCAGATAAAATAGTCAAGGGGTGTGAGATCTGGTGATCTCGGGGGCCATGCAACAGGACTGAAGTGACTATTTTCTCTCAATTTTTCAAAAAAAAATTTATTCTTCAACAATTTAATTTTTTTACTTAAACAATGAAATGGTGCCAAAATATTTTTTTATGGGATCTTGTATCTTTCTAGATGTAAATTAATATTTCAATATCAAGTATTTCATAAACAATATACAGAGTGTTATTTTCTAGGAATAATTTAAAAATAAGTTTATTCTGGGTCCGGCCCTGATATTTTATTAATATCCCACCCATTTGATGGTGAATGACTACTGTAACAAAAATACAAAATTTCATTGAATTCCGTTTACGCATTACAGATATATGGCGAAAAGAAAATTCTTCCAAAAAATATAAAACACCCTGTATTTTGGAAACGAAGCCGCTATAGCCATTACTATATGGGGATTTAAGATCACCTCTATGTTCCCTATCTGTTGGTAAAGTACGACCCTCTCCTCACGAATCACCCTGTATATGCCATTCACATTTTATTTATATTGAGTAGGCTTTGGAAAATCTGAATTCTGTTGGTATGAATGACTGTTTTAATTACTGAGGTTATGTTGAAAAGTCAAAAACATAACCAAAAATTCAAATTGGTTCTACATAGTTGTCAGAGTGAGACCCTAAAGAAAGCACAGCAATGTTATCAATAAAAAATTTGGCAATTCATACAAAAATAAATGACAGTGACGATCAATTAAATCTGACACTTCAATATTTTGTCAATAGTAGTCAACCCTGAGACAACCTAAGAAAAACATATCATAGCCTCCCCTTATGTAAATAAAATTTAAATGGTATATACCTCTACGTACACTTATATTAAAATTCATAAGCAACTTCGTTGATTGTCTTCAAAATATAATAAAGGATAAGGATCAGATAATTAGCGATAAAAATGAAATTATTAAAATGCTTCAAGATAAATTAAAACAGTTAGAAGAAAATAACGAAACTACTACCCAAAAAATATCTTAGGCAGAAGCAATAAAAACCAATGGAAAATAATGAAAGAAGAACAAACTACCCAAATATTATTGTTAAACCTAAAGTAATACAAAATAGCAATAATAATAATATAATAATAATAATAATAATAATAATAATAATAATAATAATAATAATGGGATCCCTCCGTCTACTTAGGGCACACGAGTCTGGAATCTACAGTGACTAACCCTGCGGGATGTGGGGAGTTGCTGTAGATTATTCGCTGGCGCTCTCTCTGTGTGGTGTCGGAGGCCACAGGGAGACTGTCCAGCATTAGGTTCGGGAAACCGAAAAAAAAAAAAAAAAAAAAAAAATAATAATAATAAACAACTGGTGGTGGAAGAAGTTTCCTTCCACCCACCGCCATCTGGCCCGAGTTTTCAACTCATGGTTGAACGAGGGGCAGCAAATTCCGGACTGGTTTGTCGAGGGGCGAACTGTGCTAATCCCCAAAAAGGGGGATCTGTCTGACCCAAAAAATTATAGGCCGATTACCTGCCTCAACTCCTGCTACAAGTTATTTACTCGTATCTTGTATACCAGGATGTTGAGGTCTGTTGATCCGGTCTACCAACAGATAAACGAACAGCGTGGTGCCAAGAAGGGCCTGGCAGGTTGCAAGGAAAACCTGCTGATAGACCGCTGTATTACACAGGATTCTGTGCAGTACAAGCGGAATCTGTCAATGGCCTGGATTGATTATCGCAAGGCATTTGATACAACATCCCACGAGCTTTTGTTACACTTGCTCGGATGTCTTGCGGTACCAGCACCACTAGTGAGATGCATCGAACAACTGTTGCCGCTTTGGAGAACTCGCTTCACCATAACATCCGGTGCCGAGCGAGTTTCGACAGAGTTGGTGACATTTAAGAGAGGAGTGTTTCAGGGTGACTCTTTGAGTCCGCTCCTCTTCTGCATCTCACTGCTGCCGCTATCTGTTGGACTCCGCCAAACCCGCGGGTATCAGTGTGGGCCACCCAGCAACCGGAGGCATAAGGTCACCCATCTATTTTATATGGATGACCTTAAACTCTATACCTCCGGAGAGCGAGAACTTCAAAATGCTCTCAGGGTGGTCGAGGAATACACGCGGGCAATTGGAATGGAGTTTGGGTTGGACAAATGCGCAGTCGTCCACCTCAAGAGAGGACGATGCGGGGAATTCCACGAAGATGCGCAGCTCGCAGACGGAAGCATCCTACGACATTTGGATGCCGGAGAGACCTACACATACCTGGGTGTGGAACAACGCCACATCCAGGATGTGAACCAAATAAAGGATTCTCTCCGTGGCAAGTACAGACACCGACTCCGAAAGATCTGGTCATCAGAACTGTCGGGGAAGAACAAGGTGTCTGCCACTAATATGCTTGCCGTTCCGATTCTGCTCTACTCCTTCGGAGTAGTTAAATGGCGAGTAGATGAGCTGCGCCAATTGGACAGGGATACCCGCAAGATGATGAATATTCATAGGAGTATTCATCCTAGGTCGTCCGTTCCTCGTGTGTACCTCCCACGTCAACGGGGGGGCCGAGGACTCTTGAGTCTGGAGTGTATGCATGGCAGAGTAGCACTGGGTATGGCATGTAACATCCTAAGGAGCTCGGATCCGCTCCTACGGTTAGTGAGAGATCATGAAACCGTGGGAGTTGGCGCTTTATTATTTAAGGCAGCACAGAGGGCCGCAGATGAACTCGGTCTCGTGTTCGACTACAGGCGAGGAGGCAGGCGAGGTACTGATGCAGAATCAGTTACTGAGCTTCCGCCGAATCGTCTGATAGCCCAAATTAAAGCTGCCGAACAGAGGAATCTGTTCAGGCAGCACGTCGATAAACCCTTGCACGGTGTTTTCTATAACAACATAGAAGCACTGGGTTTATCGACAGAGCTGACCTTCGCATTCTTAAGGTCAGCGGGGCTGAAGTCGGAGACCGAGGGATTCATAATGGCCTGCCAAGATGGTGTTATAAACACATTGGTCTATCGGAGTCGCGTGATGGGTGTAGTGGTTCCTGATATCAACTGCAGGACCTGCCGTCAGGCGCCGGAGTCGCTCATGCATCTATTATCTGCATGTCCGATTTATGCGACTTCGGTCTACATCCAACGACATAACGCGGCTTTACGAGTGCTATACTACCATCTTCGGCACTCGTACAAGATAGACCAAACACCAGTGCTGCCTTATATCCCCGGAGATATCGAGTCCGTTGTCGAGAACGAGAAATGCCGGATTTACTGGAACTACTCGTTCCCGACCGTCAGGCGAATTCAAGCCAATAAGCCTGACATAGTCCTCCTCGACCATCAGACCAAGGTGATGTATGTCATCGAGTTCTCAGCACCTGCTGAGACAAACATCGCCTTGAAGGAGGAGGAGAAACGGACTAAATACAGAGATCTCCGGTACAAGCTCCAAGTGCTATACCCAGGCTACTCTGTCAAGATGGTCGTCCTGATAATCGGTGTACTCGGAGGTATGAAGCCCACGCTGCTCTCCGCATTGAAGACCATGCCTGCCTGCCAAACATCGGCAGAATGGTTGGCTGGTCAAATGCAGAAAGCGGTCATCCTGGGATCCCTTCGTCTACTTAGGGCACACTAGTCTGGAATCTACAGTGACTAACCCTGCGGGATGTGGGGAGTTGCTGTAGATTATTCGCTGGCGCTCTCTCTGTGTGGTGTCGGAGGCCACGGAGAGACTGTCCAGCACTTGGTTCGGGAAACCGAAAAAAAAAAAAAAAAAAAAAAAAAAATAATAATAATAATAACTGGTCTTTATTTTTTTTACCAATAAATAACAAATTTACAATAGAAAAAAAAAATATATATATATATATATATATATATATATATATATATATATATATATATATATATATATATATATATATATATATATATATATATATATATATATATATATCTTTGGAGGGAGGCGAAATTCAGCAAACGCTGTTCTTCCATTTAACCCCCGTCCTACCTAACCTAAACTAACATAAAACTAAAACTAAAAACTAAATACTTAGTTTAATACCACGTTATTTATGTGTAACTTTAGTTAATTCAATAAAATTTATAATATTATTGATGAGCTAACAATTGCATTTTCATATCAAATTTAAATTTATTTATACCACATTTCCTTCTTACGGCAGGGATAGCATTATAAATTTTTGCTACAGTAAATGTAAATGATCTTTCATAAATTGCAGTTCTGTGAGCTGGTGGGGTAATCAAAGATTTCCTTCTAATGTTGATATTATGAACATCTGTTCTAAATTTTATTTTATTGTATAAATAAGGTGGTGTCTTCAACGTTATAAGCCAATGAAAAAAGACAGAGGAGTGTAATAGTCGCCTGTTACTCATATTTAGCCAATTGATTGCACTGATCATATGGGAGATATGTTCCCCACGTCTAATACTACATATTAACCTAGTGCATGAATTTTGTACTTTTTGAATTCTTTTCGATGTCTGTACGTCAATGCATGGACCATATATAATATCACAATAAGCAAAATGAGATAAAACCAGAGCATCACACAGCAATTTAGTAGTATCTTTATTTAAAAGTTCCTTACTAGAATAAATATTTTTTAAATTGCAATATGCTTTCCTAACACAGTTATTTATATGAGTTTTAAATCTGAGGTCAGTATCGATAGTCAAACCTAAATTTTTTATTTCATTAATACTTTTAACGATAGTGCCCTCAATTTGTATGTTAACGTTAGGACTGTGGACGTGGCGTAAATGTTTTTTTCCAAATATCATTACAGCAGATTATGAGGGATTTACACAAGTTGTGATCTTTTGAATATTTTACCAAGGTATTCAAATCATCATTAATTATTTGAATAGCTGTATTTATATCACTTATTTGAAACGATTTGTACAACTGTGTATCATCTGCATACTGGTGAATTTGACACGAAGCTAATTTTGTATGAAACTGGCTAGTATAAATTAAAAATAGTAGGGGTCCCAATATTGATCCTTGTGGTACACCACGATCCAAAGCTCCTTCTGTCGATAAGTTGTTATTTAGTTTAACAATTTGTTTCCTATCCTATAAATAATTTCCAATAAATGTTATTGCTGTATTAGAAAAGCCTATGTAATGTAATATCGCTAATAAAACGTCATGATTGATACAGTCAAATGCTTTCGAATAGTCAATAAGTGTTAATACTGTAAGTTCATCATTTTCTGTTGCTTGTAAAATATCATCAATAATATGACACAATGCCGTTGTGCAGCTAAAATTTTTTCTAAAGCCAGATTGCGTTAAAGGTAAGATATCGTATTTATCTAAGTATTCTTTAATTTGATTTGAGACTATTCTCTCTAAAATTTTTGACAACGGAGGTAATACACTAATTGGCCTTAAGTCCTTATAATCTTCTGGTTGAGCAACTTTGGGTAGAGGCGAAACTATGGAAATTTTCCAAATGTTTGGAAAGTAATTTTCAGCTAAACAACTGTTTATAATATGAGTGATAAAAGGTACAATGTAAGGACAACAATATTTAAGCATACTTAAACTAATTTCATCGTAACCTACAGCATTACTATTTTGCGAATTAATTATTCCTAAAATTTCCTCGTTATTTACTAATGAGAATGAAAATTTTACATTATTATTATTTTTTAAGTGTTCAGAATAAAATTTTTCTGTGTCGTGTATGTTCGGAATTCCCTCATTTATTTCTTTTTTTTTATTATGCATTTTTTGAGTTACCTTTTAAGGTTTATATTTTTTGTTCATTTATTCTATTTTTTTTTTATTATTATAAAAATTCGCGATCATGAGTTGTGATTGCACGAGAAGACGCACGCACCAGTGTGCGAGAAGAAGGATATATTCGCATGTTAATCGCCGCTGTGTACGCTTCTATAGCTCTCACAAAGTTTTACCATATCGCTTCGCTTTAATTATATTATATATTATTATATTAGTGTTTTTTAACGCGCATTCCCTGTGAACCACACTACCAAATATACAGTCCACACCAGAAAGACGTTGGAGCTGCATCTTAGCCTTACAAGTAAGTGCAATTTCAACTCTCGCCTTTATTACTTTTTTCTTCTGATTTAATCGCTAACATTTTTTGGTCCTTCGAGCCGGATACTCTCAATACGCGTTAAATTCATTTTTATTATAATATAAAAATATAAACCGTAATTAGTCCGCATTTTATTTCAATAAATTAAAATCATTCTAATTATTCCAATTTATCTAAAGGTATTTTCAAATAGTTAAATTCAGAGTCGCTATATTTTAGTCAGTTTGAGGTTTTTTACATTTTTCTTGTTAACGGCTTTTTATCGCTGGTTCAATAAACCGGTTTTTTTTTTTTTTTGGTTTTTAATCTGGATCAGGAAACGTAAACAAACCAAAGGCGTGTTCAATATAGGTACATATCTATATTTTGCATAATTCCCAACTTTCTAAATTCTTTTGTCTTACTAAATATATAAATACTTCTCTATAAACTACATAGATATTTATAATGACAACTAACAAAATAAAACAGCTTACTGCTCTTCGTCAGTGTGCTCTCAATCAAATGAAAGAATTAAAAACATTTGCAGACCGCGCTGTTATAAATAATAACCTTCGCGTTCAGTTCAAAATGTTGTATGAACCTATAAATACAATTTGTAATGAGTTTAAAACTCATCATAATAGTTTAATATTGTTGCTATCCATTCAAGACGATTCCGATATACCCGCTGAAGAAGAAATTCGTGCCAAGTTTGATCTTGATAGTTCAGAAACTCGAGCTATTTATTACAATTTATTTTCCCGAGAAGACAACCAGCCAACAAATAGGAATTCTCAACAAGTTGATCAGCCACGAAGTCATATTAAATTACCTAAAATAGAAATTCCTAAATTTTCCGGTAATTTAAAAAATTTCAAAACCTTTATAGATATGTATAATTCTATGGTACATTATAATGACGCACTTACTGAGATTGAAAAATTCAATTACTTAACTTCGTCGTTAGAAAACGCACCTTTAAAATTAAATCAGTGTACGCCTATGACTAGCGAGAACTATGCAATTGCATATAACGCTCTTATTAATCGTTACGACAATAAAAGACTAATCGCAACTGCTCATTTACAAGAAATTGATAACGCACCGAATGTAACTGATTCAAAAAATTGTCAAAAACTTCGATTGTTGCTTGACATTTTTAATGAAAATCTAGCTGCTCTCAGAAATATGAAATTTCCTGTTGCTGAATGGGATTTTATTTTATTTAATTTTTTCTCTAAACATTTAGATTCAGAAACTCTCACGCGATTTGAATTAGAACACGGTTCAAATAATAATACAGTACCATCTTATGCGACATTAAAACAATTTATTGAAAAACAATGTAACACTGTGGATGCTATACATTTTTCTGCACAAAATACAAATCAAAATTTATTAAGAAATAAGAATAAAGTTCCAACAAGGCAAAGTTCAAATTTTTTTGTAACGCAAAATAAAAATGTCTGTCTACTATGTAAATCAGATCATAACATTTACAAATGTAGCTTATTTCATAAAAAACCTCCACAAGAAAGATATAATTTTGTAAAGCAGCATAATCTTTGTGTAAATTGTCTTAGTTCTCAACACACTTTTCGAAATTGTAAATCAAATTCGGTCTGTCGCGAATGCAAATCAAGGCACCACACCTTATTGCATTTCAACCGCAACATTTCATCCTCAATACAAAACGTAACGTCAGCAAATGATAACGTTAATTTTTCTGAACCTTCGGTAAATGTAATACCGGGGACATCAAACAATCGGGAAGTGAATGTGAATACTCTCGCGGGTGTAGTTCATTCTAGTACTAGTGTGCTTCTTTCGACTGCTGAAGCTGAGATATTAGACGCTCGCGGTAATTATCAAAAAATACGCATTTTGTTGGACAGTGGATCACAAGCTAATTTTATAACTCAGAAATGTGTTAATAGACTTGGTCTATCCCGTTTTAATTCTCCTCTGTCGGTAAGTGGTCTAGGTCAGATGCAAACATTCACCGCGTCTGATGGTGTCTCTTGTACATTACGGCCTATCGGTCTCCAATCGCAAACTTTTACAATTGACACAATTATTTTGCCTACATTATGTGCTGACATGCCTAGCACATATATTCCTAAGCAGTCGTGGCCTCATATCACTAATTTAAAATTAGCTGATCCGCAATTTAATACACCTTCAAGTGTAGATTTATTATTAGGCGCAGATGTTTTTCCGCATATTTTATTAGATGGACGTTTTGCTGGCAATAAAAACGAGCCCTCGGCTATAAATACTATATTCGGTTGGGTTTTGCTAGGAAAGGTGCTCTGCCCCACTTCCCCACAGATTAACACGTTCTTTACTTCTCTTAATTACCTTGCACTAGATAATTTAATCAAACGCTTTTGGGAAATTGAGGAAATTCCTCAAATAAATTCCCTGTCGCCAGATGACACACTTTGTGAAAAAATTTATTCGAACTCGTATTTTAGAAACGAGTCAGGACGCTTTGTTGTTTCTCTACCGTTTCGCGATACTCCGCCCCACTTTGATTATCATGATTCCCGCTCGCTCGCTCTTCGTCGCTTTTTCTCGCTGGAACGTAGACTACTTAATTCCCCCGCATTGTATAAAGAATATTCGAATTTTATGCAAGAATATTTACATAATAACCATATGGAGCCAGTCAAAATTGTACCTACTAATAATAATGGTTATTATATTCCGCACCACTGTGTACTTAAGCCTGAAAGTACAACTACTAAACTTAGAGTTGTGTTTGATGCGTCGGCAAAGTTGTCTAACGGTTATTCTCTGAATGATACTTTATTAACAAGTCCAAAGTTGCAACAGGATATAATCACGGTTTTATTACATTTTCGTTTGTACCCTTTCGTTTTTACCGCAGACATCAAACAGATGTACCGGCAAATTTTGATATCTGAAAATCAAAGAAATTTTCAAAGAATACTTTGGAGATTCTCACCGTTAGAACCTATCCAAGATTTTCAATTAAATACAGTTACTTTTGGAGTATCGTCAAGTAATAAAATCTTCTACATATGTGGATGACATTGTCACTGGTTGCGCAACTCTCGAAGAGGCTCGCGATCTTCAAGGTCAGTTGATTGAGTTGTTGAAAAGAGGTGGTTTTGAGCTCCGAAAGTGGGCAAGCAATCACCCTGATTTATTATCTCATTTACCGGACTCGCATTTATATAATAATTCTTTGTCGCTCGATCTGGAAGACGATTCCATTGTCAAAATACTAGGGTTACAATGGCATCCCTCATCAGACGCATTCTTTTATATTGTTGAACCCATCGAAAGAGTTTGCACAAAACGCACAATATTATCCGAGTTAGCTCGCATTTTTAATCCCTTAGGGTTTTTAACTCCACTGATTTTTTTTGCTAAACATTTAATCCAACATTTATGGAGTTTAGGGTTGAAATGGGATGAGACACCACCTGACGATATTCTCAATCGTTGGTCGCAATACAAATCTGAACTTCCTTTAATTTCTACTTTTCGACTTCCGCGCCGCTTACTTTGTGACAAATTAATTTCGTGTGAACTTCACGGGTTTTGTGATAGTTCTGAGAAAGGCTACGCAGCAGTTGCTTATTTTAGAGTACAAAAAGATAGTACACAATTTCTTACTTTCTTTGTTTATGCCAAATCGAAGGTCGCACCTTTAAAACGAATATCTATACCGCGCTTAGAACTTTGTGCCGCAGTTCTGCTTGCAGATTTACTTTGCTTTATTTTAAAACCTTATGATGGAAAAATCAAATTTTCTGAAATTCGCGCTTGGTCCGATTCTACTATCACTTTAACGTGGATAAGGTCTTCACCACATAAGTGGAAAACCTTCATTAGTAATCGTGTTACTCATATACAAAATAAAATCGCACCTTCGCTTTGGTATCACGTGTCCTCCTCAGATAATCCCGCCGATTGTGCATCCCGTGGTTTATTACCTTCAGCTTTATTAGATCACGGCCAATGGTGGGCGGGACCACATTGGTTATGTAAACCAAAATCATTTTGGCCTTCTACCGCTTCTAATGCCTCTGTTCATTCAACAGATATTCTTAATGAAATACGAACAATCTCTCTCGCTGCCGTTGTGGTTTTTGAATCTATTGATTTACTTTTGAAAACATATTCATCGCTTCCAAAAATAAAACGTATCATTGCTTACGTGTATCGCTTTAGTCATAACTTACGTCATCCTAAGGAACGAAAATCTGGCGCCTTTACTATCTTCGACTTAAATACCGCTTTATTCATTCTAGTTAAACACATTCAACAGTTAGCTTTCGCACAAGACATCGCACTTCTAAAAAAGGGTACCACGCCTTCTAAACCCCTTAGAAAATTAAATGCCTTTCTTGATCACGAGGGTGTTTTAAGGGTGGGCGGTCGTCTAAACAATTCACAATTGTCTTATAATGAAAAACATCCCGCTCTTCTACCTCGTAGTAGTCGTCTTACCGAGTTAATCATAGAAGATACGCATAGACAGTACTTACATCCGGGCCCGCAAACTTTGCAATTTTTGTTGACTCGAAACTTTTGGATATTATCAGCCAAAAGGGCGATCCGAAGCGTTACAAATGCTGGCGTCTTAATCCAAAACCACTTCAGCCTCCTATGGGCAATTTGCCTTCTTCCAGAGTTTCACAAGTCAAAGTTTTTTCGCACGTAGGCATTGATTTTGGCGGTCCTTTTAAAATAACACTTGGTAAAACAAGAGGCGCAAAAACTCATAAAGCATACATATGCCTTTTTGTATGTTTCGCTACTAAAGCCGTACATGTGGAACTTGCATCCGACTTGTCCACAGAAGCATTTCTAGCTGCTTTACGGCGCTTTGTCGCACGTCGCGGTCGATGCAGTCACATTTATAGCGATTGCGGTTCAAATTTTGTTGGAGCTCACAATCAAATTCTGCAACTGATGCAAAATGCAGCTGAATCGGAAGCGATTGAATGGCATTTTAATCCAGCATCCGCGCCACATTTTGGTGGCCTCTGGGAGGCTGGTATTAAATCCTTTAAAACTCACTTATATCGCGTAATTGGAGAGCAGATATTAACTTACGAAGAGCTGTATACTGTTTTGGTCCAGATTGAGTCAGTGCTAAACTCACGGCCGTTGTGCCCGATTAGTTCTGATCCTAATAATCTGTCGGTATTAACTGCTGGGCATTTCTTAACATTGGAACCGCTGACCTCAATTCCTGATCCAGATTACCGCAATTTAAAATTGAACCATCTAACTCGATGGCAGCTGTTACAACGTCTGCACCAAGATTTTTGGTCGCGCTGGCACGCAGAGTATCTGCATACTCTTCATCAAAGAGGAAAATGGACGCAACCATCTACCCCAGTTTTACCAGGTACAATGGTGGTAATTAAAAATGATACTGCTCCTCCTCTGCAATGGCAAATAGGTTGCATTTTGCAAGTTATTCCTGGTGCAGACGAAGTAGCACGCGTAGCTACTATTCGTACTACTCAGGGTGTCTTTAAACGCCCCTTGGTAAAGCTATGCCCTTTGCCAAATCCTCAAACTAATTAAAAAATATAATATATATTTTGGTGGGTGGAATGTTCGGAATTCCCTCATTTATTTCTTTTTTTTTATTATGCATTTTTTGAGTTACCTTTTAAGGTTTATATTTTTTGTTCATTTATTCTATTTTTTTTTTATTATTATAAAAATTCGCGATCATGAGTTGTGATTGCACGAGAAGACGCACGCACCAGTGTGCGAGAAGAAGGATATATTCGCATGTTAATCGCCGCTGTGTACGCTTCTATAGCTCTCACAAAGTTTTACCATATCGCTTCGCTTTAATTATATTATATATTATTATATTAGTGTTTTTTAACGCGCATTCCCTGTGAACCACACTACCAAATATACAGTCCACACCAGAAAGACGTTGGAGCTGCATCTTAGCCTTACAAGTAAGTGCAATTTCAACTCTCGCCTTTATTACTTTTTTCTTCTGATTTAATCGCTAACAGTGTACATTACCAGGTGCTAGATTCTTAACAGAATTTATAAAAAAATTATTATATTAATCTCATTGACATTTAATAAATTAGGTGGTAAGCTTCTATTTTTCTTCTTACTGGAATAAATATTCAAGTGATCCAAATCTTTCCATAAGGTTTTTGATTTACCAGTTCTTATTTTAAAATTCAAGTATGCCGTTTTTTCATTTTTTATTGCTGTATTTGTTAAGTTTTTTAAATTTTTATAATAATTAAAATGTGCAGGATCCTTAGATTGTTTATAATTTTTAAGAGCTTGATCCCTCAAATTCATCATCATTTTAACATTTTCAGTAAGCCATGCGGCTTTAGGCTTCGTACACCTAACTGTTTTCAATGGTGCATGATCATTAAATATCATAAGTATTAAATTATTAAATAGAATAAGTTTTTGTTCTATAGAGTTGATATAAAAAATTTCATTGAATGGAAGAATTTGAAGGTCAGCCATAAACAAATTATAATCAAAATTTTTAAAATCTCTATAAGTTTTTATATTATGAAGAATTTTTTGCTTGCATCTTTTTATATTGCAATATATTAGTTCATGATCAGTTTGCAGATTATTAAAATTATTTACACCACTATCAGAAATTTACACCCCACTAGAACATACAATAATATCTAGAAGAGAACTTTTATTTAAAGAAATTCTTGTGGGTTCATTAATTAATTGTTTAATTCAAAATCATTTAAAAATGTATTAAATTTGTCAGTATTACTATTTTCTAAATCAAGCAAATTTATATTAATATCTCCCATAAAAACAATGTCGTCACAAATTGGCAAAACATGAGATATTGTATCTTCTAAGCATTCAAAAAAATCATTTATATTTTTATTAGGCGGGCTATATAAAACTCCGAAGCAATAATTTCTTTTACAACTAGTTAGCTTTATCCACAGTTGTTCAAGACAATTATTATTTTCACCTACCTCTATTCTTTCAAATTTAATATTATTATTTACGAACATACAAACTATAAAAATAGTGCAGGCAAATTCGGTTTTGAGTATGAAGTATTTAGGGACATTTATTTGTTTATCCCAATGGATAACTGTATTAATGTAGGATAAGCACATAAAAGTCCCAAAAAATCCCATGTGAGCTTAAGCCGCCATTTAGAAAAAATGCCCGCCAGACCCGTTTTCTTTAAAATTATATATCTCAGTAACCGTTGCTCCGATTTTAAATATCTTTTTTTTGTTCTTTTTCTCTATTTACGTTCTACAAAAAGTATTAACATGTATTTAACGATAACATGAACAATAACCTCAGAAAAAAATATTTAAATTTAAACACTACATAAATGTAAATATAAATAGTTTTTAGTGCAATTTCTCGTTACTTTTGGAAAAAATAATTCAAATAAAAGTTTTAGAGAATACAATTGGCTATTTTTTGATGCTTTGTTTTTTATCTATCTCGAGTAATAAGAGAGTTATGATTATTTATTCAGACAACTGCGCTAATTTTGCTCGGGTACATTAAGCTCAGACCTTTACGCCCGAGTCACGTAAACTTGTCATGTGGCCGCTTCCTCAACATTTCATGAAATACAGTGAATTAAAAGAAATACACTATTGTATGAACACTTTTAATATTTAAAAAAAATTAATATCTCATTGCTTGGAAATTTGTTATGTAGAATTAACTAAGTACTTACTCGAACATCAAATAAGTCTTTCTTGGTATACCTATTCTGTTAATAATGAATGTTTTCGGATTGAGTAAATACATAATTAATTCTACGTTACTTTTAATATCGTCAAAAAAAAATTATAAGTCATCCTCTTCAAAGTGCATGCATATTTACAGTCAATTCCATGACAATTTTGACACATGGAGGTGCAACGACCGACTGCCGAGCATTCACATTTTTTCTGGCGCCCATTTTTACATTTACAATATAAGAGGGTTAATATTATGGTGGTGGAGGTTGCTGCATTGCAACAGGAAAAAATTCGTTGTTGTGTACTTTCCATCCGAAATCTTGTGGTGGTAAATCATTTTCCAACCAGATCTGGATTTGTAGGTAGGTCCTAAATTGAATACACATATCAGTATAAATAGTAGCAAATTAATTAAATGATTTGTCCAAAGTTTGTCCTGCTATGCTTTTGTTATACAATTTAAATCATTCCTCATTGATGTGGTTAGAGATTAGTAGCTTCTAGTCCGTACATCAATAACATGAACTTATGACCAACAGCCTATAAGTAATAGTTCTATGTCCGCATTAGCTTCATTAAATACTAATAACTTGTCATGCATATATCCATGCTTCTTTAGAACATTTAGAGCTGCCCACTTGCCTCTTTTAAAGGAATATGAAGTGGTATCATATCCGCTGAAGGCATAGAAATAAGAAAATTCTTGTTGAAGTTATTGTTCGCGTAGCTACATTAGTATCATGAAGTCAGTCAGATTTCTTATCTTATGAAAAAACAAATCTCAACTCATTAAACTTCTCAAAATTCTTAAAACCATGAACATGATAACATATGAAGCTAGTGCAGATGCAGATACGCTAATTGTAAATACTGCCATCAATTTGGTAAAAGAGAACAGCAAGTCAATATCTGTGGGTGGAGAAGACACCGATCTGATAGTTCTGTCGATTGGTTTTTGTCAAATGTTGTCTAACCTATACTTCTGTAAAGCTGGTCATGGAAAAAGCGAAGATGTCACTTATCACATAATCAAAATGTGGGAGAGTTTGGGACAACCAATTGTTAATATACTGTTCTTGTATGCCTTCAGCGGATGTCATACCATTGCATACCCCTTTAAAAGAGGTAAATCGGCAGCTCTAAATGATCTAAAGAAGCATGGATATATGCATGACAAGTTATTAGTATTTAATGAAGCTAATGCGGACATAAAACTATTACAGGCTGTTGGTCATGAGTTCATGTTATTGATGAATGGACTAGAAGCTACAAATGACATCAATGAGAAAAGATTTAACTTGTATAACAAAAGCATAACAAGAGAAACATTCAACAAATCATTTAATTTGAGAGCCTTTCCGTCCACCTACGAAAGATGCACTGAATCAACATATATTAAGGTATAGTTCTCCGGATAAGTTGCTACTATTTATACTGATATGTGTATTCATTTTAGGACCTACCTACAAATCCAGATCTGGTTGGGAAATGATTTACCACCACAAGATTTCGGATGGAAGGTACACAACAACGAATTTTTTCCTGTTGCAATGCAGCAACCTCCAGCACCATATTAACCCTCTTATATTGTAAATGCGAATGGGTGCCAGAAAAAATGTGCCTGCTGGGAAGTCGGTCCTTGCACCTCCATGTGTCAAAATTGTCATGGAATTGACTGTAAATATGCATGCATTATTGAAGAGGATGATTTATAATTTTTTTTTTTGATAATATTAAAAGGAATGTAGAATTAATTAGGTATTTACTCAAGTCGAAATCATTCATTATTAACAGAATAGGTATACCAAGATGATGTTCGTGTAAATAGCTAATTCATTCTACATAACCAATTTCCAACCAATGAAATATTAATTTTTTTGTAAATATTAAAAGTGTTCATACAATATTGTATTTCTTTTAATGCATTGTATTTCATAAAATGTTTAGGAAACGACCACATGACAAGTTTACGTGACTCGGACGTAAAGGTCTGAGCTTAATGTCCCTGAGCAAAATATGCGCAGTTGTCAGAATACAAAATCATATCTCTGTTAATACTCGAGATAGATAAAAAAACAAAGCATCAAAAAATAGCCAATTGTATTCTCTAAATCTTTTATTTGAATTATTTTTTCCAAAAGTAACGAGAAATTGCACTAAAAACTATTTATATTTACATTTACGGAGTGTTTAACATTAAATATTTTTTTCTGAGGTTATTGTTCATGTTATCGTTAAACTACTATGGCTTTGGCTCTGATGCGGAGGCTTTAATGAGAAGCTACCTTAGTGATCGTAGGCAAGAAGTGATTTTAAATAATAGAAGATCTCTAGAGTGTATTGTGAGCAGTGGCGTGCCTCAAGGGTCCATGTTAGGCCCTTTAATGTTTATTTTATACACAAATAACTTACGTAACTCTTTACGCCACTGCCAAGTTCACTTCTATGCAGATGACACCCAACTGTATTATTCCTTTTCTTTAAATAACTTTGATACAGCATCAAAAGACATAAATAAAGACCTTGAATTTCTCATTAAAGCTTCACAAAACATCTGCCTAACTGTAAATCCCGAAAAAGCTCGATTATGTTGTTTGGCCCAAATAAATTACGACAGGAGTGTAAGGAGCAATTAAAAATATGTGTCGAAAATGAGACATTAAAATTCAGTGATGTCACTAAAAATTTAGGTCTTCATATTGATTATTCTTTGAAATTTACTACTCATATCAACTTAAATTTAAAAAAAGCATACAGTAACTTAAAACTCATATATGGGTGTTCTTCTTTTATTGATCGCAAATCGAAGATAATGCTCTGCAACGCACTTGTCCTTTCACATTTTAATTATGGTGATATAATATATAACACATGTCTCACAGTATATGATAGTCTAAGAATTCAGCGTATTCAGAATGCATGTGCAAGACTTATTTGTCATGTCAGGAAATATGAGTCGATATCCCCAAAAATTAAAGAGCTAGGCTGGTTAACTATGAAACAAAGAAGATTATTACATAGCTGTATTTTTTATCAGAAAATTTTTACTAGTAAAACACCCTCTTATTTATATAAGAAACTTCAGTTTCGATATTATACGCATCAATTAAATACCCGATTCAAAAATATTTTAACTCCGCCTATGTATCGTACTTCACAATTCCAAAAATCTTTTTCTTTTAATATATGTAAAATATACAATTCAATTCCCATGGAAGCGAAAGAAATGAATTTGTCACGATTTAAAAAATATATAACCCAGCTGATACAGGACAATAGAATCTAAAATGTTTAGTTAGAGTTTTTTAGAGTTTATAAAAAAAAAAAGATACAAACAAGATATGATTTTCCCATATACGAGTGCTACCTATATGTACTTTCATCTTCATACTAGGTCTTAACATGTTTAATATAGACATCTGCCTTTTTAGTTCTTTCTCTATCTCTATTATCTAATTTCATTGAAATTAAATCGAATTTATTTTTTGTTTCTCTTTGTTAATTTGAATACAAACATTTTTTGTTAATTAAATACAAAATATATATATAACAGATATATGTAACCGGAAAATATATAATAAATTATGTGTGTGTATATGTATTTATATATCTACAACTTGTCTTTTTTTTTGTAAATAATTTTTTTTGTAAATCAGTTTGTAAATTTTTATTTAAAATGCCTTAATCTATGTACTATAAAAAAATACTTGTGGTTAAGTGGTAGATAGTAAAGTAAAGTAAAGTAAAGTAAAGTAAAGTAAAGTAATTTATTCATGTTAGAACATTAAAAATGTTTACATAGGTCAGTCAGTTTCAATAATAATAATTACAATTGCTTGTTACAATATAAAAACAGTTAAGTATAACATTTATTTGTATAAGACGATTACACTAACAAATTAAAAGTATAAAAATTACAGATATTAAACGAAATAATTAAATGGTAAAACAGTAAAACATGGCTTACACAAGGCAGACTCAATCATAAAAATGTGTTATCATCCATGAATTCTCTAACGCTGTAGTACGCTTTTCTAATAAGACAATCTTTTATAATATTTAGAAATTTATTTTTGGGCAGTTTTCTGATATGGTCTGGTAATTTGTTGTAGAACATAGGTCCATAGTAGTTTTCAGAATTTCTGCTTTTATTCAACCGTAAGTAATTTACTGATATATTATGTTTTATACGAGTATCATAGTTATGCCTTGTTTCGTTTAAAACGTAATTATGTTTGTTATCATAAACAAACTTTAAACATTCATAGATATACAGAGATGGAACCGTAAATATATTTAGTTCGATGAATTTAGTTTTAACATCCTCTCTAAAGTTAAGCTTTAAGATATATCTAATTACTTTTCTCTGAATGGAAAAGACTCTGTTTGAATGACACGAATGACCCCAGCAGAGAATTGCATATGAAAATGCTGATTGAAACAATGCAAAATATGCTTTTAAAACTACATTAAAAGATACAATATATGATAGATTGCGTAATAAGTAAGTATAACTGCAAAGTTTAGGACATATGTAATCAACATGAGCCTGCCATGATAAAGTAGAGTCAAGAAAAACACCTAGGAACTTAACAGATTTTCTGCTGTCCAGGTTGTGCTCTCTTAGTGTGAATATTATATTTTCCGTTTTATTTTGATTGAGACTTAATTTACTTGCATCAAACCAATTTTTAGCCTTTGCCTGTGTTTCACTCAATTTAAGATGCAATGAATCTATATTTAAATCAGTATTTATAAACGTAGTATCATCAGCAAAGAGTACCACATCTGTGTCAGGTACACATGCTGTTAGGTCATTGATGTAAATTAGGAACAGCAGTGGACCCAACACAGATCCTTGTGGCACACCATGCTTTATTGACACTACATTTGAGAAAGAATTTTCATAATAGGTTAATTGTTTACGGTCCGATACATAGGACGATATTAACTTAGTAAAGCACGTGCCTATGCCATATAGTCTTAGTTTATCTATTAATATATTGTGTGAAACACAGTCAAAGGCCTTTGTGAGATCGCACAAAGTAACCCCCACAAAGGCATTATTTTCTAGGCCATTATTGATTATTGATATCAATTTATTTATTGCCAACGTGGTCGACTTTTTGTTTCGAAAACCAAACTGGGCAGCAAATTAAAAAAAAACAACTGTCTTAAATAAATATTTAAAAACTAACCTACTTATATTATCTAAATTTACTACTATAAATTATAATTATTATAATTATATTCCGCAACTGTGAGAGATATACATTTTTACTTTATTCTACTGAGCGAAATGTGGGAGTAAACTTTATTATGCTGGTATAAAACCGAAATAAAGCCATTTATAAGCACTATATGTATCAAGCAAAGAATGAAAATTGTAAAAAAAAAATTCTTAAAGAGATATTAAAAGTAGGTACATCAATAACCAATATTTTCTTCGTGTTTTAGGAACTTACCACTTTATTTTGCTTATATGGTTGATGTAATTAATGAACTCCAACATTTCACTAATTTTAATTTTTTTTTTTTATTAAAATATTACATATTGAATTTTTGTTTTTATAACATAGACGTTCAGACAGTTAAAAATAAGAAATTTATATGTTTTTCATAAATCTAATTTATTGAAAAGAAAAAACATTTCCTAACGATCGTACAAAAATAACTACTTATTTACAAGAAATTATACACCCGTCAAAATTCTTACTTTTCTGTGAGGTTTTCCACTGTGTGATTTAACATTAGTGTTAGCAACTGTCCACTTAACTGCTCTAAATAATTTAATTTTTATTAGTTGATTTATTATTATTAACCTATGTTCTTGACAGATATCGAGCCATCCTACAAATTTACTGTTTAAGTTTGTTAATAAGTGTGCTTTAATCTTCTTGCTTATGTTGTAGTGTGTTTTATAATTATCAAAGGCAGTATTAAAAGAATTTAACAAAAATGTAATGACGTCACAAAATTCATTGTTTGTTCTAATTAAATAACTGATTTGTAAATCCTTAGTGCCATAATCTTTATGTAATAAAAGCAGCTCTTTTTTATCCACTAGGGTTTCCTCTGAGTTAATAAATTCTTGTGAACAAGTTTCACATTGCACTTTATTAAATAAATAGCGGCATAAATATCCCGCTACATATGTATTTGCGCATGTTTCTAATGTAACGGGTTCTTTAAAACTTTCCTGCTCATTTGTATTTTCTTCTTCCATCTCTTGTTCATTTTCTTGATATTCCTGCTGAGAGGAAGTTGAGGGCAATTCTTCAGAAATGATTGTTTCTACATGACTTTCCAGAGGAGATAACTCGTCCACTTCAAGGAGTTCATCACTGTCTACTTCACAATTAGCCAACCCAATTGGCGTTTGTAATCTAATATGCATATTGTGTTGCAATGCTATTCGGAAATTCTTTACCGTAGGTTGAGGATTATAGCCGCCTCGTTGTCTAATAACAGAAAAAGTATTTTCTATTGGGTCTTGGTTTAGCCTTGATGTTAATAAATATTTAAATCCTTCATTTTTTAGTTGTTCCCACAATATTAGAGTGGCATTAATTGTCCACTGAATTCCTTCAACGCAGTAGATATTCTTTCGTTCTTTTCCATTTTAATAAAATTTCACATTTTTAAAATATTCCACTGATTCTTTTAAACTATTATATGGAAGTGTTTTATAAATTGAAAGGGCACATCTAAAGGGATTGGAATCATGCACTGCTCTGCTATTTAAACAATCAAATATATTATTCATATATTTGAAGAATAATGCAGTGTCAACGGCGCTATCACTTTTCAGTTGTCCTGTAGCGAAACATGTCATAATTGCTGCGAATACAGAATTGCTGAAAACTTGAACTGCATATTTTACTCGCATCTTCTGAAATGATGTTGGATTAACGTGGCGATCCGTTATTTTTAGCAACGATCTTGTAACATTACTAGATTTGTCTATTTCATACGTTTTGGTGAAGTCACTCCAATTAATTTTTTTACCGTTGACATATACTTCAAGTTTGGTGTTCATAACATTGTTTCTCCAACTTTTAAATAAATGTGGTGGGTCGTAAAGTACAATCACTTCCTTATCGCATACACTAATTTTAGGATTATCCTTGTTGGCACTCAGTATTTTCATTGCTGCTCGGTTGTTCGAACCTTGGTCACATACAATAACGCGAGGTATAAGACCGATATTAATTAATTTTCTTGTCACTTCTAATAATAAACTAGCCAATGTATCGCTTTTTGCTGGCCCACTAGATACATAATAACAAAATGGCATTTTCCAATTGTATAAGAGGCCTCTAAGATAAAACAATAGACCTTGATTACCTAAATTAGCAGTTCGGCCTATATTTGCAAAGTCTTCATATCCTTCAATTAAATCCTGTACCCTGTTGTAATCAAGACCTTTCCTTAAACTTATTTCATCATACATGACTACACAATGTTTTTCAAATTCTTCCATTTTGCTTACTTTTAACTTTAGTTTTTCTATTAATTTTGTATTTACACCTGTTTTTAAATTGTACACTTTAAGCCATGATTGAATTGTTGATATTCCAGGTAAAATAAACTTCAAAGTTTGCAACATATACTTGTAACTACCCGGTGACTTGTAATACAACGATAATGCTAGTTGTTTTTCTGATTTTGTCCACGCTGTTCTTGTCTTATGAAAACACTGCATGGAAACTAATGTTTTAACTGATGGCGATTTGTTTTCCAGTAATTTTCTAAGTACATTTTGTGTGGATAATGCTAAGCACTTTTTTTTAAGTCTGTAATTTAGAGAATGTTTTCTCTTACAATGTTTCTTTAAATGAACAATTTTGGCTTTAAGTTTCTTTTTTCTAGGAGTGGTTTTGACTGAGCTGTCTACATTGACTAATTCTTTTAATAATTTGGAGGATGACGTTTCACTACCAGATTTATTTTTGTGGATAATTTGTAGTGGTGGTGTTTGCGACTTAGTAACGAATTTTATAATTTCTGATGATTCCGAGGAATCACTTCTGTCTCGTTTATTAATGCCATACGTTCGAATTTCACTGGTTTTTAATACTTTTAATTCAGGTGATTCCGAATGGCTGGCTGGATCTTGTTGTGAAGTAGATGGAAGTGTAAACCTTTTGATGCCTTCATCTGCAAGAAAAGACAGTAATTTTTTTTAAGTATCATCAAAATCTATTAAATGTTGTCTCGCATGTCCAATATTCCGGAAATGTTTTAAATAACCTGAGCAACACTCTTAATTTTTGTTAGAAAATTAACTTGAAAATATATGGTTTCAACAGGACAGAGAGAACAGTCCACAGCAATAAGGTGTTATAGTATAAATCACGAATATTTGCCTCCACGTCATCAATTTCTGTAACTTTGCATAAGCTCGATAATCTGAAGTCGATGGACCTTCTACTATGCACCATTGGATAGCTACTTCATTTTTCTATCTATCCCCTTAAAGGAAGTACTCGAATTTCGTTGCTAGCAGGAGATATTTTGATTTTCGCAAATTGTAAATTAATGACGTGGAGGCAAACATTCGTAATCTATACTATAACATTGTAGTCTTTTTTTTTAAATCACGTATATTATTTATTTTATTAAAATTTATAGTTTACTTCAATTTTGTAAACAAACAGTTACCTACTTATTTCTTTTTTTACACACACTGAAGAAGCTCTTTCTACCCAAATAATTCATGGGCGGTTAAAAGTGGGGGGGGGGGGGGGGCAAGGTAAAAACATTACCCCAACTTTTTTGCACGTCATTTTTTTATCAATTTATGACAAGAATTTAAAAAACACCCGGTATACCTACATACATTAAAATATAAAAATTTTCGGTTAAAGTAGTAGACTGCTGATTATTTTCCACGTTAATTTTTTGTAATCAAAATAATTAATTTCCGAGGAAAAAGATGTTTAGGTTATTGTAGGCTTCAGCCTATAATATTAATAAATGTAAGGGCATGTGTTTTCATGACTTTTCTGAATTTTCTTGTACTACATATCGGAATTAGAAAAATCCATATTTCTAGTAAAATCATTTTTAAATAATTTTTAAAACTATCACACTTCTAGTCCGTCGGATTCTGATTGTCTATCGCTGAATGTTATTGATAATATTTTAGAAACTCTTGTGGCTTCTGTTGAAAATATATAGTTATTTATGTATCAAGGCATTAAAGTCTAAATTTTTATCATGAATGTGGAGTTGCCGAGGCTCGTAGGGCCGAGACAAATAAACCACATGAGTGATAAAAAGGAACTTTAATGCCGAGGTGCATATTAATTTTTTTTTTTAATCGAGAAACTGAAATTAAGATTAATTAACTCTATATTTTAAATAATTTTCAGTGGCAATAGGAAATGTCATATTTATTTAAAATTTTAAGTGACATTAGGAAATGTCATAATTATTTTTAAATGTCAAATCGGAATAATTTTTTGTAAGAAAATCATTATTTTTAGCAATTATAATAGTGATAATACAATTCTGAATTTAAAAAACTATATTTATTTACCTTTTATTACAACCCAATTATTGTCACAAGCAATGAAAAATGTATGTTTACGTGTATCTGTCACCTCGGCCAACTACAAAAATCGTATTGTATTACTTTATTGACTATTTCTATTTACTTTAATGACGATTTTGGAGTACTTCAATGCCGATTAAAAAAAAAATGTTTTTTTATAATTTTTGATTTAAAAGCGTAATCAATCAATAAATTTACTGTACAATAATAAATTCGGTAATACAATGTTAATATGAGATATATTTTTAACTTACCTGTACTTGCACTTGCATCATATTTTAAGGGAACTGCATTTCGATTTAAGAATTTTCTAGGAGAAGAATAATCTCTAAAGGAACCAGGTGAAAAATGCTTTTCACAAATCACTTTCTGTTCTAAATTTAAGTTTAAAATACTTAAATTTCCGCAGTTAGCCAACCACTCCTTACAACGATCTTGATCCTTCACGGGAAATTTGTAGAAACTCAATTCAGGACATGCCTTTCTCGAATTATTGCAATTTTTGTAAACACAACAGTGACTTGTTATCGCCTCAGTCATTTTTAATATTTGGTCAGTTATTAAACACTTAATTGTTGAACACCGTATATAATTTGTTAACATGTAAACATGAAAAGCTCACGAAATATAATGAATTTCTAGTACTAAAATTGTATAAATCCGTATTTTGCCTACTCCCCCTCCTATGTAAGGGTTATAAACACATCTGGCCTGTGCTAAGGAATGTGCCCCTCATAAAATAATTCTATGAAAGGATGCACAATACCTATGCCCATTATTATTTATTACATATATTTTACAGGTAGTAAAGATTGTACCTAAAATGTTATAATAAAATCAATTTTATTGTCTTCGTATCTATCCGTTATTGCTGTTTAGGGTTGTCTTAAAACCCACAGGCTAATTTATATTTAAAGGATTTTTACAGTACAAATATTACAATTATTTATAAACGCATTAATATTATTATTATTATGTTTGCTTTTGTAATATAACACTTATTTTAATAATGAGTCAATTTGTGTCTTACAACAGTCTAACTTTATTAGTTATTATTATTGTACTCTATTGTTTTTATATATTTATGCACTGTTAAGTATTTTATAAGTATTTAGATATTATGTACTTTGTTTCTATCCATTTTGGCAAATTGGAATGAATAAAATTATATATCTGTGTATCTCCTAAAACAAACAATTTTATGAATATTTGGTCCAACATCCCTGAATCGAGATTCGATATCGAGGTACAACATAATATACGTGCTGTATATTGAGCGCGAACAAGCAAATTCGATTTCAGTAGGACGCCACTGTTGGGTCAGCCTGTAGAAATCCGCCGTACCAGTTAATTTACAGGTAAAATATGTGTTACAAAACTTTTCGTACTCGACTACAGATGGCCGACTTCAACGTTCCTAGTGGCCGGTACAACATTAGTATACGCTACTTATTGGTTAGTTAGGTATCTTCCCAATAATATTTCAATCAACGGCGAAAGTCAGCATGGTTTTCAAAGAAATAAATCGACTTTGACTGCAACCTTTAGTTTTGTTGAGAAGATACTTCATTTCCTAGATAATGACTGCCTGGCACTTGGAGTCTTTTTAGACTTGTCAAAGGCCTTTGATTGTGTGAATCATGGTACACTACTAAATAAGTTAGAAATAATTGGTATAAGGGGTGTGGCTCTTGACTGGTTTCAATCATATCTCAAAAATCGAAGTCAGAAGGTTGTTATTGAAAAAAATGCTGTTGAGTTTCACTCAAGTTATGAAAATACTACTATGGGGGTGCCACAGGTCAGTGTACTTGGACCAATATTATTCTTGCTGTATGTAAATGATCTTCAAAACTATCTAAATGATCCCTCAGTAATATTAACAAACTATGCCGATGACACTAATATGCTAATATTTGATAAAGAATATGAGGATGTACAGAATAAGACTCGAGATGCTATTATGAAGATGTGTGAATGGTTCACTAAAAACTCACTTATATTAAATACTACAAAAACAAATTGTATCTTATTTAGGCATAGTAGAAATAAAAGTGATTACCCAAGTCAAATAAGAATAAATGATGTTGATATTGAATATACAAATTGTGCTAAATTCTTGGGTGTTACAATCGATTCTCACATCAACTTTTCAAATCATGTTGAACTGCTCTGTGGCAAACTCAGTAAGGTATGCTAATTCCCTAAAACAACTAAAAAAATTGGTAGACGAAAATACTATACGAACAGCATATTACGGTAACTTCTACTCACTAATGGCATATCGAATCTTAATTTGGGGCGGCTCAAACATCCAGGAGGTTTTTGTCATACAAAAAAGGGCTCTACGTGCTATGGTGGGACTGAAGTTGGATGAATCATGCAGAGGACACTTCAAAAAATTTAATTTGTTAACGGCACCAGGTGTCTTTGTATATGAGTGCTTATGTTTTGTCTTTAAAAACAAGCAATTATTCATAAATAACATTATAGAACATGAACATAATACCAGAAAGAAAGATATTTTCTATTACCCAAAACATAAGACGACATTACTAGAAAAAGGGTGTTACTATCAATGTTTGCAATACTATAACATGCTACCAAAAAATATAAGAGACATGACTTTAATAACATATAAAAATTCTATAAGAAAATTGCTAATTACAGCAGAGCCATACACGCTTCAGGAAATGAGTGAAAAAACTTTTGATACTAGTATGTAACATAACTACTGTAGGTATTGAACTAATATTAATAAGATGTACACGTTGCTTTATTTTCTGTGATATTGTTTAACAGAAACCAAAAAAAAAAAACCATGGCAACATAAAAACACGAATATTTTGTATTTAATAGACGTGTCAAAAAGAATAAACAGTCAACTCCTTATTTAAATATTTTCTTTAATATTTAAAAAACCACTAGTCGCATACCCACCAAACCCTATATCATTGTAATTGTTGAAAAAGTGTCTATCTGAAAATGAAAAAATATCAGGGTTATTCATTTAAAAAAACTACCGATGACGTCATATCTCGAAAAATAGAGTAGCTGTTGGAAATCAAAGTACGTCACTGAATAGAACGAAAATACTACAAAAACTTTTGTTAAGGGTATTTTTTAATCGAACTTATAGTTTAGCCAGAAATCGGGTGTTCCGGCACATTTGCCCAACCCTGTATATAAATGATAACTATTTTTCATTTATAAATTTATTAGATTAACTTAATAATTATGAATGTCTTCTGGGAATATAATGTAAAATATACTAACTAAATACTTAACAATACATATATTACTCAATACTCACTGCACAAAACAAGACTTGTGATTTAACACTTGTTAAATCACTTAGGTGCAGATCTGGGAAATAATATAATAGTAAATATATGATAATATAATATAATATAATGTAAATTATATTGTTTTTCCAAATAAATAAATAAATAAATAAATGTAATACTTTATTGCACTATATATACAGCGTGTCCCACTTTTAATGGCCCCCCCTTCACAACTCAGTTATTAGTTATCCGATTTCAACCTAATTTGGGTTACTATCAATGGCCTTTGGTATGATCTTTTTGAATTAAACAAAACTTATTTTTGTCAGTGGCGTGCATTTTTATTAAGAAAAAGGGGGTCACTTTTTCGAGAAGTCATATTAGGCATTTTTTTACAGAAAAACTAATGCAATATTATTAATCAGCATGCTTTGGAACCCCCATGTTCAAAATTTTACTACATTTTGATTAAGGGTTTCCGAATAACGGGCCCAGTGAAAATACATTTTTTCAGTCGTAAATAACTGATAACTTGAAAATGGTTTGTATTTCGAAAAAAAGTCATTCGTGATTTTCAATTTAAGCTGATTTACTCTATCACATCATGTGCTCAAAAGTTTGAAATGCCGCAGTCGTAAATAATTAACTTGACGACGGTTTATTTTTCGAAAAATAGTTTAATTTAATATCAGAGCAACCTTTGTTCTTTTGGTATAAAATTGATTTATTATCACATAAGATCATTTTTTATCACTTAATGCCCAAATAATACAGAACCGGTTAAAATATTTTTTTATCGTCCAATGAAAAATTTTTGCTTGCAGCATTTGAAAGTTTTGAAGGCATGGGGAGATAGAGTAAATCAATTTAAATTGAAAATGAAGAATGACTTTTTTTCGGAATACAAACCATTTTCAAGTTATCAGTTATTTACGACTGAAAAAATGTATTTTCAATGGGCCCGTTATTCGGAAACCCTTAATCAAAATGTTGTGAAATTTTCGGCATGGGGGTTCTAAAGCATGCTGATTAATAATATTGTATTAGTTTTTCTGTAAAAAAATGCCTAATATGACTTTTTTCTTAATAAAAATGCACGCCACTGACAAAAAAAATTTTGTTTAATTCAAAAAGATCACACCAAAGGTCGTTGACACCGATCCAAATTTGGTTAAAATTGGATAGCTAATAACTGAGTTGCGAAGGGGGGGCCATTAAAAGTGGGACACGCTGTATATATATAGATATAAAGTATGTCAAAAATATAAAAGAAACAAATGTGGACCTAATTAAACTACTTACTGAGGGACACTCATAGATACCTGACAAATCATTGTCTGAAAACCCTTATTGCCAGAAAACTCAAAGCTCTGTGCTTCAGGAATTTGACCAGAAGGTTCAAAATCTACAGAAAGAAATTGCGACCCTAAAGACAGCTTTACCTCAAACCTCAACCTCTCACATTATCTCAACCCATGGTACTTAGGTGTTAACCGCATCCACCTATGCAGAGACTCTACTCCCCTCAAGCAGAGGGGGAAGATTAGCCTCCAAACCAGGGAAAAACTTGCTCCCTCCGACTCAAAATGCACAAAGACCAACTGAATTAAAAGCTTTACAAGGATCAAATGAATTTCATTCAAGAAATACCAAACAACGCCCTTCGTCCATTATAGGCACTAGAAAGGTGGAAAACACCAACATTACTGCGGCTAAAATTATACCAAAAAAATCTATCTTTGTCAGTAAACTATCCCTAAATGTCTCCGAGGCGGATCTGCTGCAATACTTAAAGTCTACCTCTGGCAAAGATGAAGTATTTAAACTAGAACAGCAAAAAGTTAGATCTGGCGACTACAATGGATTTCGCATTACAGTTCCAACGGATTTGCTTGACATGATGCTTAATGCCTCAATGTGGCCTGAAGAAATTTTAGTAAAACAATTTGAATTTAGGAAAAAAATTGTTCATGCCAGACCCAACTTTATACCAAGAAAACACACCTATAACAACCAAAGAAACTAAGGTATCCTCAACACATACCTGGAATGCGATACACGTAAATGCTCAGTGTCTTCCCAATAAAATTACTCAACTCGAACTGACTGAGAAATAACAACCCGGATTACATTTTCGTCACTGAACACTGGATGACACAGGAACAAGCAGATATCACTCCTATCCCAGGATATCACCTCCTTGCATCATTCTGCAGAAGCAAACATATCCATGGAGGCGCAGCCATATATGGAATGAAAAAAGACGGAAAGGCCATCAACGTATCAAGCCATACCTCTGAACTGTTATGTGAATGTGCTGGTTTTAGTACTAAACGAGTAGGAAAGATGGTAGCCCTTTTAGTTATATATCGTTCCTGTGTACAAAATATAAATAATCGATTTAAAACTTTTATTAACTCACTTAATGCAATTTTATGTCAGGTAACTCGTAATCACGAATTTATTCTGCTTTGTGGTGATTTAAATGTAAACAACCTTGAAAATTCTATGGAAAAGAAACAACTATATGACATCTTTGACAGTTTTAATTTCAAATATATTTTGCCCTATGAACTCACTAGGGATGTCTTTAATAACAGGCCTTCAGCACTAGACTATGTAGTTACGAATGCCACTTATTTCACAGCTCTTAATCTAGATACACCAATTTCCGACCACAAAGTTCAATCAATTAGTGCTTTTTTTTTTTTTTTTAATCACATTTAACGTCGGCCTATTTCCGCTACGGAGGCCAATCACCGACGCCAGGAGACGAGCAACCCCCAACCTGGAAATTTTGCCGAACCTCTTATCTTACTAAGAGTAGGAATTTTTTACTTGCCTAACATTTAATAGACAAGGGACCGACTGCTTTACATCCCCTCCGAAGGATGGTATATCCTCAATACACCTCTCGCCTACAGTTGTATTGCTTCTGCGATATAGCTGATATACAAGCCGCTAGAAGTAGGGAAGCGAGACCGCGTCTTTCCGTGGATAGTCCCCATCCATGTACTACACGCGGTAAATGTTGCTTTACTCCTAATATCGCTATGAAGTGAGTGAAGTCAGTCCTCCGCTCGCTGCCCTCCAATTAGTGCTTTGATTCCGACAGCACATGCTATTGAGAACACTAAAGTTTGTTTCAAAAAAAGATACTTTTCAGAAGAGAACTTTAGAAATACTCTCTCTAGAATAGATTTCAGCCCACTATGCGGTCTAACCGATACCAATGAAGTGTGGTTATATTTTTACACTAACTTTAAATTCGCCATGGACTTAACCTGCCCTATAAAAAATGTTAATATGCCCTTTGTGCCTTGTAACAATTGGATAAATTGAGATGTTATCAAAGAAAGCCAGGAGCTAAAAAACTTATTTTGGATTAGTAAGAATACCGGGATAGAAGAGGTTAGACAAAAATACCTTGTAGCCAAAAAAATATTTTCCGAAAAAATTCAATCAGTGAAAAACAACTTTTTAAAAAATAAAATCATAAACTCAGCTAACTATACTAAAACAATTTGGCAAGTGGTAAACACCAATCTGGGCAGGGTGAAGCAAAAGAGTACCCCCTCCGTAATATCTTCAGATGAAATAGAAATTAATGAACCTCTGGAAATATGTAATGCCTTCTGTGAATACTACAGTAGTAGTATCGAGCAATTAATTACACAAAATCTAGACCTAACTCGAACAGATTGCACTCTCCCTGATACAATCGGTAACTCCATTTTTGTTGAGGAACTAACAGTGGATGAACTTGATTTGGCTATGTCACAGCTCAAAAACAAATCTGCCTGCAGCGGTCTGGATGATGTGCCGGTCTACGCCTTAGATTCTATCTGGGACTGTATAAAAGGACCTTTATGTTTTCTCTTTAATTTATCCCTAAAAACGGGAAATTTTCCAAGTAATCTAAAAATTGGTGAAATTACACCAATTTACAAAAAAAGGTGATCATGAACTAATCGAAAACTATCGATCTATAACTGGATTGCTAACTTTTTCTAAAATTCTCGAGAAAATTGTTGTGAACCGGCTTGACTCGTTCTTATCAAAATACAAATTATTATCCATAAACCAACACGGGTTTAGGAAAAATCACTCGACAAATACTGCAGCATTCCAACTTGTAGAATTTATCTATAAATCATTAGATGCACACAACTACACACTAGCTCTATTCTTTGACCTCACACGTGCTTTTGATTGTGTAGACAGTGATTTTTTAGTAAGTAAGCTGTACATGATGGGTATTAGAGGCTGCATGAATGACTGGTTAAATTCTTTTTTAACTGATCGGAAAATCAGGGTAAAAATTGGTCAACATCTATCGGACATCAGAGATCTTAAATATGGTGTACCTCAAGGCAGTGTTCTTTCTCCGCTTTTATTTACACTGTTCATTAATGATGTGGGAAAATATTTAGGAAACAATATCAATATTAGTGCGGCAGTTTAGCTAGGATATTTCACCATATTGTGCACTTTTTGATAAAAGCACCAAATTTGGCACAGAGGTAGGCCGATGTAATATGAACAATTTTGGATGTGGAGCCATCGGCCAGCTGCCCCCTGGCGGCCTTGGCGGCCATTTTCCAAAATGGCTGCCAGTGGACACCCGAAAGACAACAGAAGTTAGATAAAATTTGCTGCTGAAGGTTTTAGTGAATGTTTATTGAATGTTTTGAATGAGAGATAGTTTGTAAGTTATATACAGGGTGAGTCAATAGTGCGTATTTCTTCTGTATCTCCTGTCTCGTTAGTGATGGTTCAAAATTTTAATTAAATCGTGAGAAAAAGTACATTTTTTAAAATTATTATCAATTATACAGGGCGATCCGTTAAAGTGGTAGATGAAAGAATATATATTTTTTAAATGGAATGACCCAATATTTTTAATTATGTTTGAAGACCACTATGATGGCCTATTCAGCGGTAAAATATTTTTAAAATTTGTTGGATGGTTAATGAAATAAAAAATATTTTTATGGAAAACTGACGTTTGCAGGTACCATTTTGAAAATTGATTTTGGACTTATTTTTGAAGAGTGATTTTTTTTCTTTGACATGGTAGTAATGTATGCCATACTTTAACTATTAGCTGATGTAGAAAATATTACTTTTATACAAGGTGTTCATACGCACTGCTAACTTATAAAAATTCAAACTACCAAAACTCAACTTTTTCAAATGGAACACTCTATATATTTTTGTAAAAAATTGGTTAATTTTACCTTTGAAATTATTTCATAGAAACAAAGACATTTAACGTCCTTTAATTTTAGTTAATTTCAATATTGTTGCAAACCTCCTAGTTTTCACTAAAAAATGAATTTTACGAAGCAGGAATTAATTGGTGAAAGTGACAGAAATTGTTTTTTGGCCTCCAGAATTTATGCTCAAAGTATTCTCACAGAACCCATCCACAAGAAGCATCTTCCAAAAGTTTAAAAAACAGATTTGAAGAAACAGGTGACATATCCTATAAAATTCGTTATCTTCATTTGTAGTCCTTTTTCTACGATTGACTTTTTTATAAGAAATGTCACCTGTTTCTTCAAATCTGTTATTAAACTTTTGGAAGATGCTTCTTGTGGATGAGTTCTGAGAGAATACTTTTGAGCGTAAGTTCTGGAGGCCAAAAACAATTTCTGTCATTAATTCATGTTTCGTAAAATTCATTTTTTAGTGAAAACTATGAGGTTTGCAACAAAATTGAAAGTAACTGAAATTAAATGTCTTTGTTTCTATGAAATAATTTCAAAGGTTCATTGACTTTTCTGAATAAAACATACCTATTTACACATAAACAACTACATCTAGAAAATTATTCATTTTAGGTATGGGACATATCACATCAAAGTTGCAGAGAAATAAAAATTACACAATTTTTTACAAAAATATATAGGGTGTTCCATTTGAAAAGTTGAGTTTTGGTGGTTTGAATATTTATAAGTTAGCAGTGCGCTTATGAACACCTTGTATGAAAGAAATATTTTCTACATCAGCTAGTAGTTAAAGTATGGCATACACTACTACCGTCCACCATGTCAAAGAAAAAAAAATACTCTTCAAAAATAAGTCCAAAATTAATTTTCAAAATGATACCTGCAAACATCAACTTTCCGTAAAAAAATTTTTATTTCATTAACCATCCAACAAATTTTAAAAATATTTTACCGCTGAATAGGCCATCATAGTGGTATTCAAACATAATAAAAAAAATTGGGTCATTCCATTTAAAAAATATATATTCTTTCATCTACCACTTTAACGGATCGCCCTGTATAATTGATAATAATTTAAAAAAATGTACTTTTTCTCACAATTTGATGAAAATTTTGAACCATGCCTCTATCTCTAACGAGACAGGAGATACCGAAGGAATACGCACTATTGACTCACCCTGTATATAAATTACAAACTATCTCTCATTCAAAGCATTCAATACACATTCACTAAAACCTTCAGCAGCAAATTTTATCTAACTTCTGTTGTCTTTCGGGTGTCCACTGGCAGCCATTTTGGAAAATGGCCGTCACGGCCGCCAGGGGGCAGTTGGCCGATGGCTCCACATCCAAAATTGTTCATATTACATCGGTCCACCTCTGTGCCAAATTTGGTGCTTTTATCAAAAAGTGCACAATAGGTTAGCTAATCCGCTGTACTATATGCAATTAGTTCAATACGCAGATGATACCACTATCGGCCTTTCTGCTACTTCTGAATATGAGCTATACCGCAACGCTCAAATATTAATATCAGAGTTCCACAACTGGTGTAGTAAAAACAAACTTCTCCTTAATGCCTCTAAAACTCACTATATAATTTTTACTAAAAGACGTAAAATACCGGAATTTGAATTAAAACTCAAGGACTCGGTACTAGAAAGATTAGATAGTTGCAAATTTCTAGGTCTCCATATTGATTACCAACTAACCTGAGATGAACATGTGGCATTTGTGACTAGCAAGTTAAACTCTGCTTATTTTGCAATTGTAAACTTAAAAAATATTCTAGATATCAAAGACCTAATTAACACCTATTATGCTCTAGCATATTCCCACTTACATTACATTATATGGCGATCTATTGGGGGCAAACAACCGAGCTAAATCGCATTTTTGTTATACAAAAAAGAATTATACGGAAAATTTTCTCAGCCAGTCCACTGACCTCCTGTAGACCTATTTTTAAAAAACATCATATTTTACCACTTCCTTGTATAATTATCTATGAAGCACTAGTTTTTGTTAAAACAAATTTAGAAAAATTTCCACAAAATAATTCTGTGCATACACATAATACTAGATCCAATAACGATATTTATGTTTCAAATTTTAATCTGTCAATGTATAATAAAAGTCCTTTTTGTTTCTGTAGTAATATTTACAATCATTTGCCCATCAGTTTTAAACATATAAATTCATTAAGTAAGTTCAAAAACCACGTAAAGTGCTACCTTGATAAATGTTTTTATTCTTTCCAAGAGTTTTATACCTGCACTTAGTATAATTTTAATAGTTTTAATTTTAATACCTGCACTTAGTATAATTTTAATAGTTTTAATTTTAATTCTTTTAATTATAAGTATAACTTATTAGCTTAAAATAATAAAAATGTTTCGAGTTTTAATATTTTTTTAGCGTTTAAGTACTTGTGAATTGTGATCTAAATGCTATACATATAACTACTTAGTTAAATGACGTTCAGTGGCGGCTCGTCAGGGGAGGCAGTGCCTCCCCTGTAGAAATTACAAAAAAGAATTTTTTTAAATAAATATGTCTTTCATTTTTAAATCCATATATCATGCTGGTTCGAAAGAAAATTATAAAAATATTAATAAATATAAATATATTATATATAACTGTCGAAGGTCCTGTACTATTATTTCCTATAAGCCCATATAAGCCCTCATAAAAAACCAAGCGCCTAGTATATGTTTATTTACCGGCCGATGAAAGCTTATTTGCTCGACGTCTGCGCCTGCGTGTTTCAACGGAGGCATGCCTCCGGGAACGAGATGTTTTTAAAATAGTTAATAATTCGCAAAGACATACTGTCAATGTCGCACAACAAAGCGCAGTACATAGTGTTGAAAGTCGCTTGAAAAACCTAAATTTGAGGCAGACACGCCCACCTGTCTCATTGCGTGGATACTTGGATACAAACAAACAAACATTCCCGTGTCGTGTCGTGTCGAGATTTTATTTATTTTTGCAGTTTTTACTGCTAAGCTAAGTAATAAACATTGAATCGACCATAATACGTGTAAGTCATTATTATTTAAATTGTTTATTCATTACCTAATTATCAAAATTATTATAAAATGGAGGTAACTGGCGAGTTTGAGTGTAACAGTAGAAGTATTGACAATATTGACAATAACATAAGTATTCGAACATGCAATGATATTGTTGCCTATCTTAGAAAATATAAATTTAGTCGACTTTCTTATGACGATAAATTATTCATTAAAGACTTAGGAGTACCACGACCAGATCTAAGTAAAACTTTAATTAATCAAGGTAAACAATCTCGTGGTTTCATTAATACATGGTATGATAAATGCAATTGGTTAACTGGTAGTTTAACTTTAAAAAAATTATTTTGTTGGCTCTGTCTATTATTTTCAATTCGAGAAGATGTTTGGTCAAAATCTGGATATGACGATCTTAAAAATTTATCTCGCGGAATGAACTGGCATTTAAAAAGCCAGGAGCATATTAGTTGTGTTTGTACAAATATAATATATTTTATTGACCAAGTAGAGGTCCTTCTAGTAGATATATATATTTATACTTAAACACAATGACCTTGAAATTCCTGAACAATTTTCGCCTGCGGCGCATCACGGGGGGCTGCCGCCCCCCGCACCCCCCGCAGCTCTTGCCCCGTGTACACAGCTTTTTACCTCTCTGCCTCCTCTACGTTACAGACCAGGAGCCGCCACTGATGACGTTGTCAATATCTTCTATAAGATCATACGACAATAAAGTTATTATTATTATAAGTCAGTCAAAATACAGGATACAAAAAGAAGAAAGACTAATGTAAAGTCGACATAGGTTCTATAACTAATATAGTGGAGCGAAATCGACCTAAGAATGTGTCGTTTATTTTTTTTTGCGTAGAACCAGATAAAACTGTAGATTTTGAAGAGTAGGTTACCTGTAATGGGCAATTACGATATTTTTCTGTGGTAAAGATTTATTTATTTAACTTTATTTACGGGACTTGCCCATTAAATACACACAATTTAACAAGAAAGACAGTAAAGTTTACCATAAGCATTTCGTAAATAAATTATAAATTACATAAATGATGGTATATACAGTACATTCACTTTCCAACCAAAGCACTCTGTAAGCGAATAGGAGACAATAAAGCGAGAGCGCTAACATTCTGAGATCGACATGCAGTCACGCATGTGTAGTGCTCTCGCTTTACTACTATCTCCTATTCGCTCACAAACCGCTTCGGTTTAAAAGTGAACATACTGCATATATAATACATAATTTCATTACCAAGAAAAAATTAAGTTCAAAACTGACTTAATACAAACTTAAATAAATTTACAGTAAAGGAAACTATGACACATTAAGTTACAGAGGACATTAACTGTTTTAACTTTCTTATGAAAGCTTTCGGTGGATCAAAAAAGTCAAGCTCGTTACTATACAGGTTAGCTAATCTAGTGCACCTAGGGATGTAAGAGTTGAAAGCATAATTTGTTCTGTGAACTGTTTCGTGAAATGTATAGGCCGAGCGAGTAGTACTGGGCGGGACAAACAACCCAATCCTAGAGAGGAGGTAAGGGCACTGAACATTATTATTCAAAATATTATATAGGAGCTTTAGGTCTCTGAATTTACGGCGGTTCACTAGAGAAGAGATATTAAGTTCAGATTCTAATACATCATAGGTGCGAGGAGGAAGAGTTGGGGTTTTAAATGAAATGTATCTCAGAAATCGATGTTGAATCTGTTCTATATTACTAATGTGAATGGCATAATAGGGATTCCATACCGTGGAGGCATATTCAAGATGTGGCCGCACTAGCGTGCAATAGAGAACTTTGACTGAGGCAACGTTGGTGAAGTCCTTCGAAATCCGTTTTATAAAGCCAAGCATTCTGAGAGCTTTAGAGATAGAAGATGAAATGTGAGGGACAAAATTAAGTTCAGAGTCAAGAGTGACACCTAGGTCCTTGATGGTGGAGACCTTCTGTAGAGTAACATTATCAATCCTGTATTCAAAGTTAATAGTCTGATTATTCCTAGATCGGGAAAAAAACATAAAGTGCGTTTAATTCCATGCCATTGTTCTCACACCACTTTGTAAGGTTATCAAGATCTGATTGTAGATTCACACAATCATTTAAAGTGGATACCTTCATGTATAATTTGAGATCGTCAGCAAAGAGAAGAAAATTACTGTGCACAAAGCATTTATGAATATCATTAACCAATATATTGAACAATAATGGACCGAGATGTGACCCCTGGGGAACACCGGAAGGAGTTTGAATTTCAGATGATTCAAAGTTATTTATTCGAACAACTTGTGTGCGGCCTAACAAATAGCTCTCAATCCATTGCAAAAAAAGACCATTGACACCCAAAGACTGGAGCTTTTTTAATAGAACTTGGTGGTTTACCCTGTCGAACGCTTTGGAGAAGTCTGTATAAACAGAATGGACCACGTGTCCATCCTCCAAAGCGCCCGACAGGAAGTCAATATAAGATAGCAGGTTTAGCTCAGTTGATTTACCAGACTGGAAACCAAACTGTTGATCGATGATAGAACCAGAGAGCTCTGAGGTTAAATATTCAGTAACTATACTCTCAAATAACTTTGGAATTACACTTAGAATACAAATAGGTCTGTAGTTCTTTATATCTGCTTTATTTCCTGACTTGTGAATAGGGGTGATAAAACCAACTTTCCAGAAATCGGGAAAGTGACCTGATTGCAGAGATAAGTTAAAAATAATAAATAGCGGTCTAGCTAATACAAAGCTACAGTGTTTGAGTAAACTAGGAGGTAATCCGTCCGGCCCAGGACCTTTGTTACTGTCAAGGTCAATAAGTTTCTGATAAATTTCAGAAATTGATATAACGCAATTCGTAATGTTCAAATGATTTGTGGATGGATTGCCTTGGGTATCACACTTCACGTCGGTGTAAACACTTGCAAAATATTCAGCAAATAAGTTGGCTAGTTCGGGACCAGAAGAGCAAGTCAGATTATTATAGTACATTTCATTAGGAAGATTACTTGTTTTACGCTTAGAGTTGACAAAATTCCAGAAGGATTTTAGATTACTTGAAAGAGCATGTTCAGTAGATGCTACATAATCGATGTAACAATCTTGTGATAATATCTTACAAATCGATCTCAGCCTGGAAAATTCATTATAAACAGCGATAGAGCGAGTTAATTTGTACTGCTTATGTGCTCTTTTTTTTTGATAAATATAATTCTTTAATTCAGGTGAGTACCAGCGAGGAAATTTTCTAGACGAGAACTTTTTTAGTGGAACATATATATCTATTGCAGAGTATAATATCTCGTAAAAAATGTTTGTACAAGTGTTTACAGATTTGTCAGTGAAGACAATCAAATAGAGAAATGTAGTTATTGATTTCATTAAAATCAGCTGATTTAAAATCTCTGTAATATCCCTGTGGCTGAAAGTTACAACAGTTGTCATGACCCTGATAATTTATACACATAAACAATGGAGGGTGGTGAACATCAGGGTTTAGTATTGGCACATCCACTTTGCAAACATTGATATCCGGATCACTGGTAAGCACTAAATCGAGAATGTTACCATTAATGTTTGGTATACTGTTATTTTGGAACAGATTATGGAAAGCACACATGTTTGACACAACTTCTGTAGCCTCAACCTCATGGGGGGATCCATTAAGACAAGTGGCAACAGAACTTAGATTGGTATTACTCCATTGAGCATGTGGTAAATTAAAATCGCCCAGCAGGAAAATATTGGAAGATGGAAAGTCCTCAGATACTCTATATAAACTTTCATTAAGGGTAATATAAGGCACACTGGTGGACTTCGGTGGTAAATAAACGGCACCAAGGATTATCTGATTGTTACCTTTACCAGCGGATATGAAAAGTTGCTCAATCACGTCAGAGGTTTCGAGATAAGCACTAGGAATATTGCATTGGATAGCAATAAGGACTCCGCCGCCTCTTGTATATGGACTAGTGATAGGTGAGCGATCTCTTCTGTAAACAGTGTAATTGTCCAAACCTAACTCAGTATCGTAGAAGTCCTCCGTTAGCCAAGTTTCAGTAAAAACTAAGACATTGTATGATGAAGATGGAATAGACGTAATTAACGACTTTAATTTAGTCCGGAGACCACGAACATTTTGGTAGTAAATGGATAGTTCTTTGGCCAGGTTGTTCTGCGAATTTAGTTTTTTGACGGAACAATTTGAAGAGTACCCATAACATACTTCAACATAATTTTTTCACCCACAGACACACGATTTTTAAAATCTTCTTTGATTTCGTCTTCCTTAAGACGCTGTTTAGGTGTTAAGTCGAGACTGACATAAACCTTGCTTCCTTTAAGTTTTGAACGATTTCTTACCACGGATAGGGCGACCTGATGATCTGAAAATGTAACCTTGAGACATCTTGCTCCATTTTTGTTCTTTTTGCCAATCCTACCAGTGTAGACTACATTGGCTGACATATCGATCACACCCTGAAGCAGCTGACGAACCTGTTCCAAGTCATTACCCTGCTCCGGTAGGTTAAAGAACAGTACATTATTGCATCGCGCCTGCCGGTCTTGGAGTTCATCGAATATATCTGACTCCCTAAAGGAGGGGGCATTTAGTTCCTTTTTTAGGTGTTCGACTTCAATCTTCAAGTCATCAACAGCTTTGATTAGCTTAGGAACTTGCTGAAGAGTCCTCACAGTAAAATTTTAAAATACGTTTGCCTTTGAGTTCCATCACTTTCACTTCAGATGCCGAGAGCCCAGAGCATTTTTTGTGTATATTTCGATCACAACTATCACAATTCAGAAGAGAAGTGGTATCACTATCTATAAGATTATATTTGAAGCACCGCATTGTTATTTTGGTATAACCACTGGTGGTAATGGTGTATAACTACTTCCAAATTAATATTAAATCAAGAGAAACCAATACAACCTTTGGTGCTTAAAGACTCCAACCAGCAATGGAAAAAAATAGGCACTTTTTGTTGGAGTATACGATTGTAAACCTTATTGCAGTCCTTGATATCGAGAATTTGTTTATAAAGCAACAATCTGGTTGCGTTACAGAAACACACCAGACAAATAGGCTTACAGCAGGCTGTTTTCCATTAACAGAACAAAATTAATTTCTGTAGCTTAAAATTGTAAAGGAAATATGTAAAATAACTGAGGTAAACAAGAACACTTAACTTCACTGTTCACAGTGGCGATATTTTTTATTTCGAAAAAACTTCAGAAATTGACTATTTCGAAAAGTCGTGTTTTTTTAAATTTACATCCCCATATCTTCAAATCTAATTGCGCTATCGATCTGATTTTTTTTTTTTAAATTCAAGTACACACCCAAGCACTTCCAATGGTGTTTCTGTTTCTATCGATTTTTGTTTATTATTTTCTTTAAATAACAATGAAGTTGTTATTTCGCTAAGAATGCACTCATATTTCATAAACAAGGCAATGCGAGTGATATTGCAATGTAACAGATATACTCCGATTAATATTATGCTGAGAACATTAAACTTCATGAACGTGAAACAAAGAATTCTATTAAGAACACTGCAGTTCATATTTAAAATAAAAAATGGTGTCTTACCAGAATATTTGTTTAATAAAATCATATATGTAGGAGATACACATAATTATAACATACGTAGTAAAAACGATTTATATATAAGAAAACACAATTCACTGTTAGCTAGTAAATCCCTGCTTTGTAGGGGTTTTAAAGAATATAACAGCTTGCCATCAGAAGTAAAAAATTGTAGTACTCTTATACAATTCACAGCTCTTTGTGTGAATTATATAAGAAATTTAGCTGTGTAAAATTGAGTATCTGTTCATATGATATTTGATATAACAATCTTGTGTAAATTAATATACTTACTGCTTACTGAATATTAAACCATTTGTATATGTAAATCAGAATTATTATATTTTTATAATGTCTGTATATGTGTATAAAAAATTGTATTAATGTATAGCTTTTTTGCTAAATAAAGCACTATTATTATTATTTTCACTAATTGACAAACTTTTTTATTTTTGTAAATTTTCATATACATGCAGTGAAGCAATTGAAGCCAAGATATGGGAGAAGTTTTTGAAAAAAAAATTTTTCTTCTAGGACTTATACTTTTTTATTTATGAATATCTTTGTGACGGGGCGCGTGACTACCGGTACCTAGACTGCGACCGCACTAGCACTAAACATGATAATATGGTTGTGCTGTTGTAATATAATAGTGAATTCATGTACACCGTGAATATTGTCGTGTGTGATATAGTTTTCTGATGTTATTTTTAATATTTATTATTTATAATGGAGTGTATTATACAGCGTGTGTAAAAAGTATTGAAACATGACCATAACTTTTAAAATATTGATTGAATAAAAAAAACCTTGGATAGGTCGATTTTTATTTTCAATTACGCAACTTTTGGTGCGATTTATAATTTCTAGTTCTACATACCCACTTCCCCAGCCACCCCAACTTTTTTTTTTCAAATAGCAACCTACCCTCTGATACCCCAAAAGAAAGGTATTTTAATAGACTATTTTAATATTTAGTTTTAAAAACAAAAACATTACCCTAAATATTGATCATTGCTATCATACTAGACATAAAATATGTTCTGTAAAAGTACCAAAAATGGCAAAAACTATAGGTCAACGAAGTTTTACATATCTAATTCCAAAAATATACAATACATTACCCGACAGTTTAAAAACAATAAACTCTATATATACAGTCGAACTTGGATATAACGAACACGGGATATAACGAACACTCGCTTATAACGAACACTTGGTTATAACGAACGAATCGAAAAGTCCCGTCCGAAGTCCCTATTAAGCACATGTATTTTTGTTCGGCTATAACGAACTCGGTTATAGCGAACACTCGGTTATAACATACCGCATTTTTGGCCCGGCGGACCTCTAAACTCGGTTATAACGAACTAGCGAGTGGTTTGTTGACTCAATGTCGAACGAACGGCGCGCGACGAATTTGCAAACAAGTCTCTGCAAGTTACCTACAATTAATCTATTGTTCGAGTGGGTGTTAAATTGAGTGCTGAATTTACATTTGAACAATGGCTAATGTTGACAAAGCAAATAGAAAATCTATTTCTTTGTCGTATCAATGGAGCGATATTAAGAAACAGAAAGGTGAAGAGCAAAATTACCGATTTTTTTCCCTCTTAAAGGATCAAGTTTCAAGAACTTATATTTTATATTGATATTGATGTCTTCTTCTTATAATACTTATGAATGTGTTTTATTTTTGTATTTTTTGGCATTCGCAAAATAAAAATGTTCAATCAGCAAGCTGTTTTTTTGTCAATCTTTTATAACGAACGTTCGCATATAACGAACAGTTTTACGGGTCCCTTGGAGGTTCGCTATAGCCGAGTTCGACTGTATGTTTAAAAGTAAAATAAAACGATGGATTCTAGATAACCCGAGGAAGACTATACATGCTTTAATATATGAGAGAAACTGATAATATGATACTAAAACTAGACTATAATAATGTAACAAAGGTATAGATAGGTATACCTGTCCATTTCTAGACAGTAGGTTTACTTTTCGTAAAGGCGCTTCTTGTGTGGGGCAGACATGTGGTGGGATGAGAGTGCCTCATATCGAGGGTCATAAGTCCTCACTGAATGTGCGGTGCTCTTGACTTGCTGTCTGTCTGTTTCGCACACGGGGTAATTTGCGATGAGAGTGAATTTACTGTATACTATTATGTAATTTTTATGTGTTAGGTTAAGTTTGAGTTCAATTAAGTTAAAGATAAAGTTCATAAAAAACTAACAAATTTCTTCTTCGATTTTTTTCTACTTTGTTTATAAATTTTTTTGTGAATCTCATTTTTGTTCATATAGGTGAATTATTCTGATATGATTATACGAGTATATTACTAATACTCACAAACAAGAATTTTCTTCTGTGAGTCAATAGTATAGGTATTGATAATATCAACAAAGTGCATTTATAATTTAATTTTGCCTATTATTTAGTTTATTCGTACTGTTTAAGATATTTTGTTGTGCATTATAATTATGTAAATTTTTAAAGCAGGTGAATAAACTACTATTATTAATATTATTATTATTATTATTATTTAACGCTGTAAAGAAATCCGATATCCGTCGATGCAATTAGCTTCCCAAACGCATGAAATACATTTTTTTCTAAGAAAAAAGGAAAGATTAGTAAAACTTTATTACTGAAAAAAATTAACAAATTATCTAATAAGATGTTCAAACTGAGCTCCGTTAACAGCTAGGCACTGTTCAAGTCGCTGTTCAAGGTTTTGTAAACAGTTTTCGAATGCCTTTTGTGCCCGTATTCTATCCTTTAGATCCTCCAAATTATTTGGTCTATTGTTATAGACGCAACCCTTTAAATGACCCCCATAAAAAAGTCGAGGGGTGTCAGGTCCGGAGATCTGGCTGGCCATTCGATTGACCCTCTTCTGCCTATCCATCGGCCCGGAAACACCTCATTCAGGTACTGTCTTACATTATAACTACATAAACCGCTAATAAAAGATATTTAACTTTAAACAAATTTATTGCCCAAACACAAGAAATGAGACTGTCTACAGGGTGTGGGAAATAAACAATTTTTCCAGAAATTTACATTAAAAAAATAACTTAAAATTAGACAGTGAACCGTACGGCGCAAAAATATCAAAGTATCAGGTGATCACTCAGAATACATAAAGGTTACAAATTAGATTACCGTTCAAGGTATTCTATAAAGTAAAATTTACAAAATGATTCGCACAGGGCGACTAGTTTATAATGATTACAATAAAACCAAATTAACAGTTACAATTTGCACAAAGCAATGAAGTTCGATGTTAACTTCCAAATTAACTCAGTTTATCAAACACTTAAATTCGCAATTTAAAACAGTAAATGCTACCACAGCGTAGCGGTCTGTTAGAAGAACACTATAGGTAGCCATCGGGCCAAAACAACGCACTTTATTCAAAAATCAAATCAGAGGTAACGGTACAGCCATTAACATAATTTGTTGAGCGCCACCTTATTCTTGGTTTAAACCCATAGGAACAAGGAAAACTATGGTGTGGTATGACAGAACCAAAAAAATGGAAAGCTCTTACTTGTAACTGAAGACAGCAGCACACTCAAACTAATTTCCACTTGGAACCGTAGAATCTTTTCCTGCCAACATCACTTTAAGTCCTCTGGACTGGTATCAGCTAAATTCACCTTTTCCACCAGGCGTTCTGCCGTCCAAACTGCTTCGCCGTCTTGCCAGTAATGCCCATTCACAAAACGCAATCCCCTACCCTCGCACTATATTTCGTCACTCGGGACGGTTAAAACTTTCACTTTCCATCCAGGGCCGTTTTAAGAACTAAAGTATACAATAATTTAATTATCTATTTGCGCCTGGAATATTGTATATTAGTTAACAATTTTAAATAAGTGGAACGTTTTATTTAGCAGATTAGCAGATTTATTTCTTACTTCATCAATACAGTACAAAATGATACAAATTATAATTTTCAGTATTGTACAATAGATAATAAACTCCTGGACAAAATTAACGCACCACCATAAATTTGCCACAAATTTGATGCTACTTTTTTTCTGAACCTATGGTCCGATTTGAATGATATTTCTAACATTTCAGGTCCATTACCTGATAATGTCATTGTCCTCATTATTTTTGATAAAAAGTTCATTTTACATTTATACCGGGTGTAATAAAAATTTGTATCACCCTGTGGCGTATACTAGCAATGGTAACATATCGCAGTTGAATTTAAACTGTAGCCTCATCTTTCCTTAACATTTTAATTTTTGTTTCACTTCATTATCTCTGTTATTAGAGGAGATACACCCTTTTATAACTCAGCATGTTTTTATAAACTTTATTTTCGTATACGGTCATTTTTATAAATTAATGTAATCAATGTAATAAATGTAATGTTTATGTTTATCGATAAATGAAAACAAAATTAACGAATCACTTTTTAATTAAACTTACTTTAATCACAATATTAAAATTAAGAATAAAGTCAAAATTACATGAATGAAGCGAATGAAACAGGAAAACAGAAAAAAAAAGAAAACAATAGAAATGTGATGTTAATATCGTGTAGGCCCTCCTCTACTCCGAATTACCGCATTCATGCGCCTCGGCATACTGGAGATTAAATTTTTTATTGAGTGTATTAGCCATTAAAAACCTAAGTGAAGCGTATTGGGCAAAAAAGAATTCCCTCCACTAGCCGCTGCCTACGTACAATGCAATGAGTTAAACATCTTAGAACCTATTAACTCTGAGCAAATCAGTGTATATGACATTGATAGTAAGGTTCTAGCACTAAAGCCGGAAGTTCACTTCCCAAAATATGACAACGATTATTGCCAACAGACTTTCCAAGAATACATTCATAAACTGGAAAATAACCGATCGAAAATCATCTTTACGGATGGATCCAAAACAGTAGATAAAGTAACTGGAGCCTTCTACGTCCCATTTTGTAACTTTAAATACACAATTGTCTAAATAAAAATTCAAATATTTTCTCAGCTGAGGCGGCAGCAATCTGTCATGCTATCGATTGGTGTATCGATAATGATATTAAACAAGTTATAATAGCTTCCGATTCTATGTCGGTGCTAAAAGCTTTAAAGCATTTCTCCTTTCACCAGAACCATAACACATTTATTATAAATATCATGGATAAACTAACAATAGCGGATTTAAACCAGATGCACTTACGCTTCGTATGGGTTAAGGGACATAGTAATATTGAAGGTAATAATATTGCAGATATTACCGCTAAAAATGCCAATAAGTACAATAGCTACCAAGAAAATATAGTGAATACAACAGACCTGCAAAATGTGGTAAAGAAACATCTGTTTAAAAAATGGAATACGCACTGGCAGCAATATGGTTACAAGAGTAAAACATTTTACTTCCAAGTCCATAACAATATACCTCGAACCCATTGGTACCATAATGCTTATATTAGCAGAAAATTCATCGCTAGCATTAGCAGAATGAAATTAAATCATGGTAGATTCCCTTCACATCTCTTCAAAATTGGTGTACTCCAAACATCAGAATGCTCCTGTGGAGCAGCAAACGGAGATCTCAATCACATTTTATTTGGGTGCCCCTTAACGGCTCAGGAATCTAACAGATTAATATCTAAATTAATTGAAAAGGGTCAACCTGCCCCCATCTGCAATATCTGCAATATCTAAGATTAAAATTGATGCTAAATCTCCCTCGTTTCTATCCCTCTGTTTAGTTCTCCCATGTTACCCGTGGTCGAACTTTGTTTGTGTAACTGTAAATGCCCTGAAAGGCCCCTGGGCGAGAAGAATGTGTCCCTGACCTATCCTTATAACGGGATACACTTTTTTTTTTTTTTTTTTTTTTTTAAATATATATCGTTGTATGTACACTTTGATCTTTTTCTCTTTCATGAGGTTTTATATAATTAAATGCTTACCTGTATTAAACTCTTAAAATCTATATTATTTAATTCTTTTTTTTGTTTTTTGTTTTTTCTAAGCAAAATACAATTACGTGGCCAAAACGCTAGCTCGTAAGGCCAAAAACCGGAAAAAAAAAAAATTTATTACATCCTGGGGACTATTCTCCCATTCTGCAATTACTGCATCCACCAGTTGATTGTGGTTAACAGGTGCAGGTACATGACTTCGTACCTTTCTTTTAAGAGCATCCCATAGATGCACTATGGGATTTAAATCTGGACTGAGAGGTGGCCATTCCATCAACGGAATACCAACAGCATTCAAGTAGTCTATAACTTGTCTAGCCACGTGGGGACGAGCATTATCTTGCATGAATAAACAATTGGGCCCCAAAAAAGGAACAAATGGCATTACATGTTCAACTACAATGTTCTCCAGATAATAATCTGCGTTCATAGACCTCACACGTATAGGGACTAACTCTGTGCGTTCGTTGAAGCAGATTCCTCCCCAAAACATTACAGAGCCTCCACCAAACGGGACCTTTGGAGAGATATTACAACTTGCAAATCTCTCCCCTGCCCTTCGCCAAACACGTTCACGGCCATCAGGAGAATTGAGGCTAACCCTCGTCTCATCTGAGAATAAAACCTTCTTCCAATCATCAACAGTCCAATGTTGATGATTTCTGGCAAAACGCAATCTTTGAACTTTATGCTGTTCGGTGAGTAATGGCTTCTTTGCCGGTCTTCTGCTCCTTAAACCAGCTTCAGTTAAACGTCTTCTGACTGTTCGAGACGATATTTCAAGATTGCGAGCAGCTAAGAGCTCATTTTTTAGCACAGTGCTAGTGATTCTTCTGCTTCTTAGAGCGGATTGCCTAAGAAGACGCTCATCTCTTGGACCGGTACATCGCTTTCGTCCTTGTCCTGGAATTCGAGAGTAAGATCCTGTCTCGTTAAATCGAGTTACCAGGCGACTTATACTGGAATGATGTCTTCCTATCACATTAGCAACATGACGCATCGAGTAGCCCTCATCCAACAAAGTTAATGCTCTTACTGCCTCCTCCGCCGATAAATTCCTTTGGCGATTCATTTTTCAAGTTTTGAACACTTGTCGGTACTCGTAACTGACAAATACGATAACAAAAAAAACCTGGTATGCAAAACGAACTTGTCTTAATAAGCAATTGAACAGATTTTAATCAGCAAGACTGACTCTCTTTGACAATTCCAAACTAAAACATTTGTTAACAAAATTTTATTGAAATGTCAAAGGAGATCCATAGCCTACTTGCAAAACATTTATAAAAATGACCGTATACGAAAATAAAGTTTATAAAAACATGCTGAGTTATAAAAGGGTGTATCTCCTCTAATAACAGAGATAATGAAGTGAAACAAAAATTAAAATGTTAAGGAAAGATGAGGCTACAGTTTAAAATCAACTGCGATATGTTACCATTGCTAGTATATGCCACAGGGTGATACAAATTTTCGGAAAAAAAACACAACATTTTTATTACACCCGGTATAAAAGTAAAATGAACTTTTTATCAAAAATAATGAGGACAATAACATTATCAAGGAATGGACCTGAAATGTTAGAAATATCATTCAAATCGGACCATAGGTTCAGAAAAAAAGTAGCATCAAATTTGTGGCAAATTTATGGTGGTGCGTTAATTTTGTCCAGGAGTTTATAAGCATACAATACAAACACTACAAACAAAACATTATAAAAGCAAATACACGTATACACAATATGCATCAAATCAAATTGGAATATATGATGTACAGATAAGGGTAAGAAACAATTTTGGTACCTAGGTAATTATGAAACCATAACTGCCCGTATGCACCATATATTTAGCAAATGATTAACTTAAAGAATCAAAAAGGAAAAAACTTCATTTTTAGTTATAATTATGTATTACATACAATTTACATAAGTTCCTAAACTTTTTGATATTATCGATCAGTTTAATATTTAAAGGCAGAATATTATAGAACTTAGGACCTAGATAATTCATGAACTTTTTGTTTATGTTTGTTCTATTATTTGGTATGGTTAAATGCTGGTTTATTCTGATTCGAGTGTTATAACAGTGATCAATGTAGTGTTTAACTTTAGTATGCTTGTGTATAAAGCAAAACAAAGCTTAACAAATATTAACAATGAAAATAAAATAGAAATTAGAAATAAAATATGCAATATACTCACAAACTATAAAAATAAATTAAAAAACACAGGCAATAAAACCAAAACTCAGATAAATCATTACATTAACGAAACTAAAAAATTTTTAACAGAAAACTCTAATATTTTCATACTAACGGCTGACAAATGTAATAAAACAGTAATTATGTATAAAACTGAATACGAAACAAAAATGAATAATATGCTTAGTGATAGAACCACATATAAAACAGAAACTCAAGACCCAACAAATAAAATTCAAAATAAAATTAATAACCTTGTTAAATCATGGCTCAAAAAAAATCTAATTACAGAACAACAAAAAAATAAACTCATTTGCCATAATGGACATGCCCCCTTCATCTACGGCCTACCCAAACTTCACAAAGAAAATATTCCTTTAAGACCAATCGTTAGCAATATAGACAGTCCCACATATAATCTCTCACAATTTCTGTCAAATACATTAAGTAATATATTAGGAAAAACCGAACACCACGTAAAAGATTCATGGCAATTTCGTGACTTTATAAAAAACCAAACAGTTCCCAAAGACCATATTATTATATCACTTGATGTTACTTCATTATACACTAATATACCAATAGACTTAGCAATAAAATGTATAAAAAATAAATGGTCGGAAATTAATAAATATTCATCTCTTACCGAAAACGAATTCGTCAATGCAGTTACCATATGTTTAAATTCCACTTATTTTACATATAACAAAAAATTTTTTTCTCAAATTTTTGGAACTGCCATGGGTTCACCTATATCAGCCACCATCGCAAATCTTGTAATGGAAGAATTAGAATACAATGTATTAAAATCTCTAAATTATACCCCAAAATTTTATAAAAGATATGTAGATGACTGTATTATTTGTTTACCAAAAAGTAAAATAGAATACACTATTGAAAGTTTTAATAATTTCCACCCACGTTTGCAATTTACAAGTGAAATAGAACAAGAAAATAGCATAAATTTCTTAGATATAACTATTAAATACAATGAATCCGGAATCATTGATACAAATTGGTACACGAAAGAAATATGGTCTCAGAGATACCTAAATTATAATTCACATACACCAATCAATTACAAAAAAAGTGTTGTTAATAGTCTTACAGATCGAGCCATTCAACTTTCACACCCAAAATATAGACCAAATAATTTGAAAAAAATCAAAACAGTTCTTAAAGCAAACTCTTATCCAAAACACTTTTATGAACCTATAATAAAGAAAAGAATACACACATTATACAATAAAACAACAAATCAATCAAATCAAAACAACAGCAAATATATATCCATGCCTTACATACCTAAAGTATCTGAAAATATTTCAAACGTATTAAAGAAACACAATATAACAGTAGCACATAAACCATATAATACTACAAAAAAATTTTTCACAAGACTTAAACCTGAACTACAACCAAAAGACGAAACTAATACAATATACAAAATAGACTGCAACGACTGCAACAGCACTTATATCGGCCAATCAAAACAATACCTCCACAAAAGAATATACACCCACAAATATAATATAAAAACACTCAACCAAAATTCGACAGCACTAACAAAACACGCTCTAGAACAAAACCATAACTTTAACTTTAACAATATACAAATTTTAAATAAAGAACCAAACTACCACCGACGAACTATACATGAAATGTTACAAATTAAAAGACATAACAACGCAATAAACAACCGCACTGACATAGAAAATTTAAGCGAAACTTATTTTAATTTATTAAAATAAACTAAAAAGGGGTAATAATAATAATTGACAAATAAAAATTAATAATAAATATAAAAAAAAAATTTTTACATCTTTCCATCAACAAAACAAATTAATTGTAAATAGCCCAAACATTAAATTCATGTCACTCACTCTAGTTAAGTACCAATAATCTCATAAATTACACCTTATCAAGGATAGCATAAACATCTCAAAACACCAGGCACAAAATTGTTTAGCATTTAGTTCCTTTTAAGATCTCAACCATAACAGACATAAAAATGTATCTAATATTAATTATTATATAATTTTTACCACCTAAATTGTAAGTATATTCTGTGAATTCATTATAAATAATTTTTTAAAGTAAGTTCTCTATCTAGTTCTCTGAAGATGGTTTAATAAAACCGAAACGTCAGAAAATAGTTTTTTATTTTACCACATGACCGAAAACCTAGGAAAATACACATCAAATTAATGTGTATAAAGCAGCAAGTAGAAATGAAAAATAAGCTGCGAACGTTACATATCTTCTCACAATATAACAGGTTTGTAGGGTATAAGCAATTTTTTTTATAAATTATTTTCAACATTGTATTTTGTGCAACCGTTAATTGTTTTAAAACGTTATTGTATAGACCCCCCCAAACTATTATGCCATATCGAATAAGAGACTCCACCAGTGTTTGATATAATGTTAGTAATAAGTTTTGACTTAGGAATTGTCTTAAAAGATAAAATTTATGAATGAGACATCTAATTTTTTTTGTTAAATAATTTACATGACAGTCCCATTTTAGATTCTTGTCAATTATTATACCCAAATACTTGGTGTTTGTGGTCTTCTTTATTGTATCCGTTAAGTTGTCTACTTTTATGTTGTTAAAACTAGGACGGTTTACAGATGTTAAGGAAAATGCAATATACTTTGTTTTTTTTATATTTAACGATAACTTATATGTGTCAAGCCAAACTTTAACTTTTTCGACCCCAAATTTTACTCGATCTCTCGTTTCATCCCAGGTAGCTCCATTGAAAATGAGTACAGTATCATCAGCGTAGGATATGACTTTACCCTTGATATTTATATTGGTTAAGGAATTAATATATACATTGAAAAGTATAGGACCTAGAACTGTACCTTGAGGCACACCAATTTGAATATTTTTTGGATCACTAAGTACATCTCTAATTTTAACACACTGACTTCTATTCGCTAAGTAGGATTCAAAGACTTTCAAAACAATGCCTCTAACTCCACAGTGTTCAAGTACCTTGAGAAGTTTTTCATGAGGTACCGTGTCGAAAGCCTTTGCCAGATCTAAAAGGACTGCTATACATTTTTTATTCATATCAAGTTGATCTGTTACTTCCTTTATTACCTCATACATAGCGTCATCCGTGCTTAAACCTTCTGTGAATCCAAACTGGTGAGCTGAGAGTAAGTTGTTGTTCTTGAGAAAGTTAACTAATCGTTCCTTAAGGCATTTTTCAAATACTTTAGCTATGTTATTGATTAAGCTTATTGGTCGATAATTATTAATTAGTTTAGGATTGCCCGATTTATAAATTGGTGTTATCGTGGACACTTTAAATTGACTTGGAACTATGCCAGTTTTAAAAATTAAGTTTATAATGTGTTTTAATGGAGAAATGATGTATAGATGTACAGTTTTTAAGATATTTGAGCTAATTCCATCTGGACCAGGTGAACTATTGTTTTTTAAACTGTTAATTTGCCTAATTAATTCATTATTATCAACCGGTTTTAAAAATATTGATTTATCTAAGCTGGGTGAAGTATTAATATGACTATTACTGTGTGGGATTTTACTTAACATCTCCAAACCTATGCCTGAGAAGTAATTATTACAGAAATTGGCCATGTCTTTATCATTGTTGAAATTATTGCTAGTATCATCAAGAATTTGTATATTATTATTGCAATTTTTTTTGCTCTCATTTGTTGCATCTGATATAAGTTGATATAGTTTTTTTATGTCTTTAACATTTTCATTAATTTTATTTTTGTTATAATTATTTTTAGCCTCATTGATGATTTTTTTTAGATTATTTCGATAAGCTTTATATTCATTTTCTTTGGTACTGGTAAAATTCTTTATTAATTTTTTTTTTTAATCTATCTCGATTTTTTATAGAAATAATTATTCCATTGCTTATCCATGGTTTTATCTTCTTATACTGCTTCTGTTTTATAATTTTTATAGTGTTTGACTTCTCAAGTATGTTTATCAACTCTGTTGTAAAATTTTGCGTGGCTACTTCCGGATCATTTTCATTTAACACGTTTATCCAATTTGTTTCTTTAATTATTTCTTGTAATTTGGTGAAGTCAGTTTTTATTATTTTATTTAAAACTACAGGGATTTCCACATTAGTTGAGTTTTCCTGTGCTATGTTTATCATAACGGGGTAGTGATCTGTGATATCATAAGCCACCAAAACGATTGATAATTTAGGCATTTTACATTTAAATTTTTCTTAACAAAAATATGATCAATACACGACGATGAGTCATTCATTACTCTAGTAGCGGAGTTAATGTAAGGCTGAAGGCCATGTAATGCTAAAATTTCTAAAAAATTGTTTACTAAATGATCATTTAAGTTTAGGATATTAATATTCATGTCACCAGCCACTATTTCAATGTTTTTATTAAGATTGTTGGTTAGAAAGTCATCAAAATCACTTATAAACGATTGTACTGTAGTAGAGGGTGGCCTATACAATGCCGTAAGTCCGATCGTGATATTTGAAACTTGAAATTATTCTACTTACACTTATACCCGAGAGATTTAATTTGTATGTTGAGACATTAGCATTTAGTTTTGAATTTATTATTATTGCACCACCCAAGCTTAGAAAAGCGAACCGTTACAACATGCATGACATTCTTAAAATTTTTAAATAAAAAAAAATGTATTTCATGCGTTTGGGAAGCCAATTGCATCGACGGATTTCGGATTTCTTTACAGCGTTGAATAGTCTATTAAAATACCTTTCTTTTGGGGTATCACAGAGGGTAGGTTGCTATTTGAAAAAAAAAAGTTGGGGTGGCTGGGGGAGGGGGTGCGTAGAACTAGAAATTATAAATCGCACCAAAAGTTGCGTAATTGAAAATAAAAATCGACCTATCCAAGGGTTTTTTTATACAATCAATATTTTAAAAGTTATGGTCATGTTTCAATACTTTTTACACACGCTGTATAATACACTCCATTATAAATAAATAATAAATATTAAAAATAACATCAGAAAACTATACCACACACGACAATATCCACGGTGTACATGAATTCACTATTATATTACGACAGCACAACCATATTTTCATGTTTAGCGCTAGTGCGGTCGCAGTCTAGGTACCGGTAGTCACGCGCCCCGTCACAAAGATATTCATAAATAAAAAAGTATTAAGTCCTAGAAAAAATTTTTTTCCAAAAACTTCTCCCATATCTTGGCTTCAATTGCTTCACTGCATGTATATGAAAATTTACAAAAATAAAAAAGTTTTTCAATTAGTGAAAATATGAGTGCACATTGAATACCTTAACTCCTCTATACATTAATTAAAACTAACACAGACACGACACGACATTATTTATTTATTTATTTAAGGTAAAGTATTCAACAGGCAGTAGCCCTATTACAGAATACCAAAAGCAACAGTAATTAAATATATACAATATATAGTTTTACCTAATTAATTAATACACTATCATAAAATAGATACACTTAACATACTAATTATGCCTTTCATTATAATAAGTCATCAAGTATATTTTTTAAGCATGTAAGAGAAATGACAAATATATCACAATTAGCTTGAATTGCATTAAATATATTACACATTATATAAAGGGGAATTCAATTGATAATTTGTATTGGCTCGTTTTAGAATAAAAATTCTATGTGTTCTCGTTGTATGAACAGGCACATTCAGACATAATGATAAGAAAGACGAATCATCTATATTACCATGAATTAATTTGTAAAGATAAATAATATAACTGACTTTTCTTCGTTGTTCAAGAGTACGAAGACAATATCTCTCTAAAAGTTCAGTTTTGGGTATAATTAGATCATAGACGCCATTTTCTTAATCTTGATACACCAGTCAAATTAGACAAAATTAGGGCGATCGGTGGGAAAAATTCCTAGAGATTTGGAATTTTTTTTAAACACTTCCTTTACAGTTGAGTTATATCAAAAGTCTCCGAGGGTGGGGGATGAGCTCGAGGATGGAGGCAGGTTTAAAGGTACCATTTTTCAGTTTTTTGCTTATATCTCAGAAACGATCACTCCTATCGGTTTTTACCTTCTTACCAAAATTAAAGCTAATAAAATTTACTACAAATGGTTCACCGCAAATCGAGTCAGGTGGAGTATAGGATCAACCTTCTCTCAGTGATATTCAATCAATATGTGACTTACTTAAAAAAACACTATGGTGAATGCTGCACAGTCGCACCACCATCACCACCATCACCACCGCATCAGTCGACATTGATTTCACCGAAAATATGGTAGTGATGACTCAGCAACAACACTTTTTAGGTAATGAAAAAAATAAGGACAGATTCATCAGTATGCTGTCTCGGAAAATGATTGCAGAGGGGGATAGAAGTTAGACAGGCTGATGCTGATGCGGATACAACTATTGTACGGTGCGCTTTGGAGAAAGCAGAATGTGGTTGTTCACCGCTTGTCATTGGCGAGGATGTGGATCGCTGGTTCTGCTGATCGCTTTAGCTCCAAAGGAACGAAAGATAAAGTTTTTCAAACCTGGGAAGGGGAATGAGGGAAGCAAAAGTTATTCCCCTCCAAGGAATTGCAGGAACTTGACTTTGCCAAGAGCATTCTGTTCATTCACGGTTTTAGCGGCTGCTATACAACTTCTGCAATTTTCCGAAAAGGTAAGTCAATAATTGCTTATGAGGGACAGCATCCTATATTTAATTTCCTACGTATTTTACACAAAGACTTCAACAACTGAGGAAGTTGCAAACGCCGGGAATAGATGTTCCTAGCAATGTACAACGCTATAGTAACAGACCTGGACAATAGGATGGAACGGAAAATGAATTTTTTCAAAATTTTTTGAGAATTATTACCCCATAGCAATCAAATCGTGCATTTAGTTGTTATTAATAACTGTGCAAAAACTGAAAACGGTACGTTGTCTCTTTTAGGTTCCTCAATGGGGTCAAAATTTTAGAAAAAAGATTGTTTTTTATACCATTTCTTTTTACTTTTTTCTGTTCTTTGGGTAATGATCAATCACCAATGTGTCTTAATGTACCACAAAATACTGTGCATTTTAATTTAAAAAGGATATTACCCAAACTTGTCGTTACTCAAAAGCGTCAAAATACATGCTTCTAGCAATTTTTCCCAAAAATATATTTTTTTTTTGACAGAGACATATTTACTGTTCTTCTCTGTATTCAACTACAAAAGGATGAACATCAAATAAATCAAACGCTTCATTACCACAGAAAAAACAAAAATACACAGGACAATCAAACAAAAAACAGGTCATTTTTAATATAATAATTACATGTGGTGTATTTATTATATTTATTTATTGTTTTTCTCTTACTATTTTTTATTGTTGTCTTATATTTATGTACCTATTATCATTTAATAATTGTTTATATTAGGGTTCCTATTTAATTAATAAATTATTATTATTATTTTATTATATATAAGGTTATTATAGTTATTATCTATTTTTAAGATAATCTGATTTCGTTTCAAATGATGTCAATATTTTTTTTTTGACTTTATACGGACTTGAATTAATCCATCTCGGTTTTCTTGGCCACAGACAGCTAATGACGCCTCAGTTACAAGATGCACGCATCGTTCAACAGCTTGGGTATTGCAAGGATATTGTGGAATAAGCATATGGCAGTAAAAATTTTGTTTTATATACACAGTTTTATGGAGTGCTCCTCTACTAGTAGTAATTACAGTGGTTTAAAAAGTGAATAAATTGCGGTGGTTTATACCAAATTATTGCTAAAAATACAAGCAATCTGATCATTAAAGAAATTAAGCTTGAACATAGTGTGGTAAGGGGTAAATAAATGAATAAACAATTTATTTTGGTCATAATTTATAAGGAATTTTATCAGTGATAAAAAAAAAAAAAAACTTTAAAAAAACTTATCTGGATTCTAAATAATAATAAATCAAGCAGGACCGGACTTAAGGTTAAAGTGTTTAATTCTAATTTAATTAAGATGGCAATGTGTTGTGCGTGTAATAAGGATGCAGGAAGTACTTATTGTTGTGATAGCTGTAAAAATCAATTCTGTCAGCTATGTTCAGGGCTGGCATCATCGGAAATACGATGTATGGAATTGAAAAAACGTAGGTTAATTTTTCTTTGCGAAGAGTGTGAAAAAGGTTTTAAACAGATACCTATACTTATAAATAAGATTAATGATTTAGAATCACGAGTCAATGACCTGCAATTAAATATAGGAGGGCCGGTGCCTGCTGTTAATGTTACGGCTACAAATAATGAAACATTAATTGCAGAAATTTATGAAAGCCAGAAGAGAGCATCAAATATACTTATTTTGAACATTAAGGAACCCGTTGGAACAACTCATGCTGAAAGATGTAATGAAGAGAAAAACTCTGTAAGAGAAATTTTGAAAAACATTGAGGTGGATTTGTCAAAGATTAGTGTTTTCCGGGTGGGTCAATTTAATAATGAAAAAAATAGGCCTCTAAAAGTGATTTTTCAAAATCCTCAAGATGCATTAACAGTTCTAAAGAATAACAAATCTGTTAGTGTGCCAGGCATCATAATGTTTTCAGACCAAACCAAAATGCAGAGAGATCACTTCTTGTCCATAAAAGAAAAAGTAAAGGATTTAAATGCCCAGGGAGCAAATAAAACAATTCGTTATGTAAATAATATACCTACTATTGTTAACGCAAATTTTGGTCAAAGAAAAAACAACTAGAATACCCTAATATATGCGTTAATAGTGACATAGTTTATGTTAATGCAGAGAGTTTTATTGCTCACAAACCTGAACTAATCCAAGAATTATTTTGTTATAATCCATCAATTGTAATCTTTAGCGAAGCCCGCTGTACGAGTGATATGGAAGATATTGAAGTAAATGTAAATGGTTATAAATGTGTAAGATGTAACTCTAGCAGCCGTCATACTGGAGGAGTCCTTATTTATATTAGAGAGGGAATTAGTTTCTCAATTAAAAATTGCTATGTTCTCGAACCTAACTACTGGTGTCAGTTTATTAATGTAAACATTAATGGGTCAAAATGGTTAATAGGTGGTCTATATCATTCACCAAATGCAAGCCATGCAGTGTTTTTGGAAAAGTTGAATGAGTGGTGTGAGGACTATGTTAATAATTGTAAATTGATATTAATTGGCGATGTTAATGTTAATTTCCTAGATAGTAATAGTTTTTATGCAAAAAAATTAAAAGATATGTTTTTGAGATATGGTATTGAACAACTAATAAATGAAAATACACGGTGTACTAATTTAAGCTCATCATTGATTGACTATGTTTTAACGAATCAGAATGGAATAAATGTCAAAGTTCATAACGTCCCTAAAATAACTGATCACTCGATAATAAGTATCAATTTAAGCAACAGACAAATTGTAGATGTTAGAAAAAGTTTTTTATATAGAAACTTGAATGATGATGTATTTAATAGCATCAATTTGGAACTTATCTCTTGTCAGTGGCTGTATGGCAACAGTGATATTAATTTAATATATAAAAATATGTTAGATCAATGCAGAACAACATTAGATAATTTTGCGCCAATTGTTGAAAAAGTTTTTAAAACTAAACAGGTACCCTGGTATGATGCAGAGCTGAAAAGTAAAGCATTTGATAGAGATGTGGCATATACAAACTTTAAGAAAAGCAATCCCGAAAATAAGGATAACTGTTGGAATATCTATAAAAGTAAAAGAAATATATTTGTTAATTTACTGAAAATAAAAGAAATAAAATACTATGAAAATAAAATTGATGGTAATCAAAATGATCCCAAAGCAATGTGGAAAACATTGAAAACATTTATCAAAGGGGAAAAAAAACAGATTAATTACAAGGACATTAAATTCAATGTGAATGGAATAACTTGTTTTGCTAAAACTGAGCAAGAAGCTGCAAACCAATTTAATAATTTCTTTGTTAACAGCATAGTGGAATTATCTCATAGTATTGTCTCGGTAAGAAGCTGGTCTGCCTTAAATCTGAATACCATTGAATCTGTTTTCAGTGAATTTCAACTAATGGGATTAAAAGACTTGAAAGTAATTGTAGCAAAGCTTAAAATAAAAAGTAATGTTCATGAGGTTTTAACGTCAAATTTTATTCAAAAAACGTTTGATACAATGGGATATGCCTATCTTAATTTTATAAATACCTCACTAGAGTTTGGTACGTTCCCGAGTGAACTAAAAACAAGTGTAATCACAACAATACCTAAAATTGAAAGAGCATTAGATGTAGTGGACTTCCGACCCATTAATACACTTCCCGATATTGAGAAGCTATTGGAGCTATCAGTATATGAACAATTGCTTGATTATTTTAATTCTAATAATTTATTCATGGGATTTCAATCTGGTTTTAGACAAAATCACTCATGTGAAACGGCAGTTCAATTGACAGTGAATAAGTGGCAACTTAATATTGATGAAAATAAATTTGTTGTAGCTGTGTTTCTTGATTTTAAGAGAGCCTTTGAAACCATTGACAGACAAATATTATTAGAAAAACTTAATTATTATGGTATCAAAGGCAAGGTTTTCAAATGGTGTCAGCAATATCTTAGTAATAGGTTTCAAATTACTAAAGTAGAAAAATCAGTGTCAAATTGTATAGCAAATAACATTGGGGTACCTCAAGGAAGCATTATTGGACCTCTATTGTTCATAATTTATTTAAATGATATAAATTACATAAAATGTGATTTCATGAATTTATTTGCAGATGATACTTTATTATCATGTAGTGGAACAGATATTACTGAGGCAGTAACTAGAATGAATGATGTGTTAGAGAAAATAAATACCTATTTAAATATAAATAAATTAAAATTAAATGTCACTAAAACTAAGGCAATGATTCTAAATACACCATATAAGTTAAGTCAAGTAAACATGGATTTAATTCAGCTAAAAATCAATAATGATAAACTTGAATGGGTGCAGGAAATTAAATATTTAGGTGTCATAATAGACAATACTCTAAAATTTAAAAAACATTCAGAATATATACAAAAGAAGATTTCAAAAAAACTTTTCTTTTTCTCAAGAATTTCCTCGCGTCTCTCCCTGCCCTCAAGAATTACAATTTATAAAACAATTATCCAACCACATTTCGATTATTGCTCTACAATGCTGTATCTTCTAGACACAAATCACATGCAATGTTCGCAAAAGTTGCAAAATAGGGGTATGAGAATTATTTTACAGTGCAATAGATATTCACCAATTAACTGTATGCTTCAAACATTAAATTGGCTTTCTGTAGAAAAACGCATATATTATATGTGTATGACTTTTATTTTTAAACTTTCAAAAAGTATGTTACCAAACTATTTGGATGGCTTCGCATTAAGAAATAATGTAGTACATCAACATTACACAAGAACAAGAAATAATTTCCACATATCCAGAACACAATACACTGGCTCAATGAAATTGTTATTTTTCAAGGGATTAAATGAATTTAATAAATTACCGAATGATATAACGAATAGTAATAGTCTTAATACCTTTAAGAGGAAACTAATGGCACATTTAAGTATATTCCGCTTATAAACATCATTGGATGTACCTAATTAAATCATAATTAATTGTTCAATACTGGCAGCTTATAGAAATTACTGTTATTAAGGATATTAGTTTAATTGGTATAAATATTTATATTTATGTATATACTAAGTAGATGGTTTGTATAAGTGTATGTGTATATTGTATTAATGTAGTTTGTATATTAGGGTTGTTTCCTACTGAATAAACGTTATTATTTCCATATTAGCGGTTATTAGCGACTCAGTAATATTTTCTTCATTCCAAAAGATCAATTCTGAGTAAAGTTTGGCCTCAAAATTTATTTTGAGTATACTAAATTCACGTAATACCGTTGTTTTGACGGTCCGTGCCTTAAGAACACGTCGGATACCCAGCTCTTTGTCTTTTTGATATTCGTCCGTAAGTAAAGAAAGCAATACCTATGTTTTCAGGATGTGCGAAAAACCATGGGGCTGAATTACCGAATAAACAATTTTTTTAAATTTTTCAGGTAAAAATCAGCATCTATTAAACTGAACGTCTTGCCCTTTCAACACACGAAGGCATGAGGTTTACTCAAAACCAAAATGGGGCGTAAACTACATTATGTAATTTACCAAATACAAAGAGCTTGTTCGCCCCATTTTCGCCATAGACGCCTGGGCTCTGATTGTATCGGAATATAGTCCAATCATTAGAGACATAAAAAAGGTGTTTTGGTGCAAAAGGTTCAGGAGTTTTGAAACTTGGCAGGAGTCTAGACTTGAGGGCCGTAAGTATGACTCTAAGTTTGCGACCTCGAGCGACCGCCGCTCGCTCCGCCATCTTGGAAGAATGGCGCTCAAAACTAGTTTTTGGCATGCAACTCCGTTCCTGTAGGTTTTAGAGAAAAGTTTCTTACTGAAAGTTGGAGAGGACAAAATTTGTTACAAAATTGCTTCTATACATTTTTTTCCTCAGACTAGTTTCCGAGTTACAGGGCCGAACAGTAAGACCAATTTTTGTAAATCGCAGAAACGCGGCAATTATCTGCCAATTAGCATATCGAAAGTAGTTTAATGTAGTAAATAATAAAAATCAATGCTTCTATTAACTCGTTTCCACACAACCTATGAGGTAGTGTTGAGGGGAGCATTTTTTTTAACGTGGTAACCCTGGTAGGCCTAATCTACACTCCATTACATGCACGTTTTCTGTTGTCTTGCACTACGCGATGTTCCTGGTTCACTATATTCACAGTCTTCAGAATCCTGTTCACCTCCCGTCTCTTTCAATACCCATTCCAACGAATCAAGGACGTCATCAGCTTCATATGGGTCCTCGGGGTCTGAATCCGCTACCAAATCTGAATGTTTTCACATTCTGTCTCATTACAATAGAGACACAGCATGCACATATTGCACATGCAATTAGTGGTTGTGACACCAACCCTGCTCTCTTTAAATTGAAGTTTCTCAGTCTGCTGCATAAAAACGACTCGTTGTTTGACAGTATAGCAATCTTCCAGGACCTCGAAGTAGACGTCGATGCTCTCGCTGCAGCTGGTGAAGCGGCCTTATTGGCAGTGTAAGGACACATTAAATTCACTTCGTTACCAAAATTTTGTGAAGACTGTGTCTAAGAACAGATTTAATCTCGCGTCCCTGCCACCCACAAGAGATACTGCAAGGTAGCATTGCCTGCGAGCGTACCACCAAGTCGCGATGTGGTGTGGCAGTGAAAAAGATCATGAGCAATATGGCAGAAAACAAGGCATGGGCTCGATGCTGTTCGCGCTATGTCAGAAGCAGACCCGGACACCATTTTAAAATCAATATCCTGTAAATGTAAAAAAGGCTGTGCAGGAGCGTGTGGATGTCGGAAAACCGGCTTAAAGTGTTCGGTGCTGTGTCACTATTGTAATGGGGCAGCATGTGAAAACATTCCAGATTTGGTAGCGGATTCAGACCCCGAAGACCCATATGAAGCTGATGACGCCCTTGATTCGTTGGAGTGGGTATTGGAGGAGACGGGAGGTAAACAGAATTCTAAAGATAGTGAACATAGTGATCCAGGGACATCGCGTAGTGCAAAGCGACAGAAAACGCGGATGTAAGTTTGGAGTGTGGATTAGGCCTACCGGGGATACCACGTTTAAAAAAACGCGCCCCTCAATTCTACCTCATAGGTGGTGTGGAAACGATTGATAAAGGCATTGATTTTTATTACTTTACTGCATGAAACTACTGTTGATACGGTAATTGGCAGATAATTGGTAAGAAGTAGCGCACTAATGCCGCTTTTCTGCGATTTAAAAAAATTGGCTTTATTGTTCGGCCCTGTAACTCGGAAAGTATTAGTCTGAGGAACAAAATGTATAGAGGCAATTTTGTTGCAAATTTTATCTTCTTTCAATAAGAAACTTTTTCTCGAAAACCTACAGGAACGGAGTTACATGCCAAAAACTAGTTTTGGGCGCCATTCTTCCAAGATGGCGGCGATCGCAAGAGGTCGCAAACTTAGTGTCATACTTAGGGCCCCCAAGTCTACAATCCTGCCAAGTTTCAAAACTCCTCAACCTTTTGCACCACAAAAGTACCTTTTTTTTTTTTAGGGGGGTAGGGGAAATCCTCATGGACACCCAGCGCACTCCATGTCGTCCCTGCGCCAGGTAGTGCCGGACTCTTACCGGCTAAAACCCCTCCCCCTCTTCTGTGTTCGTGCTGCCTGGAACCACTCTCGCATTACATCAAGACAGCGCTGCAATCGTTTTATTGATGTTAGACATTTTCCTGCCACCATACATCCCCCTTCTGCTAACGCGATTAGGGGTTCGGGCCTATCTGTCTCTCCTCGTCTTCCTTCGTTTTCATTATCGTCGTGAGATATATCTCTATCTTCCTCCATGACTCCCAGGATCTTAACATGGTTTCCACCATGTTGTCTGCATCCATAGGGTGACCTATATCCCGCTCGCATATCTCTCGCTCTGTGCTCCACCTTCTACAATAGAATACTGTGTGCTCGGGGTCGTCTCTGTCCCCGCAATATACACACTCCTCGTTCGTGACCTTTTCTATGTTACACAGGTATTCTCTGAAGCACCCATGTCCCTCAAGAACTTGCGTTATATAGTACCCCACTTCTTCATGTTTTCTCTCCACCCACGGTTTAATATGTGGTATCATTCTTCTCGTCCATCTTCCTTTTTCAGTTGTCTCCCACTCACTTTGCCATCTCTCCAGCAGCCTATTCCTTGCCTCCGTCCTGCTTATGTCTTCCAAGATGTCTGTTCGCTCCTTCACCAGTAATTGAATGGGTGGAATGTTCGCTATCACTCGAACCGCTTCGTGTGTGATGGTTCTATAAGCGCTGCACACTCTCATCGCCATGCAGCGTTGCATCTTACTCATAATGGCTTTAGTTCTATCTACCGCCATCGCTCCTCCCCATATTGGCGCCGCATACAGAAGTATTGAGTGTGCAGCACTACACATGACCCTTCTTTTACTTGCTCTCGGTCCGCCCACGTTCGCCATCAGCCTGTTCAATGCTGAGGTCAGTTTTCCTGCCTTATCCGTTGCTCTTTTCACATGCTCTCTGAAAGTCATGCCCGAATCGATCCACACTCCTAGATACTTAACAGATTTCTTCGGAATCACTCTCACGTTCTCCACTGTGATTTCTATCGGTGAGATCTTCCTTTTCCTCGTTATCACCACCGCTTCCGTCTTTCCAGGGGCTAGGCTTAGTGCCTTACTCCTGAGCCATCTCCCATCCTCCCTATCACTAGGTTAACTTTGCCCTCTAATTCCCATGTTGTTCTTGCAGAACACAAAAGTACCTAATGATTGGACTAATATGCTCTTTGTCGCGTAATCCCCATAAGTAGTGCGACTTTCCAAGACAATGAGGAACCTGAAGATATTAAAATAAAGTAATTTGGGTTGGAGGGACTTTTTATCATAACTTAATAATTATTTTAAGCACTATGTCAAACAGAAAATATATTTTTTTAAATGAATCAATGCAGGTAATAAAAACTTGCAAAAATAAGGAAATTTCGAAACTTTAAGTCCTGTGAGGAACCTGAAAATACTAAGATAGGTCAATCAACTTTTGGGAATTATTTTTACTTATCTAAAGGCACATTTTGAAGCTTATGACAAAGTATTTAAAAAACTTTTTTTTCGTTCCACTCTACTGTGCAAGTGCAAGGGTGAAGTCAGACCTCCCCTCTCTACCACCAACTGAAGGCTCTGCACTGCAACACTTATACCATTGAATAAGGTACACTCCTATATTCAATGCTTATACAGAGTCTATTTGCAAGTTCAAGATTGGCTGGGCAACAAACTGGAACCTACTTGACAACTTTAGATCAACCTGCCCCAGCAGCCATCCTTTCAACAATATTCTGCAGCTGCACCAAAGGTTGTGGTGAATGTTGTGGATGCCGCAAAGCAGGTATTTATTGCTCTTCAATATGCGGTAACTGTGAGGGCGCGTGCACTAACAGCCCTCCAGTTGAAGATGACAATTCAGCATATGAGGATGACCCGGAAGACTTGACACCCTCCAATGAACTGTTGGACCCAATACATTCCCTCCCGCACAAGACTTTCAGATTCTTCAGGGATAAAGGTGGTCGTGTTATTTATTCAATTTACTAAGTTTTATTCAAATCATATATATTAAATCATCTATCTATTAATATTGTAATTCGGTTTTCAATGTTTAGGTTGAAGAGAAAATGCAGCATATGAGGACGACTCTGAAGACTTCATGGACCACCGTGACCCACCACCCTCTAATGAAGTGTTGGACCCAATAAATTCAATTTACTGTCAGTTTTTTTCAAATCACAATACTAATTCTGTTTTAAATGCGGATAAAGCACATTTTTTGAAATGATGTTCCTTTTGTCGCCCTATAACTCGCTTACCGTGTAACGTTCACGTTTCACATACCAAAAATTTACTTTAGGGTAATGTGGGTTGCATACCCGTCGAGGTCGGATAATTAACAGAGGTTTCTTAAAGGTCAGAGGCGTCTGGCAGGTGCTCGCTAATTGGTGGTTAAACCACTTGTTGAAGAAGGGAGAAAATGACCGTTGTGGAATGAACGAGACGATTTTCGGAGTGAATTTTTAGTAAAATTGCAGTTAGTGCTTTACCATTATTGAAGTGGGATTTATAAAAGTTCGCTGGATTGGTGTTCAGTTGTTTGGTTGATATTGTTGTGGAAAGAACACGATCCTCGATAATTATCGGATTTTTGAAACAAGTCTCGTTGAAAAGCCTTGCTCCTCGAAGGATATATCCAGCGTCGGCAAGACAGACCCTGGATCGCTGAATTAAGCCGCCCTCTAACCTTCAGTAAGTATTCTGATGTCAAATTCCGTCATAACATTCTTTTGTGAAACTGCAAAGGTTACCTATGCATAAGTGGATAAAAACACCCTTCTCTTTTTTTAGGGCTTTTTCCATTTTTTTTCCATTTTTTCCATTTTTCTTTTTCCTCCTTTTTTTTGGTTTACGTTCCCCGTTGTTGAGTCCTCCACTCTACTCTTGTTGGCTGCTTTCATCCGCTGTACCCTGGGTGTGAGACAAGCGTGGCACGACTGTCCTGTAGGATTGATTGCAAAGCTGGGATTTGATAATACACCCTGTCGAATTAAGGGAACGTCTGGACATCGGTTGATGATAGGGCAAACCCACCTTTTACGGTCACTGGTTTGACTTATTTGGAAACGACACCCTTGCATTGCCCCTGGACCATCTTGGACCCTCTTGGATAGTTGACCACCACTTTTGTGGCAGCACGAGTGACCTACATCAAGGCTGGACAATCACTAGCAGATAAGCCATATTTTAGTTTTAATTGTGCCTATTAAATAATTTCCTTTATCTCGCTTCACGAGGAAACTGGCTATCAATAAAATTTTACGTCATATACAGTTAATGCAGTAACGTTGTAGATATTTTTAAACCCCACTGGGGAAAGCCTAGTTAGTGATCAGAAATTTACAGTTCCAATTTTGCAAGACGTAATCGTTAATTTTAAGTAGAGATATAAGGGTAACTACCCGAACAACCTGTCGCATATTTTATTTTTCTAGTCCGTATCACTATATAAACATTCTCATATATATAAAATATAACTTACTTATGTACGCCTAACGTGATATCACGCCTGGTAATTTACAGCTGTTGCAACTTTTAATATATTTAAATATTTATTTACGCTGCTCACCCTATGTGATATTCATTATTCTGTGATACTGGCAATAAACCCTTATTCTTTTTTTAAAATCTATCGTGTGTTTTCTTATTTGGTAAGTACATATTATGTGATTTCAGGTATTAACTTAATAATTGGACCTTTAAATATCAATCGAGTAATTTTAAACTAGTGTTTGGACACCCATTAACATCTAGGGAACTTACTGGCGAGGTTGCTGATCGCTGGTGGCGCCCTCTCTTAGTAGTTATCTTGATTATTATACGGTAGTGTAAAGGGAACCTACCCCTCTCGCCGACTAGAGCTGAGCTAGCTCTCGGCAAACCTTGTGACGGACCCCCTCTAGCGGTTCAAACACTAGCACATAACACAAGTATTTTTTTTTTTTGTTTGGTTTTGTTTAATTATATTGTTCGTGGTTGGTCTATTTATCGACCAATCTCAAGCACCCGTCACAACCGTTAGTCCTACGGGAAAAATGCATAGGACCATAGGAAATTTTGTCAGCTTTAGTTACGGTAAGGGGGCAAAAACTGATAGGAGTGATCGTTTCCGAGATATAAGCGAAAAACTGAAAAATGATACCTTTAACTCCCCCCTCCTCGAGCTCACCCCCCACCCTCGGGGACTTTTATATATGTCTACCCAAGTGTAAAGAAAGCGTTTAAAAAAATTTCCAGCTCTAGGAATTTTTTCCACCGATTTGTCTAATTTGACTGGGTTATAAACATTTGTTCTGTATTTTCTCTTCATCTAGTAACGTGTTTTCCGTTCAAAGAAAGGCAGTAAGAATTGTATCTGGACTTCATTACAGAGATGATTGCAAAGAACAATTTAAAAAATTAAACATACTAACTGTACCATGCATTTATATACAGGGTGATTCATGAGGAGAGGGTCGTACTTTACCAACAGATAGGGAACATTGAGGTGATCTTAAATCCCCATATAGTAATGGCTATAGCGGCTTAGTTTCCAAAATACAGGGTGTTTTATATTTTTTGGAAGAATTTTCTTTTCGCCATATATCTGTAATGCGTAAACGGAATTCAATGAAATTTTATATTTTTGTTACAGTAGTTATTCACCATCAAATGCGTGAGATATTAATAAAATATCAGGGCCGGACCCAGAATAAAATTATTTTTAAATTATTCCTAGAAAATAACACTCTGTATACTGTTTATGAAATTCTTGATATTGAAATATTAATTTACATCTAGAAAGATACAAGATCCCATAAAAAAATATTTTGGCACCATTTCATTGTTTAAGTAAAAAAATTAAATTGTTGAGGAATCAATTTTTTTTTGAAAAATTGAGAGAAAATAGTCACTTCAGTCCTGTTGCATGACCCCCGAGATCACCAGATCTCACACCCCTTGACTATTTTTTGTGGGGTTATTTAAAACTGAGGTATACAAAGAAGAAATAAACACCAGAAAACAGCTGATTGCAAGAATTGAGCACTTTTGCAATGAAATTAATAACAATTTAGAAATTGTTAGAAAAAGTATAAATCAAATGACAAATCGATCAAGAAAATGTATCGAATTTGGCGGTGGTCACTTTGAAAACAGACTGTGATTCAGAAAATTTAATTGTATTTAGTAAATTTGACTGTTAAATTGTTAATTTTTATTATGTGTTATTTTTTTAAGATTATTAATTACACAATCATTACAAAATATTTTTATTACTTTACTAGGTACCGTGTGATACGAATAAAAGATAGTGCAAACAGAGAAGAAAAGAAATATATGTTACTGATATCGGAAGTGACTATTTTCTCTCAATTTTTCAAAAAAAAAATTGATTTCTCAACAATTTAATTTTTTTACTTAAACAATGAAATGGTGCCAAAATATTTTTTTATGGGATCTTGTATCTTTCTAGATGTAAATTAATATTTCAATATCAAGAATTTCATAAACAGTATACATCGTGTTATTTTCTAGGAATAATTTAAAAATAATTTTATTCTAGGTCCGGCCCTGATATTTTATTAATATCCCACGCATTTGATGGTGAATGACTACTGTAACAAAAATACAAAATTTCATTGAATTCCGTTTACGCATTACAGATATATGGCGAAAAGAAAATTCTTCCAAAAAATATAAAACACCCTGTATTTCGGAAACTAAGCCGCTATAGCCATTACTATATGGGGATTTAAGATCACCTCAATATTCCCTATCTGTTGGTAAAGTACGACCCTCTCCTCACGAATCACCCTGTATTACAATGTCTCCTGTACGTAAAAAACAATTTAAACAAATATACGTTTCGTAATGAAATGCATTCTTACAATGTTAGAAATGAAAATGATATTCACCAAAACTTTTTACGCCTTAAAAAAACTAGGGATGGCACTGGATATTATGGGATCCAACTATACAATGCACTACCTCCGGAAGTAAAACTTTTCAATGAAACAAAATTTAAAAACAGATTAAAAATGTATCTAATTTCAAATGCATTCTACAGTCTTGAAGATTTTCTATTAAGTGGTTTATCTCAAATTTAAAAAATATAATTTAAAAAAAATTAATTATGATAATTAAAATGGTGTATGTTTGTATGCAGTCTCCTAGACTTTACTGATGTAATGTATTATAATATTATATTTTAACATTTTATTGTTCATGTGATTTTGTCTTTTACAATTATATGTTATAAGTTTCTAATTTTAATTAACTTTTATATAATGTACTTTTACTTAATGTCTTAAAATTTTATTTAAAAACCCCTTAGAACATTGACGTGTGTAAGCACTTTTGTGTATTTAACATCAATAAATTACTTACTTACTTACTTACTTACTTACTATATCATATATGCGATTCTGATAAAAGGGATTCCATATTATGGCACAATACTCCAATTGAGTTATGACAAACGTTATATAAAGCAACCTTATACACGAGATATTTGTAAACTGCCTAGTGTTACGAACAATAAAACCATACATTTTAGATAATATGTGACTGTTAAAATTAAGTTTAGAGTCAAACATAACACCTAAGTCCTTCATGGTTTCAACCCTAGCCAATGTTGTTCCATTCATATTATAATCATATATAAGAAGGTCAGTCTTACGAGAAAAAGACATGATATGACATTTATTTATATTGAAAAATAATTTTTTAATTTTTTACAGACCAACTAAAAATTTTATTTATATCATCTTGAAGTTCCAGTCATTAATTTCATCAATTCTAGCGTAAATTTCTAAATTGTCTGCAAAGAGCAAATATTTTGATGATTGAATTATTTTAGTTAAACTATTGATGAACATAAGGAACAACAAGGGCCCGAGGTTGGAACCTTGCGGAACTCCAGATACAGCGTAAAAATATTCCGAGGCAAATCTGTTTACATATACCTTTTGTTTTCGATTTTGCAAATATGATTCAATAAGCTTTAGAAAACTTTCATGAAACCCAAATTCATTTTTAAGTTTGCAGATAAGAAGACTATGTGATACTGTGTCAAAAGCTTTTTGAAAGTCAGTATAGATGACATCTACTTGATTTCTGTCATTTAGGGCATCCGAAATAAACTGTGTCACATTAATTAGGTTGCTTGAAGTAGATCAATTTCTCATGAATCCATGCTGATAGATAGATATTTGATTATGGACCGAGCTATAAATAACTTGGTACAAAACATATTCATATAATTTAGCAGGGACTGAAAGGATGGAGATTGGTCTGAAATTTAGTATGTTATTTTTTATCCCCTTTCTTATGTACAGGACTTATTCTAACCTCTTTCCAAATGTCAGGGAAAATTTAGTATGTTATTTTTATCCCCTTTCTTATGTACAGGAGTTATTCTAACCTCTTTCCAAATGTCAGGGAAAATGTTAGTTCTTATAAATTCAAATTAAATAAATATTTCAGAGGATAAATGAAGAAGTCAACACAGCCCTTAACAATGTAAGACGGCAGCTTATCTGGTCCTACAGACTTATTTACCTTTAAACTTATCACAGCATCACATATTATATCCTTATCTCTTACAGCTATTAAATTAATCTGTTCTATATATGGATTGATAAATTATCTCATAAAAATGCTCAACTACAGCATTAACTTCAGTGAAGTTTTCCAAGATAGACCAATCAGTACTCATAAATAAATTATACAAGAGGTTAAAATTTGCTTTTTTAAAATTATAATAATTCTCATATTAATAACAGTGAAGTATAGAATTATCCCGGCGTAGGACAAAATTATCCCTCTAGTGGTCAGTTGTTGTATAATACAGCGCAAGCCGGGACTTTAGTCCGTTGAATAGCTATTTCCTATAGTCCTATTTATTATTAATAATTCTCAGTTACTGAGGGTAAAAATTTATATATTCATTAAAACTAAACACTATAAAGATAAAAACTCTCAACCGAGTAAAAAGCTTTACTTATTAAATACAGGTGTATCTTATGTTTAAACTGGTTGAAAGTCAATGCGCCTGCAACACCTAGCATCTGAACAAATTTATTATAACAAGTGGTGCCTAGATAGACATGTGAATTTTGACTTACAGACAGTCTGGAAAAAGGCATATGGAGTTGATTACTTGTACGGGTATTGTGATTCTGTACAGAATAGTTTCTTTGAAAATGGTTGTGTTTTTTTATATTAAGAGTGAGGTTAAAAATAAATAGTGATGGTCATTATACTTGAGATTTATGAAAAGGGGTTTGCAATGTGTTTGTGGGTGGGCTCTCATCATACATCTAATTATTCTTCTTTGCATAACGAATGCTTTATCAGCGTGTGCCGAGTTTACACAGAATATCAGTCCCTAAGTCAGAGTTGATTGTGCCAATTTAAAATATGCGTATTTTAGCACCCCAATAATAATAATAATAATAATAATAATTCTTTATTGGTCCAAGTGATCATATAAATGATATGGGACATGTCACATACAAGATAGAATATACATATACACATATATATATACATATATACATACACACAAACATACACATGGTAATCGAAAATATTAGCACCTACTTAATAACAATGAACAAAAATGTTAACTAGCATCAATAATAATATATACCTATAGGAATATATTTTATGACATGAGAAATTCACGTACAGAATAATAAGATTCACTGAGTAGCATATTTTTAATAGCTGATACAAACTTCTTAACACCAAGTATATTTTTTACATTCTCATTTAATTTATTATATAAAACTGCACCCATATAATAGGGATTAGCTTTATATAATTCCAATCGGTGTAAGTCATACTGTAGGTTTAACCCATGACGCGTAGGATAATCATGAAACTGATTTTGGGAATTAAAGTCAGGTAGATTCTTTTTGACAAAAGTCAACATTTCCAGAATATACAGAGATGGTAAAGTTAAAATTTTATGTTTAATAAATGTAGATTTACATGACTCACGATATTGCAGTTTAAACATAGAGCGTATGGCCCTTTTTTGCAGCATAAACACACGATCCGACATTGTAGAATTACCCCAAAATATAATACCGTATCTTAGACGTGCCTCAAAGTTAGAATAATAAAAAATTTTGACTACATAAGTACTGGAAATATGACATAACCTCTTCAACGCAAAACAGTTACTAGCACATTTACCACAAAGAAAATGTACATGAGATTTCCAATCCAGTGACAGATCAATATATATTCCTAATAATTTAAATTCAGAAACTTGATGAATACTTTTACCATTTAATTTTAGTAGGGAACTAGACAAATAATTGGCTGCAACGGGATGAAACTGCAATGAATAAGTTTTTTCTTGATTAAGAATAAGTTTGTTGTTTATGAAATAACTTGATGCAGCACATAAATTTTCATTTAATTTGGTGATAGCTTCTTGTTCACTTTTGGTAGCAGCAATGATAGTTATGTCATCTGCAAAGGCACTATAAAAAGTAGAAAATACGCTGTCTATATCATTGATATATAATAAAAATAATAAAGGCCCTAAAACACTTCCCTGGGGAACTCCTATATCAATCACTAATTCACTTGACCTTATTTTACAAAATTCAACAAACTGTCTTCTGTTACTTAAATAAGATTCAAGAATATTTTTACATTGGCCGCGAAGACCATAACATTCTATTTTCTTTAACAGAATGTCATGATCCACGCAGTCAAAAGCCTTTGACAAGTCAACAAAAACTGCCATCACTTTATTTCCCTGATCTAAATTTTTATAAATATAGTTTAAAATACTTGCAAGGGCGGATATGGTTGAACGATTTTTATGAAATCCATGCTGTGGACAAAATATTATAAGTTTCTAAAAAATGTATTACTCTATTAGCTAATAATTTCTCAAATATTTTAGAAAAAAATCGACAACAGTGAGATAGGCCTATAATTACATAGTTGCATAGCATCTCCTTTTTTAAAAAGTGGAATAACTTTAGATAACTTAAGTAAGTTGGGAAAACATCCATGACAAAAACATTCATTAATTATATGACATAAAGGTTTGGCTAATAAATCAGCAAATTTTTTTATAAGTTTTGTTGAAAATAAGTCAGGACCAACTGAATTCGAGTTTTTTAAAGAGGGTATTACATCAATAATTTCTGAATTTGTAACAGGCTCTAGAATGAAATTATAATTAGGATCATTTATAGGGCTCAAATATGGAAAATCTAAGGGGTAATTGTTTGTATCGCTCGACATGTTATGAGTTTGTAATAATGACTTGGGTAGATTAACGAAATATGAATTAAATTTATTTGAAATTTCAATTTTGTCCGATGATACTTTATCATTGATCAATATATCTTGATCTATATTACCAGATTTTGTTATTATTGAATTATTTATAATTTTCCAGACAGTACTTGATTTGTTTGCAGAGTTTAGAATAATTTTATCAAAACACATTTTCTTTGCTTGTTTCACTACTCGCCTATAAATAGTTTTATATTTTCTGTATTGTTCTTCGAATATAACCCCATTTAATTTTAAATGATATAGTTCTTTTAAACGCATACTAGATTTTTTTATACCTGAGGATATCCAATCCTTATTGGAATTTGAAACCTGTAAATTTTTTGTAACAATTTTAAAACTAGTATCATAATAATGTTGTAAAATATTATTAAAAACCTGAAACTTCTCATCAACTGTTGTTACGTTGAAAACATCATGCCAATTTTCAGCTTTCAAAAAATTCTCAAAAACACTAGTATTTTTACTTGAAAAAGATCTAAATGTGTAAACAGATTTTTCGACAAAATTTCCTGAAAAACTTATTTTTTGGCCAAAATGGTCCGATAATCCATTTTTTTAAATTGTTTTTAATTTTAGACTGCTATCAAAGTTTGTAAAAATATAATCTAATGCAGTTTCAGTGTTATAGTGAATCCTTGTAGTTTGTTCAAGTGCGGACACCAAACAGTAGGATTTTGTAATATCTAATAATTCTATAGTGTCCTTTGATTTGTTAAAGAAGTCTATATTAAAGTCGCCACATATGATTACATTGGAGCATTGACTGTTACTAAAAATTAAATCAAGACATTCTTCAAGTTTCGAAAGAAAAACATGAACATCTGAATCCATTTTATTCTTAATGCACTGTAGATTTTGATGCACAACACAAATATCATCTTCAGATATAGCTACATTTGATTGCTATTCAGAAGAATGTGAAATTCCAGCCAAAGTTTTTCCTTTTAATAAATTTAATTTAATTAAATAAGTTGGACAATTTCTATCTTTCGCACAGTGATTTATATCTAAATCTGATTTATAATTCTTATTTGAGCTAATACAATTTGCACATTTATGAATAACGGACGTACAAAGACGAGTTTCATGACCCTCAGCACATATAGAACATACTGGAACTTTTTTGGTACAATCTGTGTTCAGATGTCCAAAACCACAACAGTTATAGCATCTCTTAATGTGATAGGAATCAGCAACATTACACTTTTTCCATTCAACGTAAAGGTAGCCTTTGTCAATTATCATATTTCTTGTTTTTGAATCAACCGCTACAATTAAATTTTTTATTTTTTTTTTTTCCTTATAGGTTGCGGTCTTTTGGCCCGCTGTACTGAAGCTGAAGCTTATTGTACCCCCATAGTCTCCCTATTCCATGAGACCCGTTCCTCCCACGAAGGCGAGTATACGGTCGATGGGAGCATTAGCTATCTCTTCCGGTGTCACTGATGGTTCACCGAAGTGTGCAATCCTTCTCGCCGCTAGGGCCGGGCATTCACATATGATGTGGTGAGGTGTTTCTTCCTCTTCACCACACATCCTACAATCTGGATCATCCTTCACCTTTATGTTGGTGAGATGTTTGTTTAGCGTGCAGTGTCCTGTTAAAATACCCACTGCACATCTTAGCTGTCTTCTGCTCAGCTTCAGCAATTCGTTAGTCTTTGATTTGGATGGGTCACCTAAGAATATGCGTGATTGTCTCATTCCTGGTGCCTCTCTCCAATGCAAGTTGTGTTTCTGTCTTAAAAGTTCCTTTACTGCGCCTTTTGTAGGCATAGCAGTGCTTCCATAGCTGCGGTAGGCTTTGTTGTCATGGCCCCCGTTATCCCTAGGCACGCAAGTCTTTGTACCTTGTTTAGTTTCCTCAACGACTCTCCTTTTCCAGCTTTGTGCCACCAGATCAGGGAGGCGTAGGTTATTATTGGTATCGCAACCCTTTGGTACAGCCAATGTACCATTCGTGGTTGTAGTCCCCAGTTTTTGCCCACCATTCGTCTGCAAGCCCATAGGGCCCGCGTGGCTTTGGTGGTCACTTTCCCTATATGAGCTTTGAAGTTCAGTTTGGTGTCTAGAGTTAGTCCCAAATACTTGGCTTCACCGCTCATTTGTAATTCTTTTCCCCGAAGAAATAGTTTCTTCAGGTTTTGAATTTTTCTTTTCCTTGTAAAAGCTACCACTGTGGTCTTTCCTGGATTGACGGATAGACCTTCCTGGGTGCACCATTTATCTACCGTTTTGAGGGCTCTTTGCATCATTTCTGATGTGACGCCCTCAAATTTTCCTGTTGCCAGGATGGTGATGTCATCTGCATATCCCTGCGCATATATTCCTTGCTGTTCTAAGTGTTCTAGGAGTTCATCAACAACCAGACACCACAACAGGGGTGATAGGACACCCCCCTGCGGACAGCCCCTGGTTGCCGACACCTCCTCTGTCGTGGAGCCCAGCATTGTTTGTATTTTCCTAGTTTTGAGTGCTGAGTCAATCCATCTTGTTATCGACTGCTTGACCCCGCGTCTCTTCACTGCTCTGCTTATAGAGTCGTATGAGGTGTTATCGAAAGCCCCCTCAATGTCCAGAAAGGTTCCTATAGCCGTTTCCCGGCTGTCCAGTGCCCTTTCTATTCTGTGAGTAAGCTCATGTATGGCTAGCTCACATGATTTTCCTGTCTGGTAGGCATATTGGTTTCGATGTAAAGGTTTTGAGTTCATAACATCGTCCCTGATATGCCTATCCACCAGCTTCTCCATGGTTTTCAGGAGAAAGGATGTTAGGCTGATAGGTCGGAATGATTTGGCCTGGGCGTAGGTCTCGCGCCCTGGTTTTGGTATGAATACCACCTTTACCATCCGCCAGCTGGTTGGCACATATCCTAGGGCCAGACTGGCCCTGAATAATGTGCACAGGGGTGTTGCAAGTTTGCTTATACCCTGTTTTAGTAGTGCCGGGAATATTCCATCTACCCCCGGTGACTTGTACGGTTCAAACGAATTGATCGCCCACTTAAGTTTTGTTATATTAATTACACTATTAGCATGTTTCCAGTCTTCTTTAGACGCCCTCTTAATAGGTATGTCTTCAATTGGACCGTTATGATTTCGTGGGATAGCTACACTACCCGGGAAGTGTGTCTCTAGGAGTAAGTCCAAAGTCTCCTTCTCGGTATTTGTGTAGTCACCCTGTTGTCTTTGCAGTGATCCAATTTTACCTTGATTGTCTCTCTGTAGAATTTTCTGGAGTCTGGCAGCTTCCGGAGTGTTTTCTATTTCCTCACAGTGCTTCCTCCATGATTCCTTTTTTGCATCTCTTATGGCATATGCATAGTCGAGACGGGCAGTTTTATATTCTTCCCATCTGCCAGACTTTCTCGCCTGGTTGAAAAGCCTGCGAACCGCTGCTCTCCTGGAGGAGAGCTCGTGATTCCACCATGGGGTCTCACGTTTCTGCCTCCTCTCTTTTAGGGGGCAGCTTTGCTCGAAGGCTGTTTTTATTGCTGATGTAATGAATTCATTAATCAGTTCCACTACAATTAAATTAATAAGGCCTTTGTAATTTATTTTTCTTACAATTCTAAATTGAAAATTATTAGAATCCGAAGATATGTTATTTAATTTCAAAATATTTTGTACTAGAATACTATCCTCAACAACGCTTTCAGGCTTTTCTGTGCCATAAATTATTATTTTAGGACTTATGTTCTTGAATTCGGCAACATCACAGTTTTCACCTAATTGTGATTCCAGTTTATTTTTTAATGTATTCAACGAAGAAGAATTTTCACAATTTATGACCACACTATTAAATGTTTTTTTGATACTATTCACAGGAACTGAGAGGCCGGCTGGATCAAATGATTTCTTAATTTCTTTATATAATTCATCGGGGGAGTGTTTTCCATCACGTGTTTTTATAACAATAGAATTTCCAGGCTGAGATTTATTTTGTCTAGCAACTGCACTATAAGAAAGAGTTGAATTTTTTGGGGTGAAATCCCGTATACTGAAAGAAGTTCTTTTTTGCTGATTTGTCATATCTGTTTCGTTTTTATTGGAAATTGTTGGATTAATTTCTTTCATGGGTTGATAATTTGATTTTAAATTAAATACTTCATTGTTTATTCTATTAAACAGCATATTTTTTTCTTCTTCGATTTTATGAATAATATCCGTAAGCCTTTGATTAAACAAATTTTCCACTACTTGTTGAATTGGTGCAAAAATTACAGCATTTAATTGAGTGTCACATACCTGACACAGCCATTTGATTGATGCATTGGATTTAATAACTTTTTGCACACTTTTCTTTAGACCAACACAATCGCTATGAAACACAGACTTACACAAACCATCACAAACAATAAAGTTGTCATCATTACACACATCGTTACACATTTTACAGACCCGCTCATTTTCGTCGTCTTCACTTTCCGCCATATTGGAAACATAGACCAATAGACACGGTATCGTGAATTTGTCTCCTACCAAAGCAGATAGTACTTTACTTTTCTACCATATTATCAATGTGATGTCTGCATGTCATTTTCTCATCTAGAGTAACCCCCAGAAACTTCGTGATATTACACATTCTGTAGTCTGGTTATTCATCGTGATGAATGGGCTAATGTCCTTTTTGTTGTTTTTGGTCATAAAATGCATATACACAGTTTTTTTTACATTTACTTTAAGACCGTTATTTGAACACCATGTTATGAATTCATCTGCTGACACGTTGGCTCATTTCTTTGAGAGTCTCTCTAGAAATAATGTTGCTATCATCTGCATGTATAATCGTCATATCTGTAGAGCGGCACGCCAGTGGCATATCATTTATGAATATAATAAACAGTAAGGGGCCGAGAATGAAGCCTTGAGGTACCCCCATGTTTACCGGTAGTGGTTCAGATGCTTTCCCATGTAAAACTACCTGTTGCATCCTGTCTTACAGGTAGGATGCAATCCACCGATTTGGGATTTCTCTAACCCCTATACAGTTTAGCTTTTCTAGTAGTAATTGATGGTCTATTGAGTCAAATGCTGCTCAAGTCAAATAACCCAGAGGATATTGTTTACTATTTAGGGCATCATAGATGTACGTGCATAGGTCAACCACTGCCGTGGTCGTTGATTTGTTTTGTTTGAAACCATTTTGTGATTGAGATATCAGCTTATTTATTTCAAGATGGTTGTTTAACCTTGTGTTAATAAATAATAATAATAAATTATTTATTTCATCAATTAAAAAGTACACAAACGAATACAATAATTGAGAAAACGTCAATAAATACAATATACAGTCACATAAAAAAAAAAAGTAGAAACAGTTGAAACTGATTTCAAATACTTTAGCTAACTGATTTTGAACAAATATATTTCTGTAATTTAAAACGTCCGTTCTCGACCCCTTACTCTTATATATAGATATTGACTTTGAAATTTTGAATACATCCGGATATCGGACATTAGTAAACGATTCACTAATGATGTAGGATAGGGGTATACTTTATAGTTTAATACGATATTTCATGGAGTATCTAAACCATGATTTGCTTTGAAGAGGATAACATTGTATTAGCAATATCTATCATTTCTGGATATGTGCTACCAGTAAACAAGTAAATTGCTGTCGTCGGCGTAGTTAACGGAGGTCATATTTACATATTTGAGGAATAAGAAATCATTGATAAAAATGATATAATAATGGTCCCAAAATACTACTTTGTGGGACACCCAGAGATACTTCCATGTTTTAATGAAAAGATAATTTTACAAGCACGTTGCCTTGTTTTAATGAAATGAGAATGTTCCAGCGTTGTTATATGTTTCAATTTTGTTTTAATACATGTTTTATGCGTTTCTTATGGCTGAGTACATATGTTTAATACAAAAAAACTGTTCTAAACAACTAAAAATGTGTTTTTTTTTCTAACCCAATTTTTCAGGGTTACATTTTTATATTCCCGGTATTTACGGAATTCAAATATGCTCGGAATTCGGGATTGGATGTCCTAATACATTCGATGACCAAAATATTACTTATTATATAGGTACTTATTTGTTTTAGGTCCAGTTTTTTATACAACATAATTGCAACACATCTGATTCTCACAAAAAATACAATTCGAGAGCAGCACAACTGTATAGAGAAAAATTGAATCATGCAGCTTCAACCTCCTTGAAAACTAGTAATCAGGTGAATATTCTTTTCTCATATATTATTTTACATTAGCACTTAGTTATATAATAGGCCAGTGCAAAAGGGGTTGCGATCGTCATTATTCTGGTAGTTTCAATTCTTTAATATGTTTTATAAACTGATCTAATGTTAAATCCTTGGTGCGTCGCTTTCTTGAAAAAAACAGCCGAAATCACAACAAAATCTAGTTTTTCCCATGTATCCCTCTTCCAATGCAAATAAATCTCTAATAGGTACCGAAATAGAATGTCGTAAATATGCGTATAAGTGCAATTTTGAGAAAAATTGCACTTATACACCAATTTTGTAGAGCATAAAATTTCATAAAAGTGTTTTATGTTTCTTATCTCTATTAGGTATCAAGGTTCTAATCTACCAAAACCAGATCAAAAATTGAAACAGCGATATAGTGTTTTGAACTTAGAATTTTTTTTACTAATTTTATTTCCAATTCTTAGTGTTATTAAAACATATAGGCATGTCATCAACATCAATCACCAACGTAATTGCAACATAAAATTAAGATTATCGTATAGTTATGACACAAAATTGAAAAATCGGTGTTTTTGTAAAATTAACATTTATTGACAATCTTATTTAGTTCAGTGATGAGTATAACAACAAAAATTAATTTTGATAATTCTTAAGGCTATTAGGACTGCTGCACACCAAAGATGCATGTCACAATTGTGGTAGAAATATTTGTGGCGCAACAATTGTTTTACCGCATTTACTGTACAAGCATGCACACCGAAAGAGCAAGGCATCAGTTGCAAGTATGTCGTCATCTGATGAAAATGACATTCTGCTTTTGCAAATAATGCAGAGAAGGCATCTCCGCCGCCAACGCCGTAATTTTGGGTGCAAATACGAGATGTGTGTCTTATTATTATAGAATGACATTCCTTTTGCTACAATAACTTTAATTGCAATCATAGAGGATAGTACTCTATTTCTAATGAAGTCATTTGCTGGAACTGCCTCATATTGCACGTTGCGAGCAAGACCTGTATTCTCGGTCTGCACGTGTCTACCTGAATATAGTAGTTCGTTTTATGTGTCTGCGGTAGTAGTATGTGGCGTGTTGTATGCATCTTTGGTGTGCGGCTGGGCTTAAAGTTTATATTTGACTCATTCACGCTTTTGAAAGCACAATATTCCATTTTAGTAGGTGATTTGGCATTCCCTTGACTCAAGTTTCTGTCTTCTCTTCTTTCTTGTTTCCTAAACAGCTTCGATATAATCTTCCTCTATTTCATCAGTGGAATCTGTGGTGACTGGGACACCAAATTCCTTGTCATCATCAACGGCTTCTACAGCATTCTCGCACAAGTTGTCATTGTAGTGAATGTAGAGCAGGGAGCATTTCACACCCAACTTTCTGCAGAGTCACTTTCCATCGTAACCTTTTTTGCATTGGCAGAATATAAAGTTAGGCAAGGCCTGAGGTCAACATTGGTACTGGAGTTAGTAACCCAACAGCAAATTCCTCCACCCCCAAACAGTTGAATCATTATCGTACCCAAGCTAGGTATTAATGAACCGTTTATGTTTAACGAGAGTAATGAGTTTAAATACAGAGTGACCCATTTGAAAGCGGGCCACCCCTGTAAAGTGGCCATTTTTGGTCCGATTTTGATCAACTTTTTTTTAGATTGTTGCTCATGGAAAACTGCATTTTGTGGCAAATTGATAGATGTGTATCACCAAAATCAAGGCCTACTATGCAATTTTTTTGTAGCGAAAATTCGAGATATCATATTAGCGATTTTTTTACGTGAAACTAAGTAACTCATGAAATAAGTGAATAAAAGCAACTTATAAACAAATTATTTTATTGAGACGATTATTTGAACATTTCTGGGTATAAATTAATTTTTAAAAGTAAAAATATCAATTTTTAACATGCGATATTTTTGGATGAAATTTGGTACAGACCCGTTTTAGGACACACTGAACACAGTGGCGTACTTAGTTTTCACGTAAAAAAATCGCCAATATTTTTCGAATTTTCGCTCCAAAAAAATTGCATAGTAGGCCTTGATTTTGGTGATACACATCTATCAATTTGCCACAAAATGCAGTTTTCCATCAGCAACAATCTAAAAAAAAGTTGAACAAAATCTGACCAAAAATAGCCACTTTACAGGGGTGGCCCGCTTTCAAATGGGTCGCCCGATAAATGAGAAAAGTCACTGTCTTGCTTACCCTTGGCTGCAGGTCTTGAGGTAAGGTGGTTTTGTGAGAGCTCTCGAACCACCTAAGTAGAACCAGATCCTGATGCTGGGATGTCGGAGCAAGCAATCCTTTTCTTCGTTCCCGGGGGCACTGAATTTACGGGCAAATTCTAAAAAACATTACACGAAAAAATGTTGAGTAACAGCGTCGAGACTATCTCGAAATCTACAAAATGCGGGCAAAACTAATCGTTAGAAAATACGTGAAGTACTCTCTGCGGAAGCGAATCTTTTCTAATGTTCTTTTTCTTTTCAAAAAAAGGTCCTATCCGCGTAGGTGATAAGGAAGCCACAAAAACTTTTCTAATACCGTTTTTATGCCAATCACATGAATTAAACGCGCGAAGTAAAAGTAAACAAAATCGAGTGTATATTTCCTAATATAAAATAAATTCAAACGAAACACCCTGAGGGTAGAATGCAATATGTTTTATACTGTGGCCGCAGGTCTGTCAAAGTTTCGCCGACTTCAGGTGTCCCACAAGGTTCAAATTTAGGTCCACTTTTATTTAATTTATTTATTAACGATATTGTTAAGGACATCACTGTCAACTGTCTGCTGTATGCTGATGACATGAAAATATTCCCTAGGATTTCATGTGTCGAGGATTGTCTGGAGTTGCAACATAATTTAGATATACACTGATGGTTTTTTGAAGTGGTTCACCTAAAAAATGGGTCCACTTTGATGACTTGTAACTTTTGAACGGATGGATGTATCTTTGAAAGGTTTTTTTTGTCAGAAAGAGTGTTCCTTCAGCAGCGAGTGTGCATAATTGCATTCATTTGAGATTATTGATATTAGCCCAGTCAATGAATACATATAAACAGGGTTTGTTTGCAAAAGGTCGGGAAGTTTTGAAACTTGGCACATACCTAGATCTTGACGTCCTTAATGACTACCTGATTTTGCGAACACGCCGTCGCGCCGCTCGCGACGCCATCTTGAAAAAATAGCGCATGAAATTAGAAAATTAGCCATATCTTCCTTACCGTACCTTTTATTGGAAAAATACCTCTATTCAAAATTATTCCTTATAAAATTGTCCACAATTTTTTTGTCCGATCAATATTTACAGAGATATAGCTTCTCAAATTCGGAAAAAAATTAAGTTTTGTCTTACAGCGCATTTTTTAGATGTATAAAAGTTCGTTCATTTTTCAAATGATGAATATTGACCCAACTACACTAGCATCCATAAATAACTGAAGAATTGTTTATTGTAAAGGGAGAATACTAAAGTAAAATAGGTTAATAATAATAATTATTATAAAACAGTTTAAAATTAAATAGAAAAATTAGTTTTCGACCATTCATTAATAATTTAGATAGTTGCCTTAATTTTACATGAAGATCTGCAAAAAAATAGTATTATAGTAATATAAGTTGTCATTTGTTATAATATAATAATAATAGTAAACACATTCATTGCCGAGAAATGCCGAATTTATTGGAACTACTCGTTCCCGACTGTCAGGCTAATTCGAGCCAATAAGTCTGACATAGTGCTTCTCGACCATCAGATCAAGCTGATGTATGTCCTACCTTATGTATTTTGAAAAATTACCTAACAAATAGAACTCAAAGAGTTAAAGTAGACGGTTCTCTTAGTGAGTCCTTGTCTATAACCATGGGCGTACCCCAGGGAACAGTGTTGGGTCCAATACTTTTCCTTGCATATATAAATAATATTGCTAGTATAAAAAATTTTGAAGGTCATTTAATATCATATGCTGATGACACAGCTCTGGTATTTGTTGGGGACTCATGGGAAGCTGTTTATGAAAGGGCAGAAAACGGTCTATCTGAAATATATAATTGGTTGAACTACAGCGTATTAAGTTTAAATAATGCTAAAAGTAAATTTTTGGCATTTTCGATCTCAGTTGATGATCAACCAGAACATCAAGTTTTGAGAGTGCATAAAAGCAATTGTGATCGCCAAAATTGCGATTGCCCGCTAATTGAAAAATGTCATTCAATTAAATACCTTGGATTGATGATTGATCATCACCTGAGATGGAACGAACATGTAAATTCAATTACAAAGAAAGTTAGATATATAACGTTTAAATTTTACCAACTAAGATATATTCTTAATAAAAAATGTTTGCTTGATGTGTATGATGCGGTGGAGTCTGTTATAAGATATTGTATTATAATTTGGGGTGGGCTATTTAATAACGTATTAAAAAATTTACAAACTACTCAAAATACAACTTTAAAAGTTATTTTTAATAAACATAGACTATACTCAACTAATGCATTGTACACAGAGAATAGACTAATGGATGTAAGAAATATATACTCATACAATTGTTTACTATGCATGCAGCAATGTAGCCGACATATGTCTGGATGATGACCATGACGACGAACTTAACGTGCTTCAGAATATAAATAGTGTTGCTGAGGATGTCATAGAAGATGCGGAGATGTCGGATGACGATTGCGCCGGTCCGTCGGGACTTTGATTTAGATAGTCAGATCTGTGGATTAGACCTACTGGGGATGCCACATAAAAAAGAACGCGCCGATTTCTCTACCTCATAGGTGGTGTGGAAACGAGAAAAATATCACAACTTACATTTTTCTTCATCTATAGCGTTGCTATAGGTGATAAAACATTGTTTCCCTAACGTCGGGCAACCGTTGCCAATAGTTGGTGAAACAAATTGCTTTATATTTTAAGGCAAAACTCTTTTTTCCAATTGAAGATGCTATATCTCTGTAAATATTAATCATACAAAAAAATAGTAAAGAGCTAAATTGTAGACAATTTTATAGGGAATAATTTTGAGTAGAGGTACTTTTCCAATAAAACGTACGGTAAGGAAGATATGGCTAATTTTCTAATTTCATGCGCCATTTTTTCAAGATGGCGTCGCGAGCGGCGCCACGCCGTGTTCGCAAAATCAGGTGCTCATTGAGAACCTCAAGATCTAAGTATGTGCCAAGTTTCAAAACTTCCCGACCTTTTGCAAGATCATTTGTATTCATTGACTGGGCTATATTGATTTTACAGGGTGATTTGTAAAGCTATGATTTTTCTATCAATTTTCTTGATGCACACGAGGTAAACGAGTCACCCTGTATATTTCATTGTAAGATCATCATATAGCGTCATGTCTTAGTTATGCATAATTTTTTGAATTTTGGTCATAACTCATTTGTGTCAAAAGATATGATTTTTTACTACAAATATACGCAAAAATGCGAAAATGTCAAAAAGGAAGTTTATTATAAATTTTTAACGCAATAACAATAAAGAATGAATTTAAAATTGTAAACATTAATTAATAATGGGTGGGGCCACCTCTACTCCTTATCACCTCCTGACATCTTTGATGATGACGTTATTGATTAGATCACCCGGGATGGCCTCCCAAAAACCTTTCAAAGATACATCCATCCGTTCAAAAGTTACAAGTCATCAAAGTGGACCCATTTTTTAGGTGAACCACTTCAAAAAACGATCAGTGTAGTTTATAACTGGTGTATAAGTAACAAATTATTTCTTAATCAATCTAAATGTAATACTTTATCGGTATCAACTAAACGAATTACTATAACATATCATTACAGTCTTGAAAATAATTTACTGACTAGAACGAAAACATTTACTGATTTGGAGGTAATCTTCGACGAAAAACTTGCATTCACAAATCATATCAGGGATATAACTGATAAATCTTATAAAGCTCTCGGATTTCTCATTAGAAACACTCTTCATTTTAGTAATGCCTCTAGTCTCAAACTGCTCTACATCTCTAGTTATTTATTTATTTATTTACGGGAAAACCCCTTTAGAATACAAAGAATAATAGATAGATAGATAGATAGATAGATAGATAGATAGATAGATAGATGTTTATTATCCATAAGATCAAGTACATAGTACAGCGACATAGGACAAGTCGGAAGGAACTTTAATATAACATACAAACTATGTAAAACATGAGATAAAAATTATTTAAAAAGATTATTTAAAAATATATTAAAAAAAAAATATTGTTTAAGAATGTTATTTAAAAGATTATATAAAAACTTATTTAAAAAGAAAAAATTGTAGTTAGAGATTAAAATACTCTTCTACATTAGTACATAAAAAATCATCTACTTTGTGTTGGAACTGCTTAATGTCATTTACACATTTAATATAATTTGGTAGCTTATTATATATCTTAATACCTATGTAACAAGGATTATTTTCAGAAATCCTCAAATTATGTCTAGGAATACATATAGTGGCGGCACAATCTGTTAAAAAGAGGCCTAACCTAGACATTTTGACTACCGAGCTGAATTTTTCAGAATATGTAGTTTTTGATATGTATAATAACATACTAAAAGTCCCGAAGAATCCGAATTGAGCGTTAGCCGCCATGTTGAAAAAATGGCTTGCGCGCGCAGTCATAGAAAATATTTTTTCCTTGCCTTATTTATTAACTGATTTTAATTTTTTAAAAACGCAATTGTAACCAAAGAATGAGGCTATAATATATATTTTATGCATTTTACTAAATTCAGTATAAGTGATAAAAAATTTACTTTAAATGAAAAAGTTTGTTTTGAAAATTTTTATTTATGCAATTAAAAAGAAAACTGTGGGTTTTATGAAAATATTTGTTAAATAAAAGTTGTAGGCCATAAAAAGTCAAACAGAATTGTCTTTTGAATTATTTTCTAGCTCTAAAAATCACGGAGGTAGAGCAATTTTATTATATAAAATCATATGTTAGGATCGTTAGAATCAGAATTAAAAACAAACAAATGTTATTTCCCAGATAAGTTTTTAGAGGGTGCGTGAGTTAATAATCATAATAAAAAAGAAAAAAAAAATGATAACAAAAAATTATAAAATAATAGTCCTTGTTACAATTTAATTCCACACTAAGATATTTTCTCGTGGTGCTTCGTAGGTTATCGGTGCAGTGGCAAATTTACTAGCAAATAAACTAAGCGGTAAGGTCTATTCTTAGTTTATTGTATAACGATACGTAACGAAAAGGTATATTGTAAATAAATAGTCTTCGGCAGGGTCGAAATCATTGTCACGCTGCTTCCAATCTTGGGAAAATAGAGGTATCACTCTTCAGTCCGTAGCTCTTATCTACAAAAATAGGTTCAACTATTAGTATTGAAAAATCATCTTGCAAAATAGAGGGCTCACCTGATTAGGATAATGGAAGTTCGATAGTGGTTAAAAAGGGCATTTATTTACAATCGTTCCTGGATATTTTCGTTGGTCAAGTCTTCCTCTGCGGTGTTTCTGCGATATCAGGGTGGTAATTGTCTTGTACTGGGTAATTATATTCCACTTTTGGCTGGTAACACCACTAGACATCGTCTGGAATACTGCAAGATAGGATATTTATTAAATAATTTCATCTGTCAACGAGCTTTAGGGCATGCAAAATAGATACGAACATAATGCTCAACTGTACTAGCAATAACTATGTAGACTTACCTCACTTTGGCCACTGGAACAGTATTTATTATACACTTTAGTTGCTTGTAGCTGAAGTAAACAAACAGGTTACCTGTCATGTTTCATGTTGGTAGTGTATCTCGACCGCGGTACGTTCGCTGGTTTGATGTGCAGGAACTCTGTTCGTTGCGACTGTCAAACCGTGTAGTCATAGGGATGTATCGTGAAGGGTTGACAGGGGCGCACATGTCGTGATGTTGGTGGTTTTAGTTGGGTTTGTGTGTCAGGGTTATGTAAATCACGTTTTCTGTGAGATTCATATCATTGGTTAAAATAAAACAGTACCGAATTGCTCTGGAGGTACTCTCGGGTAACTCTGAGTGGACGGCAGAACGAACTAGGGAGACGAAACCAACGCAGTTCCCCGAATTCCTGGAATCTCTTTCTTTTTGGCTTGGCTTGGAAAACCGTGAACACGTGCGACTCGTGGTTTGTAAAATGTTGCAATTTTGGTGAAGTAATTGCCCTTTAGGGGATTTGTTACAAATCATTCGAGATAATCGAAATTAGTGGGACCTTTTGGTGAAGCATCCTGTAAATTCGACGGTTAATCCGGATATTTTCACATGTTCAAAGCGGTGAGTACATAAGCTGGTTTTTTTGGTGTCTTCTTGGGGCATAAAGCTGAAATTGACCCTCGTTTTCTTCTTCCTAGGTATTCTTTCCGTATTCGAAACAGATAATCAAGCCACTGACGACGACAACGTCAGACACTTTCAGCCCACCCGAAACCTAAGGTATGTTCGACCTCTATTATGTCACATTGCAAATTAGGCAAGGTAGGAAGTTACTAGAGTAATAATTATTTGTAGGGCTGCTAAGACGCTGCTCGACGCTGCTACGTTACTGCTCGACGCTATAAAGACGCTGCTAGACGCTGTTACGACGCTGCTACAGCATTACTACGATCTTGCTACTGCGTTACTTCTATATCCTCGTTCCTGTTCCTATTATTATTGTTGCTCTGGGGCTCCTGTGTTGCTGTTAGGATTACTGTGTTGCTGGCTGTGTATTTGCGGTGCAGTTACTGTGGGATTGTTGGAGAAATATACTTGGTTGCCTTGCGGTGGCCTCTGGGATTTTTTGAGTATCGTTGCTGTGCCTGCTGCTAGTCCTTGCCTGCACTCTTACCTGTCAGCTGACGTTGAACTCAACATCACTACCTGGATTGGAACTCCTTGGTGCGAAGCTGGTTAAGAAAATCAACCAGAATAGTAATTGTGTGGTATTTATGTAGAGATTAAGCTTATTAGGGAATTATTAATTAAGAATTTTGGGGAATATTAATTAAGTGGGGATTTTAATTACTTAGGGCAAGGTAAAATGTCTATAAACTAAATAACACCTGTGAAACCAGGCGTGTGATCACACTAACGGTCCTTTTATTGAGCCTTCAGCACCTGTTAAGATCCTGCACCAATACATGTGCATCTATATGTTGCGATCATTTTATGTGCCCGTAAATTATTAAATTGTGCTCGTAGTTGACTCATTGCATTATTTTATTGCCTCCAAATCACCCCATTTTTAGGAAAACCCACCCCCCGGACCTGACTAGCCGGCCGTGTGAGGTCTCCCTTCAATTTAAAGTGCGCTTGGAGACACTGCACGTAAAACACTAAAATTTTGTTTTGGGGTTGTACCGGGTTAATACCTGAGACCCGATATTTAGGTGAGGATTGAAACCTGCCTGGCGCACTTGGCCTATTTAGTTAAGCCGCCCCTCTAACATCCTGAGCTTACGATCCTCTCGGCATAAAACACCAATCCGGCCTGCCGAAAGTTGACGAAGTCTCCGTTTACTTAGGGCACATGATTTTGACATCTACAGTCATTAAATCTGCGGTATATGGGAAATGACTGTATACATTCGGAGGCCACGGGAGGAATTATCCAGCATCATATTAACCTTTCAAATTCACTCCAAAAATGGAAACAATTGAAATCAACAAATATTTTGTACCTAAATAAATATCACTGGGATTAAGATTGATAAATGGCAATGGCGTTATAAATAATAATAATAATAGTAATATTAATGCCTTTATTGCCCAACAGGTACACCCAATAACAGGACAATTTATTAATATTATGTAAAAAGATTCATAATAATAATAATAATAATATATAAAATAAACAATAAATACAAATAGAAAATACAGAAATAAATGCAAATATGCAACTATACAATACAAGCAATGAGCGATGTTTGGTTAAAGATTATTCACAGCCGTATGTAAAATTTCATTTTTGTACAATTATTTAAATCATACCTACCTATGACATATTTGATTGAAATTACTACACATTGTATACATATATGGGCGATTTTAAAATAATGTTACTTCTAGCATGATAACAGTAAAACAGGTAATTATATCTAGAATGATAATTTGGTACATTAAAACATAATTGCGACAATAGTTCTGGACAGCAAATATTATCATGCAATAAATTATATAAAAAAGAAATAGGATTGCGCTTTCGTCTTAATTCTAAGCTGTTCATTTCAAACTTGGTCAAAAGAGTGTTTTGTTCAATACCTATTTCAGGAGAAGTCGCATCAACTTTAAATGACAGAAATTTTAGAAATCTTCTCTGCACATTTTCTAAGGCAAGTTTGTGATTCGCGTAATATAGGGATACCAAATAAGATATGCATATTCAAGTTTAGACCTTACGTAAGAAAAGTAAAGAACTTTAGTGCTCTAATGTCGGTAAATGATTTGCAGTTTCTGATTATGAAGCCAAGCATCTTCGTAGCTTCTTTAATTTTTGAATTAATGTGACCAATAAATGACAGTTGACAATCAAATATGATTCCAAGATCTTTGGTGGAATTACATCTAAGTATCTAATAGCATTCCATCAATTAAGTATACATTTACAATACTAGCCCGCTTTTTTAGTAAACGCTACAACCTGACATTTGGATGCATATTTATGCACCAACTTTGAACCGCATCAATATCATCTTGCAGCAATACGCCATCAACAGAACAAGTTATCTTCCTATATATCTTAAGATCATCCGCAAATAACAATCTATGATTGTTGCTACGGGTTTTTAAAGCTAAATTAAATATAATTAATTAAGGTATGCTTAGAACATTGCATGACTAAGAAAGACGGTATTAGATCGAGACTAGAGGTCATTTTGTTTTTTAGTTTAGCAGTTGCTTTTTGAATTTCAGTATCAGTCACACTATCAAAATGAATAGAAATACTATTTAGAGCAGTCACAGTTACATCAGATAAGTTAGGAAAATCTCTCATAGGTAAAGATACACTTTGAAAAAAAAAATATCAAAATCATTTACAATATTCTGAGGGCAATCAAAGTAGTTTCCTTCATATTCCGTTCTACCTGGAATTCTAGATGTGGACCTTTTCGAGTGAATGTATAAAATATAAAAAAGTATAAAACTGACATCGGTTGATTTCTTGTCTTTTAAATCTGTTGACATGTAACCACTCCAATTAATTAGTTCTTCCACGACTATACAATAAGACAATAATGCATATCGTACTCGTTTGATAATTTGCCAATAATAGTAATCATTATCCTTTACAGGGATTTATGAACTCTACTGACCAATCAGGAACTCCCAACTTTCATAACCATTGGCCTCTAGTCAATCAGAAACTCGCAATTTTTATAATCACCGGGTTTAAAGTTTCATGTCACACAAAGTAGGCTAAGTGACGAGGACATTTTAAAATTAAATAAAGTTCTTCTGATAGTTCTGACAATTTTTCGCGTGTTTGTCTGTAATTTGACGTGTTATAATTATTTATTCAAAATATTTTCCCGACACATAGTAGTCTGGAAAAACCATAGTATTCTAATCACGAGTTATGGCCATTACTCATTCGGTTTACGCAAACTATCCCAATAAGTAATGGCTTCATAACTCACTCGTTGAATAATATACTATTAAACTCTCTCAATAATAGCCCAGTTACCCACAATACATTTTGACAAAAATTTTTATCGCACTTACCTACTGATAAAATGTCTTCCATAACAAATTCTTGTAATTTATTTATAATATAGGTTTTTTGTAATACATACTTTATAGTATAGATAGGAACGTTGCCATAGTGGCCCATAACAGCGCAATTCTTACTCGCGGAATTTTTCAATTGTTTTTATTTTTGGAGTGAATTTGAAAGGTTATTATTATTTTCGAATTCTCGATAATGGATATAGTTCCTCCCATAGCCTCTGAATGTATACAACCACTCCCCATATATTGTAGGTATAGTGACTGTAGATTCCAGAGTCGTGTGACCTAGGTAGACGGATACTCTGCCGACTTTCGGCAGGCCAAAGTGGCCTTTTATGTCGAGAGCAGCGCCAGCGTAGGCTATTATTTTATTTTATTACTATTATTTTTATAATTTTTTTGTTATCATTTTTCTTTCATTATTATTATAATTATTAATTCACGCACCCTCTGAAAACTTATCTGGGAAATAACATTTGTTGTGGTTAGTTGCGTCGTGATTGAAATGCACATCCTACCTTTTTAATTCTGATTCCAACATTAACTCTCGACAATCATCAAATTCACCCTCTGCCACATGTTAAATACCTAGGGATTCAAATAGACAACAAACTTAATTTAAACCTCCATACCAAAACAGTCAAACGACGTACAAAGGCAAGAGCTACATATTTCAGATGTTTAACCTACAAAAATAAAGGAATTAATATTAGAAATGCCTCAAAAATATACAAAACCATTTGTAGACCTATTCTGGAATATGGGCATACCCTGTATTTAAATTGTAGAAGACCAGCTAAAAGAAATATCAAAGTAGCTGAGAGCACATCCTTACGAATTATAACCAAAATACGCCACCCTATAAATCCCTTATATAACCCATCAACCGTTTCTCTATATCAAAAGACTAATATTATTCCAATCGAAGAGAGGCTTCTACATCTATCAACCAAATTTTCCAAGCAACTTCATAACCAACAACTCATGGAACCATTGCTGCTGGCCAGAAGGATGAATCGCCCCAGATACAAACATCCGGAACAAACGCTCCAAGAAATCCTAAATAGACTTTCCGAAAGCTAGATCTAACACATTCTATACATTACATACTATAGACAACACAGTTAAAAATAAAATTTTTTTTTTTTTTTACATACATCAGACGAATCATGTTATTCATTAATTAATTCTGATTCTAACGATCCTAACATACGATTTTATATAATAAAATTTCTCTATCTCCGTTATTTTTAGAGCTACAAAATAATTCAAAAAACAATTCTGTTTGATTTTTTATAGCCTACAACTTTTATTTAACAAATATTTTCATAAAACCCACAGTTTTCTTTTTAATTGCATAAATAAAAATTTTCAAAACAAACTTTTTCATTTGAAGTAAATTTTTTATCACTTAGACTGAGTTTATTAAAATGTATAAAATATATATTATAGCCTCATTCTTTGGTTACAATTGCTTTTTTAGAAAATTAAAATCGGTTAATAAATAAGGCAAGGAAAAAATATTTTCTACGACTGCGCGCGCAAGCCATTTTTTTAACATGGCGGCTAACGCTCAATTCGGATTCTTCGGGACTTTTAGTATGTTATTATACATATCATACATATTATATATGGCGAATCTGACGGATATAGGACGGTTACAAAAATTACAAAATAGAGCCATGAGGGTTATCTTGAAATGTAGTGTATATACTAGAATAGAGGACATGTTAAGATGTCTAAACTGGATGAATATAGGGGATTTTCTTAACTATAACGTTCTAATATTTATACATAAAATAAATATAGGTATTGTCCCAGATTATTTAAAAACTATTTTGGTTAAATTACGAGATGTACATGAATATAATACGCGCGGTAAAGACAGTTTTGTAATTAAGCAAGCCAATAAAGCAGCTACGCATTGTTCCATCTTTTATAAAGGTGTAGTAGAGTATAACAGATTGAGTACAGAATTGCGCAGTACAAACTTGAATACTTTTAAAAGACTGCTCAGACATAACATGCTGTAGGTAAAACATGATGTAGTGTATATGTATATAATTTTTGGTGAATAGTTGTTATTACATTATTTTACTTTATTTTTATGTTAGTCATATAATAATATCTACAATGTAAATCGGAGTTTTTTTGTGTAATGTATTGTTGTTGTATAGCCAAGGGCTAAATAAACGTATTATCTATCTATCTATCTATCAAAAACTACATATTCTGAAAAATTCAGCTCGGTAGTCAAAATGTCTAGGTCAAAACAGATTGTGCCGCGACTAATAAGTCATCTTTTCTACGCGTATCGTAAGTATGATTCATGTTATTGTTTAAAAATAAATTTAAATTAGTTCTAACATAGAGAATAATTTCTTTTATATATATAGAAGGTAATGTCAGCAATTTATGATTTTTAAACGTATCTCTACAGGATGTTAAAGGAGACAACCCATATATTGTTCGGATGGCTTTCTTTTGTAAATAAAAAACTCTGATACTATGAGGTGAACAGCCCCAGAAGATAATCCCATATTTAATTTTTGAGACAAAATGTGCATGATAGTACATAAGCAGAATAGATCTACTTACAAGTTCTTTAAGTCTGTATAATGCATAACAACCGAATTGAAGCTTAGGACATAAATTGTTTACTTGTGCTTCCCAGTTAAGCTTATTGTCTAAGTAAATGCCTAAGAATTTCGTTGATTGAACTTGATGCAGTGACTTATTATTAATTTTTACCAGATGACTGCTGTTCATAACTCCACTTTTAGGTGTAAACTGGATAAATACGGTTTTAGATGTGTTGAGATATAACTTGTTGCTTTTAAACCAGCATGAAAATTTGTTTAAAATATGTTCCACTGAATTTAAACAATCAGTCATATTATTTTCTGCACATAAATAGCTATTGTTATCTGCAAACATTACTAATTTATTGTGTTCATCAATTTCTGGCAGATCATTTACAAAAATTAAGAATAATAATGGCCCAAGGACGGATCCTTGAGGGACACCACACTCTATGTTTCGCTTATTAGATTTACTATTATTTATTTCAACACATTGACTTCTGTTGGATAAATATGATTTGATCCAATTATATATCACACCTCTGAAACCACATCGTAAACATTTCTCTAAAAGCAGGGCATGATCTTCTAGATCAAAAGCTTTACTGAGATCCATGAATATACCAATACATTTTCTATTGTTATCCAAATTTTCATAGAGTTTTATAAGAAAATCCAATATAGCCGATTGTGTTGACTTGCGTGTTCTGAACCCATGTTGTGCTGGGTTTAAAATATTATGTTTCTCAATAAAATCTATCATTCTCTCATATACAATTTTTTCTAATATTTTAGATATCGTAGATAGAAGTGACACAGGTCTATAGTTCTCTAGCTTTGTACTATCACCCTTTTTAAATATGGGTATAATTTTTGCTATTTTGAGAATGTCAGGAAATATTCCTTCATTTAACGAATAATTAATGATAAACGTTAACGGTGCTATTATAAAACGAATACATATTTTAATTAAATTAATATTTATATTATCTTCACCCATAGAGACAGAATTTTTCATATTATTAATAACATTACTAACTTCTATTTCGTCTTTTAATGACATAAAAAATGTTGTGGAAATACTTTTACTCAAAGTACAGCAGCTATCATTAATTAAACCAGAATTAAATTTTTTTGAAATATTATCAAAAAAATCATTGAATGAATTTGCCATTACATTGCCGTCTGTTATGAGCTCACCGTCCTCACTACTAATTTTATTTATATTTGTTCTACTTGTCCTCGAGTTAGTGTTACTATTTATTATATTCCATGTTGTCTTTGAAATATTTGAGGAATTCATGAGCTTTTTATCATTATGCATTTGTTTAGCTTTTTTCACTATTTCTTTAAATAATCGCTTATATTGTTTATAAAAAGCTTTATCATCTTCATTTCCTGTTTGTAATAATATATTATATAAGTGTTTCAATTTTTTAGATGATATATGATATATAGAAGAATATAAGACTTAAAACTAAAACTAAAAGTAAAACTAACAAGTGTGATACTATAAACTCATTTTACAGCACGTTTGAAACTTTGTAAGGAGTGATTAAATAAATCTAACTCAGTATTGGTACCATTAGCAGACCGCAACATTCTGGTCATAGGCCTATGATAGCCATAATTAGAAGAGTGGTATTTAATATGAAAAAGAGACATCTCTGGTGTTAATTGATTTAATACTGAAGTTAATATTTTGAAGGAGTTCAGGACAGCTAATTTTGCCAGATAATATTTTAAATATAAACAACAGATCAGCTTGGGTCCTCCTGTCACTCAAAGATTTGATATTTAAAATGTTACATACTGCGGTATTGTCCAAAAGAAATAGATTACTATTATTTGAATTGTGAGACCTAATTTAGAATATGCGTCTATAATATGGTTACCATACTACAAGATACACATTTTATTTAGAAAATGTCCAGTGTATATTTCTGAAGTACTCCACCTTTAAAATTGATAGGTCATATCCACCTATTGGTTATCCCCAGTCTCAACTTCTATCAAGGTTCTCATTAGTATCGTTAGAAGTTCGCCGCAAAGTCTCTTACTTAATTTTTCTTTATGGATTGATACATAACATAGTCAACAGTAGTAACTTACTTAATATACTGAATTTTCAGGCTCGCAGAATTGCATCGCGTCAGACCAACGTCACCTAAAGTACAAGGCCGGAGCGCTGGCTTTGTGACGTCAGCTGAAGTGGTTGCGAATAAACATTGTCGCGTTAGAGCGTATTGTATCGACACTGCACTGTACGCCGCCGGTAACGGTAATTCACTAGTTTTTTCATTGATTTTGATTTATAAACAAACATGTAGGTAATGTAATATGTGTCTCCATTAATATCGTCTACAAAGAAAAATATACCCAGGAATCTTTACTTAGCCAACAAAATATTGTATTAATAATAATAATAATAACAGTTCTTTATTGATTATAACTATAAATATAACCAAAAGGCCAGCGACCGAAGTCCTTCAGCCAGTGTTGTTTTTACAGGTGTATATAATATTGTTTTATTTTTCAGATGTGATATTAGAAGTGAATTATGACTACAAAATTTAAAAAAAAAAAAAAAACCTAATTGTGTTTATTGTTCTTGCGATATCAGTAGTAACATTTCGAAAATAGTTTTTTCTGGATATTTATATCTTGGTGTCATCATATTTCTTTGTATTATTAAAGGTGTAATTAAATCCAAATTGTGGGGACGAGAAATGAATTTTTTTGTCAGAGTCATCAGTCTATTTTTAATTGGATGTACTTTGGTCATGTTGTATAGTAGCTCATTGGGAGGATTGTGGAGAGGGTTATTAGGGTGGCGAAGTTTAGTTATTAGTCTAAGAGAAGAGGTTTCGGCTACTTGAAAATTATTTAAAGCTGGGTTTCTGCAGTTTAAATATAGAGGATGTCCGTATTCAATCAGTGGTCTACATATTGTTTTATATATTCTTGAAGAGTTGGATATGTTAATTTCTTTGTTTTTGTAGGTTAGGCTTCTAAAATGTTGCTCTGGTTATTATTTTGCGCTTGATGATTTTGGAGTGATATTTGAAGTTTAATTTATTGTCCAGATTGATTCCTAGATATTTTCCAGTGGTGGAGGGTTGTACTTGATGGTTATTGATTGTTATAGTAGGAGAGGTATTTGATGGGGTATGATTGAATATTATATGTTGATATTTCTGAGGATTTGCTTGTAGCCGCCACTTGTTCAACCATAATTGAATTTTATTTGTTAATTCTTGTAACGTTTCGTTGCACTTGATTATTGATATTTCATGTACGATTAGTGCTGTTATAACGACTTTTAGTCCCCGTTAATTAAAAAACGAAATCTTTAGAATAAATTTATTATAAAATTTAAGCAGCGGTGACTTTTCTCCGGGGGTGAGAAGCAGAGACGATTTGTCTAGGCCTCCATATTGTAAACAAATGAATTCCACTTAAAACTAATAAAGTTAAAATTAAAATTAACAATGGCCCAATCGGCCGAAAGCAAATAGAATTTTTACGCTTAGCGCCTTAACTAGAAAGGTAGCCACACGGCTAAAAAACATAAGTAAAGGCAAATCAAGCCAATTCTTAACAAATAGTCATTAAAACTATACAGTTCAACGCGAACAAGTAAAATAGCTCGCAATAAAAAAGTAACTCAAAGGTAAGCGGGATTACAACGTAACGCACAAATTTAAAGTATCACCATTTACATAAACGGCATAAATGCAAAGTTTAGGGCGCCACTGATTTTACATTCCAAACAGTAGAAAACCAGAAAGATCCGTAATTTATATAAATGCATCCATACCATCTTAGCAGCATGGACAAATAGCTGTACACTATACATAAAGTTTGTTCAACTGAGCCGAGAATGCATGGCACAGACGTTGTAATAGCACATCGGGTTCATTTGGTGAATAATAAATTAGGACGTTCTTACTTTCTCCAGGAACTCCAAGACCATAGGGATGCACTAAACACTTTACACGTCTCTCTTGGCAAACTCGCTCATAGAAGACGACAGACACCAAACAACGTCCTTTCATCTTCGTGGCTCAGACCCATCTCCTCTTTAGTACTTGCACTTGTTCCCTACTACCGCCTTTCTCCCCCGATCTCGGTTCGCGTAAGGACACAACACTTCGCGCACCAATACAAAACGACACAGGGCCGGTCTAAGGCTAATTTTAGACATAATAATTTATTTATCGGTATTTCCGTTTGGAATTTAACTTAAACCGCAGATAATATAATATTCCTTAATTCGGAATATCATCAAATCGACTCAGGCAAGAAAACGAACCGTTACACTGTGTCGTCTGCATATTGCAGGATGTATGCATTTCGTTCTGGTCCTTCTTCTTGTTCATAGATGTCATAACAGTATATGTTATATAATAGGGGTGATAACGGAGATCCTTGTGGTACTCCTTGATGCGCTATAAATTCTTCGGAGTAAGCGTTGTTTATTTTGATTTTCAACTTCCTTTGATCCAAAAAGCTTTTTATGAGGTGGATAGTGCTGTCGGAAATTTCAATTTTTTTTTAACTTATATAAGAGTCCTTTGTGCCATACACTATCAAAAGCTTTGGCGATGCCTAGAAATAGGGCACTTGATTTCAGGTTATTTAGTTTAGCTGTTTGGATGTTGGAAACCAGAATTGTGAGTGGATGTAGGGTTGAACACTTTTCTTTGAAGCCATATTGGTATACAGGTATTTTATTTTCAATTTCGACTGTAATTTTTTTCCTAATAATTTTTTCCAATAGTTTACCTATTGCTGGTAAAAGTGTAATTGGTCTGTGATTGTTAACCCTGCAGTGATTGGAGTTAGGTTTTGGGATCATTATCACTATGCCTTTTTTCCAGATTTCTGGAAAATATTTATTATTTATGCAGTATTTGATAATTTTAATGATGAACATGTGTATGTCGTAGTTCAATCTTTTCAAAACTATCCATGGAATATTATCTAGGCCTGGGGCCGAATTTTTTTGATTGGTTAAAATATCGAAGTATTCTTCTTCGTCCACCTTGACTTATATTGTATTATTTTTACAAGAAACATTAAAAACTATACGATATTTCATTGCTCGGCAAAAACCATCGTGAAGGTGTAAAGTCTACGTCTTATTCCATGTTATTCTAAAAGTATCTGTTTGTTATTTAAAACAACTAAAAATAATAAACGAATAAGTACTTTTAAAATAAGAAATACTTTCCGAATCTATCTTCAAGCGAATCTGTTTGAAATTTGCCTAATAAAATATAATTCATATTTAACTCTTTAAAACAGTATTTGCATATTTCTAAAATTCCATAAATAGTGTGACTTAAAGCAGTATGCGTTTGTGAAGACAGTCTGTGACTAAAGTTGGTAGATTTCCAAACGTCCAGCCAATGTAACATTTTTTCTAAAAACTTTAATTTTGAATCGTCTAAATTTCCTGCAATTATTGGTTCCTGGTAATAGTCGTTCATTCTCTTGCCTTTCAAAGGAGTTTTAACGTTAACAATTTTCCACCAGGTTAAAATAATATTAATAAAATCAGAGGTATCTTGTGAATGATCTATTACATTAGCAAATTGTAAAAGTGCCTGGACTATGAATGGGTTAAAAATTTTTAGACCAAGTTTTACATTTTGTCTTTCTAGATTTGATGAAAATAAAGCCTTCAAGCTCAAAGTATAACCAAATTTTAATAACTTACCATTTTCGTAAGTGTGTAATTTTTTAAGTGTCTCAAAGTCTGCAATCTTTTCGACCCCAGTTTCAAAATCCGGAAAAGTTAAAACTTGGTTTGGTTTTGAATTAAGCCAATTGTTTTTAATACATTTTAGCAAGTGAACAGAATCAAAGACAAAGAAAAGCGGTCTCTTACTGTCACAAGGATGAGGATAAGCAATATTTAGCTTTTTGTCAACCGAAAACTTACTCATAGCTTTGCCATTGATTGCATTATTGTCACTTATGACGCAAAAAACTCTATAACCTATTATTTCCAAACTCTCTATTATCGTTTTTAATAAAAGAATGTAAAGTATCATGATTAATTTTAGATGTTGGACATATGTGAATAATTTCTTTAAAAGAAGAACATACTAGTTATCATAAACGCATAAGCTGCTGTTGCTAAAGTATTGCAATCGTTTGAAGCTGTACCAACAATATTTCCACCTTTATAATCTAAAAAGGGTTCAATGTGAATTTCATCCATAAGTAATATGACAAATTTTTCCTTGTCTGCAATATAAGGAAAAATATTTGTAGCATATTGCAAAAAAGACTGTCTCTCTTCAAGTGTAGGATCTGTTAAAAAATCATTACAAATGGTTCTTAAAGTTTTTGGATGAGGCAAAGTAATGCCTCCATAATGTCTTAAATATTTGTACGCATGTGGACTGATTGTTAAAAGTATTAAGGATAAAATTAAAGTTTTCACAGAATATCGGTACCTTTGCTTAGGAGTGCAAAATAATTTTAACTGCTCTATGATAAACGACAAACAATTATTATCCATATTATTCTGATCTGTATTTTCAACCGTTCCCTCGATATTTTCCAAGGAATTTTTGAAACTATTTAAGATTTTGCAAACGTGATGTATTATTTTTTCTTTGTGATCCATGGATTGGCTTGACTGCAAACTGTGTTCCTCAACTGTATCTAATAAATTTTGAATTTGCTGAATGTCACTAACGGTAATTATTTTACCATAAAGAAATGTTTCTACTTCAAAATTTGATTTTATTACAACAGCATAACTAATAACGGGTCCCGGTGAATTTTCTATTTTAAGTAATGTAACCTGCGAATCACTAGATATATTAAACCAATCCTGTTGTAATTTAATGTTTTTTAATTTATTACAAAATTCGTCATAATTTTTAAAGGCTATAGATTGTTCTCGAATACTATGCTCTTCCTTGCTCTTTTCAATTGCTTCTAGGAACTGTTGCTCCTCAAGAACTTTTAACTTTTCATGTCTACCTTGACGATAATTTACGACTTTTGAAAAATATTTTGGGCAATTTGGAAAATTAAAAGGAATGGCATCTGCATGTAATTTTGGATAGGTTAAAGGGGCCGATATTTTCTTAGACCTAAAGAGAGCTTTTGAAATAGTGGATAGGGAGTTGTTATTGAAGAAACTTTCCAGATATGGAATTGGTGAAACAGTGTTCAACTGGTTCCAGAATTACTTAATTAACCGTAAACAAAAAGTACGGTATGGAGATTCATCCTTATCTTCGTCGAATAATATAGTTAATGCAGGAGTTCCTCAGGGAAGCGTTTTAGGTCCCCTTCTCTTTATATTGTATCTAAATGATATTGAATTATTTGTTGATATCGAGTTTTTAAACTTGTTTGCTGATGATATGCTTATAGTTTGCTCTGATGTAGATTTGCAAATTGCAATAAACAAAATTAATTCAACATTAAAAGCAATTGATCAATATTTAAAAATAAATAAGCTCAAACTTAATGTTAGCAAGACTAAAGCGATGATTTGTACAACTAAATATAAATATAGCTCTATTAATGTTCGTGATATATTGCTGACAATAAACAATGAAACAGTCGAAATTGTAACCAATATAAAATATCTTGGTTTTCAAATTGATAATTTACTATCTTTTGATGTGCACTTTAAATACATTTTTAACAAAATTTCAAAAAAACTGTATTTTTTTAGTAGAATTTCACATAATCTCTCTGATGAGGCTAAAGTTACTGTTTATAATTCAATAATTCAACCGCATTTTGACTACTGTACGTCAATTTTATTTCTATTTAGTGATAATAAAATTAGTCAACTTCAAAAATTACAAAATAAAGGCATGCGTACAATATTAAAAACTAATCGTCGTACATCAATTGCGTTGATGTTGAATGCTTTACAATGGTTATCTGTTAAACAAAGAATTTTTCTTCGTACTATGGTATTTATATTTAAAATATTAAGCAATTTAACTCCGTCATATTTTGATCAGTATATTGTCCATCATAGAGATATTCATGATCACTATACCAGAAATGTGGATAATTTATACATATCTAGAACCAACAGAGCTGGTACAATGAATTCACTTTTTTTTAAGGGTTTCGCCAGTTACAATCAATTACCTGATTATATTAAAGATAGTAATTCTGTCAATACTTTCAAAAGTCAATTAATCGAATTTTTCAAAATTAACTATTGAAATGGCTAATTCTTATGTATTAGAATATTTATTTGAATGTTTTAAATAATACATGGACTACTACATAATATGTTTTTTTGTATATCGAACTACTCTTTATTTACTTTATTATATTTTGGTTACTCTTTATTAGAATAGAATAGAATAGAATAGAAAAAATATTTATTGTGAATTATATATGTACAAAAGACATTATACAAACACAAAAGGTGACATTCGTATATACGTTCTTCCATGCCACCACATAGACAAGTATAAAAATTACTTAATCCTAATATTTACATCATATAATCCAAATTATGGAGTGTGACGTTTGTAAAGAGACTAAAAGTAAAGAAGTTTTTAACTGTGACGGCTGCAGAAATTCAGTTTGCAAGGCCTGTGGAAATCTTACATCTTCTGAAGTTAAAGTTCTATAACTTAAAGAGGGTAGATCGTTGAAGTTTTACTGTCCTAAATGTCAAAATTATGACACCATCACACTTCTTCAGAAAACTATATTAGATAAAGAAACTATTATAGAAGATAAAAATGAAATAATTAGCTTTCTAAAAAACGAAAATATAGAGCTAAAGAAAATAAAAAACAATAACGAAAGCATCTATACTACAGGACAAGAGAAATCTTATGCAAATGTCGTTGCTAAATCAAACATGAAAGTGAACATACCTAGCCTTATAATTAAACCGAAACTAGGACAGAACTCTGAAAAAACTAAGGAAGATGTTCAATTAAATATTAAACCAGCAGATTTGAATATTGGTATTAAACATTTGAAATCAACAACAAATGGAAGTATTATAATTAAATGTCCTTCTATACAAGATGTAGAAACTCTTAAAAAAGTGGCTGAAGACAAATTAAAAAATAATTATGAAATTGAAACTACAAAAATGAGGAAGCCAAAAATCAAAATTGCGGGATATAGTGGAAATAAAACTGCTGAAGAAATTGATGAATGTTTAAGGAGGCAGAATGATTGGATTACAACATCGGATGAGCTAAAAATAACATATATAAAAAGATATAAAAATATGAAATCTACAATTTATGGTGAATGTTCTTCTGGACTTTTTCACAAATTTATAAATGTTCAAAAAGTCTATATAGACTGGGAACGATATCCAGTATATGAAGACTTAAGTATATCAAGATGCTTTCATTGCCAAGAATTTTATCATAAAGAAAATAACTGCAAGAATAAAATCGCATGTGAGTACTGTTCAGCAGAACATAATGTAAAGGACTGTCCCAAACTTAATGAAAAATGTAAAAACTGTGAAAAAGCTAACACCAGATATAATCTAAAATACAATGTACTTCATAAAACAACTGACCCTGCATGTCCCACATACAAATATTTAATTGAAGTGTTAAAAAGCAAGATCGACTACGGACAACTAAATGGTTAAGCAGCAAGAAGAAGATCTGTTAAATAAACTGGATATACTGGGGAAAGACCGTTATGGTGATTTAGTTAGTGGGGATAATCTTCATAGTTTAATTAATGAAAGAAATAAAATACTTAATGTATTTCAGTGTTCAGAAAAACTTTGATGAACTACTTGTATTTATACAAAGTTGTAAATTAACTTTTTGTGACATTATAATTTTGAGTGAATGTTTTCAACTAATTGCACATGAACAATTTAATATTCCTGGATATCAAACATTCTACAATAATGCAGATTATAATAAAAATGACGGTGTTTTGATATTCATAAAATCAGGTATACATACACATATTTCACATATAAAATTACCCAAATCAAAAACCACCCTAAGTAGAATAAACCTAAAAACTAACAACATAACGTTTGGTATCACTGCACTATATAAGCCACTGCTAATACAAGAACAACCATTTATTGAAGATATTAATAATTATTTCTTGGACAACTTAAACAATTCGAGATATTTATTGGTGATATTAATATAAATATTTGTAATGAAAATGACAATCATGTTAATGACTATCTTTCCACCCTTGGTCAATTCGGTTTTATGCCTTACATCAGTTCTCCAACTCGAGTCACAAGAGATAGCAAATCTTGTATAGATCATATATTTGTTAGGGAAAAGTTAAAAAGTAATAGCCTTTCATGTAAATCTTTTATAATTGATACACATATAACCGATCATTATCCAATTATGCTAAATATAGATCGTGAACAATCTGTAAATAATGAAAACTTTACTAACACATGCTCATTCACTACATTTGATTACATAAAATTCCAACAATTAATTAATATCCAAAACTGGTCTGAAGTTATAAACTGTAATAATTCTGAAATAGCCACAAACATCTTTTTAAAAACATACACAGGCTTAATAGATCAATGTAAAGCTACAAAGGTAAAAAGAATTCTAGTGCATAAAAAGATTAAACCATGGATTACAAATGGTATCATAACATCTATTAAAATCAGAGATAAACTGAAAAAGAAACTATTAAAAAATTTTAGCATTAATTTACAGAATGAATATAAAGCATATCGGAACAAATTAAACCAAATTATCACAAACACTAAGAATAGTTACTATAAAATTAAGATCGATAACAATCAAAAAGACATTAAAAAAATATATGAAATTATTTCAGAAGCCACTAATAAAAAATCAAATAAAAAATCCACAATTTTTAACATATTTGATAATGATGGAAAAGAATTTGAAAATCGTAAAGATATGGTGAACTTCTGTAACAATTACTTTATAAATGTGGGTATTGATATGGCTAAAAAAATTACTCTTCCAGATAATATATATAAACCTGAATACACTTTCTGTTCATCTATGTTTTTAAAACCAGTGAGTGAAAATGAGGTTATTAAACATATAAATTCTTTAAAAAATGACAGTTCACCAGGAATGGATGGTATTACAGCTAGAATGGTAAAACAAACACATTTACAAATACTCAGTCCATTGATACATATTTTCAATTTAATATTTAAAACTGGATTGGTACCCAATAAGTTTAAAATCGCAAGAATAACCCCTATTCATAAAGCTGGTTCAGAGACATGCATCAGCAACTATCGACCTATTAGCGTTATAAGTAACATAGCAAAAATATTTGAAAAATGCCTGAAAGAAAGATTAATACAATTTTTAGATGATAACGACATATTATCAAAAAAACAATTTGGTTTTACTAAAGGTATGAGCACTTGTGATGCAATATATAACTTGGCCAAGGAAGTTACAGACAACTTAAACGATAGTAACAAATGCATAGCAGTTTTTATAGATCTTGCGAAGGCATTTGATACGGTTCCTCATGATAAACTACTTGGTGTTTTATCACACTATGGAGTTAGAGGAATCGTATTGGATGTATTCGCAAGTTACCTCTCTGACCGAACTCAATATCTTGAGATGAATGATGTATTGAGTTGTCCAAGAAAGATTGAAATAGGTGTACCCCAAGGCACAGTATTAGGACCTATATTATTTATCACTTATCTAAACTCATTACTCTCGTTAAACATAAACGGTTCATTAATATCTTATGCTGACGACACTGTCCTAATTTTCAACGAAAAAACTTGGGAGGGAACGAAAGAATTAGTAATTGAAGGACTATCAAAAGTTAAAAACTGGCTCGATTCAAATAAATTATCTTTAAATATAAGTAAGACTAAGTATATAGCTTTCTCACTCACTAAGGCAAATCGTCCTAATTTTACCTACATTAAGATTAACGAGATTGATGAAATAGCAGAAACAACGCACTTAAAATATTTAGGTATAATTATCGATCAAAATCTTAAATGGGATGCTCACATTTTACATCTAACAAATAAAATAAGAAAATTAATACACAAATTTTACATATTGCGAGAGATACTACATAAAAAACTTCTTGTTTCAATATACAAAGCATTAGTAGAATCTCTAATTCGTTACGGAATTATTGCATGGGGAGGCCTGTATAAAAGTACTCTTAACCAATTAAATGTTGTGCAAAATTATATTTTAAGAGTAATTTTTAAGAGAAACAAATTATACTCTACAACTTTACTTTATTCAGAGGATATTTGTAATGTTCGATCACTTTATATAACAGCTACTTGTTTATTTGTTCATAAAAATCAAAATTTACAAAAATTTGTAAAACATTCACATGAGACAAGAAATAAAACTAACAAATATCTTGTAATACCAAACAGTCAAAAAAACATAAACCTACGCTTTATGAATTATCTTGCACCTAAGTTTTATAATCTTCTGCCAAAAGATATAAAAACCACAATTAATTATAGGCATTTTTTCAAAAAGTGTAGATCATATGTGGTGAACAATGCCTCAACGTTTTTGCAACTTTTGTGAACTGGTAATGGGTTGTACTTTTGAGTGAATTGTTATTTATATAATTCAGTCATTTTTGCTTATTTGTGTGTACTTACATATTATAATTATCTTTATTTGGTCTTATTTTTTCTTTGTGCACATTCGTCATTAATTTAAGTTAATCTTTAATTTATTTGGCACATACAGGTGTTAATTCACTTAGGTGCTAATGATATTACCTGACATTTTTTTTTTTTTTATTATTTTAACCATGTTATGTGCTATATATATGTATTGTATTTATTATTTACTTTGTCAATAAACTTATTATTATTATTATTATTTATATTGTAACAAAGAGCAAACAAAATGGGGTATAAAAGAACACATATATATATATATATATACCCGCCCAGCTATCTATTTCGCCTCCGACTACCAAACAGACACTCAGGCCTCCGGCATATTGGAAGTAGATATAATTTTATTTTTGGAATATATCAATTCCTTTTCTATCATTAAACAATGGGAACTTCAGAGGGGTAAACATTTTTAAAAAATTTTTATATACATGTAGAGATAAATTGGACGTATCAAATGGACTCCGTTTATGAACCTGACGTACATGCCTCCATTTGTATAAAATTTATAAATTTGATCGCCGCTTAGGCCTCCGAACAGTGTTGCCGTGTAAAGTATATACCAATTCAACCAAATTACAAATTATAGCCGCATTATGTGTAAACACCGAATGAAATCGCATTTTTATTTAATTTTTTTTATGCCTACAGCTAGTTTAAAGAAAAATGATAAAAATAAATTGTGGCCGCTTTGATTGATTGTTCATTAATATACATTTTGTGTGTTTTTAGTTTAGTATGACTAGAGTAGGTCAAATCCACATATTTACTGGTTGATTCTGTGACTTTCATATTTATAATAAAAAACAACATTTTAGTATTATTGACTGACGGTCGAGATGGTAGCGTACCAGTCTCTCACCCAAAAGTCCCGGGTTCGATTCCCGGTCGTGGCAATGGAAAATACTGTGAGAGGGATTTTTCCATTATACACGGATATTGGATGTGTGTTGCTTGTCTTTAAATGTGTAGCCCCCTCCCGCACAAGGCTCTTCGAGAGCCTTCTGGGATAAAGGGGGTCGTAATTACATGTGGTGTATTTATATTAGAGAAATTTTATTAAAGAAACAAACAAAATGTTACAAATATAAAAAATATAAGTAATGAATTTAATAGCTATTACATAGTTGTAGGAAAATCTTTAGCCGGTAAAATTAAAATGCATAACTACTCCTATAAATTCTAATATACATAAATTCTAATATACTACACAACTTCTTTTTGACTATCACAAATTAACCTGAAATTAAAAAAAATATATAATGAAAACTTAAAAAACAAAAAGGCACCAAAAAAAGATCAGCCAAATTATTAAAAGATTTAGAACCATATATAAGCAAAACCTCTCATTTGCATCCACAACACTATTTTTGAAACTGGACTATATCCAGAGCCTTTTAGACACCGTTGTTACACCGATTTTTAAAAGTGGAAATGAGCTTAATGTAGAAAATTAGAGATCAATTTCAAATCTTTATTTTTATAAAGATTACTGACTTTTTTCTTGAAATCCGTACTGAGATTCTCTTATTAACTTGTATTTTTTATATGACGTATCTCTAGTTTTTATAATTTTTTCTATAAAAATATTAGAAAAAATTATAAAAACTAGAGTGACGTCATATAAAAAATGCGAGTTAAGAGGAATGTTTGCACGTATTCCCCTAATATCTCGAATTATTTGCCCTGTAAACAATATTTGAAAATTAAATAACGTCGGTCTTGCGAAAAAATGCAAGGGCCCTTTTTTGTTTCAAATTTCGTCCCCAATAAGATGCATATAATAAGATTTGTCTTAAATAAATTTTAAGACCTTCAAAAGGAATGTTGACGATATAAAACATGTACAAAATCAGGAAAACGCGCTACGCTCTAGAGACTACAATTTTTTAAATACCTGATCAATATCTTTTTTAAAGTAAAGAGGAGTAAAAATACTCTAAAGTGACCAATGGTTTTTTAAATCCCATAATAAATAATATATTTTGTAATCACTTACATTAATGGTTTTTAAAACATTATTTACTTGTACTTCTAGATAAAATTTTCAAAAAACCATTGGTCACTTTTTAGTATTTTTACTCTTCAGTTTAAAAAAAAATTAATCAGATATTTAAAAAATTGTAGTCTCTAGAACGGGGCGCGTTTTCCCGATTTTGTACATGTTTTGTATCGTCAATATTCCTTTTAAAGGTCTTAAAATGTATTTAAGACAAATCTTATTATATCATCTTATTGGGACGAAATTTTCAACAAAAAAGGGCCCTTGCATTTTTTTCGTACAACCGACGTGGATTATTTTATTTTCAAATATTGTTCCCAGGCAAATAATTCGCCATATGAGCATTCCTCCTAATAACAGAATCTCAGTATGGATTTTACGAAAAAAGTCAATAAGTGGCGCAATAAAAATTTACCATTAAGTTAGACAGCTGTTTTGACAAATTGAAGCTCTCGCTATAAGTATCTTCTTAGACCTAATGAAGGCCCTTGGCATTGTGTCATATTCTCAACTTCTTAAAAACATAAATCAGATTGATCTCAGCGGCTGAAGTTAGTCAAAAGTTACCTGGAAAATAGGCCAAACACTTAGTGAACCATGAATTACCTATATAGTATACGGGTGTCCCAGATTTAAACGGACACAGTGAAATGGGAGATAAAGCACACTTTGCTGAGTTCAAAACACCCCCACACTTACCTTTGAAAGTGAATGGTTTTCGAGATACGGGGTGTTTTATGGTTCTTGGCCAATTATTCATACCGCCATATTTTCGAAATGGTCGCACATATCGGGATAAAATTTGGTACAAATATTATACTCTTTTAGTTCAATTAAAAGTATAATTTATTTTTGAAAAATTCTAGGACCGGACTCGTTTATTTTAATGTGCTTCGAACAACACCCTGTATATCATTTATTGGAAACTGTTAGTAAACATTGAAAAAGACAATGGATCAGTGTATAAAATAATGTCATAATATTTGATGGCACACGTACTGTTATGTTTTAATAAATTTTTGAAATTGTCATTTGACCAAATATTAAAATCTACAAATAAAGTAGTCGGCAAACTTATAGTCATTATATTGCTAATTTCACTGAAATAGCCTACAATAGACCTTATTATTTGTTTTTCTGTACATGAACCGTATTTAAGCTTTTTTGAGTTTAAATTTCCATTCAAAATAACACAATCCATTTCACTCATAGAAAAAATTTAAATTAGCTATAAGTAGGCTTATACTAATATGTACTATTAAAATCAGTAACTAAAAACCTTTAGAAAATAATATTAAAACAATGAATTTTATAACATAAGGGCAGAAATACACACAAACAAATAATTTATTAAGTAATATTAGAAAAAGAAAAGAAGAAGAGAAATAGGTAATAAAATTAATTAAAATTACAATAGATTCTCAAAATGAACGCCTCCAATGTTAATGCATACTTGGTAACGTTTTAATATGTTTCTTACTGATTATTAATCATTTGCGGGTTATTTTTAATACCATCACATACATTAAAAAAAATTTCTAATAACCGTTCCAGTGTGTCGAATTCTTCATTGTACACCTCTGACTTTAAGATGACCCCATAGAAAGTAGTCTAGAGGTGTAAGATCAGGAGATCTCGGTGATCAGTTTACTGTACCTTCTCGACCAATCCATCTGTTGGGGTAAGCAGATTGAGATGATCTCTGACCACTAAAGCAAAATGAGGACCAGCACCATCATGCTGAAACCACATATTCTTGGTATCAATCTCTCTCAATAAATCGGGCAAAATATCTCATAGAAAATAAAAGAAATAAACTTCACCAGTTAACCTTCCTTCAAAAATGTGAGGCCCTATTAAATGGTTATTATAAATTCCACACCACATATTAATATTAAATCTGCGTTGGGAAAACACCAGTTTTTCATTTAGTGACATATTAGACAAACGCCTACATTTATTTTTTATAGTAGTTAATAAAACATCTAACTCAAAATTTAAGATACGCGTACCTAATGTAAAGTTTGTTGTTTTAAAAAAAAAATTATTGTTCCTTAAACGTCAAAAATGTATTAACGTAACTAATTTTAATCGTACATATTAGTACAAGCCTACTTATAGCTAATTTTAATTTTTTCTATGAGTGAAATGGATTGTGTTATTTTGAATGGAAATTTAAGCTGAAAAAAGCTTAAATACGGTTTATGTACAGAAACACAAATAATAAGGTCTATTGTAGGCTATTTCAGTGAAATTAGCAAACTATAGTTTGCTGACTACTTTATTTGTAGAATTTAATATTTGGTTAAACGACAATTTCAAAAATTTATTAAAACATAACAGTAAGTGTGCCATCAAATATTATGACATTATTTTATACACTTTTTCTTTTTCAATGTTTACTAACATTTTCCAATAAATGATATACAGGGTGTTGTTCGAAGCACTGATAGCAACGTTAAAAAAAACGAATCCGGCCCTGGAATTTTTCAAAAATAAATTATGTTTTTAATTGAACTAAAATTTGCACCAAATTTTTTCCCGATATGTGCGGCCATTCCGAAAATATGGCGGTATAAATAATAGGCCAAGAACCATAAAACACCCCGTATCTCGAAAACCATTCACTTTAAAGGGTAATTGTGGCGGTATTTTGAACTCAGCAAAGTGTGCTCTATCTCCCATTTCACTATGTCCGTTTAAATCTGGGACACCCTGTATACTTAATACAAAACAAAATCCGTTGCACGTCATCACCCACCAAGAATTATAAATGAAGAGCAATAAATGAAGAGCACAGCCTATATCGGCATATGTTTTGGCCCTAAGGTCAACAGTTGGCAAGTCAACCATGGTGACGTCCCAACAGTTGACCTTAAGATCAAAATATATGCCGATGTAGGCTATACTTTTCGTTTATAATTCTTGGTCGGTGGTGACGTGCAACGGATTTTGTTTTGAATTAAGATACGATAGGGTGCCCCAAAGTACAGGGTGTTTCCCTTAAAATTATACTCCCACTTATTTCTGTAAATATTTATTGACTAAAATTTCTTTGGCTGAAAAGATAAACGAGGTAACTAGAAAAATTATAATTTTTTAAACGGACATCCTGTATATGTTTTATATGTTTGAATTCGTCGAGTTCTTCTGATTACGATGGCATATAACACTTATATATTTAAAAATGTTTATAGCATAAATCTGAGAAGTAATAAAAATTGATGTCAAAAAAGGAAACTATAATTATTATAATTAAATAAATATAAAGAAATAATTATTATTATTTATAACACAAAATGGGCATACATTAAAAAATATATTAAAGCAAATTTTTTCTGAATCTTCCATTGCAAACTTCGTTTTTAGAGAAACGGTAAGATATTTTGTTGGAAATATTTACGTCAATTTTGAAATAAATATACAAGTGTTATATACCATCGTAATAAGAAAGACGCGATGTAGATATAAATATATAAAAAAGTACAGGTGTTCCAATTAAAAAAATTAAAATTTTCTATGCACCTCGTATATCTATTAATATAAAAAAAGTAATGACATACTACATAGAACTAGTTTTTGAAAAATTTTATTGAATACTAATTAATAAAAAATTAATAGAAAAAAACATTTTTAATAACAAGCTTTTATTTAAATGCTCTAAAAAGAAGAAAATAAACTTTAAATTAAATCAAACCCATCAATTTACTACATTATACAATATATATGATATAAAAGCTTGTCGCGAGAGTTTAATATTGTATTCTAGTTTATTTACCCAGGAAAATCTCGCGACAACTTTTATATCATGTAAATTGTATAATGTAATAAATTGATGGATTTGATTTAATTTAAAGTTTATTTTCTCCTTTTTTAGAGCATTTAAATAAAAGCTTGTTCATAAAAATGTTTTTTTACTATTAATTTATTTTTTAGTTTTTTTCGTATTCTTTTCGCATACTTCTCAGCAAACCCTTTCATTTGATATCCATTTTATGATGGTAGATAAGAAAATTTTGTCCGCCATCTTGGGGCGTCCGCCATATTGAATTTAGTGTGAAGTCATTTTATTTTACCCATTCTTCTCAGCAAACCCTTTAAATTGATACCCATATTATGGGGGTGCATAAAAAATAACTAGTCCGCCATATTGAATTTAATGTGACGTCATTTTATTTTTCCTATTCTTCTCAGCAAACCCTTTTAATTGATTACCCATATCATGGGGGTGCATAAGAAATAACTAGTCCGCCATCTTTGGGAGTCCACCATATTGGATTTAGAATGACGTCACTTAGCTAAACATGCAATTGTCATCCAAACTAAACGTGTATGCAAAATTTCAGCTCAATCGGTTGGGGATGACAATTTTAAAATTCAGTTGCAAGATTTGACCTAAACAAACAAACTAACAAAAAAACAAACTAACGTACAAACATTGCAAGTTAAATAAAAGCTTATAAAAAACATGAGGGTATAGTTTCAAACGAAACATCCTGTATAGATTTGAGCCTTATACTTTTTAGCATTTATGTAAACACAAATTCCATGAGAAAGATAATATCCTATGATCTTACCACAATTTTTTATACATGCAAACCTGAAAGATCTGAAAAATAGTATTGAGGAGGACCTGAAACCTGAATAGTGTATAATTGCTTATCCCGTTTAGGAATTTATAGACTTCACTTTTCAATGTATTTCTGTTTGTGGAGGCAAACTAGAACATTTTCGGCGCAATCATTTAAAGATACTCATCTTTGAGATAGTATATAAGAGAGCAACGTTTGCGCCTCCTCTAAACGATGTGCGACGTCGCCAGTTATACGGAGTTGTGTACGTACGGTTGACTATGCGGAGGCCTATTCGACTTACCCGTAAACATAAAATTATATGCCTCTACTCTACCGCTAGGAAGCGGAATTTTGCTGAACTAATCTGTATAACTGTATGTGTGTATAGGTCGTATAGGCCTCCACCAAAAATTTTGTCAGAGCACTCATGATGACATCACATACATTCTGTGAAATTTTTAATAGGGAAACGTAAGTGCCTCCGAATTTTCGTTCTCGCCTCCGATTTCGGAGGCGTAAACAACAGTCAGATATCATTTCGGAGGTGTGTAGGTATGCCAGGCAAATATATATATATATATATATATATATATATATATATATATATATATATATACATTTACAACTAACGCGGCATGCTTTTTTGTGTCTCTAGTATATTTTCTTTGTAAATCCTTCTAAAACTACTTATTGATCTATTTTGCAACATATCAAAAAATTCTGGTTTATTAAGTAGATTAACAACTAAATATGCAAAGCAACTTTCAAATTTTTTGCTATTGTGTCTGGGTATGGTGAATCTTACTATATTTCGCAGATTTAAATTGTGCAATTCTTGTCTGGGTACTACACAGTTGTACAAGTAATCAGGTTTTTTGTTTATGTAGATTTTAAATAGAAATACCCCAAAAAGTAGTAACCATCTGAACTCAACTTTTAGAATGGAATTTACATTATAGGTAGGTGTTATATGATCAAATTTCCTGATGCCGTATGCAAAACGAACACATGAGTTCTGGGCTAGTTGCATTTTATTTTTAAACTCTACAGTTAAGTAACTGTAATAGACTGTTATGCAGTAGTCGATATGTGGATAAAGCAGTGATTCCACTAGCTTATACTTGATCTGTTCTGAGAAAATAAATTTAAATTTATAAAATGATTTCAGTTTCATATAAATGACCCTTATTTTATTGGTTACATGTTCCTCATAATTTAGATTTGTATCAATTATGACTCCTAGATTTCTAGCTGAATCCTTTCGAGGTATTTCTATTCCATTTATGTGTAAGGTGGTAAAATTATATAAACTAACTTTGTTTATTAAGACCTTAGTACCTATTATTAAAAAGCAGCTCTTCGTTGCATTTAAACGCAGCCCATGTTCCTCTGACCAATTGAATATTCTGCCTAAATCTTTATTGACTTCCTCTAGAGCATAACTTGCTTCGGTTGGATCAAATGTTTTTATAAGTTGCGTATCATCTGCGTAAAGGTGTATAGAGCAGTGATTTATAACATGAGGTAAGCTTGCAGTGTACAAGCTAAATAATGTAGGACCCAGTATGCTCCCCTGTGGGACTCCTTGTCTAATAACGACAGGATTTGACCTAGATCCCTCTATTTCTACAAATTGAGTTCTATCAGTTAGATAGCTTGCAAACCACAAGCAAACTGTCTCAGAGAACCCGTAGTAACTCAACTTAGCAATGATAAGTTCATGGTTTAACAGATCAAAGGCCTTGCTGTAGTCTAGCAGGACCAAGTAAGCTGCCTCCGATCTGTCTATACCACTCACAATGTCGGTCGTGATTTTACTTAATGCCGTAGCTGTACTATAGTTAGGTCTGAATCCTGATTGAGTAGTGGGCAACAAATTTGCATCAGAGATGAATTCAGACACCATGGTAAAAACAATTTTCTCGGTGACTTTCGATAAGATAGGCAGAATATTTATAGGCCTTAGGTCATTGTATGTTACAGCATTTAATATTTTTGGAATGGGCTTTACTATAGACATTTTCCAAATGTTAGGAAAATCTCCATTTTGCAGAGATTCATTAATTACGTTTTGAAGGAATTTAATAATATGTGGCAAGCTTAAATCCAACATTTCATAACTGATTTCATCAATTCCCATGCATTTTGATTTCAACTGTCTAAAGGCATTCTGGATATCATTTTCTGTAATGAGTCTAAACCGGAATAATATGTCTTCGTTAAACTTATTGTGATTGTAATAATCTAAGGTTGTATTACTAATAGGGATGGCTAATTGATTTGCATGTGAAAAATGTTCACTTATTTCATTGACGTTTTTTAAGTAGGTAGGGAGTTCATTGGATGGCTTTGAGTGAACATCCCATTGATTTAATTTAGCCCAGAGTTTTTTTGAATTTGTACTAATTTTATTTATTTCAAAATTCATGTAAGCTCTCTTTTCATTTCTTATAGCAAATGATAAGTAATTTTTTAAATCAAGATAATATAATTTGTGTTCTGGGTTTAGTGTATTTTTATATCTATTAAGGGCTTTTTTCTTAAGTTTGATAATCTCCTTAATCGAATCTGTTATATAAGGCTTGTATGGATGCTTTAGTTCAACAGTTTTAATTGGAGCATGTATATTAAATATGTCAGTTAGCTGTTGATTGAAGGCGATCACTTTATTATCTAAAGTATCAAGTTCAAGAATGCCATTAAAATTGATTTTTTTTATATCTACCTCAAAATTACTTAAATCAAAGTTACGAAAATCTCAAAACGATATTGTTTTAGCTACATGTTTAGGAATATTAACTTTAATTTTACAATGGACTAATCTGTGGTCAGTTTGATTATACATTTCAGTTGTCCCTGTCTCAGTTATTTCTAATTTGCGGTCTACACAGATTATATCGATCAGGGTGCTACTAGTTCTAGATACCCTTGTTGGTTCAGAAATTACTTGATCCAAATTAAAACTATTCAATATTTGCTCTAAGAACCTTTTGTCAATTGTTTGTTCTAGATAATTTATATTTAGATCACCTAGAAGTATAGTATAATCAAATTGGATGGAAATTGTGGAAAGTATTTTTTCTAAATGACATATATCTTTGTACGGTACTAAGGGAGGTTTATATAGTGCACCTAACAGAATCTTTAACTGTTTAAATTTAACATAAAGCCACAAGTGTTCTAAACCATTGTCTTCGTTGGTAACAAATGTTGCATCTATTATCTCACAGTGGAAAAAGTTTGATACATATACCACAATTCCACCACCTCTTGTTAATCTATCAGTTCGAAACATTATTAATGTTTCTGTTTTTTCTCTTACTATTTTTTATTGTTGTCTTATATTTATGTACCTATTATCATTTAATAATTGTTTATATTAGGGTTCCTATTTAATTAATAAATTATTATTATTAATAAATTATTATTATTATTATTATTATAATTCCTGTTTTAGAATCTTCCCGAGATACAGATCGAATAATATGTTCTTTTATAAAATGTAGCTCACATACCTTTGAATTATTACGCGATGGAATAAAATCTTTTCTAGGAATTGTCGAAATCCACTTTTGCCGCATAGCTGGCTCGTTTGGAAAACTAAACATGTGAACTTTCGGTCCATTTTTCGTATTTCCATTACATTCAGGGGCACAACACATATGAGGCATTTTACTTACTTTAATTCCACGTATACCTATTCAAATAATAACACTACCTTGCACTAAGCACAATATTTATTAGCCCGTTAATCAATAATTTTAAGCACTAAGCAATAAAAACAACAAAAAACCTGCATAACGCGACCACGAGATAAGACAAGACAGGCGACACTGACCTGCTGAAACACCGTCTGTCGTGCTTAGGCAACGCCACCTAAGCGGTGTTGACTAGTTGTCTACATAACGCGAAACGACTTAAGCTGACGTCACGACAGTTTTCTAAACAGTGCCCCGGCCTTGTAGTTTAGGTGGCGTTGGTCAGACACATTTATTTAATTTGGTGACGCCCAGAAGAAATATAAAAAAATTATACATGACCGCGTCGATATTTTCAACTGCAATGTTGCATCATTAAAATCCTGTATCTATAATTATTAATTGTTTATTACTTTCTTGTAACACTTTGATCAAATTTCATTATAGATTCTTATTTACCTTAATTAAAATAATGTAAGACTATTTTGTATTCATATGCATATTATGTATATATTTATATTGATAGCATGCTTTTGTTATATTACTTTAAATGTTTTTTTTATATGTATATGTTGGGGTTCGTTAGGGAATAAAAAAATCACTAGTAGACTGCAGAAAATTTCCTAACTACTTCTTTATTAAATGCTGAAGGACCAGTAGGTTTACTAACATATATACCTACACACATTAGAGATTAGAGTACGTTTTTATTTTTAGTTTAATTGCACAATATTGCTTAGCATTCCTTGCAGAACGCGTGACATACTCTGTCAGGGTTGTAGCTTCACTGCTCTCCCGGTCTTTTCCCTCCTCTACATACATCATGCGGCCTCGCAAGGGCAAAACATTACCATCTAACAGAAGAGGCCACTATACATTGTGACGTAATATAATTAAGTTTGAACATAAAGCTCCCCCGCGGAGATGAAAGATACTTATAATTAGCTAACATGCATAACAATAAATTTAAATGTTAATATAACTCATATTATGTCCATTAATGGGTTTGAAAAGTAACTACATCTTAACAACTAATCACCGTCAAACGCCAAGACACAAATTTTCGATACAGGCCTTTTTATCACTGCATCACTACACTGGATTGTCACGACACGAATTTCGCCGTCACTGCCAGGATGGACCTCCTTGATGCGACCGAGTGACCACTTGAGTGGAGGGAGATTTTCTTCTCGTATTATTACCAAGTCACCAACCTTTATTTGGACGGGAGATTCAGTCTTCCACTTAGTGCGATATTGCAGTTGAGAAACATATTCCACCGACCAACGTTTCCAGAACCGCTGAACCATTTGTTGAGTTTTCTGATATTTTGAAAGTCTATTTTGAGGTATTTCGACTAAGTTAGGGTCAGGAGTAGATGTCAATGGCCTACCAATCAAGAAATGGCCGGGGGGGATAGGATTTAGGTCATTAGGATTGTCTGATAATGGTGATAAGGGCCTCGAATTCAAAACAGCTTCTATTTGTGCTAATACGGTATTGAATTCGTCATAGGTTAGCGCCAAATTACCAATTACTCGCTTTAGATGGTGCTTAGAAGACTTAATGCCTGCTTCCCAGACTCCGCCGAAATTTGGGGAGTGGGAGGAATGAAATGCCAAGTAACATTATCACTAGCCAATAGTTTTGAATCAGCAACTAATTTTAATATTTTGGCCAGCTCCTTGTTGGCACCCACGAAATTGCGACCATTATCACTATAAATGTGACTGCTTTTCCCTCTCCTGGCAAAAAATCTTTTGAGTGCACACAGAAAGGCTTCGGTGGTTAGATCTGGAACTAATTCCAGGTGTATTGCGCGAGTACTCATGCACACGAAGAGACTTATATACGCCTTAATAATTTTGGCTCCATGCCCTGCTTTGTTTTTAAGAGGGAATGGCCCCCCAAAGTCCACGCCTGTGTTTGTAAAAGGAGGTAATAATTCAACGCGGGATCTAGGTAGTTGGCCCATAAGATATGGCGTCGACCTAGGTTTCACCTTAAAACATACTATGCAGCTACGCACAATTTTGCTTGCTGTGTGTTTTCCTGCTATTGGCCAAAAGCGTTCGCGCACGGCAAATAGTAACGCCTGAGGTCCACAGTGCAGCAATTTTTGGTGGTAATGACGAAACACAAGGTACGTGAAAGAATGATTTTTTGGCAAGAGCATTGGATGCTTCTTTTCGTATGAAAAATTTGACCTTGAGAGACGACCACCTACGCGTACTATGTTTTCCTGATCCAAGAATGGCGTTAAAGCTAAAATTTTACTTTGTTTGTCGATTGCATCACCACGTGACAAACTTTTAATTTCTGACTTGAAGTATTTTTGTTGCACTACCCGTACTAGATAAGTTTGCGATCGGTTAAGTTCGTCCACACTCAAATTACCCAATTCTCTTTTATCCTTGTACTTTAAGTTGAAATAAAATCTTAAAATGTATGCAGTTATTCTCTGCAATTTTTTAAAGCACGAATACCTTTCAAATAAATCAAAATTGTCGTCAATCGTGGCAGTAGTGGCTGTTACGACAGCGTTTTTATTTAGTTCGAGTGTATTTTGAATATTAATTTGATCTAACAACTGCACCGGCCAATTAGACTGGTCGAGAGTGAGCCATGGTACGTGCCACCATAATTCGCATTTAATGAGTTCATCTGCATTGACTCCTCGTGTGGCACAGTCCGCAGGATTGCCTTTTGATGAAACGTGATGCCATTGCGTTATTCCTGACACGCTCTGTATTTGCGCAACCCGGTTCGCGACGAAAGTTTGAAATGGTTTGTTGACTAGGTAAATTTATTGAATAGTGAATTTCGTCTAAAAGTTGTATTGAACCCAATGCCTAATGTTTTCATTTCACCGAAATGTTTGTTTTGATTCATCACAGTGTCGGTATCCACTGTGCTAAATTGCCCTAATATCTCACAATTATTTGATGCCCACCTTCGTAGTTCGAAGCCTCCGGTACGCAAAATGCAACAAACGTCTTTGCCTAAATTAATCAGGTCGTTTTCAGAGTCCGAACCTGTTAGCAGGTCATCCACGTAAAAATCGCGCTTAATAATCTTAGAAACTAACGGGTACTCGAGTTCGTGATCAACCGCTGTTTGTTGCAACGCTCGTATGGCTAAGAACGATGCAGCAGCCGTGCCATAGGTGATGGTGTTCAGTTCGTACACTTCGATTTCTTGTGAAGAGTCAAAACGCCAAACAATTTTTTGCAATGGCCTATGGATCTTGTTTACCAAGACCATTCTGTACATTTTAGCTACGTCGGCGATCAAAATATATTTGTATTTGCGAAATCGCAATAAAATGGAAAATAATTCGTCCTGAATATTTGGACCTACATATAGGCAGTCGTTCAATGATACGCCACTGGTGGATTTCGCGGAGGCGTCGAAGACAACGCGCAATTTCGTTGTGACGCTGTCCGGTTTTAAAACTGCATGATGTGGTAGAAAAAACTCCGGGTCATCGCTAGTATCATGGCCCGATTTAGACATGTGGCCTAAATCCAAATATTCTTGCATAAATTCGGTATATGCACCTTTTAGTGTAAAGTCGTTTTGAAATTTGCGCTCTAGCGACAGAAATCTATTCACCGCCATTGTCTTTGAATCACCGAGATCGTACATCCTTTTGTTTAAGGGCAAAGTTACCACGAATTGTCCCGTGTTCGTTCGAATTGTAGATTTTAAAAAGTTGTCCTCGCAAAATAATTCGCCTTGCGAGAGATGCCCATTCGGGGGAGAATCAACTTCCTCTAATTCCCAGAATTTATTTATTTCATTTAATTCTGAATCATTTTGCCGTCTTTTGTTTATAGCTAAATTACACAAAATATTGTTACTTGTAAAAATCGGTCCCGAAACTACCCAGCCTAGTAATGTTTTTTGTAGACGTATAGAATTTCCTTCTAAGAATATCTGACCGATTGATTGTAATTCATAAAAGGTGCTCACGCCTATAAGCAGGTCAATGTCACCGGGAATATTAAATGACGGATCGGCTAGCTTGATATTATTTGGAATTTTTATATCTGTAGGTACTGACGTACTAGGTATCTTTTCGGCGATTTTAGGAATAACGAGACATGACAAAACTTTGCAGTATGAGTTCATTCTAGAAATAATTTTTATTTGGACACAATAATTTATTTCAGTTTTGTTCTCACTAACTTAAAAACTAACTAAAATTAAAACTAGCAAACGTAATCTTTAAATATCCATAATAATGAACAATAACAATACAATATTTACGAGTACAAATAGTTATTATATCATACCAAATTTAGAATTCTAGTTTGATGTTTAAAACTTAATAAAGATAAGCTAAAATTTCTAAGTTCCTATTTTGATTATTAGCAATCCTAAGCAGCCTAGTAATAGTCTCATTTTGTCCATATTCTGTATGATGGAATGGAATACTAAATAATTCAGTGACTCGCGTTCTCCTTATGTTTGTGTTAAATAAAGTTAATTAATTTTAGCAACTCGGGACAATAGACCAACCCATTTATTAATTTATACAGGAAACAAAGAGATAATTCTTCTCTGCGATGTTGTAAAGAGTTCAGATTCAAAGACACCAACATATCTTCATAATTATAAGTTCCTCTATTCAGTCCCATTTTAAATGCTGAGTATCTCAAAAACCTAAACTGGATCTTTTCAATACGCTCAATATCAATTCTAAGATAAGGATTCCATAATAAACAATTATACTCAACATTTGATCTTACTAATGAACAATATAATAATTTAGTTGCATGCACAGAGAAGTATTCGGAAGATCTAATAATAAAGCCCAGCATTTTAGTTGCCTTTAAAACTACAGAGGATATATGAGATCGGAAAGTTAATTTAGTGTCAAATATAACGCCAAGATCTTTCATATTTTCTGATTTTGCGAGTGCTACATTATTTAGTTTATATGTGAAGTTAATAGAGTTATTGGCCTTATCAAATCAGTCAACAAAAAAGATGCACTCTATAAGATAATGGAAAAACAACCAACAAATGAAAACATTCAACAATATAAACAATATAGAAATAAATTAATAAGCCTAATTAAAAATACTAAAGCGCAGTACTATCAAAAAAAAATTAATGAAAATAAAAACAACTCTAAACAAATGTGGGACTGCGTAAAAGAAATTACTTCGGGAAAAAACAGGCAAGAAGAAGTTAAACAAATACTAACAAATGAAAAAAATATAACAGATAACGAAGCTGATATAGCAAATATCTTTGTAAATTACTTCACTGACGTAGGAGAAAATCTTGCAAAAAAAATTCCAATGAACGACGATTCATACGATAGAACAACACTAAGCAATTCTTTTCTTCTATCACCTACGAACTCAAATGAAGTAACGGAAACAATTATGTCTTTAAAAAATAAAAAATCCCCTGGAATAGATGAGCTCAAGACAGAAACATTAAAAGACATTGCAGGCGAAATAGCGGTTCCACTTACCTACTTAATAAACAAAGCATTTGAAAGTGGCATCTTTCCATCTGCCTTAAAAGTAGCAATTATCAAACCGATATTTAAAAATGGCAATAAACTAGATTCAACTAATTATAGACCGATATCCCTGATATCGAATCTAGCGAAAATCTTTGAAAAAATACTGAAGACGAGAATCACAAGTTATTGCAAAAAATACAACATCCTTTCAGAAAAGCAATTTGGTTTCAGGGAGGGTAAGTCGACACAAGATGCAATAGCAGAATTAACAAAAAATATTAACATCTGCTTAAATGAAAATAAGCCCTCGCTTTGCATCTTTGTCGACTTAGCCAAGGCGTTTGATACGGTGGACCACAAACAGTTGTTGAAAATGATGGACTCTATTGGTTTCCGAGGTACTCCATATAAACTAATTCATGACTATCTGTATAATCGGAAACAATGTGTTAAAATTAATGAAACCATAAGCGAAATGAAAACAATTAAATGTGGAGTGCCTCAAGGGACCGTTTTGGGTCCGTTATTGTTTAACATTTACATAAATGATCTTTTAAAGCTTAAAACAGAGGGACAGATAATTAGTTTCGCAGATGACACTGCTGTATATTACAGTAGCGACAACTGGGAAAAACTAAAGTCAATAGCAGAGAAGGAATTTAGCAACATAATAAAATGGTTTAACAGTAGGATTCTGACTATTAACTTCAAAAAAACCTTTTATATTCCATTTACATCATACAGTAAATACTTACCTAACCTTGGAAATCTTCGAATAAGTGTAAATACTAAAGAAATAATAATTGCCCCTACTAATAACATTAAATATCTTGGCATAAACATCGACAGTAACTTAAAATGGAATATACATATTAACTACGTAGTACAAAAACTTAGATCTCTCCTACATAAATTTAAACATCTTTCACAAATACTTAAAATAGACCATTTAAAAATTCTATATTCTTCATTAGTTGAAAGCCATTTAACATACGGGATAATAGCATGGGGTGGAGCCACAAACAACCACCTACATAACCTGGAAATAATACAAAAATACATACTAAAAATAATTTATAAGAAGGAATACACGTACCCTACTAATGAACTCTATCAAGAAAGTAAAGTTTTCGACATCAGACAAATTTTTTTCTACTCACTCTTGGTAAGACAACACCAAAAAAAGGGAGAATTATTTAAAATAGAGCATTACTACCAAACAAGACATAAGATCAATTCGTATCAGGTTCCAAAACCAGAGAAAACTATTTTACAAAGATCACATATTTATCTTGGACCAAAATTATATAATATTATACCACCTGAAATAAAAAGAATTAACTCAGTGCAAATGTTCAAGAACAGACTTAAAAAATGGATGTACACATTATCAAGAATAGAAGTACACAAATTGATAGACATAAAAAATACCTACTATATTTGAACCTTCTATTTAAACCTTTGAATTACTTTTGAAGTCTTTACAACTTTTAAACTTTTAAACTTTTGCACTATTCACAACTTTTAAATTGAAATTAGGATAATCATCACTAGGAAAAGCAAAACTTAGGAAATAATATAAATAGACACGAATATGTGCTTGGATTGCTAAATGAATAAAAATTATATCATATCTATTAGTATTAGTATAGGGAAAATAAGATTGTATGTGGATCGTATACGTGGAAGGCTAATTATTCTACCTACAAGTATTACTTTTGTAGAATGGAGACCTCCCACTGTACAAATTTCACTGTATACCATATTTTTTTCTCTTGATATTTTTCTTATATCTTAATCATACACGATGTGTTTTTGAGTGTATGAGGTTATACTTAAATTTTAATTCAATTAAATTGATAAGAGCAGCCCTACCCACTACAAGGAAATTCCTTTGTGGGTTTCTCTATTTATTTACCCAATGTAAATGTAAAATAATCTACTATATATTATGTATTTACCATATTATGATTTTATTGATATGTATATTTTTTGGTAAATAAATTATTATTATTATTATTATATTATTATTATTATTAATTCTATAAAAACTTATTTGATAGCATTTACTTGGGTTAAGCTTAAGAAGGTTTATATCACACCATTTAGAAATATTATCTAGGTCATTTTGCAGTACAATAGCATCATCGATACTGTTAATACATCTGAAAAGTTTGAGATCATCTGCAAACATCAAAAATTGGGAATTATGTATAACTTCAGCAATATCATTCACGAAAAGGTTAAATAGTATTGGTCCCAAGTGAGAACCTTGGGGCACCCCTGACGTGACTGGTACTGATGAAGAAACTGAACCAACATATCGGACATACTGGATGCGATTTTCTTTGTTACATAAACGTTCTGTGGCGAAGTTAGATTCTGACCCGCTGTCTAATAACACGCGACAGGTTGAGACTTGTCCATCCTTATCTACTACCTTAACAATTGCTGTGGATAAAAACGCATATACTTGACACTCGACTTGGCAGTTATTTTGCGAATTATGCGAAACACAAGCATTTGCCGGCGGTTTCTCTGTATTTTCGCAGAGTTGCGTATTGTGATTGTTTTGACTATTTTGGGTAGGTGCCGGTGAATTCGACCTTGTACTCGAGTCGCACGTGCTAGCTCTTGGACTGGGCTTCGAAGAGAAGTGAATTACCGTATTGTGCCTTTTTCCGCACTTACGACAACTGCTTGACCTGCAATCTTTGTTCCTATGACCGGGACGTAGGCAATTTAAGCATAAGCGGAAATTTTGCGCTTCTTTACTTCTTAACTCGGGTGATAACTTTAAAAATTCTTCACAGAATTGAATATAATGTTCACCGTTACATTTTACGCAACTCAGAACGGTGGCAACATTGTTTACCGCTACAAACGATTTATTTTTGTGTGCTATTTGAGACCCTTGTTTATTAGCAATATTTGTGTTATTCGAGGCTTTACTATTATTCATATATAAAGATTCAAGAATTTGACACTTGTTATTTAGAAACGTTATTAATTCCTCGATTGTAGGCTCCTCTGTCGCCTGAGTTTCTTCCTCCCACTGCCGCCGAGTAATGTTATCTAATTTTGAGCTTACTAAATATACAATGAGGCAGTTCCATTTTTCCACGGGTTTTTTGAGAACCTTTAAAGCACGTAAATGTTTTTGAAACGTATCTAATAGTTGACGTAAATCATTGTATGATTCTTTGTGCACAGTTTGAAGGTCAAAGAGTCCCTTGATGTGATTTGTTGTCAAGAGCCGCTTATTGTCAAACCGATTTTTGACTAATTTCCATGCCTCATCATAATTTGCGTCCGAAAGCTCGAGATTTTGAATGATATCAAGTGCCTTTCCTTTTAATGCACCACGCAAGTAGTGGAATTTTTGCACAGGAGCGAGAGAATTGTTTTTGTTAATAAGCGTTTCAAATGAGTCTCTAAAATAGAGGTATTGCTCGTGGGTACCGTCAAAGGTTGGCAAATCGATAACCGGAAGTCTAACATTATTTGTTAAATTAGAATTTAGCGGAGAGGGCGTTCTGTCTGGACTTGGCGACGGCCCTCCTGTATTACGCGCTGTATCGCTAGGCGGTTTTAAAATACGTCTAGCATCTGATATGACCTTGTAATATTCATTTTCAAATTTAACTCTTTCAGCGTCTTCTAAAGGAAGTCTGTCCTCATCCACTATGCCCTCAATATTATCTTGGACTAAGTTAAACTTATCAAATAGAGTTTCAGCTTTTTCTAACCGAATTGAGATTTCATTGAATTCATCGGCTTCTCGGTTTACCGTGCTTATGAAATTTTTGAAACGAGTGAGGTTGGCCTTTATTTTGCCTCTCTCTTTTACTAACGTGGAAAGCTCCATTTCTTTTAGTTAAAAGCTGTTTTGAAACGATAAATACAAAATATAGGAATGATAGGTAAATAAAAAGGATGCAGCTTACTTGATTGGCAACGCTGTACACTGTCCTTGTGTTTTTAGGTACGTCGGAACGTTATTCTTGTAGCCCGCCAATTCGCCGTAGATTCTCAGCTCCAGGTCCAGTTGAATTCTTGTTTCACAATTTTAGCTTTTGTTTTGTATACTGTTTGATTTAATTGTTTGTTGAATGGTTACTTTCACAGTTTGAATTTGAGATTTGAGACCAGTTTTCACAGAATATTTGGGGTACCTGTTGCAACCCAGTTAACAACTGGTTTTTGGCAAAACACACGAAATAGGGTATTTGTTTTAACCCAACACCACAGTTAGTAATAATGATTGATAGGCATTTGTTTCAGCCACACTGGGTACACATAGTATAGTTAGTTATTAATGGACATTTGTTTCAGCCCCACAAAACACAGTTTTTGTTTGATTTTCGGCTTTGTTAGCCCACTTTTGCACTTTCCCTGAATATCTACGTCGCTGGAACTTCCGGGTCGATTGGACCAAATGTTGGGGTTCGTTAGGGAATAAAAAAATCACTAGTAGACTGCAGAAAATTTCCTAACTACTTCTTTATTAAATGCTGAAGGACCAGTAGGTTTACTAACATATATACCTACACACATTAGAGATTAGAGTACGTTTTTATTTTTAGTTTAATTGCACAATATTGCTTAGCATTCCTTGCAGAACGCGTGACATACTCTGTCAGGGTTGTAGCTTCACTGCTCTCCCGGTCTTTTCCCCCCTCTACATACATCATGCGGCCTCGCAAGGGCAAAACATTACCATCTAACAGAAGAGGCCACTATACATTGTGATGTAATATAATTAAGTTTGAACAGTATATATATATATTCTTTTCTGCCTATTCTGTAATTGGGTCTTAGAACCCGTTGGATAGTGTACCAAATAAATAAATAAATAAATAATAATAATAGTAACAATAATAATATTTTATTGGTCTGGGAAACAGTACAGTTTATAGACATGTCAGTAGGTTAGATTCAAAATTTGGAAATATTTAGCGTCATAGGTATTTAAGATTGATAACTGTTGTTATTCAGATTATAAATGCGTATAACGTAGATAAATTAAAGTAAGAACCACAGTAATGAATTGAATCTTATTTTGTTTGAGTGGGTGCTAAATTGCGTGTTGAATTTGAACAATGGCTAATGTTGAAAGCAAATAGAAAATCTATTTCTTTGTCGGATAAGTTAAATATAATTCGCAAGCTGGAAAATGGCTGTGCAAATGCACAAATTTGCCGTGATCAAGGGCTCTCTAAGTTGAAGCTGTTTTTTTGTCGATCTTTTATAACGAACGTTTGCATATAATGAACAGTTTTACGGGTCCCTTGGAGGTTCGCTATAGCCGAGTTCGACTGTACTTTAAAACTCTTTTAACAGCAATCCAGTCTTTTTCTCTGCAAAAGCAATATCAGGTCTAGTTCCAGTAGCTAAATAGATTAAACTTCCTACTGCTTCCCTAAATGGTGTTCTTTCCCCCACTAAATTAGAACTCTCATTGGAATTATCAATAATCATCGGTGTAGAAACAGGCTTTGATAATAATAATAATAATAATATAATAAAATCTTTATTTCCATAGACTTATAAAAGCATTAGAATATAGTCAAAATTGGAACAGAGTAATGTACAAAAAAAAATAAAATGCTATATAATAGAAATGTATATCACAAAATTGAGTAAGACAATATAAACTAACATTACAAAAAAAATTACAAAAAAATAATATTCTATTTAACAATATTAAGATCGGCACTTAAGTACTCATCCACTGAATAAAATGAATGTTTCAGTAAAAGTAATTTTACTTCGTTTTTAAAACGATGAACGACATTAATTTTTTTAATATTTACCGGCAATTTATTGAACAATTTGATGGACATTAATTTAGGACCTTTTGCAACGATGGATAAGCTATGAATTGGTATGTTCAAATTATAATTTTTTCGCAGATCATGACCACTACTAATACCAGTGTCGTCCCTACTGCTAAATTGATCAATATTAGCTTTGATATATGATACACAGTTTAGTATATATAGAGATGGCGCAGTTAAAATTCCTAATTCGCGGAATAGGAGTCTACAAGACTGACGAGGAGGTTTAAATAACATTGTACGTACGATTTTTTTTTGAATAGTAAATACTTCGTCAAATCTAGAACAGTTGCCCCAGCAGATAATACAATAATTCAAAGATGACTGTACATATGCAAAATAATACATTTTTAAAATCTTTACGTTTACGGAGGAGCGTAGTTGCCAAATAACGAAGCAATGGGTGGATAATTTATTAGTTACATATTCTATATGATTGCCCCAATTTAATTGAGAATCCAGATAAATTCCAAGGAACTTAGCATTAGTACTTTGTCTCACAGAATGATTTTCAATTTTAACTAATATACTGTAATCGAGTTTTCTTGTAGAGAAAAGCAGTAAGTAGGTTTTTATATTATTAAGAGCTAGGCCCGTGCTAGCACAGTAATTTTGCATAGAGCTTATGGTTTTATTAGCTTTAGAACTGAGCTGGTTTGAATTATTGAAATCGACCGCAATTGTTGAATCATCAGCAAAAAGCGAAATAAAGACATCTTTTACGTGAAGACCGATATTGTTTATAAAAAGAATAAATAATAAAGGTCCCAGAATACTTCCCTGGGGAACGCCGGTGGATACCGTGAGAGGATTAGACATAAAGCGTTTATTATCTTCTTTTAATACAACTGATTGGGTTCTTCCCTTTAAATAACATTCTATCCAAGTTAAAGCTGGTCCACGTATTCCAAAATTTTCAAGTTTATCTAAAAGTAATTTATGATTAACTGTGTCGAAAGCACGAGTTAAGTCAAAAAATAAACAAGCAGTATTTGATTTATTTTCAAAATTATTTAGAATATAATTGTACAGCGCTAGTACAGCATCGCTGGTTGACAAGCTTTCCCGAAAGCCAAATTGATATGATGATAACAAATTTTGTTTAATTATAAAATCATTTAATCTCACATGATAGGATTTCTCAAAGGTTTTGGAAAAAACCGATAAGAGTGCAATACCTCTATAGTTGGATATTAAGGATTTATCATTTTTTTTGTAAATGGGTATAATTAATGATTTTTTTAAAATTGCAGGGAAAACACCTTCTGTAAAAGATAAGTTTACAAGAAACATCATCGGTTCAACAATATATTCGGATACTTTTAATAAGAGTGAACAGGGTATTTCGTCTTCACCAGATGAATTTTTTGCTGAGACAGATTTTATAATATTAAGCATTTCATTCGAATTAAACGGGTTCAGAAAAATGGTGTTATTGTTAATAAATTGTTTATCATCATGCAACGGAGGCATGCTTTCAGTTAATTTTTTTATATAATTAATAAAAAATATATTAAATGCATCTGCAGCACTTTGTAAGGTATTAAAATTATTTCCATCCAAATCGACAAAAGAAAGAAAAAAAGAAAAAGAAATTTAAATTCATTGTAATTTTTTTTAGCCTGTTCAATTTTGACTCGATGATTCTTCTTCAGTATGTTGTATCTTAATAAAACTTCGTTATCGCCAGATAATTTATAAGTTTTGTATACGTCCCTTAAAAAGATACCTTCGTTTATAATGTCCTTGGTTATCCATGGCTTTTTACTATTCAAACACTTATTTTTAATTTTACATAGTTCTAATGGAAAAGCCTTATCCATCAGTTCCAGAAAGGTATTATAAAAATTTATAAAACTGTCCTCACAGTTCTGATTTTCAGTTAGAAAACTCGAATTTTCTTGTGACAATAAATATTTAAAGTAAAATAAATTGTCGGCATTATTAAAAAATCGTTTTAATTGATGAGTGCTCTCACCTTTATTTTTATTGAATTTACAAGAATAAGTAGCTATTTGCATGAAATGATCAGAGATATCCGAATAAACAATTTTTGGGTGAAGAGAATTTATATCAATATTTGAAAAAATATTATCTATGATCGTTTTTGATTCCCCCTGTATGCGTGTATAATCATTAATACATTTATTTAGCCCAAAACAACTAAGAATGTTACATAATTTCTTTGCATTAGGATCCTCAACAGTGTAATCAAAGTTAAAATTAAAATCGCCACAAATAAATGTGGGAAAATTATTTTTATAGGCAGAATTTAATAGAGAGTCTATGTTAGATATAAAATAGTCAGCATCACTTAATATGTTAGAAGGTGATCTATAAAAACAACCTACTGTAATACAATTATCCTCTAAGAGTATTTCAATTAAAGCGTACTCAAATAACAATTCCATTTTTTTAACGTTAGATGTCTTAATTCTGAAGTTTAATTCTGTGTTAATAAATATCGCAATTGATTGATTCCTCCATACTAAACTTCTTCAAAATTTTCTTTGTCTGATGTAAGAAAATACTGCCATCATTTGAACGTATCATTTCAAAACCCAGAAAATAAGAGAAATCGTTATATTTTATAGAAAAAACTTTTTCCAAATATTTCAGAAGGTTTTGAATATCTTCTTCTTTAGATGCAGCTATTAATCCATCATCAACATAAATGGCAAGTATTAGTCGATTACATTGACTAATAAATACACATGGATCTGATCTCTGATCTGATACAATGAAGTTTCCGATGTAATAGGCAAGCTTAAGAGAATAAACAGTAGTGATCCCTACAATATAAATATGAAAATTTTGACAACAATGAGATACATAATCATAGTCCCTCTAACAAATCTTATAAATCTGTGTATTAGAGAAAATGTTTTTCCAGATGTATTAAAAATTTCAAAAGTTATACCAATCTACAAGAAAGACTCTAGAGACGACCCCTCAAATTATCGACCAATTGTCATCATTCCTTTTTTGGCAAAAATCTTCGAAATAATATTAAAGAACCAAATTACTAGTCATTTTGATCAAAATAATTTATTTGACTCACATCGATTTGGTTTTAGAGCTAAACACTCCACAACGCTAGCTATAAACTCTTTAATTAAATTAATCAACGAAGGCTTTGAAAGTGGATTGTTTACTTATACACAATTTTTAGACCTCACAAAAGCTTTTGACTGTGTGTCACATAAAATACTAATTGATAAAATAAACTTTTATGGCTTTAGTGAAAATAGCGAACTTATTAAATTCGTACTTAACTAATCGGCATCAATATGTATACTCACAGAACGTAAATTCAAACCTTCTTCCCATAAAATACGGAGTACCTCAGGGATCTGTGTTAGGGCCGACACTATTCTTGATTTATATAAACGACTTACCAAGTATTCCCTTGGATGTAAACTTTGTTTTATTTGCTGAGGACACAACCGTAATAAAGAGATTTAAATGTATCGAGGATTTAATATTCAAAATAAACTCAACAGAAAATACGGTACAAGACTGGTTTGTGGCTAATCGGTTGGTCCAAAATGATTCTAAAACCGAAAACCTGATTTTTACTCTGAGAAATGTGGACAATATTGATCTAGACATTAGTGATGAAGTAAAATTCTTGGGAGTCTACCTTGATAAAAAGTTAACGTGGGAAATGCACGCAAATTTTATCTGTAGGAAAGTCTCTAAAAATATATATTTACTACGAAATCTCTCGCGCAATGTCTGACAAAAAACATTACTTGCTGCATATCATGGCCTAATACATTCAATTATCTCTTACGCAATTCTGATCTCGGGGCACTCATCTGCTAGCAGAACAGTCTTTAGTATCCAAAGAAAAGCAATCAGGATAATTGCTGGCCTTAAGTATAGAGATGATTGTAAATCGGAATTTATTAACACGTTCATTGCCGCGCTGGACCCATGGGACCAGAAACGAGTGTTCTAAACTGGCCTTGCTGGTCCCGCAACTCTGCCACGCCGTTGGTCATCATGAGCTGTATATTCTCAGTATGAATGGATGAGCGCGGCCCAGGAGGTTAGCCGTGTATAGTTGGTTGCGATTTATTTTTTTTAACAAAAAATTTACCATTTTTTTAACTTCTAGCTACAAAACATAATATCATTTCTTATTCAAGTTAACCTAGCATAAATGGCCTGGTAGGGGAAACGTCAAAATTTCGATGGCAGTTAACGTGTTAAGCTAAATATTCTTACACTGCCATGTGTATTTATCTTGCAGTCAGTGTTATATGTTAAAGAGAATGAGCAAAATTTCACTACACACAGTCAACTTCACAATCATCAAACACGAAATCGAGATAAAATAAATATAGATTTTTTAAGGTTAGTGAAAACGCGTAATGGTGCAAATTATTATGGTATATTGTTCTATAATGCCCTGCCAACGCATGTGAAGCAACTTAACTTGAACAAGTTCAAAAACATTGTGAAGAGTGTTTTGCTTAGAAATGCATTTTACTCATTTGAGGAGTTCTTGGATACTGATTTTAATAATTGGTAATTGTTAAGGTTGTATTTAATAGGTATTTGTTTATATCATTGGTAGTTGTATGTTAATATTTTAGTACCTATTTGTCTTCTCAATTTTAATATTATTTATTTTTAGACATTCTACTCTTAGATACATCATATTTTATCTAGTCATATTTTTTATACAAATTAGTGTTAGTATTAAGGTAAGTTGTATTCATATTCTCCTTGTTCCGTTTCTGACTTGTGTAAATACTCCGTGTATAATGCACCAATAAATGAATTATTATTATTATTATTATTATTATAGATTCCTTTAAATCAAAACTTTTGAGAAATTGAGTAAATTTGAAATTCCAACATCGCGGTGATTGTTTTAATCCATACAAACTTTTTAATAGCTTACAAACTTAATCAGTTTTATCTTCATAGCCTACCGGATGTTTCATGTAAATTTCTTCTCGTAAATCACCATACAAAAAAGCTGTTTTTACATCAAATATTTTTAAGTGCAAATTTTCCACAGCAGCTATCGATAAGATAATTCTAATAGAGTCGAGTTTAACAACAGGACTAAAAGTTTCATAATAATCGATCCCATATTCTTGTGTAAAACCACGAACCACTAATCTTGCTTTGTATCGTTCGACTGATCCATCAGGTTTCATTTTAATCTTGAATACCCACTTATTATCGATGACACTTCTATTTTCTGGCAAGTCCACTAGTTTCCACGTATTGTTGTTAAAAAGAGAAATCATTTCTTCATCCATAGCCGATTTCCATTTATTTGCATCTACACTATTATAACAGCTTCTTTATATGTTTTAGGTTCAGAGATACAATAGAATAATACATCATCGTTCTTTTTAGGTTTTTTCAGTTGCTCTCGATTTCGTAGTTGATAGGAAACCATCATATTACCGCTTGAATTCTCACTAGTAATGGTTTCTGTTTCTGTAGTATGATCTATAGCAGATTCAGATTTGTCATTCGCTTCAAATAAATTTTGTTGAATAAATTCTTCATTGACATTTTTAATGACAATCTGAGTACTATCATCGCTACTTATCATAAGCTTGTTGACATTTTTGTCAACCTCACTTTTCTTATCAATATCAGTTGAGAAATATTTCACAATTTTGACATTGTCCTCAACTTTAAAATCAACCTGCTTCTTGAAAATGACATCTCTGCTAACATCCACTTTGTTTTCAGAAGGATACCAAATTCTAAAACCCATTGTGTCTTCAGAATAATCCACAAATAATCCTGCTTTACTTTTGTAATCCCATTTGTGCCTTTTTTTCGTTGGTATATGGACGAATACTTCACTTCCAAATATTTCAAAATTAAAAAAAATGTCCTCCTTATTAAACCATAACTGATAAGGAGTCTTTTCCTTAAAAGTACTTGTTCCAGTTCGGTTCAGAACATAGACAGCAGTATTTGCTACTTCTGCCCATAGACAACTTTCCAAGTTTTTAGAGTGAAGCATGGTTCTTGCAGATTCAACTACAGTACGCATTTCACATTCTACCGAACCATTCTGCTCTGGACTATATGCAACAGTTCTTTGGCTTTGAATACCAAATTTTCCAAGGATATTCAATACATTGGTGTTATAAAACTCACGCCCATTGTCGGATCTTAATTGTTTCATTTTGATGCCAATATTTTCATACCATTTCAGAAAATTAAACAATTTTTCAGGAACCTCCGACTTATTTTTGAGAAAATATACTTTTCGATAGTGGGAGAAGTCATCTTTAAATAATAAAAAATAGCCTACCTCCTACGGACAAGTTTTCCATTGGGCCAAAAACATCTGTATGTACTAGTTCACCTGAATAAGTTGTGTTTATCTTTTTGAATTTTTTAATAAATTCTCTATGCTGCTTCCCATAAACACAGGACTCACAAAAAAATTCCCCAGAAGAATTTATTTCAATCTGATTTTGTTTCAAAAAACTTTTAACATGCTGAATGTTTTGATGCCATACTTGAAGATCAACTTCTTTAGATGCTATATATATTGTTTCTTCATGTTTATTTTCTTCTTCGACAACTTTAAATAACAGATGAAACAAATTTTCTTCTCGAAGACCTACAGCAACAGTTTCTCCATCTTGGACAAACTTACATTTCTTGTTATCAGAAATTAATGATATCCCCTTATCCAAAGCAGCCCCCGTTGAAAAAAGATTCACAGTGATATCAGGAACGTACAAGACATTGGACAAATATCTTTCCAATTGTTTTTCACCAACAAAACTGATAATATCAATGTCTCCTTTACCCAAAGCTTTAATGAATTTTCCATTACCAATTCTGACTGACAATGGTAGGTACTTCAAATTCCACATAGTTCTTGAACCACTTTAACTCAAATGACATATGATCACTGGCTCCGGAATCCACATACCAATTATAGTCTTTTTCAACTGATGACATTAACATGAGTTCCCCAACAAAAGCTTGTTTATTATTTGAATTATTGCTTTCTTGAGGCTTCTTATTGCGATCTTTAACTTTACAATCGCGTTTAAAATGCCCTGCTTTACCACAACCATAACAGATAATATTTTTGTACTGCTTGTTTTTCTGTCTCCTATACTTATTTGACACAAATGCTGACACCTCTTCTGGAACTGTCATTTTTTGTTTGTTGATTCTTTGTTCTTCTAAAATGAGCGTGGACGTTAAGTTATTTAAATTTCTGTTGTCCTCTGAGGTTGATTCCCACGCTGTATAAAAATGATTAAACTTTTCAGGCAATGTCATGAGAATCTCTGTTGTTAACATTGATTCGGAAATAGATTCTCCCATTTGCTTTAATTTTTGATTTAGCACTTCCAGATTAGATATATGTGTAGCAACATCTTGTTCCTGATTGTAAGAATTATTGTAAAAATCTTGTTGAACCACGTGAAAATTAGTTTCACATTTTTGTTCATATACGGAATGTAGCTTATTCCACATAGCTTTAGCGCTATCACAACATAGTAAATGTTGTATCACAGGTTTTAAAACAGAAGTAACAATGAGCCGTTGTGCAACGCAATCTCCCTTTGTCCATTTTGACAAATCCTTGTTATATCGTAACTTTGCAGCAGCCGCTGTTTCTCCCTCTTGAAGTTGATATTCAGGTTTGACATCAATCCCACTAACTATTCCATAATAGTCAAGTGATTGTAGAATAATTCGCAACTGGAACTTCCATTCTATCCAATTATTCAAACCCCCCCAACTTCTCAACTTTCCCAATTTCTTCAGTCATTTTTAACAAGAGAATTTTCCTTTTTAATAATGTTTTTCACAATTCGTCTCTCTTCTTTAACTTTTCTCTGGGCCCATAACCTGTTGTTATTCAGATTATAAATTCATAGAACGTAGATAAATTAAAGTAAGAACCACAGTAATGAATTGTATATATTTGTCAAAAGTAAAAATACACAGCAGGTGTTTTCGAAAATTGGAACGGTAGATACCAGTGGATCCACACCGGTAAATTGCGGTTAAACAGTTCATTAACCGGTAGAGTTATTTTAGAACGAATCCGATAAGTAACATCATTTTACTGCTTGAAATGTGACAGGTAATGAAAGATAAATATTTGAAATTGGAAAATGGATAATTGTGAAACATTAATATTATCAACTGCAATAGAATTAATTGACGATGATGAGTACGAACTTATATATGTCTAAATTTGATGCGTAAATTCCTTGCTTACCGCAATGATCAACTCAAATCGACGATCCAGGCGGTGCATAGATTCGGTAGGTACCGGTAGATGTAATGTAATTTACGAACATGGAATCAATTCACCGATCACATTATCGAACGACAGCGATACATACCGGTATACACCGTTCCTTTTTTCGAAAACGCCTAGCTTGTTACTAACATCAAAAACATTATTATTTTTGTTTCTTTCATATGTCAGTTATATGTTCAGTATTTATTTGTTTTTCGTAGCCTTGATTGTATTATACACCATCTTTGCTACAAACATATTTACTATTATTCGTATTTTATAACTATTGTATCTATACAATTTTCATATTTTTAGTTAGTTTTTATTTCATCGACGACATATACATCCATTTGTATTTTTATCTGTCATTTTGTGTAGCCTTGTCTGTTTTATACACCTTTATTATGACACATATGTTTATTTAGTTATACACTGTGACAAAACCGATATTTGTTCATGTAACAGAATTTTATGGTGAATAAATGCCTATTCTATTCTATTCTATTCTATTCTATTCTATTCTATTCTATATTACTACTCTAATATAATAATATAGTTGTATCATATTATGCTTAAAAGACTTAGCCTCAACAATAACAAATAAAATTATTACTTATACACTGTTGGCAAGCTTCGACTTTGGAATGCGAAATCTGTAATGCAACTAAGAGAGAAGGTACATAGAGGCAAAGCCTTCAGTTAACAAGAGATGCCTAACCATTCCTACACTCCTACAAAAGAGGGGATGTGCGTGTAGCGCGCTCGACGACATCGTTTCAGCCGACCTAGCCGTGCCACAGGGCCCACAGGTGACCTGTGCCGCGACACCGCGGCCGCTCGACACATTCGCCGGATTCCGTCGTCCCCTTCGACCGCGTGTTGTAAAGAATGGAAGGTGGGAGTAAGGGGATAGCGCGTTGTCTGTTTAACTTGTAAATGCTTTAAGTTATCTCCGTCTGATGCATTTATATCGGCTTCCAAGATTAAACGTTACCAATAGTGTATGTAAATACAATACAAATAGTACAATATAATATATATTACAAATGCACAAACATGAATAAATTAAAAATATTAAAGACATATTACATAATTAAAATAAAAAATTTTAAAGATAAATTACACATTAAAAGTATGTAGTATGGCAGAATGAATAAAAATCGTTTATATTATAGAGGCAAGCACTTACCAGGAGTTACTTTAACTTGTATTTAAATTTTTTTGGACCAAGGGTTTTTATATTTGGAGGCAAGGCATTATAGAATTTTAAGCCACTATGTTCAGTTTTTCTAAGTCTTGTGTGGGGACATATCAAGTTTCCTTTGTGTCTCGTGTCATGGTCATGTATATCACTAAACATGTGTTACGTTAAATTTTATGAGTACGTTTATATATTTGTTTTTTTTTTTTCTAAAATATCAAACGAATCCCATCTGCTATAATATTTTTATTAATATCAGTAAGTTCCATGTCAGTTTATTAGATAGAACCGAATCGGATGTATAATATAATCCCAATAATTGTCGAATATCCACATGTCCGAAGGCAAGCGTCGATCAGAACTAGTACCTATAACAAAACATAGTGTGCATTCTTTAGTTGGTGTGAGTAATAGGGGGAGAATACTTACAAATTGTCTCGGTAACCTCCGGGGCAATTCTGGGCCATGGATGACAGATAGTCGCATCTATCGCACACAGAACTTCTCGTTACCTACTAGTAAGTGCAGTACAAAGGGGTGATATCTCTGCTAGGGTCTGATGTAGCAAGGTGAGGTGTCTTGATAATTGTCTCTAGCTAGGGGTACTTATTTGCTCGGAGGTAGTATTTGAACATCGGTAGGTTATATTTCCAAATTAATATTAACCATATCTGGTGGTTTTCTGTGTGGAAAAACCACTAAATATCATCGTCTAGATGTCCTCTGTCCACTGTATTTGTTCAAGACCTAAAATTAAGAAAACATTAGGAACGTTATATAACCTTATCTCTTATTCATATTTTATGACCTGAATTGAAATTGTATTGTAGTTGTAAATAGTAAAATAAGCGTAATATAATTAAGTCCACAACTTACCTTCTATGTAGTGTTAATTATCTAATTAATAAACTAAAAGATTATAACTCGTAAACAACAGTTGACAGTTCCTTGTTCAATCGTCAGGGTTACCAACTGACTTTGTATTTAGGCCTAAAATTATTAATGACATGAAAGTTCAAATATTAGCGAATAATGCTGTATAATAATAATAATTATACTCGTAAGGTCGTCATCATGCAATATAAAATCTATGAAATAAAAAACATACTTACCTAATGTCAATGTATTTAAAAGATTGATTATGATAAACCAGACGACATCTAGCGGATGGTAGCGTAGTAATGGTGAGTATTTTAAAATTCCTGATTCGGCCGCGTCTTCAACCGTTTTTTTCTTATAGGGCGGTGTGGTGAATATGAAAAAAACTTTGTTCTAGAATAATTAATTCCTTTTCCTCGTGTGTGCTTCTGGTAGTAAGGTGTGCTCGTGGTTCACTCAAAAATTTATGATTTTGTATCATCCGCTTGCGGGAATATTTCAGTGTGTACCACAAGTGATTTTCGTGATATTGGTTGTATGCTGTATTAGAGAGTATTCACAAGAAAATCTATCCAATTATTTAGGATTATCACCATACCATTGTAAGTAGCATTTTTTTGTCCTTATGATTTGCCCTCGTGTAATCAAATTGTCTTCTGCACAGTGGCCATTTCCAACATCCAACGTCCTTTCAGGGCTGTGAGACACTTAAGAATTCGTCGAGGATTTGAAGAACCCTTCAGAGCGAAGGTATACGTTTTTTCTATTGTGTAGTTTTTGTCCTATTTGAAAAATGGTGAGCGAACGTAAATTTTGGTATATTTTCCATAGGGTTCTTTTTACACCCCAGTTGCAGTCCTAAGTAGCAGTTTTAGTTCAGGGTGGCTGTTTAGTAGAGTGTTAGGACATCAGATAAGGTGGAGACGCCTTTCTGCCGTCGCGACGACATCAAGTGTGACGCTTGTGAGCCGCCATCTTGACGGGATTGCAAGCCATACGTCGTTGGATTCTGCAGGGCGCGGTTTCACTCCTACTTGGAACACGCAAGTTAACCAAATATCTTTCCTTTTCGTTGTGCTAATTTTAGGGTTGTTACGTAAGACTCAAAATTATGAACCCCGTCGGTACCTATAGGGGTATACACTAATATTTTAAACTATAAGTATTAGTCCGTGATTAATTGTTTTGTTATAATTATTGTCATTTTTATTATTATGCATATAGGTTAGTCAGTGTTACTAAGAACCTAATAATTATTTAATATTTAAAATTGTTCAACCTGTGAACAGGGTGGCTTATATTCGCGGAAATATTTCTTATGTCCGGGATGATTAATAAAGTTTAATCTTAATTTTAAGGCTAAAAAGTTGGGCATACTTGGATGTGCAACAACCAACGTAACGTCGATTATTTATTAGCATTTTGATTTTATACTTTATAAGCTGATAATTTCCTTTATTTTTTTTGTGTAAGTGTTTAAGGGTAAGTTTTAACCTCTAAATTTTGGTTTTTATAACGTGTAGTGGGTGTAGGTTAAAAGAATCGCCACTATAATCATTGTTATTTTTTTATTTGAATTTATTAGTATTAGCGGACTATCGGGTCTATTCCCATTCGCAATATTAAAATTAACAGTCCGTTAAAAATATTAACAGAAACTCTTAACGGAATTGGTATTCTTGTTACACTCTTGACAGTTAAAAATTAACCCAAATCCGTTTATTTATAAAGGATGGTTAGAGTCACCCTTTAAAAATTACCTGATCTGTTTATTGGAATAAAATCATAAAATGGTGTCCGCAGAGTAAAAACAGCATATTTTTTTAAATTAATTTCCGCCTTTCCGTGTCGTTTTCGGTGTTTTCCCGTTTTCTAGATTAGAAGATATTACACACGTTTTTTTTACATTTTGAGTATTGAAATAAGTATATGGTTAAAAGTGGCAGTACCAGCTCTTTTTTATGAGGAATTAAGGCGATTAATAAAATAACTGCTTTATTTTTGGAAAAATGTAAAAAATCAGTGTTATATCTTATAAAAATTCTTGTAAAAGTACGGCGACTTAAAGGTAAACATTTTCATATTAAAATTTATTCATACAGTTTCTGCATTTTCATCTGCCATCTCCTTTTATATTAATATTTATAAACTACGAAAAGGTGAAAATGGTTAATTTAGAAAAACAGAGGTTATGATAGTAGAATGTAGAATAATATGATCATAGATACATAGAAATAATAAACGTAAACAGAGAAATACTAAAATAGTTCATGGAATTTTCACTATAATTATTTTTCTATGCATTAGTAGCTAGCTTCTGTAATGTGAATTAAACGGATCTGTTAAATGTGGGTATGTTAGATGATCCGTTAAAAATATCCCCTGTGAATAGCATTTATCAATTTTAACTTAATGGAATGTTAAAAATCAAAATATTAACAGATGTGTTAATTTTAACGGACGTGAACGAGAATAGACCCAATCATTGGACATTGGTTTGGTTGAGGTGATGTAATATTCACTAGTAGAAGTTAGTGTTACGCACGTCCCTAAATATTCCCGTTGAATAACGTTTCAGAGCGGTGGGTGATTATAGAACCTCAATAATAGGCCTGTGTGGTAATATAAGTGAGTTGGAATTTATTTAGCCTAAATATTATTAGTTTTTAAGATACCCGAACTCACGGTAAACTGTAAACCGAAATATAGCTATTAGGGCTGGGAGAAATAATCGATTAATTGAAAAATTGTCGATTAATCGATCATTTGATTACATTTTCCTAAATAATCGATTGATCGATTGATCGATTAATCGATTAATCAATTATTCAATTATTCAATTAATCAATTATTCAATTAATCGAATAATTATTGGTTAATCGATTAATCAATAACCAATTAATTGAAGGAATCCATCAATCGATTATTAATCTATATTCAATTAATCGATCATCTATTTATTAATTAATTAATCTACAAATAGTTAACAGAAGTTTTACATCTTTTATCATCACTTATCAATCAAACCATTATCTTTTCCTTAATATTTTGCCTCAGTACCAGTCGGTAGGTCTGGTAGAAATAACCTATTAATCGAAAAATAATCGATTAACCGATCATTTGATTACATTTTCCTAAATAATCGATTAATCATTTGATCGATTGATTTATTAATCGATTTATCGATCATTGACTAATCGATTAATCGGAAACAATCGATTAATCGGAAATAATCGATTATTTTTAATAATTAATAAACGTACGTCACGTTAAAGTGATAATAATTATCTACTCAGGTAAACACCGAAATAAGTATTTATTGTGATTAAATTAACCAACCCGCCCATGCAAGCATATACGAGTTATAGTGTGTCGGTAATATTGCGAACCAAACATCTCCCGAAGTTGTAGAGACTGTAATAGTTTGCAAAGCTATTAACTGACACCCAATTTCTTGGGCACTAGCTTTTTTTTTTGTTTTTTGTTTTTTTTTGTTTGGGAGGAGGGGAAATCCTCATGGACTTTCTGCGCGGGGTAGTGCCGGCTAAAACCGCTCTCGCATTACTTCGGACCGTTGCTGTATTTGGTTACTCCTTATGTAAATCTCTAGTCCTGATTAACCATAAGTTCTCTTTCTCTTTCATAATGAGTCAAACCAAGTCCTCAATTATCCTCCACTTTACCTCCGACTCTACCATGAGGCCTATCATATTCCCAGGTCTTAGGGGGGCTTCCAGCGATTCCTCACATGCCATCCTCTCTTCCGCCCACCTGTTACAGCGGAACAGCGTGTGCCCTGCATCATCCACCTCTCCGCAGTAACCGCACTCCCGTCTATCCAGCTTGCCGATATCATAAAGATATTCAGCAAATATGCCATGCCCTGTCAACGCTCGCGTGAGATAGTACCCGGCCTCGCCGTGTTTCCTCCCCACCCAAGCTTTTATGTCCGTGATGAGGCACCTGGTCCATCTTCCTTTGCTCGCCTCATCCCATCTCGTCTGCCATCTCTGGAATAGCCTATTTCTGGCCTCCTCTTTTTCGATCCCATCATATACCTCGCGTCTCTCCTTAGCTAGAAGGTCTATAGGTGGGATCCCTGCAATCGCTAAAACTGCCTCATAGGAAACTGCCCTATAGGCACTGCACCCTCTCAGTGCCGCACCTCACTGCACCTTTTCCAGTCTTCCTCTCGTCCTAGCGATCTCCATTGCAGGTTCCCACACTGGGGCCGCATATAGGAGGATCGAGTGTACCACGGTGCAAAGCGTTCTCCGTTTACTGGCCCTCGGTCCATTTGTGTTATGCATCAGCCTCCCTAACGCGGTTGATGCTTTCCCCACCTTCTCTGCCGTTCTTATGACATGTTCGCCAAACGTCAGCCTAGACTCCAACCAGACGCCTAGGTATTTGATCGCCCTGCTGGGCTCGATCTGCAGGTACCCTACCGTAATAGTTATCGGAGGGAGGTTCCTCTTCCTTGTTATAACGAGCAACTCCGTCTTCTCTGGGGCCAGTTCTAACCGCCTCCTCCCCAGCCATCTCCCTATCTTTCTTACTACCCAGTTCGCCTCCTCCACTATACAGGGTGAATTTAAAATACACTGAATATTTTTAATCTGTAATTTCTTATAGCATAATTAATGAATCCGCAGTGTTTTAATTTCAAAATTTCATAGTTAATGTTTCAACACAAAAACCCTAAACTCGTCCCACTGGGGATACACTGACCGGTGAACTTGACATTGACTTGGTTAAGAACAAATACCTGGACGCAGTATTCGCAGTGTGCAGAAGATTAATACCATTTCTAGAATCCAACAATATAATTAACACCTGCCAACATGGTTTCCAGAAGGGCAAATCAACTACAACCGCTATTTTTGCCTTTGTTGAGAGAATTTTACATTTCCTAGATAACGGTTATCTTGTCCATGGTGTCTTTCTTGACCTGTCAAAGGCCTTTGACTGTGTGAATCATAGTATTCTCCTTGATAAGTTGTATAGAATGGGCATTCGTGGTGTAGCCCATGACTGGTTCAAGTCTTATCTCTCTGATAGGACACAGAAAGTCTGTATAAAACATGATTCAATTGAGTACTTCTCGGAATCGAAAATTAACAGTCTGGGAGTACCGCAGGGCAGTGTGCTTGGCCCGATCCTGTTCATTTTGTATGTCAATGATATAGCAAATACATTAAATGATCCATCTATAATACTAACTAATTATGCAGATGATACAAATATTTTGATTGCTGAGCAGAATTACGAAGCGTTAAACGTAAAAACTATAAATGTTATACCTGAAATATCAGACTGGTTCCAAAAAAACTTATTGCTGTTAAACGCTAGCAAAACAAATTGCATTCTGTTTAGACATAGTCGAAATACCAATGATTTTCCTGACAATGTTAACATTAACAACACAAGTATTACATACACAAGTTGCACTAAATTTCTGGGGGTCACAATTGACCAACATATGAATTGGATGGATCATGCTCAGCTGCTCTGTGGTAGACTAAGCAAAGTCTGTTATACTCTTAAAGAGCTGAGAAAGGTTATTGATCAGAATTCGCTTATTATTGCATACTATGGTCATTTTTATTCTATCATGACTTATGGAATTTTATTCTGGGGTGGATCGCACAGTCGGGAACCCTTTGTGATTCAAAAGAGAGCCATAAGAATTATATCGGGACTAAGATTGGGAGACTCATGTCGGGGAGTTTTCAAAGGTTTGAATTTATTTACTCTTCCAGCCGCTTATGTATATGAATGTCTAAAGTTTGTCTTTAAAAACACAGCTCTCTTTGGAGACTATACAGGTCAACATATACATAATACTAGATGTAAAGATAACTTTTGCTATCCCACACACAAAACAAGTCTACTCGAAAAAGGTTGCTTTTATAAATGTCTACAAATGTATAATTTACTACCAAAGCACATAAAAGAAATAAAAACATTCAATAGTTTTAAAAATGCAATAAAAATAAAACTTATAGCTGCAGAACCCTATCGAGTAGAGGATGTAAAAGAGATTACTTTTAGATAAATATTTATCTTTTTTGAAACATCATTATCAACATAATAATCGTAATGTTTGTAATTTTGTGTTATTTGAGTTGTCTTATACTTTTTTTATTTGTTCATTTTTATTAATATGAACTGTAATATTATCTTTTTAGGTTTTGACTTGTACTACACAAATCTGTATTTGTCCCTGGTATAAAATAAAATTCAATTCAATTCAATTGTTTACCAAGTAAAACCAAAACTGAAATATAAAACACTAGAAAAAACTCACACTTGACATCATGGATGCACAGGCTGAACTACGCGGGCAACGTGGTAGCTACGAACACAAAACTGAAATCTAAAACACTAGGAAAAATTCACACTCGACATCATGGATGCACAGGCTGAACTACGCCAAAACAACAACACGATAGCTAAGAAGAGTGGGGGTACAGGCATTTATGTCGCTACACACATCAGCTGTTCTGCTCAGGCAGGAGCGTCGTGAATATTTAATAAATATTCAAAAATTGTTTTCTTGACTGTATTTCATTTATTTTACAAATGACTATTTTTAAGAATTTTTACGGACCATAGAGCTTAACAGATTAAAATTATCCAGTGTATTTCAAATACACCCTGTATATCCTGTCATCCCAGACGTTACAGCGATGGCGATATCATCGGCATAGCCCACCATTTCGACTCCTATCGGCAAAGGAAGCCGCAGCACGTCGTCGAACATGAGGTTCCAAAGAGTAGAGCCCATAATAGCTCATCATTGTTTGTAGCAGATAGGGAGCAACACCCATTCTTTCCAGCTTATTAATAATGGTATCCCACCCCGCCGTGTTAAATGCGTTCCGGACGTCCAGCGTTATAATCGCACAGATTTCTTTTCTTCTCAAGGCCTCGGTGGCTATCTCCACGAGCCGTCTTATCGCCCCAACGGTGGATCTACCCCTCCTAAATCCATGCTGGCTGTCCACCAGGCCTCCCTTCGACTCTATCTCCTCCTCGAGTCGCCCTAGGAGCATATATTCCATAAGCTTACCCAACGCATCCAGAAGGCATATAGGTCGGTACGACGACGGTTCTTCCATAGGTCTATCTCCTTTCCTGATCAACACCAATCTGGCCTTTCTCCACCTGTCCGGAAAGTCGCATCTTTCCAGCACCAAGTTCAGGATGCGTAGGACATCACTTGGGTATTTATCCACCACCAACTTTATTATTTCCGGCGGTATTTCATCAGGTCCTGGGGCCTTACCATTTTTTAATCTTCCCCCGGCTTTAGTCAGCTCAGCTTCCGTGAAGGGGGGACTTCCTCTACCTCTGCGCGATTCCACGCAGTGTCCTCTCTATCCGGGAATAAGGCATTTGTAATTTCCTCCAGTCTATCCGCAGGCACCGAGGGAGGTCTGGCGCCCATGCGCCTCATTACTATCTTATACCCGTCCCCCCAGACATCTGTCGATATCCTGGCAGAGCTCCTTCCACTTATTCCTCTTGGAGGTTTTAATGGCGTCGCGCAGTACCTTCTTCGCTTCCTTATACTCTTGGAGGGCTGGGCCGATCTCCTGCCGGCCTTGTCTTCTATTCTCCCTGACACTTAATAATAATAATAATAATAATGTAGTTTATTATGTGCATACAATAAAGCAAATAAATAAAATTTATGTACCACAGGAAATAAAAAAAAAATTAAGTATAGAGTATAATGTTTACAGCACATAAAAGGTGAAAGTATTGTCCAAGTAAGACATTTTTCAACTTCACCCTTATACACAATTCAAAATAATAACAAATATATGATTATACGACATATTATTGTATAAATTAACTAAAAGGCGATATTACTAAGAAATTTTACACTAATAGGTACAGTTTTTCATGTTTGGCATAGTTTCTAAATTGTGATATATTCATATTAAAACAGTCCCCTGGTATAGCATTAGCTATTTTAGGCGCAATATATGAGAAACTAGATTGAAACATTGTGGTAATATGTTGAGGAATGTCAAATTTACTTCTATTTCTCGTTATGCGATCATGCACTTCATGCCGATATTTTAACTTGTTGTATAAAAATTCAGGAATTTTATCAGTTATAATCTTGAAAACAAAACACATTAAATGCATTTTTTGTCTTTCATCCATCCTTAACCAATTTATGTCTTGTATATGACGACTAGTATGCTCACTTCTAGGCAATTGCAAACAGTACCTAGTTCCAGCATTTTGCACTCTTTGTATTCTTTTCTTCATTTTTTCTGTTAAACACGGATAATACACACAGTCACAATAGTTAAATAGCGAAAGAATCAACGAATCAACAAATAGAATTTTTACATTCTTAGGTACAATATTTTTATATTGATATAGAGTTTTAAGTCTAAGAAATGCCACTTTAAATTTATTTTGCACATGCAGTTCAAAATTTATATTTTCGTCCATTATCAGTCCAAGATTTTTTACACTTACACTATACTCAAGAGGTTCATCTTTGATTTTGAGTTTATAGTTTGACTTTATTTCACTTCTAAAGTTTTTCGGTCCAAATGCAATTAATTGTGATTTAGACGCATTCACTTTGAAACCATTTTTTGTTATATAGTTCACTAATTTATCAATTTCCTCATTTAAAGCGTCAAAAGCCATTTTTGTTTCTTCATATGAGAAACTAATGAGTACCTGGAAGTCATCAGCATACATATACAATTTACAACGTCCTAGTACCTCTGGTGCATCTAAAGTGAAAATGTTAAACAATAATGGTCCCAAAATTGAGCCTTGTGGTACCCCTGATTCAACTATGCATGGCTGAGAGAGAACATTCACATTTTGTTTTTGAATCCTAGTAATAACTGTTCTACCTCTGAGATAATTTATGAACCAAGACAGAGAGCTTTCCCTAACTCCGTACGATTGTAGCTTTGCTACCAGTAGGTCAAAATCCACCGAATCAAATGCTTCTGACATGTCAATTAGAACAAGTACAGTAGCCATACTTTTATCTTTTGATGTTATTATATCATCTACTACACTAGACAATGTTGTAACAGTGCTAAAGCCTTTCCTAAATCCATCCTGCCGGAGTGGAAACAAGCTGTGTGTGTTTAAATGATCATATAGTTGATCATATACAATTCTTTCTAATATTTTTGATCCAATTGGTAGAATATTAATCGGGCGTAAATCCTTACCCTCTTTCACAGAGTCTGACTTAGGTATTGGTTGTATTATTGCAGTTTTCCATTCATTAGGTATGATTCCCAGTTCTATTGATACATTAATTATGTGTGTTAAGGGAAGTAAACAATATGGCAGTAGCAGTTGCAGCATATACACAGATATACCGTCTATACCCACAGCTTTGGATTTAATTCTATTAAGTGCTCTCTTTATATATTCTGAATTCACATTATGTAGATTAAATGTTGGTATATCATTTTTGTTGCTGTAATAAGCTATTATTTCCTGATTAATTTCAGGTTTTATAACACAACTTTGAAAATAGTCACTTATTACTTGAGGGTCATTTAATTCATGCGGTAACTCAACATTTTTAACATTTTTTCCAACTCCTAGCTTTTTTGCTTCTAACCAGATGTTAGTATTATTATTCTGGTGTTGATTCAACTTTTGCTTTATATATGCAGCTTTTTCCCTGTTTATTGCCTTCTTCACTTCCTTTCTCATATTTTGATAGAATGCACGTGATTCATTAGTCCGTTTATTTAGATAATTCTTTTTCGCTTTTTCTCTTTCTCTAATTAAGCACTTAATATTATATGTAACCCAAGGTAAGTGCTTTCTTGATCTTATTTTTATACTTTTAAGTGGAGCATTTTCATCATAAATTTGTAGAATTTTTTCATTAAACAGCTTCAATTTGTCATCAATACCTTGTGTCATATAAATATCATTCCAATTCATTCTATCAGCATCCAGATAAAAATTTTCCATGTCCATATTTTTGTAATCACTTCTTCTCCTAGCCGCCAAGCATTCACCCCTAAGTTTGGCGATGTCATTCGACCACCAGTACACCTCTCTCCTGGGTTTCCCCGTTCCTTTCCTCGGCATTGCATCGTCGTAGGCTCCCGATATTTATTTATTTATTTATTTATTTACGGGAGAACCCCTTTAGAATACAAAGAATGATATATAGAATAATATAAGACTTAAAACTAAAACTAAAAGTAAAACTAACAAGTGTGATACTATAAACTCATTTTACAGCACGTTTGAAACTTTGTAAAGAGTGATTAAATAAATCTAAATTGCGGTGACCAAGTCCCCCTCTGTCACTACTTCCCCTCTTAGACGCTCCTCCAGTGAAGCTGTAAAGGTATCCCTATTCAGCGAACTCAGTTTCCAACCTCGTCCTCCCACCACGGGTATTCTCCGTTGACCACCCATCTCGAAGCCGACATCAATGGTCACTTAACGTTTCCTCCTCTTCCAGGACCCTCCAGTTGTTAATACAGGGACATTGTGGAAGAACAGATCTTCACCTCGGTGAAGAAATTGAACAATGTTCTTGAGGTTTACCAGTCAGTTGTTATAGTATTTGTAAATGTTTTTTTTTTTTTCTTTGTAATTTCTGGTAAATAAACATATTTTGAATTTGAATTTGAATACCCCTTGCCGCTTCCGTCGAGGCCAGGGTTATATTGGGGATCGATCCTCCGTCTCCTCTAACGAATGTGTAGACCGCCCCTTCGTTTATTACATGCAGGTCGTGTTGGGCTATCCACTCCACTAGCAGCCTGCCCCTATGGTTGGTGGATCCCATCCCCCATTCTGGGGCACTGGCATTAAAGTCTCCGGCGACAATGATCCCTTTTCCAGACCTTCTTCTACACTCATTAATAGCATCCCCTAGTTCTTCCAGGGCGCGTTCTGTTTCATCTGCCCCGGCGTTTGGCGAGAAGTAACAACTATAAACTGTTACCTCCTCCAGTTCCACCCACACAAATCCGCGGCCCTTTCCATGTCTACATATGTTGGTATTTTTATTGGCGAGCCCTATGGCTGCGTCTTCGCTCTCCCCCACGAACCACTCCGATCTGCCTCTCACCATGGCCTTATTTGGTTCGCTCACGATGTAGATGTCTTCCCTTCGCCTCCCTACCGCCCAGAGCATGTCCTGGGCGGCTCTACACCTGTTTAGATTTATTTGAATAAATCTACTCATTTTGGCTTGGGGTTTTGACGGCCTCTGTCCGCATCCTCTGAGTCTCTAAGCACTCCCTCCCATTAGCGCGGTGTTGTAGTTGGCATATCGGGCAGAAGGGATCCCGGCTACAGCCTTTTGCCTTATGTCCCTCACATCCACACCTTAAACACAGGTTCGCCCTACTCGGCCCCGTGCATTTGGCCGCCACATGTCCCTGTTGCCAACAGTTGTAGCGTAGCACCTCGGCGTTTCAGCCCTCTCGTGGACTCTGCATCTAACCCATCCAACCTTCACCCTGCCCATATGGATTAGTAGCCTTGCCACATGTCTCGGCATGACCATCGCCAAAAGCGGGTCTCATCGACTTTACCGCCACCACGTCGGCGTCCGTGATGTTTAGTGCCTCCATAATCGCCTTCTTTACCTCATCCTCGTCGGAGACCCCGTCGATATCCCTGATATGGATGATGGTTTCCGCTGTCCTTCTTCTGGTTTTATCATTTGAATTACGGTATCCTAGCTTGGGGGGCGGCTGCCAAAAGCCACATTAAACCGCTTGAAATTTTACAAAAAAGATTTCTAAAACTCATGTTAAACGAAAAAAGAACTTACCCTTCAGAATTCGTCTACATCAACACGAAAATTTTTGACATAAGACAACTATTTTATTATAATAGCAATGTTAATTATCATAAAAAAAAACAATTTAGTGGTTCTTCCCATGAATATCATACACGAGCGAAAAATCAACATGTTCCTCCGTTCATGTCAAAAACAATTGGTCAAAAATCATATTCATTTTTAGCGCCTAAGTTATATAACATTATTCCTGATATAGTAAAATGTATAAATATATCTTCCTTTAAGGTAAAACTAAAAGAATTTATTCTATCCACGCCTAGAGAAGTCATTCACAAGCTTATTGACATAAAAAACAGCTAAACATAAATTAACAAAATCAAACATTATCTACAAATAAATTAAGAACATTATAATAGTACAGTATTATTCTTGTAGTATTAAGCAGTTTTAAGCTTTATACTTCAAAAGTGGGTCTTCGTGTATTTATTGTATGTATACTTATTTTTAATATTGTATGTGTAATCTTTGCAGTCTAACATGTATATTTAGTATGCGTATGTTATATGTGTACATGTATGTATGTACCTGTGTATTTTTATATATTTTTTACTTTTTCTTTTCTCGAAACAAGTGAATTTCACTTATCGAGTTTATTGTTATTTATTTACATTGCTACCTATACTATTTCTTGTATGTATTTACATATGTTTCTTATATTGTACTGTTAAGGTTTTTAAGTAAATAAATTATTATTATTATTATTATTATTATCTAAGATGTCGGCCTTCAGCTGTTCAGCTTTATCAGCCTCCTTCCCTAGAGTGAGTAGGATTTCATCCTGCCCCACTCTCTTAATTAAGGCAACCCGTGCCCCTATCGCTCCTGGATCTACATTGTTTCTAATCGAGCGCAGTAGTTCCGCGTATGTTCTCCCTTGCGCCTTTATCTGCAGTCTCTGCGGCGGAGGGTTTTCCCTGGATTGCCCTGCCATCCTTGATTTTTTGTTTTCCCTCTTACCTCGGCGTACAACAGTCGCAAACCCATCCAAATCTGTGGTCTTAGACACAACGCCGCCTTTCTTCTTCCTAGGTTGGCCTTTGAATCGGATTATCTCGACGCCGGTCCCAGCGAAAACGTACTCTAAGGTGTTCAGGATTATCTTTCGCTCTACTTCAGGCAAATTCGGGATGGCGATCCTCCTACCGGGTACTCCCATCCATGTCCTTTAGCCTCAAGGCACATTTGTAGATGCCCCAAGATCCAGAGGAGTTTCTATATTCGCTCTGGCAATGAGGTAGTAAACGTGCCTCCGCCATTCTTCCATTTTACCATCCTTGCTAGGGATGGTGGTCGCGTTCACCAGGTACGCTACATCCCCCATCCCAACCTCCTGTTTCCTTAGACTCTGCAAGCCCTGGTATCTATCGTTCAGCCTTCTCTGCACCCCGGTAGCCATATTCAGGTCCTGGGAAGCTATTACCGCAATGTCATGGTTAATATCTGCCTCCATAATGTCCCTATCTAATTCCTTAATGGCCCTAAAGGCATTCTGTGGCCAGTCTTTCGCCACTGTGCGTTCGAAATCCTCGTATGATTTCCCCTCATCAATCTCTCTCCAAATTTCTTTAACTGCACTGTCCATACCTTCTCCTGTGGTCTGTGCCCCTACATCATATGGCTTATTGGGCAAATCCTCTGTTTGTGAGGACGCGTCGATTCCCCGTGGCGATTCTTCTTCCTCCTTAGTTTGCGTATCCGCGTCATACTTTGGTGTTTCAATTGGCACCCACTTATGCTCTTATAGCCAGTCTTTGACGGTACCTATTCCTATCCAGTGTTTCAGCGCCTCTTTTGAGTCTCGACGACAGTTCCTTAATCTCCCTTTTGGTGTTAGGGTTCTCCGTTATCCTTTGATCCAGGTCTTTAACTGATCTTTTTATTAACTCAATAGCCTCGATGAGCACGAAGGCTATTGGGTCTTCTACTTTTCTTATAACCTCCGGTTCTTTAGGTGCCTCTGTCAAAGAGATATCACCTAGCTTCCTCTTCTTCCTGACTTCATTAACCGAGTTGCACCTCTGTAGTCTGTCTGCTTAACACGTTAAGTCTACTATGCGGGCACAGTTTAGGATGCTCATCTTCCTTGATATCAATTACGGCCGTATTCCATTGGCCTTCTTGGCCAGTCGACTTTTGGACACTAGCTGGTTTAAACCATGTGGCGCCCTTTTTAATTAATTAATCGAACCACCCCATCTCCACTGTCTAAAAGCTAGGGGGTAACCTGCCTAGTGTTAGTCCAAAGGTTCGTAATATTATATTATCGCCTACGAATAATACTCGTTTTTGCTACTGTTTTTTTATAATATTCTTTTAGCTGAATTTAACGCCACACATGGGGAAGTCATTAATGTGTTCATTTATATAGCAGATGTTTTCAAAAATTATCAGGGAGAAAATCGTCATTATGTTTAGTTCTTTAAATAATGGTTTACAAGATTCTCGATAGTTTTTCTTAAGTATTGCTCGAACTGCTGCCTTCTGTATGATTAGGATTCTTTGAATGTGGACATGGGCTGCATTTCCCTAAGTTTGTTTTCCATATTTCATTACGGAGTAAAAAAGGGCATGATAACAGGTGAGTGCGGCTTCTTTATTTATAATAGAGGGTTATTCTCCGAAGCATAAATACTACAGAGGAAAGCTTTTTACATAAGCTGTCTATGTGGATAGTCCATTTCAATGACTCATCAATGCGAATTCCCAGAAACTTGGAGGATTGACTGTTGCTTTTGTTTACTGCAAGTGACATAGTAACGGTCTTGTTTAAGTTTGGAAAAAGTTCATTTTTGTTAAACCAGTTTTTGGCTATTGAAAGCACAACTTCATGGTGAGCGTGGTATCGTCTGCATACATTAGTGTTTTTAAATTAATGCCATTTATTTCCATGTTATCCTGAAAATCGTTAATGTAGATAATGAAAAGGAGGTGACCTAAGATCGACTCCTTAACCCAATCAACAGGGCATCAGAAATGGCTTCAGCTTGCAAAAGGTATAGGAAAGTTTATATTTGGTACGATTATTTAACTAGGTAAGTTATTTAAAATATAAAGTTTTCGACCTTGAGGGGGTGCCGCTCGCGCCGCCATATTGGTTTTAAGGGGTGGAAAATCGCTTTTTCGCGATTATTTCGGTACCGGTGCGAGATACGTCGATTGTGGTCATTATAAAAAATGTAGAGCGTGCGATTTTCTACATTTTTTTTTACACTTTTTTCTCCAAAGTCATAGTTTCAGAGCTACAGTGCGTAGAAAGTAAGAGTTTTCGTCAATTTCTCGGAAAATTTAATTTTTGAAAAAAATTTCCCTGTTTATTAATTGTTTTACCCTTATTTGTTACTCCATTCCACACCACCATAGAGATAGAGTCAGAGCGCGTGTTTTAATGTAGTATCCCTAGTAGGCATAATCCACAATACATCATGTCGTTGAAGATGATTAATACTGACTTTTTCGAACTCCTTGTATTCATTGATGGACCCGGTTATTCTGGATTAATTATATTGAAGAATGTAGTTCGTTAGAGATTATGGACTCTTCCTGAGAATTTTCCTCTTGTTCTTCAGGAAGATCACCATTATCATCTGGCATTTTTCTAAAGTGAAAAATTGATTGATTTCCTCGTCGAAATCGGAGATTATTTCCGGATGTTACATGAAATTCCTGTGCAAGTGACGTATATAATCGAACATTGCAAGCCTGCAACTGCATGTTGTTCTATCAACGTTTAATAACTAAACTAATTTGTTAAGGCTGTGTCAACGTTAGTTAACCATTCGTTATAACCAGTGATAGTGGGAGGGAACGACCGATATTCGTATTAAGTCAATTAATCGCTATCACCACATCTGATTTAACTCTTGGCCGTTGAATTCAACGCAGGTCGTGGCAAACCCTTAATATATCGAAGTCTCGAAATCGATGGATTAACGGCAACTGTCGACAATGAATGCTTCCTCGTATACAGGCTTCGCAACGTCCTGAACTAAAGATACAACACTAGCTAAACACTTTGCACAATACACAATTCACTTCTGACACCTGCCCAGACAGGTCTTGCTCGTTCACTCTTCTTTGGCTCAGCCGAATGGTCAAACCGACGCAATTGCGAGGGTCGTTAGCTATGGGGTCAACACAGATACTAGACTAATACTAGAACGCAATAAGAAGACATGGATAATAAATAAGGGTATATATTAAACAATCATCATAGTACATATAGAGCCTCACCTAGCAAGGTCTGCCACCATAACCACGATACCCCCACAAGGGGTCAGCGACCGCGACGGCCGCGCTTAAAGACGAGTGATCGATTGCCGAAAGAGAATTATTACATGGACGTGACTGGCAATTTAGTGAGTGGGTTTTATAGATTTACTGTTAGAATTATAGACTAAAAATTTAAGGTAATATTCTCCAAAAGGGGTATATGCCGTTAGACGTCTGTGGATATTTCAGAAAGGGGAAATCTCTTCGAATGCTATCTCACAAGGCGGTCACCTGGTAATAATGGGGAAGCGCCCCGGTACCCGTGCGTACCGCACTGAGGCTTATCCTGGCTTGATTTAATCAAAAATACCGGATTTCCATTTTGCGAGATCATTGGGAGGTCTCCCACTATATATATGGAAATGACCCGAGACCACTTCATGTCGCCACGTGGCGTCGCAAAATTCCGCTATTTCCAAATTTTATTCAGTTCCTAAAATTTCAAAATGGTGCTATCAGACACGATCCCGGTAGAGACGATGACCAATGGGTAGGCGAGGCCAGCTCAACCATCCTTGGAAGCCGTAGGTCACGGACTCACTAGGAATTCCAGAACGCGAGGGTAGAGTGAACCTATGGGTCCGTAGATCAGTGCGACCACGAAGGTGGATCAGTCTATGGTAGATCAGATCAAGAGCTACCGATCTACGGTAGATTCACTCTCGCGCCTTTGTGGAGTATTCCTGTGATCTGTTAGACCGGCTTATGACAATGATCATCTGCGCTATGATCATTGTAGTGGCGCAGTCCGTCCTTCGAGGAATCGGTACTGGCTGAGGACAATGCATGTCCTTGGTCGTCTCTACATGCTGCATCGTGCCTGGATGCGTTCGTTCAAACATGGGATAATGGCCGAAAAAGATAAATGGAATTTTGGAAACTGTACTGAAAATCGTCTTATAAATTTTATAAAAAATCCTGATATGCATGGATTCATGCATATCAGGCAAAAAGAAGGAATTTTGGGTTTAGGAACTGACTTGAAATTCGACATATTTTTGATAAAAAAATGGTGTACATGGAACAGATGTTCCACATACACCATTCAAGCCTTAGCTTGTGTGCTTATGTCTAATTGGGATCTTTTGCTTAAAACTACTTTCACAGCATCTCCTGGGTTCGATAACAGTTCCACATCCCTTTTTACCTCGCTTTCAATAAAACTTCAGGGGCAGGATCTTTCATCATATGTATTGGAGTAGGACCAAATTTACTACTATAACAGTCTTGCCGAGCTGTTTTACTATTATAACAATATATTTATTTTATACTTGGATAACCAGTTTTTCCTATAACATGGGTCCTTCAATACCGTGCTTTCAGATCTCACAGCTACATCGAGACACGACGATCGTACATATTCGAAGTAGAGGGGAGATCACGGCCGGTGCTGTGGCCTATTCGGATGGGGGTCTCAGTCGACGATGCATGACGGCTAATTCCCACTTTTGGCGTTATGTAGCCCCACTCACTCACGAGCTTGACCGAATGCCCCCTTGTGTAGTATTGCGAGATGAAAGCACGGTATATCAATATGTACTTGAATTAATTAGTCTCTAGACAGAACCACTACCCACAAAATATAGTACGAGCCCTCATTAACTATAACTAAGTCTTACTCCTTTACTGATTATAGATCAGCCACCTGTATTGGACACTGATCTCACTCACTAAACGTGTATTAATGAGCACTTAAACCTGTTTATTCCGTATTTTCTGATCAATGAAATTCACAACTATACTGTTAATACAACCAAAGGATCTCAAAACACTTAATACTATTTATTTACAAATGAAAACGGAAAAGAGGTAAAAAACAAAACAATAAATTGAAAATACGGGGAATAAGTCCCAGTACAAAATGAATTATTAAAATAAAACAATATACAAATTCGTTCTAACTTAAAATGCTAGTTGGCAGTGGTAAAAGTGGATATCTAGCTTAACGCATGGACTACATTTACATGGGTTCAAGATTATCCCGCAAACCACGGTTAAGCTATTATCACTAGGATTTCCCAGAAAATAGACAAACGTTCTGGAATCCTCGACTAGTGGAAAATGGACAGACGTCCACTAATTCAATTTACAAAACAAAACAAAAATGAATGACTGACTCTACATATACAAACAAACAAAATCAGAAAACACAGAACAATCACTACACTATCTTTACTTCTTTATTTCTTACTCGCGAAACTAGAGCCGATGTTGCTAGTCGAAAAATTAAACGAAAAGTGATTTCTAAAAGTTTCAGGATTTAGCACATCAGGTGCGAACTATCGCCTGAGGGGCTGTTGACTTGCGGGGGTTAGCTAAGTTAAAAGAATTGACCAATTGAAACCCGCCCCGCCTCTGACTATCCTACTTAGAATAGAGTTGAACCTGCGTGTGCTCTGGCAAACCGACGTGATGGAAAATTACTATCCTAGGGCAAGTGCCTTGTTCCCGTTAAATAAGTTTCCATACGCCTAATATTAATTAATTAACCTAATCATGAATACAACTCATATAAACTATTTCTATATAGCACCTGCATTCGCAACTCAAGCTGAGGGAAACCCATTCTTAAGATTCATTTACTACTATCGGGACAAAACCTAGCTCAGGTGTATATAGATTCATACCCATCTTAATATTACGTACATTATTTTTAATTACTTACTTACTTACTTACTTACTTACTTACTTACTTACTTACTTACTTACTTACTTACTTACTTACTTACTTACTTACTTACTTACTTACTTACTTACTTATATATAATGGAATATCTTCTGAATTAACTACCTTACTTATGTTATTCAAATTACCCTGTACATAAGAGATAGACACCGAGACTTTTACTCGCGTATTCAATTGATCAACTACTCGCGATTGATTGATTACGCGTCTTCCATGAAATACCCTAATAAACCCATTAACTAAATTACCCTTATTATATAATATTTCAAGATGGCGTCTCAGCCAGTTGATAGTGAAGAAGATCCAAATAAAAAGACTTATAAATGTTGCAAAAGTAAATTAAATGCAAGTGCAGTATGTGTTACTTGTGGTAATGTGTTCCATAGGTCATGTCTGCAAAGAATTATATCAACTGTACAAGTAATTGGTGACACAAGAATTATATGTTGTCAACCATCAAATATACCAGTAAGTGAACAACAAACTGAATCTAAAGCTGAACCTAAGGCTCCAGAAAATCTAGTAATAGAAAAGTTAATTTTTGAAAATAAAATGTTGAAACAAGTTTTACATGAAATCCAAGAAAGTAACAAAGTCTTATGGGAAAATAATAGAATTTTAAAAGAGAATAAAGGACTCATCGAAGAAAAAATGGTAGACCTACAAAAACAATTAAAAGACCTGTCTGATAAAAGAAATATGAATATAAAAAAGGTAAACATAAATACTAATATAGATAAACATGACAGCTGTAGTTCTAAACAGTTGGCTCAGGTAAAAAATTCAAATAAATTAATGACTGAACAACAAGAATTAAATCTAAATACACTGCATAATAAACAAAGGGAAATAATGAAAGAAATTTTAGACCTAGGGACACCTATGTCAAATTGTCAGCCCAAGCTTGATAGTACAGCAATTTCTAATGCTAATCAAGTTCACATCCAGTCTGCTGGGAAAACTACAGGTAGTGAATTTTTTCCGAGAAATAATTCTCCAAGTGCTTATAGCTACCGACAGGCAGTGCTTAATGGCATACAGAAAATAAAAATGAAACTATGGATAGGTCTCAAGAAAATAATATGCCAAGTAATATACTGAGAAATAAAAAAAGGAATATAAACTTTGGAACAGCGGATATACAAGATGAACAAGATTTTTCAGGTAAAGACAGCAACAAAAAAATATGGCTGTTTGTATCCAGAGTGAAAGATCATGTGAGTGAGGAAAAAATCAAAAAGTACATTAACCGCAAAACGGAGCTTGAAGAGACAGATATAGTGGTGGAACATATAAAAACAAAATATGATAACATCAGAAAGGATTGCCAGTGCTTCAAAGTGGGAGTCAATTTTGATTACAAAGAAATTATATATGTTCAAAATTTCTGGCCTAAAAATGTAACCTATAGGAGGTTCGACTTTAAAGCCAAGACTCCTGGAGGAAGTGAAACGGATTTTTGAGACAACGAAAAATGACAAGATTACTAGATAAGCCGATAGATGAGGAAAGTAGAAGTACTAAATATATATTAAACACAAATAAGACTACCAACCATTTAACTTATAATTTTGTAATACTACATCAAAATATACAATGTTTAAGAAATAAATTATTGGAAGTCGAGATCTTCGTAAGAAGTCTTGCAATTAAACCAACAGTACTCTGTTTCACTGAACATTGGTTTTTGACCCAAGACGAACTTCAAATGAAACTGGAGGGTTACGATTTGAAGTCTTCATATTCAAGGGAAAACATGATACATGGTGGCTCCTGCATCTTTGTCCTTGCTGGTGGGGAAAGCACAGATTTCAAAAAGCTGAAACAAAAAAGCGTAGAGGGGGTCATTGAATGCTCATCCATTGTGTGTAAGACAATAAATTCAATAATTATCTGTATATATAGACCTCCAACAGGTGACTTAGAATTATTTTTACTTATCTTAAGTGAAATTTAGATATTGCTGAAAAAAGTTTCAAGAATTATAAAATAATCATGTGTGGAGATTTTAATTTAAATCTACTCAATATTAGTGATGTAAATAATCAAACATTTCTTACTCTGCTCCGAACATACAATATGGCTCAAAAAATAAATCAACCAACACGCATATCTAAGTTTTCTGCTACATTGTTAGATAACGTTTTCATTAATTTTGAAAGTTCTTACATGGGTGAAGTAATAACATCGGCTTTATCTGACCATGAAGCCCAATTACTTAAAATAGACTTTCCTGAAAAAAGCAAAACTATCTTTGAAAATGTAGGTAAACAAAGAGTTTTCTCTGATGCAAAACTTCAATATTTCAAACATGAAATGCAAAATACTTCCTGGGAAGAAATCTTTTGTTGTGATAATGCTGATGTATCTTATAATATGTTTATAAATAAAATCAAAGAAACTATAAATATCATATTTCCTAAAAAATATATGAGAAGAACAAATAACATTAATAACACAAAAATATGGATTACAAAGGGCATAAAAATATCATGTAAGACAAAAAGAAATATCTATAAGCAAAAAATAAAAGGCGAAATTTCTGAGATTACATATAAAAGGTACTGTAAGATTCTAAAAAACGTTATATCTGAAGCAAAAAAATTGGCAAACGTTACTTATATTAATACAGCCAATAATAAAAGTAAGGCAGTATGGGACATGGTAAAAAGCTACACAGGTTCTGTATCTAAAAATAAAATTTCTCTCTTGAACAATATCAATACACAAGAAAAAGATAAATGTACAGTACTAAATAATGTAAATAATTATTTTGTAAATAATTGTCCTAGTATTAATTTCAACACTAACTTTGTAAATCACATCCCACTCTCAGAAACAAGTATATTTCTTTCACCTACTAATCCTGAGGAAGTATACAATGTTATAATAAATATGTAAAATACTAAGTCGGTAGGTGAGGACGAAATACCGGTAAAAATTCTAAAGTATGCTGCTACACAATTAGCTGCTCCGCTGAGTCACATAGTAAATTTAACATTGAGTACTGGAGTATTCCCGGAAAACCTAAAAATTGCCTATATAAAATCTGTTTATAAAAAAGGTGATAAAAGTATACTAAATAACTACAGACCCATTGCTCTACTCTCAAACATAAGTAAAATCTTTGAAAAAATAATATATACTAGGATAATGCACTATCTTGAAAGTCATGAGCTATTAAATGATACACAGAATGGATTTAGGAAAAACAAATCTACAATAAGAGCAAGTTACCAAACAATATGTGAAATAATTAAATCCTTAAATAATAAAGAACATACAGTAGCAATAGGTTTAGATCTGTCAAAAGCCTTCGATAGTGTTGACCACAGTATTTTACTACAGAAACTGGAAAATTATGGAATTCGCGGAGTAGTATTGCAATTATTAACATCATATTTAAATAATAGAAAGCAATGTGTTGTAGAAGCAGATGAATATGGAGATCTGTTAAAATCAGAAATATTAGTGATAAGGAGGGGTGTCCCGCAGGGGTCGGTATTAGGGCCATTATTATATATATTATACACTAATGATTTACCTAGGGTGATTGATGAGTACACAGTACAATATGCGGATGATTGTATGGTACTTTTCAAATCGCCAAACCCTACAGTCTTGGAAGGAAAAATATTCACAGCATTAGAAAAACTAGAAAATTATTTTACCCCTCTCAATCTTCGTCTAAATAAAGATAAAACACAAACAGTAATTTTTGCAAATAGTAATACTAACCTTGAAAAAACATTCTCGGATGGCAATATTACTCTGAGGACAACATCGAAAATATCTTTTTTAGGCATTGAAATAGATTCTAGGCTTGACTGGAAATCTCATACTGATGCTCTTGCAATGAACATATCCAGGTACTGTTATGCTATGAAAGTAATATCACGTAATGTCAATGTTGAGGCAGCTTGTATAGCATACTATGCCTATGTAGAATCAAGACTCAGATATGGTATTATCCTGTGGGGAGGCACAAGTCATATATATAAAATATTTGTTCTACAAAAAAGATGTCTCCGAAATATTTTAAACATGAAACAGACACATAGCTGTAAGCCAGTTTTTATTGAAAAATGTTTACTTACCTTAATCAGTCATTACATATATGAAGCTGTAATATTTGTAGCAAAGAATAACTCATTGTTTGCAGATTTTGATAGAAATCGCTTGCATGATACTAGACACAAAAAAGATTTACTAAATATCAAAGCTACTTTCACCTATGTACAGAAAAACATCCCATTTTTGCATAATTAGAATATATAATAAACTTCCAGATTCATATAAAAATCTCCAACTGAAAGACTTAAAAACAAGGTTAAAGGATGTACTGATAAAAAAAGCATACTACACATTGGATGAATTTTTCAATGACACTTTATAGTAGTCAGCAGAAGTATATTTATTGTATTTTATTATATTTTATTGTAATTTAATTTTTAACATTTGCATTTTAATTTCTAACATATTTTAAGTGTGTTTTAGTTAGTTAACCTAGCCTTTTGATGTGTTCTACACCCTATATGGGTCTTGTAAATTTTGTTTTGTTAACTTTTACATGAACAAATAAAGACATATCTATCTATCTATCTATCTATCTATCTATTTAACCGAATTGCCTGTACTATAGATCCATTCAATTGATCAACTACTCGCAATTGATTGATTACGCGTCTTCCATGAAATACCCTAATAAACCCATTAACTAAATTACCCTTATTTAACCGAATTGCCTGTACTATAGATCCTTCGTGGCTCTCAACGTATTTTCGACATGTGGTTACCGATTTAGCTGTACCCTTAGGTTTTTCCAAAGAAATAGCTTTTAAACTTACAATTGCCGACTATCCTTTGGGACCTTTGGCCTCTGCAAATTGTCTTATAAACGTTATTGATATATCTTAACTATGGGTGGTAAACATATTTTATAATTTGGGTCTGACACTTCTACAAGGATGTTTTAAAAGAAATGCCCCTTTTGTAATTCCACGATTGTCACGTATTCTATTAACTATACTTTAACTTTAACTAAAAGAAACCATACCGAGTGTTATCTCCATCCTGGTTTACATACGATGTACATTTGTTACATTACCCCCTCCTTAAATTGGAGCAATTTTCCCGAACATAAGTAAAATAACTGATTCAATTCCATTAAACTATACAAATGGACTTAAAATTAAATTGTCTCTCATGGACCCTGACCACTAAATGTCATTTTGCTGTAGCTGCACTGACATAGATCTTCATCATAGGTGGTCTTGCTCGCCTCCTGAAGTCGTAAGCTGTTTTCTTTCCTCCTGGACTTCCTGGACTGGTTGTAACTCCGGATAGGTTCTACCATGGTCACACAGAATGGATGTTTCTGCGTGATTCTCCTCCAGACCTGGGGAACCTTGGATTGGTGGTTGCATCTCACACTTGATACCATAATGTCGTCCGCCTTCTGGATTGATGCCTACATCGCTCGTCACTGCTTGATGTTGTGGGGCTGTCCTCACGGGGTGTCCAGGGATGGCAGACGGTGCCATCGGTGTGGCCGTTCGGGGTCTCCATTCCTGGTATCTCGTGAGCTCGGGGTCGTCCAACCTTCCTCCACGTGGCTCTTTGGTCCCTTGGCTTCGTCCTCTATGTCCTCCAGTCATCGTGGTTATCTATAACATGTCACAAAATATTAGTTTCCCATTGTTACCCGCAATCATATACGACTCTATCTTATCCTGCGTTAATCCTCCAACGGTCCGGTGTGTGTGCATTGTTTATAAATGACTTTATTTAGGATTTTGTGATTTAATTCAATGCTGTATGACATATAGTCCTGCAGAGTATTTTGTTTTCACATTATTCAACAATAATAAAGTTCTAAAATGTTTTCAATGATTTTCTTTGAATTCAACATAATTTATATTTGCATGTTCAGAAGTGGAACATCAATAAATATATTAGATAATTTTGTTAATATAGGGCCAGTATAAAACTTAAATAAGTTTGTTTATAAACAATGAGTCTCAAAAAAGAAAGTAGAGTAGATTACAAAGAGATGTGAAGATATAGGAGACATCAATTATAGGAATAAAAAAAAATTTGTTTGTTACGGTTACAAAATATTTTATTAATGTCAATAAATACAATTGTAATTATAAGTTTCAAGATAAAGGTAGAATTTGAATTTAACGTGGTCTAGTCTCCCTGAAGAGCTGAAATAAAGGCGAAAGAACATATACATCTTCTTGGGGACATCGTTTTTAATTGGTGACCATAATGAATGAATTTTGTGGTGAGTTAAAAAAAAAAAATTTTTTCAATAATTAATTTTTAGACGTTTTGAATTTAGATAGATAGATAGATAGATAGATACATTTATCGGTGTTAAAACATACATTAAAGTATATACACGTCTGGCCACTTAGTAATTTCGGATATAGTACAGTAAGTTGCACACATCTCCCCTATCAATTTCGAATTAGAACCTGTCAAAGGTAGACGCTCCGCCTAGGACTGTCGTGATTGGTTGAATGATGCTTTGGGGCACAATCTCCACTGGGCACACGTGTCTTGTCGTGTTTTTTGTCAACCGACTGAATACCTAATAAAGCGCATTGCTGTTTTATTATTTAGTCCACTTTAACCTTTGCTATTAATTAGCATAAAACTAGGGCGGAGTCGAAATTCTTAGGGGAGATTGGTGCAATATTTGTGAAATTTACAGAATCCTATCAGAAATTTGTAAGTGGCCAGACGTGTATACACAAGTCACAATGGGGTATAAATATTAAAAAATACAATTAAAATTATGATAACAGTTACAAAATATCACAGTCCAAAAATTCTTTAATATTATAGAATGCCTTTTCTATTAAATATTTTTTTAATACATTTTTAAATTTAATTAGAGGGAGATCAGTAATTTCTATAGGTAACATATTATTATTATTAGGTCCAATAAACTTAATAATTGTATGTTTAGAGATGAAACATCAATGTGAGTATATCAAATTGGATATGTTTTTTGTTATTATGCTTGTATAAAGCCTAAATAAAGTCATTTATAAACAATGCATCTCAAGCAAAGAAAGAGAATTGTAAAAAAAAAACTAATATCCTTATTTAGCCAACTTTCTGTTATGACAATATGTCGTAGCTACAGCTAAGTACTAAATGTTGCAAGTCTGTTAATTTTGTCCTTAAACCACCAGCATTTTGGTAATACGCAGTTAATTTATTATTAGGTTTAATTAGTTTTTTGATATGGGAGCAACAATTTTGGGAATACCATTTATGTATCTTATTGTTAAGTTTTCTCCTTTAGCAACTCCCTGAGCTAATTCATTTCTAAGATCAATCATATATTTCAACTGATTTGGTGTAAGATCATTGGCTATTGGATATCCTGCTGTACGTAGTTTGTTTTTATTTTTAAGTATTTCCTTTGTTGTATTGGCATTGGAAAGAATATTTTTTACAGGCCTAATTTCATTTTCATTACTGTTTAATTGTTTTTTACCAATACGAGCAATTTTACAGATTTCAAAGGAAACCCCAGTTTTACTTGGGATATCACTGATAATAGCTTCAATCATCATCAATTCTTTGTGGAATATTCTCAGCTGAAGACACTTTGATATTATAGATAATGACATTATTTGAGTGATTAATTCGCTCTTCCATCTCTGCAAGCACTCCTACAGCACTAATCTCCAAGTTTTTTTTGAGCTTTAATCTCATTAACTTCTTTTTTTAATTTATCCACTTTACTATTTAGGCCAGTCAATATCGACACAAGAAAAGGCAAACATCGCAAACGCGCATGTATCCACGATTATTTTATATGTTATTAGGACCCCTGAGAGTAGTTTATACCCGAGTTTGCAACCCTGAAAACCTTGTGCTACTCCCGTGGTGCTCGAAAAACTGCGAAATTCTGACACTTGTTGCATTTTTTTTGTAAATAATAACTTAAGGAAGCGTTTTTCGGGTATCTTTATTCTATTTTTGTAAAGCAACCTAAATTTGCTACAATTTAAGCCCAACCAGAGCTCTTTAGGTCCATTGGTTGCGGAGATACAGCCAGTGAAAGATGGACAATTTTTTCTAAAAAGTGAAAATTTATCGGTAGGGTCATTTTCTATGACACGTACTGGCTAAACTAATACTCATAGAGAAAAGTCATGAAAATGAGTTTGTAGAGAATTGCATTAGGTTTATATGACTGATGGTTGAGATGGTAGTGTACCTGCCTCTCACCCAAAAGTCCCGGGTTCGATTCCCGGTCGTGGCAATGGAAAATACTGTGAGACGGATTTTTCCATTATACACGGATATTGGATGTGTGTCCCTTGTCTTTAAATGTGTAGCCCCCTCCCGCACAAGGCTCTTCTAGAGCCTTCTGGGATAAAGGGGGTCGTAATTACATGTGGTGTATTTATTTTATTTATTATTTATTTATTCAATTTGATCCCAAAATGGTGCCTCTAGGCCTCATAGTTTCCTCAATAACGAAACAATAGTATAACATCGGATTTTGGGAAAACATTGTACTGAATAATGTTGGTATATATTTCTTAAAAAACACGTGGAAGAATTTGAATTTAACATTTTAGATGTAACATATGGCTTCATATAAACATACACTAAATAAATACCGAAAATTCATTAAACGAACAAAATTACATACCGTTTTTCTTGTTTTATTTAAAATGAAATATGTTGAATATATATATATATGATTCAGTCAGAGCCATTGTGGCGGGATAGGTCAGCTACGTTGTCAACCGCTTTGGCAAAAACGTAGCTGTGGTTTTTGATGGATACCGACAAGATGCACCTATGAGGAGCACTAAATCAGCTGAACGCCTACGACGCTCTGCTTCTCTCTCCTGCAGTGACATTTTGTTTGATGAATCAACACCCATCAAAGTGCCCCAAGCAAAACTGCTCTCAATTGAATCTAACAAACGCTGACTGATCACCATGAATTTGAGAGGTAGGGTATCGAGGTACATCAATCTCAAGAAGACGCCGATGCTGATATAGTGAGGACTGCCCACTCCAAGAGCTCATCGTTCGACCAAGTTTTCATCATTGGAGAGGACGTCGACCTACTGATCCTTCTCAACGGCTTAAGCTCTCTACATACGAACGTGTACTTCCAGAAAAGCGGCAGAGATGGGTCAGAGTGCGCCCAATATTCAGCAAATTCCTTCACATATAGAGAAATGCAGGTACCACATACGGTTTTGTTCCTGCATGCCATCAGTGGGTGTGACACCACCTCTGCCCTTTTCTGGCAAGGTAAGATGAAGTGGTGCAAACGTCTTCAAAAGAAACCCCACTGGCCAGCATTTTCCTTGATCCAAACTCCAACCAGGAAGAAGTAGGAAATGCTGGCGAGAAAATCTTGATGAACCTCTACGAGAAGATGAGGGAACGCTGAGTGAACACCCTGTGATACTCAGAATTTGTAAAATCGACCGCTTCACCGCCACCACAAAGGCTGCAAAATATCATTCTTGGAGGACCTATCACCAGGTGCAAAAATGGTTGGGGGTCGATAAAAAGCCGTGTGACTAGGGATGGGCTACCAGCGAACAAAGTCTCATGCTAGTCAAAATGTGCGCAGAGCCCGCTCCTCATACCCTGCTTAAAATGGTGGCTTGCAAATGCAGGAAAGGGTGCTTAGGGCCGTGCACTTGCGGAAAGGCAGGGCTCAAGTGCTCTATCCTATGTTCCTTTTGCCAAGGTCGAAGTTGCAGCACCGCCACCCCTATCGTCCTGGACGGGGAGGACGAGGATGTGGATGACCCAACAACATATGACGACTCGCCTCCACCTTCAGAAACCCTCGTCTCTCCTCCCCCTCCCTCTTCCACTAATCCAGACTGGATCAGACCCGGAGCTTCCAAAAGGGCGAAGTTTTAAACTACTGAGGTGTTTGTGCTTGACTGTGTAAATAGTATTTTATAGTTTACATTTATGTTTACGTTGTTTATTTTATGTTTACGTTATGTTAAATTCAAGTTCTTGCAAGTTTTTTTAAAGAAATACATTATTCAGTACAATGTTTTCATCATTTTCCCAAAATCCGATGTTTTACTATTTTTTAGTTTCTGAGGAAACTATGAGGCCTAGAGACACCATTTTGGGATCAAATTGAAGCTAATTCAATTTTCTACAAATTCCTTTATGACTCCCTTATGACTTTTCTCTTGGAGCATTAGTTTAGCCGGCACGTGTCTTAGTAAATGACCCTACCGATAAATTTTAACTTTTAAAAAAAAATTGCCCATTTTCCACTGGCTGTATCTCCGCAACCAATGGACCTAGAGCGCTCTGGTTAGGCTTAAATTGTAGCAAATTTGCTGCTTTACAAAAGTATAGAAAGAAAATATTCCTTAAGTTATTATTTTCAAAACAAATGCAACAAGTGCCAGAATTTCGCAGTTTTTCGAGCACCACGGGAGTAGCACAGGGTTTTCAGGGTTGCAAACTTGGGTATAAACTACTCTCATGGGTCCTAATAACATATAAAACAATCGTAGATACATGCGCGCTTGCGATGTATGATGGTTTTATTGACTGGCCTAATTTAGCTCATTGATTTTACGGATGAGCATAGGACCATTTTTAAATGCTAATCTGCACTCATCACAGAAAATCAACCGCTTTAATTTCAGATGGGACTAAACCACAACACTTTTCACTCTAGAAATTTTCGCGAATTCGCACAAATAAGTCTTATTAAAGGTCTTTGTCACTCGCCAGTTGGTAAAACTTCACTATCTTCAGTGGTTTTCAAATAGAATGTTCTGTAAATGTTCACGAACGCGCACAAATAAGTCTTATTTAAGGTCTATGTCTATATCACTCTCCAGTTGATAGAACTTAACTATCTCCAGTGGTTTCCAAATAGAACTTCCTCGAATATTCCAGAAATCTGCTGCAATTCCGCTGCTGACACGAAATGTTACGTGTTCTCCTGGTAAACAACCCCAAGAGTGGATTCCAATAATAGGGTCCTTGCACAATTTTTTTTATATGGTAAAAATGACTCTTTATATCTAAATATCACCTCCGGAAAGTATTTTTTTAAAGCGTTTACTTATAATAATTTTATAAGCAAATTTTATAAGCAAATTGAATATTTTGAGGTAGTTGACCAAGGCAAAAATACAGCACCGGGTCACGACTATGTTACAAAAAACACTTTAAGAAAACTAGACATCCAAATTCATCTACACATTATCAAAATATACCAATACTGCTTTAAACATCAATACTTTCCAGAAGAATGGAAGTCAGGAACTATTATTACAATTCCAAAACCGGGCACTGATCACTCTAAGACAACAAACTACAGACCAAATACCCTCCTACCAGTCCTAGGAAAAAATTTTGAAAAGTTGATTAGAAACCGAATCCAAGAAAACATTGGCCACGTCATCCCTAAATACCAGTACGGTTTTAAAAACAGATGTTCAACAAGTCACCCACTGTCAATATTAGTCAACAATATAGAAACTTCCAAATTAAATGGAAACAAAACAGCAGCTCTATTCATAGATATCACCAAAGCTTTCAATAGTGTATGGATGATGCTTGTTTAAAAATTAATGCCGACTTGCAATCTTTATTAAATATGTCTCTTAAACGTTCTCTGACAATTAATCCTAACAAATCTGCTGTTATGTTATTTGGTAGAAACTTGCAGCGCGAGCAATGCCTAAATCATATAAATATTGTTATAATAATAATAATGATAATAATAATAATAATGTAGTTTATTATGTGCATACAATAAAGCAAATAAATAAATAAAATTTATGTACCACAGGAAATATAAAAAAGAATTAAGTATAGAGTATAATGTTTGCAGCACATAAAAGGTGAAAGTATTGTCCAAGTAAGACATTTTTCAACTTCACCCTTATACACAATTCAAAATAATAACAAATATATGATTATACGACATATTATTGTATAAATTAACTAAAAGGCGATATTACTAAGAAATTTTACACTAATAGGTACAGTTTTTCATGTTTGGCATAGTTTCTAAATTGTGATATATTCATATTAAAACAGTCCCCTGGTATAGCATTAGCTATTTTAGGCGCAATATATGAGAAACTAGATTGAAACATTGTGGTAATATGTTGAGGAATGTCAAATTTACTTCTATTTCTCGTTATGCGATCATGCACTTCATGCCGATATTTTAACTTGTTGTATAAAAATTCAGGAATTTTATCAGTTATAATCTTGAAAACAAAACACATTAAATGCATTTTTTGTCTTTCATCCATCCTTAACCAATTTATGTCTTGTATATGACGACTAGTATGCTCACTTCTAGGCAATTGCAAACAGTACCTAGTTCCAGCATTTTGCACTCTTTGTATTCTTTTCTTCATTTTTTCTGTTAAACACGGATAATACACACAGTCACAATAGTTAAATAGCGAAAGAATCAACGAATCAACAAATAGAATTTTTACATTCTTAGGTACAATATTTTTATATTGATATAGAGTTTTAAGTCTAAGAAATGCCACTTTAAATTTATTTTGCACATGCAGTTCAAAATTTATATTTTCGTCCATTATCAGTCCAAGATTTTTTACACTTACACTATACTCAAGAGGTTCATCTTTGATTTTGAGTTTATAGTTTGACTTTATTTCACTTCTAAAGTTTTTCGGTCCAAATGCAATTAATTGTGATTTAGACGCATTCACTTTGAGACCATTTTTTGTTATATAGTTCACTAATTTATCAATTTCCTCATTTAAAGCGTCAAAAGCCATTTTTGTTTCTTCATATGAGAAACTAATGAGTACCTGGAAGTCATCAGCATACATATACAATTTACAACGTCCTAGTACCTCTGGTGCATCTAAAGTGAAAATGTTAAACAATAATGGTCCCAAAATTGAGCCTTGTGGTACCCCTGATTCAACTATGCATGGCTGAGAGAGAACATTCACATTTTGTTTTTGAATCCTAGTAATAACTGTTCTACCTCTGAGATAATTTATGAACCAAGACAGAGAGCTTTCCCTAACTCCGTACGATTGTAGCTTTGCTACCAGTAGGTCAAAATCCACCGAATCAAATGCTTTTGACATGTCAATTAGAACAAGTACAGTAGCCATACTTTTATCTTTTGATGTTATTATATCATCTACTACACTAGACAATGTTGTAACAGTGCTAAAGCCTTTCCTAAATCCAGCCTGCCGGAGTGGAAACAAGCTGTGTGTGTTTAAATGATCATATAGTTGATCATATACAATTCTTTCTAATATTTTTGATCCAATTGGTAGAATATTAATCGGGCGTAAATCCTTACCCTCTTTCACAGAGTCTGACTTAGGTATTGGTTGTATTATTGCAGTTTTCCATTCATTAGGTATGATTCCCAGTTCTATTGATACATTAATTATGTGTGTTAAGGGAAGTAAACAATATGGCAGTAGCAGTTGCAGCATATACACAGATATACCGTCTATACCCACAGCTTTGGATTTAATTCTATTAAGTGCTCTCTTTATATATTCTGAATTCACATTATGTAGATTAAATGTTGGTATATCATTTTTGTTGCTGTAATAAGCTATTATTTCCTGATTAATTTCAGGTTTTATAACACAACTTTGAAAATAGTCACTTATTACTTGAGGGTCATTTAATTCATGCGGTAACTCAACATTTTTAACATTTTTTCCAACTCCTAGCTTTTTTGCTTCTAACCAGATGTTAGTATTATTATTCTGGTGTTGATTCAACTTTTGCTTTATATATGCAGCTTTTTCCCTGTTTATTGCCTTCTTCACTTCCTTTCTCATATTTTGATAGAATGCACGTGATTCATTAGTCCGTTTATTTAGATAATTCTTTTTCGCTTTTTCTCTTTCTCTAATTAAGCACTTAATATTATATGTAACCCAAGGTAAGTGCTTTCTTGATCTTATTTTTATACTTTTAAGTGGAGCATTTTCATCATAAATTTGTAGAATTTTTTCATTAAACAGCTTCAATTTGTCATCAATACCTTGTGTCATATAAATATCATTCCAATTCATTCTATCAGCATCCAGATAAAAATTTTCCATGTCCATATTTTTGTAATCCCGGTATGTTTTTATTACCGGCTCTATAGGCTCCTTCTTAATATTCATAAGACAGTAAGTTAGATCATGATCACATCCCATGTCTAACATGTCAATAGTTCCAGACTCCATTACATTTTCAGTCATATCAGTTATTACAAAGTCAATTAGTGTTTCGGTATTATCAGTTATCCGAGTCGGTTCTGTAATAAGCTGATTTAAATAATGAACCCTTAAATGTCGTTAATGTTACAAAAAATTTGGGGCTGCAAATGGACTCTACATTGAGATTTAGTGAGCATATTACCAAATGTATAAAGAGAGCCTACTGTAATTTGAAATTATTATATGGAAATAATTATATGTTAGACAGAAAATCTAAAATTATTCTCTGCAATTCTTTAGTTTTAAGTCACTTTTAATTATTTAGATGTGGTATATAATTCATGTTTAACTGTGTCTGACCAATTAAGGATACAACGTGTGCAAAATGCATGTATTAGGTTTATATTCGGCATTAGAAAGTATCAGTCTGTATCACATAAGTTGTATGAGTTGAAATGGCTCAGCATGAATGAAAGGCGAATTTTACATAACTGTTGCTTCTATCATAAAGTTGTTACTTCAAAAACACCGCCTTATTTGTATTCCAAAATTTTATTTGGCCACATTGTCCATGATGTCAACACTCGGCGCCACAGTAAAATATTTGTGCCTATACACACTACTACGATTTATAAAAGATCATTTTCGTACTCGATATGTAAATATTACAATGCCATACCTGATAACTTAAAAAGTCTCTAATAATTCCTTTAAATTAAATGTAAAAAAAGCTTTACTTGACAAGACATTAATCTTCTAGGTTTCTTTTTTGTTTTTGCTTCTTTTATTTTTTTTTCTTTCTCTTTATTCAAGGTTGTAACTTAATTATACTTATGTTGCCCCTCGCATCTTGTGTTCCTGTTTCCATTTTATATTATTTTATTTTTTTTTTTTTTATTTTCTGTTTATATATATATGTATATATATATATATTATCTATTTACTTCATCGGCCTTCATAATTCATGAATTATGAGTATTTATATATTTAATATTATATGTAAATTTCCAAAAATATTTCAATATTTATGTATCGTAAATAATATCATACTGTTTAATTTATGTAGTTGTATTTAAGTTATTATTTTCAATCAATTTAATTTATTTATAAATTTTTGGGTTAAGTGGAAGAGCGGGTGTACCTCTGTTTCAGTTGTGCCACCGAACTTCGCCCTTTCATTATGTATTTACTGTTTCTTTTTTTGATAAATTTATGTTTTGTATTTTACATGGTATGTAATGAATAAAGGCATTTATTATTATTATTATTATTATTATTATTATAAGGGTATATTATATAAACTAAACAGATTAGGATGTCCAAGAAATCTGCTTCTCTTAGTCGATAATTTATTAAAAAATAGAAAATTACGTGTAAAAATCTTGAACAATCTATCCTATGAATTTACCTCAGAACAAGGGCTTCCACAAGGTTCCCCGCTATCACCGTTACTCTACAATGTTTACTGTGCAGATATCTATCATGAGAATCCAGAACATTTTAACCAAGAGGCTTATGTACTACAGTTTGCAGACGATACCACCCTGATATCCCATGGTAAATCACTGAATGATGCAATGGAAAGTATCCAAGACCTCACCAATGCTACAACAATATGGTTTAACAAATGGCGACTTAAACCAAATCCACTCAAGTCACTCCAACTAGAAACTCCCCAACAATAAATATGCTTAACCACACTATTTACGCAGAAATAACTACAAAATATTTGGGAGTGACCATAGACCATAAAATAAATTTCAATTACCACACGGCAAAAATTAAAAAACAAACAATTACAAGAGCAAAACATTTCAGATGTCTAACATTCAAAAAAGGTGGAGCAAATCTAGGCACAATGTGCAAAATCTACAAATTAATCTGCAGGCCGATTATTGAATATGGACATGTAATTTTCCAAAACCTAAAAAATCCTGCTAAAAGGAATTTAAAAGTCGCTGAAACTACTTCGATACGCATAATCACCAAAATACGCCACCCAAACAATCCTTTACATAATCCACCAAACACACTACTTTATGAACTAACCCACATACAACCTATTCAAGATAGATTAGTATCCCTTACTCAAAGCTATTGCACAAAACAGCACAACAAGGATTTAATTGACGAGTATTGTATAAGGAGAGTTATCAGAAGAAGTAGATACAAACACCCAGAAAACACTTTATGGAAGAAAATTTCAAATTATTAAATGTCAACTACCAATAAAAATTTTGACCTTATAATTAATACTAGAGCAAAACGTTATATTATTAAGTACTTTTTTTTTTTTTTTGTAAATCTTATAATTATACACTGTTGGCAAGAATCGACTTTGGAAGGCGAAATCTGTAATGCAACTAAGAGAGAAGGTACATAGGGGCAAAGCCTTCAGTTAACAAGAGATGCCTAACCATTCCTACACTCCTACTAAAGAGGGGATGTGCGTGTAGCGCGCTCGACGACATCGTTTCAGCCGACCTAGCCGTGCCACAGGGCCCACAGGTGACCTGTGCCGCGACACCGCGGCCGCTCGACACATTCGCCCGATTCCGTCGTCCCCTTCGACCGCGTGTTGTAAAGAATGGAAGGTGGGAGTTAGGGGATAGCGCGTTGTCTGTTTAACTTGTAAATGCTTTAAGTTATCTCCGTCTGATGCATTTATATCGGCTTCCAAGATTAAACGTTACCAATAGTGTATATTATTTTATTATGTTATATTATGTTATTATTATATGTTATATTATTAATACTGTAAAATGTATATCAACACGGGCTGAAAGACCTCGGTCAATTGCCCTTTGAAATATTTTCAATAAAGCTCATTTATTATTATTATTATTATCGAAGTTTGAAATTAAATCGGGCGCGCCAAAACGAGACGTGGCCATCTCAATGTAGTGTGACGTCACGAGGCTCGTTCCGCTGACGTCATATAATCTAGACTAGACGGACTTTGGGTAGCCAGCAGCGCAAGCCTTGCCAGCAGCATAGTTCAACAAGTGTTTCACAGTCGAAATTGACAGTTCAATGTTTTGAGGTTATTAATACTTTTATTAATCTTTTTTGAAAACAAAAAGTGATTAATTGTTAAATTTGAAACGTTATGCACTGAAAACTTCATTATTAAATATTTAAATGGAAAATACCACCCTATACATGTAGATTTCAATTAAGGTTATCCTTTAAAGTAAACAAATATTCAGCCAACTATAATATGGTTAAAACTAGGAAGAACAAGTTAGAAAATGTAACTGACATAGAACCAAATATAGCCAAAACTTTAACTAAATGTTTTGAGAATTTTAATGCCACTCTGTCTGCAAATTTGAATAATATTATGATGAATGTTACGTCACACCTTGATAGTAGAATTAATATTAGCCTTGTTCGTAGAGTAGTCAGAAACCATCAGAAACTGTCCGACGCACGCGCATTTGGTTGTAGAGTTGCGCGTGTTAAGTCAAAGCACTTTTAAATTTCAGAGCTCTATTAAAAATCACATCTCTACAGTCATCAAACTATCAAATCGGTTCTACGAACAAAGCTATTGTAAATGAAAATTTTCCAATACTTTAAAAATAAATTCTGATGATAGTCATCTGTAAACATACAGGAAGTCCAGAAATGTTCTGAAGAGGAAGTGCCTCAGGTAAATCAGAGTTATATATCTATTTGGAAAGATTTGGGAGGTACAAACCTGCCATCTTCGGAAAATAGATAGTATTGAGGAAGGGGCGACTACTCTGGTTGGTCGTAACCCTAGTTATAGAGAAAACCGATCTGCTCAATTTAATAGACATGGTCAACAGAATTTTCATAGGGGCGATAATTGGTCAACAAATCATGCGAATGTTGATGGTTCGAACGTAGTCGCGATCGTTTTAAACAATGATTTTGAAGAATTCTTAGATAGACGTTGAGCCAAGGTGCCGACCAGGCTCATCTTTCCAGAGTAAGGTTATCATACGTCGTTCGATTCCTTTCTGGACCAGGAATCGAATGGTGTATGATAGCCTTCTGAATTTGGCAGCTTAAGGTCGCCATACCGAAAAAAATGCCGCCATTTTGGTGTTTTTCACGTTTTTAGCGTTTATTTCAATTTGGGTCATTCTGGCACAAAAAACTGCGGTTACCAAATTTGTAGAGCGTCAAATTTTCTTTACAATGAATAAATAAAAGTTGTTAAACATTTTACCGTTAGGCCGCCATATAAAAAATATGGCGGACATATAATTTCTTTTGTCGCTTTCTGCAATTTTAATGCTTGTAAGATGATTTATAATAAAATAAAGAAAACATATTTTTTATTATAACATTTTTTGATAACTTTTTATCCCCACCTCCTACATACTAAAGTTAGTATTATGGTAGGTGCAAACAAAAGTTGTCAAATTTAAATCTTATTTGAAATATAAAAAAAAAACAAAAAAATTGACAATTTATAAGCAAAACTAATCCTCATCCGAATTATCTTTCTCAAACAGGTAGTACTTTTCTTCTTCCTGAGATGGGGTGTTTGTGCAGTTTTTAAGCCGACACATGTCAGTCCATTGTAAATTGTTCTTTATGCATGAACAAAACGTCGGTACAAGCTTTTAAGCATGCACCAGGACATAAACTCCACAACTGAATCAGGGGCTGGGGAACAATCCATCCAGTCTAGATCCAGGGAAATTTTTCCATAATCATTTTTTTTAATCCAGCCATGGTTTTCTGGATCTGGAAGATCTGGCTGATTGTTTAAATACATTTTCCATATAAAAGATTGGTAATTTGCACGAATAATGTGCTTATACAGGGATCGGCAGAATAGACTTTACAATTTAAAGTATAAAGCATGCTTTGGAATTTCTTGACAGTTGTCAAAATATTGGATCGGCAGAATTCACTTTATAATTCCAACTGGAAATAAATATTTTATGTATGGAGGTATCAATATGTAACAAAGAATTTTACGAAGAAAAAGAATGGGAGTTATTTTAAAAAAAATTTGTGTGGGTTAAGTAGCTCCCTTTCTCTCCATACACTCTTCTAACCGGCCGACGAACGAAATTACTCATTACAGCTCTTAACACCGCGCCAGGAATTCCATGAATTTCGTCCCGAATCGCTCTTTTAATTAGTCGATGTTTCGTGCCCTTGGTCGAAATACCCGACTTTTGAGAAAACCGCACAAAAAATATCGAGTGCAGTCAAATCGGGTGATCTAGCAGGCTAATTTATGTCACCACGACGTAAGATTAGGCGTAAAGGGATTTCTCTTGAGGTAGTTAATCTTACATCTTTTGATTTTTTTGTGTTCACTGAACCCTGACGACGAATCTTCCAGTTCACCATTTTCTGATCTAACACATAATTATTGTAGGACGCGATGAAACATTTCCCACGCCAAAAGTTCTTCTAAAATCACGTTGCACTTGAATAGTACTATTATTTTTGATAAAATCTTCAACACAAAAAATTTATTGGTCTATTCGGCAATCATTTATTTTGACAACTGTCAAAGTAACTCCAAAGCATTCCTTATATAATGGATAGAAACTTCTGAAGTTTAAAAAATGTATATTGAATTTAGAGCAATTTTATTTTAAATTGTTAAATCTATTCTGCCGATCCCCCATACCATTCTGGTATGGTGGCAAATTGTAACAACTGAATTATTCTCGAGGTAAGACATATTGCTATTAAATTATCAATTGTGCCGTGAAGAACACAAACAAACACAAATTTCAACAAATAGACATTTAACATTAGTTTCACAGTTTTGTTTTATGATGTTATAACAATAAAATCTCTTTCCATGGCACAACTGATGATAATTTAATAGCAACTTACCACGGGAATAATTAAGTTGTTAGGAGGTTTATTGGTGGGAAAATATTAACTTGTAACACATTATCGGAAAGGAAATTTTATGCTTAGTAGAGATTCTGAAAAAAAATGTATAGGGTGCTATTTAAAAAAATGAAAATGAAGTCACATCCGGTAAAACCGGAAGTAGTACCTCCATATTTTATATGCTGAAAAGAGCGTTTCGTGGGCCAATATATATTCCCCAATTAAAAAATTAAAATAATTATATTTTCACTGAGTTATAGCTTTGCCCGTTTTTTAGAAGACACCCTGTATATTAAAATTTTTTGAGGGAGTACATAACCCATTTTTAATAAAACCTAAAAGAAATTTTTTAATATTAATAGATTTAAAAATAGCGCCAAAATTAAACCTGTTTTAGTGCACAAAAAAATTACAATAAAGAAATAAAAGTAGGCTCTAATAGTTTTTGAAATTTGTATTTTTGTAAAATGATCATATACTATTAGAATTATTGCAGAAAACGACAAAGAAAATTATATGTCCGCCATTTTTTTTATATGGCGGCCTAACGGTAAAATGTTTAGCAACTTTTATTTATTCATTGTAAAGAAAATTTGACGCTCTACAAATTTGGTAACCTCAATTTTTTCTGCCAGAATGACCCAAATTAAAATAAACGCTAAAAACTTAAAAAACACCAAAATGGCGGCCTTTCTTTCAGTATGGCGGCCTTAAGCTGTCAAATCCAGAAGGCTATCATACACCATTCGATTCCTGGTTCAAAAAGGAATCGAATGACGTATGATAACCTTACTCTGGAGAGATGAGCCTGAAACAAGATTTTTAGGGGTCTGGCTCAACGTCTAAGAGGAAAAGGAGCCGGATTTAAAATCAGTTGCTACGGTACCGACTATTGATATATGCATTGAATCGATACCGACACGTTGTTTAGTTGATTCGGGTAGTCAAATTACAGGAATTAGTGAGAAATTTTTCAACGAACTCCTGCAAGTAAAATCAAATATTCCTAGAGTACCGGCACGATGTGTTACGCTTGTAGGTGCAATTGGTAGTAAATCCACTAAAGTTCGGGAACAGGTATTCTTGAACGTTACAATGGGTGTCGTAAATTTTGATTATCCATTTTTAGTTATACCGAATTTATTGCGAAATGTCATTTTGGGATGTGACTGGATGTGTGATTTTCGAAAAACGTTTTGCAAGGTGTATTTTCAGGTAGTCGTTCATTGGTGTCATTTATTGGGGAACCTAATCCTGGTGTTCATATTTCAGTAAGTGAGATTAGTGATGAAGAATTTGTTCTAACTCCAAAAACCGAAATAACTTATTATCCGGACGAAGAAATTCGTAAAAGAGCTCAGGAAGCAGAATAGTTTAGTGTAACATACAAAGAAAAATTGTATTTACTACTGTCTAGTTTTCGAGACATATTTTCAGACCAGCCCGGTCATGTGAATTGCTATGGGCGTGAAATTACTTTATACGATTATACTCCGTATTTCTGCAAAGCGTACCCCATTCCTTATGTCTATAGAGATGAGGTACACACTACACAGGCAGGTTCAAGAAATGTTAAACTGGGGGGTGATTCGTTGATGTCAAACCGAATATATTAGCCCTCTTGTGGTAGTAAAAAGGAAAGACGAGTCAGTCAGAGTATGTTTAGATGCCCCCTTCCGGACAGCCTTTGGCTTTGGAATTGGGGGTTTTCTAATTTCTGTGGTGTGTTTTATGCACGGTTTTTGAATGCGCACATGGTTAAAGATCATGTGATGCCATCTAATACCAATGATTTTTTGCATCACTTTACTCAAGGCCAACGTTTGAGCACAATAGACCTTACAGCATCTTATTGGCAAATTCCGATTTGTACGGAACACCAGAAGTTTACCGGGTTTTCGTACGCAGGGCATACATACGTTTCTCAAGTATTGCCGTTTGGTTTATCTACATCGGTGAGGAGTTTCATACGAGGACTGTCTAGAATTTTAGGACCCGAGGTGGAAGGTTGGTTGATCGCCTATGTGGATGATTTGCTTATCCATTCCGAGAATCCTGAGTGTAACCGTGAAGTTAAAGAAATGTCATTTTGCTCGTGATAGTGTTAATTTTGTGGGACATATTTAGTGGCGGCACAATCTGTTAAAAATAGGCCTAACCTAAACATTTTGAGCTGAATTTTTCAGAATATGTAGTTTTTGATATGTATAATAACATACTAGAAGTCCCGAAGTATCCGAATTGAGCGTTAGCCACCATGTTAAAAAAATGGCTTGCGCGCGCAGTCGTAGAAAATATTTTTTCCTTGCCCTATTTATTAACCGATTTTAATTTTCTAAAAAAGCAATTGATACCAAAGAATGAGGCTATAATATATATTTTATGCATGTTACTAAACTCAGTATAAGTGATAAAAAATGTACTACTTCAAATGAAAAAGTTTGTTTTGAAAATTTTTATTTATGCAATTAAAAAGAAAACTGTGGGTTTTATGAAAATATTTGTTAAATAAAAGTTGTAGGCCATAAAAAATCAAACAGAATTGTTTTTTGAATTATTTTGTAGCTCTAAAAATAAATATAATATATATATATATATATATATATATATATATATATATATATATATATATATATATATATATATATATATATATATATATATATATATATATATATATATATATATATATATATATATATATATATATATATATATATATATATATATATATATATATATATATATATATATATATATATATATATATATATATATATATATATATATATATATATATATATATATATATATATATATATATATATATATATATATATATATATATATATATATATATATATATATATATATATATATAATAAATAGCAATTTTATTATATAAAATCATATGTTAGGATCCTTAGAATCAGAATTAAAAAGGTAGGATGTGCATTTCAACCACGAAGCAATTAACCACAAACAAATGTTATTTCCCAGATAAGTTTTCAGAGGGTGCGTGAGTTAATAATCAATAAAGAAAAAAAATGATAACAAAAAATTATAAAATAATAGTCCTGAGCTACGATCCTCTTGGCATAAAAGACCAATCCGGCCTGCCGAAAGTTGACGAAGTCTCCGTTTACTTAGGGCACATGATTCTGACATCTACAGCATTAAATCTATATTAACCTTTCAAATTCACTCCAAAAATGAAAACAATTGAAATTAACAAATATTTTGTACCTAAATAAATATCACTGGGATTAAGATTGATAAATGGCAATGGCGTTATAAATAATAATATTAATGCCTTTATTGCCCAACAGGTTACACCCAATAACAGGACAATTTATTTATTTATTATATTTACGGGAAAACCCCATTTGATTTTACATAAAATAACATTTATGGCACAAGTATAAAATGCAAATATAAACAATGGAAAAAATACACATAAAATATAAAAGACAAGTACAAACATGTGATAAAGAATAAAGCACAATAATAATAATATCCACATTAATAATGAAACTGACTTCTGTTCAAAAAGTGTACTGACAATAGTTGTCCCCCCTTCACCGACAGTCCCAGCCAAACCCAGCTACTTCAAAGTTACGCTGTTCGAATGAAGTACGTATTATGCAAACTTTCTGTGCGCAACCTCGAAACAACTAGGTTCAGCCAAGACCGCCGGCAAAAAGAAAACAACTAATATCTCTTGATTCTATTTTTAAATTTACTTAATGAACAATCGAACATGTCCAGGCCACTATTATTGACAAACTTCAAGGTTCTGGTCATTGGCGAATTCATTCCATAGTTTGTTGAATGGAACTCAACATTAAAACTCAAATTGTTTCTAAGTAAATGACTAGAAACATTAAACCCAATCAACTCAAGCAGCTCTGGGCAAGATATCAACCCATTTAATAGCTTAAACACAAAAAGCAAATCAGTGTGTAATCTCCTTCTTGTTAAAGAAATTAAGTTCAATCTATTTAATATACCATTATAATCGTGGTCGATTATTGTATGATTTACACGAAAAGCACAAAATCTTAAGGATTTGTTCTGGACACGCTCAATTGTTGTTTTATGAACATTGTACAATGGAGACCATATAGTAGAGGCATACTCCAAATGGGACCTTACAAGGGAGCCATACACACATTTAATAGCTCCCACAGAGAATTCACTACATTTTCGTAGGAGAAACCCCAACATTTTCGAAGATTTAACTGAGATAGATTAGATTAGATTTTTATTCAGTTTCATTAGACATATTACACAGCATTATAATATGTATAAAACAGGTCATAAAATAGTAATTGCACAATATTGTAGAACATTAAAATAAAATAAAATTTTACATTACAACTTATTTAATAATGGTTAAAATTAAATCTTAAAACTATTAAAATAAAAGTCAAGAAATTCTTGAATAGAGTATGGTTCGATTTCACAAATGTATTGGAAAACTTGTTTTTTGAAGACTTTTGGTGAATTATTGTCCTTGAGAAAATTAGGAAGTACATTAAAGAATTTAATTGCTGAGTAAAATGGTCCTTTCTCAGTAAGAGCTAGGCGGTGAACAGGAAATGCATAATTGTTTTTATGCCGTGTATCATAAGAGTGATTACAATTTGAAATATTGAATTCGGTTTCATGATTTTTTAAGTACAACAAACATGAGTATATATATAATCCTGGTATTGTAAGCAATTCCTTTTGTCTAAAACAGCCTCTACACGAGTCATTGAACTTCATTTTATAGATTATTCTGAATGCTCTTTTTTGTACCTGGAATACTTTATAAAAGTCAGAGGAACCACCCCAAATCTCTATTGCATATTTAGCAACGGAGTAAAAATTTGCATAATAAACTATTTTCAGAGTTGATGAATCAAATGAGTTTGATAAAATTCTAAGTGCATAACATGTTTTATTAAGATTCTTAACGATCCCATCAATATGCAAAGACCATTTCATATATTCTTATTTATTCGGTCGAAGTCAATTTGTTCGTACAAATTTTGGCACATCACAAACATCTTTAGTTGTGTCAGGGGTACCTCAAGGGTCTATCTTAGGCCCCCTACTTTTTTTGGTGTATACTTTTGATATTTCAAATGTTGTAGATAAGTCCAGTCTGTTCTCGTATGCAGATGATCAACAACTCCTACATACATTTAATCCGATCCAAGATAACGTTGATACAGTTAGTGATGCTATTAGTAGTGATTTGTTAGCGCTTAATGCACATTGTAGGGCACACAATCTTAAACTTAATCCACAAAAAACTATGGTTATGTTATTCTCTCCGAAATCCGTTTATATGCGGTTGCAAGAAAATTTATTTTATTTATTTATTTATTTATTGCAATAAAATATCCAACGGGCTAGCCCAATTACAGGATAAGTAAAACACGCTACAAAACAGAATACACTTAAAAGATTAAACTATACATCACAGTAAATACCCTACACTACAAATATAAACCTAAATAGGAAATAAATGAAAACGGAAAACATGTGCCTAAAAAATAAAAATTTAAAAATCACAAACAAGACAGAATATACTTATAATATGTCCCAGCTTATAAAAAACATTTTTTGATATCACTAACACTACAAAGCAAAATATCTAATATGTTTTCAATATTAAAATGGTTATTTAACATCTGATATAAAGGTGACTTTGTAAGAAGATTAGTACGTGCAACAGGTAGTAAAAATAAGCTGTTATGCCTGCTATTAATTCTAGGAACACGATATTTGATTTCCGATGTGATAGTTTCACACTTTATAATGTAATGAATTATTTTGAAAAGAAACACCACTGAATGCATTGTACGCCTAGTAATGAGATTTTGCAATTCGAATCGTACAAGAAAAAGATCTTGTGGAGTACCCCTAATGGGGTAGATTCCATCTAGTAGAAAGACCGCTGATTTGAAGAATCTTCTTTGAACTCTTTCAATTCTTGTTATGTATGTTGCGTATATAGGACTCCATATAACTGAAGCATACTCATACTCAAGAGCCTTGGTCTCACAAACGTGACATACAGTAGACGCAAAGTTGAAATGTTTTTAAAATCTTTAGAATTACGAACAATAAAACCAAGACTTTTATATGCACCAGTCAAACATATATCAATGTGGTGTGAGAAAGTAAGCTCAGAGTCAAAGAAGACCCCCAGGTCCTTAACGAAATCAGGCCTCTCGAGAACTTCATTACTGAGAACATAATCAAACAAAATTGCAGATTTCTTGCGATGAAAAGACATAACATTGCACTTACTGGGATTGAGTGGAAGTTTATTATCAAGACACCAATTTTCAAGGATGGCAAGATTACTCTGAAGATTCTCACAATCAGAGATTGAAGTAATCGTGCAATATAATTTTAGATCATCTGCATATAGAAGGTAATGAACATTAATACCACTGGCAATATTGTTGATGAAAATTATGAAGAAAAGTGGTCCCAGGATTGATCCTTGGGGAACACCTGACGTTTGAGGGAATGCATTGGATCTAAAGCCCCGATATTGCACAAATTGAGAACGGTCCTTAAGGTAAGACTGGCAGAGATTTAATAGACCTGTGCATAGTCCAACTTCGTCAAGACTCCTTAATAACAAGGCGTGGTCAAGTCTGTCGAACGCCTTGGAGAAGTCAGTGTAGATGATGTCTACCTGACTTCCCTCATCAACGACTGTAGAAATAAATTGTGTGATACACGTAAGGTTGGAAATTGTAGATCGACCCTGAATGAAACCGTGTTGTTCAGGGATAATTACATTGGAGACATGTGGTGAAATGAAACTATGCAGGGTAATTTCAAAAACTTTACAGAAGTTGCTCAAGATGGCTATGGGTCTGTAATTTGCAAAGTCATTTATAGCACGTTTTTTGTAAATAGGGGTAATCCTAGACAATTTCCAGACATCGGGAAAAACTCCCGAGCTTAATATCAGATTAAATATAATAACTAAAGGATTACAGAAGGTCCACAACACTATTTACATCAGAAATCAATGATAAACAAGACCAATCAGTTATTGCCAGGTCTCGATATAAGGTTTGAAAGTTTGCCTTTTTAAAATTGAAATCCGGTGCATCGGTCGTTAAGTTATTTAGGGGAAATGCCTCATCTATACTGCTTAGTACGCCATTTATTTCGATGAGGAGAGCTGGATGATGAGTGTCTTGTAATAATAATTCAGGTGAATGAACTACATTACAAGATTTATTGCACATAACAAGATCCAAGATTCTGTTGTTGGAATTTGGGACAAAATTATACTGGTCTAAATTGAGATAATTTGTAAAATTTTGTAGGGAATTAACATGGCGACTATGAACTCCATTTAAGTTAAAGTTAAATTTGAAAATAAGTGTTGGAGATGACCTGCTAACTTTTGTTGACAATGCAAAGAATTTGGGAGTTGTGTTTGATACCAATCTAAGGTTTCGCGAGCACCTGTCTAGTGTGATAAAAAAATGTTACTCATGTTTGAAAGTATTATATAGCAATAGATTCATTTTAAACTACAAAACGCGTAAAAAATTATGTGAATCTTTTGTATTACCACTATTTTACTACGGATACATAGTATATTATCCTTGTCTTGATGCTTTATCTAAAAACAGAGTACAGAAAGTTCAAAATATGTGTTGTTGTTTTGTTTGTAATTTGAGAAAGTATGACCATATCTCCATGAAATTTAATGAACTGTCCTGGCTTAAAATGAACGATACATTCACTTATCAATTATTGATATTTGTCCATAAACTGCTATTAACCTCAGTTCCTTCATACCTTAAGGATAAAATTATTTTCCGAAATCAAGTTCATGATCGCAATATAAGATCTAGTCTTACATTATCTATGCCGCAACACACCACTGCACTTTTCCAGCGATCCTTCACTTATAATTCAGTACGTTGCTATAACAATGTTAGCAATCAGCTTAAGGTCCTCAGCACGCTTTCCTTCAGAAAGTATGTCAAAGCAGATTTAATAAATTCGAATTAAAAAAAGTTTTTGTTTCCCCCTTTTTATGTTATTGTATATTCTGTCTGTTGGTGTTTTTTCTTTCTTTTTTGTGGGGTTAAGTGGTAGAATAGCTCTAATAGCTAAACTTCGCCCCTAATGCATTATATTATAATTTATTATGTAATATTTTAATGCATTAATAAAGACCATTATTATTATTATTATTATATTGCTATCTAGAGTTACACCCAATAATTTTGTAGAGTCTTCCTTTGAGATTGGTACTTTTTCTTATATTTGATCTGGTAAAATCAAACCTGACCTATCAGTTTTGAATATAACACAGCTAGATTTAGACTCATTTAAGATAAGTTTATTGGAATACAACCAATCCTTTAAATTTTGCCATAGGTGAGAAAGTTCCTGGGCTATTTCATTTAACGTGTTACTTTTTATTAATACATTAGTGTCATCAGCATAATTAATAATGGTTGTTTTATCGATATTATTAATGTGTTCATTAAAATTCAATTGACTACTGAATGTTACCCCTAGATCTTTTACTGACCAAACACGTTTCAAATTTACAGTACCTAAACAGTAAGATGAATCAAACTTTCTTAGTACACCACTCATTAATATTATTAATATCTTCCTGAACAGATTCTACATCTTTGATACATTTTATGGTTTTAAATAGTAAAATAGTAAATAGTAGTAGATCATCCGCAATCAAGAGAAACTTACAATTAACAATTATATCACTGATGTCATAAATAAATAGGCAAAAGAGTAGGGGAGCACAATGCGACCCTTGTGGAACACCTGAACTGACAGTAATATCATTTGAGATGAAATTACCGTGTTTGACTTTTTGAATACGTCCAGTTAAGAAACTTGAGATCCAGGCAAGAAGACTCTCGCTAAAACCCACACTCGACAACTTATTGATCAAGATAATATGGTTTACCCTATCAAATGCCTTGGAGAAATCCGTGTACACAGAATTAATCTGGTTTTTATTCTCCAAGGCATTTAATAATGAGTTTTGGTAAACTAAAAGATTAGTAACGGTTGATTTACGATGACAAAAGCCATGTTGTTCGCTAATAAATAGCTCCCTACAAGACCAACTTAATGCATCATATACAAGGCTGTCAAAAAGTTTAGGGATCGCTGATTGAATGCACACACCCCGGTAATTTCTAACATTCCCCCTGTCACCAGACTTAAAAATAGGCATAATATAACTTTCTTTCCATCCATGAGGAAATAGACCCTGTTTCAAAGAGGCATTAAATAAAAAGCATAAAGGGGTAGTTAGAGTACAAATGCACCTCTTCAGTAAAATATTACGAATGCCATCTGGCCCTACTGAAAATTTATTAGGTATCTGAGTCAGTTTTTCATAGATATTACAAGGTGATATTGATGGACAAGTGATAGCTAAATTGTTGTTGAAGTTTACTGGACTATTGAGGTTGACAGGTTGATCATTAGAATATACTGTGGCAAAGTAGTCTGCAAGCACACCAACAATATCCATGCCATTAGATACGTCTTTATCATCATAGAACATTCTGTTAGGTAGGCTAAATGATCTCTTCTCGTTCAAGTATTTCCAAAATACCTTCGGATCAGAGCTGAGACATAAATCAATACTTTTAATATAGTTGCTGTAACAGGTTTTTGACAGTTCATTGCAGTTGGATCTCAATCGAGAAAATACATATAATATTACGTAAAAAGATTCATAATAATAATAATAATATATACAATAAACAATAAATACAAATAGAAAATACAAAAATAAATGCAAATATGCAACTATACAATGCAAGCAATGAGCGATGTTTGGTTAAAGATTATTCACAGCCGTATGTAAAATTTCATTTTTGTACAATTATTTAAATCATACCTACCTATGACATATTTGATTGAAATTACTACACATTGTATATATGGGCGATTTTAAAATAATATTATTTCTAGCATGAGGACAGTAAAACAGGTAATTATATCTAGAATGATAATTTGGTACATTAAAACATAACTGCGACAATAGTTCTGGACAGCAAATATTATCATGCAATAAATTATATATAAAAAAAGAAATAGAATTGCACTTTCGTCTTAATTCTAAGCTGTTCATTTCAAACCTGGTCAAATGAGTGTTTTGTTCAATACCTATTTCAGGATAAATCGCATCAACTTTAAATGATAGAAATTTTAGAAATCTCCTCTGCACATTTTCTAAGGCAAGTTTGTGATTCGCGTAATAGGGATACCAAATAAGATATGCATACTCAAGTTTAAACCTTACGTAAGAAAAGTAAAGAACTTTAGTGCTCTAATATCGGTAAATGATTTGCAGTTTCTGATTATGAAGCCAAGCATCTTCGTAGCTTCTTTCACTTTTGAATTAATGTGATCAATAATTGACAGTTGACAATCAAATATGATTCCAAGATCTTTGATGGAATTACATCTAAGTCTCTAATAGCATTCCATCAATTAAGTATACATTTACAATACTAGCCTGCTTTTTTAGTAAACGTTACAACCTTACATTTGGATGCATTAAGGTAATCTATTATTTATGCACCAACTTTGAACCGCATCAATAACATCTTGCAGCAATACGCCATCAACAGAACAAGTTATCTTCCTATATATCTTAAGATCATCCGCAAATAACAATCTATGACTGTTGCTACGGGGTTTTAAAGCTAAATTAAATATAATTAACAAAGGTATGCTTAGAACATTGCTGCAGTCCTTGACCAAGAAAGAAGGTATTAGATCAAGACCAGAGGTCATTTTGTTTTTTAGTTTAGCAGTTGCTTTTTGAATTTCAGTATCAGTCACAATAGTAGCAAAATGAATGGAAATACTATTTAGAGCAGTCACAGTTACATCAGATAAGTTAGGAAAACCTCTCATAGGTAAAGATACACTTTGAAAAAAAAGACCAAAGGCATTTACAATATTCTGAGGGAAATCAAAGTAGTTTCCTTCATATTCCATTCTACCTGGAATTCTAGATGTGGACCTTTTCGAGTGAATGTATAAAATATAAAAAAAAAGTATAAAACTGACATGGGTTGATTTCCTGGCTTTTAAAGCTGTTGAAATGTAACCACTCCAATTAATTAGTTCTTCCATGACTATACAATAATGCATATCGTACGCGTTTGATAATTTGCCAATAATAGTAATCATTATCCTTTACAGGGATTTATGAACTCTACTGACCAATCAGGAACTCCCAACTTTCATAACCATTGGCCTCTAGTCAATCAGAAACTCACAATTTTTATAATCACCGGGTTTAAATTTTCATGTCACACAAAGTAGGCTAAGTGACGAGGACATTTCAAAATTAAATAAAGTTCTTCTGACAGTTCTGACAATTTTTCGCGTGTTTGTCTGTAATTTGACGTGTTATAATTATTTATTCAAAATATTTTCCCGAAACATAGTAGTCTGGAAAAACCATAGTATTCTAATCGCGAGTTATGGCCATTACTCATTCGGTTTACGCAAACTATCCCAATAAGTAATGGCTTATAACTCGCTCGTTGAATAATATACTATTAAACTCATTCAATAATGGCCCAATTACCCACAATACATTTTGACAAATTTTTTTATCGCACTTAACTGATAAAATGTCTTCCATAACAAATTCTTGTAATTTATTTATAATATAGGTTTTTTGTAATACATACTTTATAGCATAGATAGGAACGTTGCCGTAGTGGCCCATAACAGCGCAATTCTTTACTCGTGGAATTTTTCAATTGTTTTTATTTTTGGAGTGAATTTGAAAGGTTATTATTATTTTCGAATTCTCGATAATGGATAGTTCCTCCAATAGCCTCCGAATGTATACAGCCACTCCCCATATATTGCAGGTATAGTGACTGTAGATTCCAGAGTTGTGTGACCTAGGTAGACGGATACTCTGCCGACTTTCGGCAGGCCAAAGTGGTCTTTTATGTCGAGAGCAGCGCCAGCGTAGGCTATTATTTTATTTTATTAGACTATTATTTTTATAATGCTTTCATGTTACGCGATTGTGCTGTGGTATTCGCATGTCCACTTATGAAAATATTTAACCTCTGTTTAAAATCCAGTCAATTTCCGGATATATGGAAACTTTCGAGGATCTGCCCTGTTTTTAAGAAAGGTGATAAAACTTTTGTGATTAACTCTATAGCCCATAACTATCATCTGTAATTTTTCCAAGGCTTTTGAAATGTTATTACACAATGCAATTTACGTAAGCACTCGCGGTTTGATTACTAATTATCAGCACGGTTTCATGCAGGGGAGATCTACTACCACTAATCTTTTCTGCTTATCTCAGTATATTTCTGAATCTCTGGATACTGGTGGTCAAGTAGACGTAATTTATACAGATTTTAGTAAAGCTTTTGACAGACTTGATCACGGTATTCTTTTACATAAACTTAATCAGTTTGGTTTTTCAGTTGGTCTTTCAAATCTGCTTTCTTCTTATTTATATCGTAGACATCAATATGTAGAGTACCGTGGTTTTAAGTTTGATCAATTCGTTGCTACATCTGGCGTGCCTCAGGGTTCAATCCTTGGACCCCTGCTTTTTGTAATTTTTATTAATGATATTGTTGAAACAATTGACGTCAACTGCCTTCTATATGCAGATGATCTGAAAATTTTTTGTGATGTTAACTCTGTATCAGACTCCCTTAAAATTCAATTGAATCTAAATAGAATTAATAATATAATAATACTAACTGAATGCTTCCAATTAGAATCTACTGCTAATTTCAATCTAGATGGTTATAATACATACTATAATAATAGTGACATTAACAGAAATGATGGTGTTGTGATTATGGTCAGGTCGGAACTTAATGTAGAAGTAAATACAATCAAACTTGAATTTTCAGGTGTAAGTATAACTAAGGTAAATTTTGTAATCAGCAATTTTACTGTTGGGTTTAATGCGGTATACAATATATCAAACTGACGTCAACTCATTTATTACAGACATTGAAAGCTTTATACCTACTTATCTAAACAACAATCTTGAAATAATTATAGGGGACATTAATATAGAACTCTTAGATGTGGAAAGTCATACAATGAATGACTACCAAGCAACTCTACATTCTTACGGGTTTTTGTCTTACATAAATAGGTAAGCAAGACATGTTTAGATCATATATTTGTTAGAAATAATTTAAAGACTGAAAATATAAAGATTAATTCATATGTAATCAGTAAAGGGCGGAATATATGCATTTAAATTCAATCAAAATATGCGCATATATATGCATCACTTTTATTTTAAATATAATAGTAGTAATAGTAATTTATTTAAAAATAGGAAATCCTAATATACATATATATATCTAAATACATTTCACTTAAAAACATATCACAAATTATTATAATCACAATATAAAAACAGAGATAATAAAAGTAAATCAAATTTATAATTATTAAGAATATGTGAGTATATAAAACATAATAATTACATAATAACATAAAATCTAAAATAAAATAAAACAAAACAACAGCAAATCACAGTTCTTTTATGTGCTTGATTAAATTATATTTAAATTGTTTGACCGAAGGACTGTTTTTAATTTCAGGTGATAATTTATTAAATTTATCAATGCCTTTGAAGAACAAAGAGTTCATGGACTTTTTTTGATGCACTTGGTTTAAATGTAGATTATCTCTAGATCTTGTGAAATGCTCATGTATTTCATGATTAAATGTAATAAACTCTTCAAAATAGCTAGGTAATAACTTGTTCACAGCTTTGTAAATAAAAATCATTGCACTTAGATAAAGTTTGTTTGACACGTTTAACCATTCTAGAGTTGAAAGCATAGTATTTACTGGAGTGAACCTGTTGCATTTAAGTATTATTCTCATACCACGGTTCTGTAATTTTTGTAATTGAGAGATTTTATTAAGGTCAAAGAGGTACATTACTGTTGAGCAGTAGTCAAAATGTGGTTTAATAATGGTGTTATATACTATAATCTTAGTTGAAGTTGATAGATGGTATGAAATTCTAGAGAAAAGGTACATTTTTTTAACAATTTTTTTATATATATAGTGAAAGTGGCTGGAGAACGTCAATGTATTATCTATTTTAAAACCTAGATATTTCATTTCTGTCACAAACTCAATAGTTTCACCATTAATTGATAAGTTATAGGCGTTGGTATTGATTTTGCTATATTTAAATTTAGTTGTTAATATCATTGCCTTAGTCTTACATGTATTCAGTTTCAATTTATTTATATTAAGATAACTACTAACTTTAGCCAATACAAGATTCATATTATCTATTGCATCCACCAAATTTTGACCTTTACAAACTAGTAGTGTATCATCCGCAAATAAGTTTATAAGATCACAATCAATAAATAAATTGATATCATTAATATATATGATGAATAAGAGCGGACCTAAAATACTTCCCTGGGGTACCCCATGTTTACTATATATCTCACTAGAAAAGGAATCCTTCACTTTAACTATTTGCTTTCTATTTGACAAATATTCCTGAATCCAATTTATTACATTTCCCTGAACGCCATAAATTTTTAGTTTTGTTATAAGAATGCCGCGGTCAATAGTTTCAAATGCTCTACGTAGGTCTAAAAATACCGCTACCACATAATTATCAAGATCAATAAAGTTTTTAAATTTTGTTAATGTTAATTGTAATGCTGTTTCACATGAAAATTTTTGTCTAAAGCCTGATTGGTTACTTATTAAGATATGATTCTTTTCAAAATGGCTAAGGAGTTGTTCATATACTGCCAGTTCTAAAATTTTTTCAGGTGTAAGTAAAGTATTTATAGGTCTAAACTCAGACGCTTTTATTGTATTTTTAATTTTCTGAATAGGATGTACTGTGCTAGTTTTTAGTTTTTTGGGAAATTTACCATACTGAAGAGATGTATTTACAAAGTGCAAGATAACGTGACCAATTGAATCTACAATTTCTTTTATGAGTTTGGCATTTAAGACATCATATATATTAGATTTACTCTCCAAAGACCCAATCAATTTAACTAAATCACGTAGCGTTAAAGAAGTGAACTCACTAATCTCCAAGTATAAATTACAGTTTACATTTGACCAAGCTATATCTACATCAATACTCAACACTATCTGTTCAATACTGTCAATGAAATATCTATTGAAATTTTCGGCAATATCCGCGCTGTCCCTGAATATTTGCAAGTCTCCGTCAACTTCAAACTGAACACAGTTTATAACGGAATTATCTGTATATTTACCAGTTTTTTTTAAGTTTTCCACATATTTTTCGGATTGTTTATATTTCTATCAATTCCATCATGATAATACTTGTTTTTTTTTACTTTTAAAAGATTAACAACAGCATTTCGAAGTGTTTTATAGTACTGCCAGAGGTTATTTCTTTCATTATTAGTGCAACGTTTAAATGCTTTATATGCTCTGTCTCTCTCTTTCATTTTATTGAACACTTCCTGATCAACCCATGGCAATTTATTATTTACTGTAAAACTTTGTACTGGGGCAAACTTGTTTATTACATTCTCACAAATACCTGAGATCTCATCATAAATACTATCAATGTCCACAGAGTTTAGTAACCACTGATACAAAAGGAGAACAAGGTTGATATTTAGCACATTTTGTTCATTTATGTTTCTATATTTACAACAATTTTTTATATCAGGTAAGTTACTATTCAAAAAATTCACAGAAATAATATAGTGATCGGCTATCCTGGGGCACGTGTGTACAACAGAATTAACATTATTATTATTTGTTAATACAAAATCTATAAGTGTTGCGGTATCATAAGTACATCTAGTTGTTTCAGTGATAAGTTGTGTTACGCCAAATGTGTTGAAAACATCCTTTATTTTATTTGCATAGAAAGAATTTTGGGATAAGTAATCCAAGTTAAAGTCACCTACAAGCAAGCATTTATCACTTCTAGCATAGCCATCTACAGTTCCAAGCCATGATTTAGTTCTGTCTAATCTCCCATTCACGGTTAATAAAGCCGATGAGATGTTACCCGTCGATGCTCATCATCCCCCGCTCAGCATTACCATTCCTAGGTCATTTTCGAAAGAACGCTTACTTCCTCAAAATAGTCTTATCACTCTAAATTATAAAAAAGCGAATTTTCCCGCTCTTTATAGAGAATTGTCGGAAATTGATTGGTCGCTTCTTTCAGAAATTAATACCGTTGACTGCGCAACCGAGTTTTTTTATGAAAAACTCAATTCCGTACTAGATAGATAGATAGATAGATAGAAACTTTATTCATCTTTTGAAGTTTACACAAAATGTATAAGACTTATTAGACTAGTCACTAATACACACACACACACACACACACACATATCACTCATTACATTAAAATATATAAAATTAAAAGCAACAGGCACACAACACAAACACACAAACAGATAATATATATATATATATATATATATATATATATATATATATATATATATATATATATATATATATATATATATATATATATATATATATATATATATATATATATATATATATATATATATATATATATATATATATATATATATATATATATATATATATATATGTAAGAAACGACAGTATTTAAAATAAAATTAAATGCATGTCGGCTATGTCTGTACCCTGCGATGTCCATGGATATGTGAAGATTTGGTTGCCAACGCGCATGGTGCGCAGGACACCTGTTAAAATAGGGAGTTGAACGGGAAATACGAAAGACGCTACCACGGTTTTACGGATCTCGTGTTATAAATCGATAAAGTCAATACTTTTTAATTTTCATTATATAGTGGTGAAGTTGTATTAAGTTTATATTAGTGGTTTTCATTAAAACTGGATTTATTGTTAATGTTGCATTATTTGTTTTATTAACATTTGACCGAGCAACTAACAAATGCAGCGGTGGGATATATAAAAAGAAACCAGTGATAGACAACGATAAAGTGAGAACAAAAACGCGAACAATTTATACTGGATAGTGTGTCAGTTTTTGTGAATTTGTAGCGATCAATGAACCCTCGTTTTTTCTTTGGAACTTATTTACGTTCTTGAGAATCGGTTTGTTTACGTTGTGATTTGAAAAGAAGTATTGACATTCAACGTTCAACTCAAGTGAAAAGTTATTAACATGGAAAATAACGGACGTACACGAAGTCTGGACAACTTATTGTCTGAAATTATTAGGAGACCTTTCCAAACTCGTAGTCTAGTGGCGTCGTCTGCAATTTGGAAAGCCACCGAAAATAATGAGGTTGGTGGTACTCTACCATCCGAAAACGCTGAAAACAGACAACAGGTACCAGCCGCACCGGACTACCGAAATCGAGAAGAATTGCTACGAAGAGAACGAGAAATCCTAGATCGAGAACGGGAATTGTTACGAAGAGAGCGTGAACTGTTATTTAGGACTGGTAATGAATATTGTGGGAGAACGCACAACCTTGCACAAAACGTTTCGATGCCACTAAATTATCACAACGTCTCCGAACAAGCTCTACCCGAATTTGATCCTGGAAAAGCCACGTCTATGACGGCGGAACAGTGGATACGAAAACTTGAAAGTGTTGGGGCCCTCTTCAAATGGGACAGTCAAACCCTTTTGTATTATGCGATAGGAAAATTGAAGGGAGCTGCTAAATTTTGGTTTGAAGGTATAGGCAGCGACGTAAACGACTGGGCCCGCTTTCGCCAAAGTTTAATTAATGGTTTTCCGACGGTACTGGACGATTCGGATATTCATTATGAACTGTCTCTACGTAAGAAGACTCGTAATGAGAGCTACGAAAATTTTATTTACGAAATGAAGGCTATAGCGATTAAAGGAAATATTAGCGAGAGAACGGTTATAAAATATATTATATCCGGTATACAACCTGAAGACGAAGATTTAGCAAAACGTTTAGCTCTATACCCATTCTTTACAGTGCAGGAACTTTTAGTTAGACTCAAAACATACGAGGGCACGTTAAGACCCCATGTTAGTAACGCTCCGAAACTGAGAAATACTGCGAACAATAATAATATTACTCGACATCCTAGAAACCCGACAGGACCTAAATGCTATAACTGCAACCAATATGGACATATTTCAGTTAAATGTCCTCAACCTCAGAAAAAAACACGTTGTGAGTTATGTAATCGTGTTGGACATTTGACCAGAGACTGCTTTCTAAACCGACCAAGTACTAGCAGACCTGCACAAGAAAACGGGAACGTCGTGAAACGTATAAAAAGTGTTGAAAACATTTTGCCCGATGAGTATCACAAATTTATAGGAATTAATGGAAAAACCGTAGTGGCATTCATAGATTTGGGAAGTGATATCGTGTCCGTGCGTGAGTCGACAGCCAGTGACTTAAAACTTAAATTTCAAGCTTGTGAAAAAAGAATTTGTGGTTTTGGACAAGGAAGTTGCATATCAGTGGGTGTAACAAATCTAATCTTAAAGCTAGATGATTTGGATATTAGTGTTGATGTCATAATTGTACCCGATGAAGCTCAAGACGAACCAGTCATCGTGGGACGTAGTGCTTTAGATCAACCCGGAATAAAAATCACCAAGGTACACGAGAAACTTATTATCGAGAGGGTAAGCGAACCGGAGGAGTTCGGTAAGTCGATTAATAATACTATTTCGGACTCAAATATAAGCAATGTAGACAATGTTAACCGCGTTGTGCAACAAAACGATATTAACGTCAATTTAGACATTGAAATATTCGAGAAAAATAGACTTTTTGAGATAATTGAACAATTTAGCAAGTGTTTCGCGAGCAATGTTTACGAGATCGGCACTACAGACTTAATCGAAATGAAAATTGAACTTTCTAGTAATGATGTTGTTAAATATCGTCCTTATCGCTTACCTTATGCAAAACGCGATATTGTGAAACGTATGGTAGATGAACTAATGGAAGCTGGTATTGTAACCGAGTCTACCTCGGAATATGCCAGTCCTGTGTTGCTCGTGCATAAAAAAACCGGTGACGAGAGACTTTGTGTGGACTATCGCCGCTTAAATCTAAATACGAGAAAACAACATGTTGTGATGCCTATTATTGATGAAGTGTTGGACCAATTATCAGGCAGTAAATGTTTCACGAGTTTAGACCTAAGTTCGGGGTACTATCAAATACCGGTGGCGCGAGAAAGTAGACATTTAACTGCATTCGTTACGACAGACGGACATTACCAATTTACTAAAATGCCATTTGGCTTAGTGAACGCTCCAAGTGTGTTTAATGCTTTAATGTCTCAAGTAGTGAAACGCATTGGACAAGGCGTTATAGTATTTTATATGGACGATATATTAATACCAAGTAAAACGGTACGCGAGGGACTAGAGAAATTAACCCATGTTTTAAACGTATTTTACGATTTGGGACTCACATTAAAACTCACGAAATGCAAGTTTTTGTATAATAAAATCGATTTCCTTGGATATGAAATAAACGAAGACGGAATACGTCCAGGACAAACAAAAATAAATGCAGTTGAATGCTTCCAAACTCCTAAAAACGTACACGAAGTTCGCCAATTCATAGGGCTTGCAAGTTTTTTTAGACGATTCATACAGGGTTTCGCAACTATTTCGAAACCACTAACGTGTCTGACTAAGAAAGATCAAACATTTTGTTGGGGTACGGAACAAGAAAAAGCATTTAAAGAGTTAAAGTGCAAATTGGTCAATAGACCTATTCTCACCCTGTACAATTCTAATGCCAATCTTGAACTACATACAGATGCCAGTCAAGTGGGACTATCCGGTATCTTGCTACAAAATCAGCCAAGTAACGATTCTGTACGATCGAATGAACTGAAACCTATTAGTTATTTTAGCCGACAAACGTCAGATACGGAAAAACGCTATCATAGCTACGAATTAGAGGCTATGGCAATCGTGGAGTCAGTAGAAAAATTCCGTGTGTATTTATTGGGACGTAAATTCAAAGTAGTCAGCGACTGTAACTCCTTGAAAACCCTAATGTCGAGAAAAGATATGTCGCCTAAAATAGGGCGCTGGTGGTTGAAACTCCAAGAGTACGACTTCGACTTCGAATATCGTCCTGAAAGTCGAATGCGGCATGTGGACGCACTAAGCCGGAATCCAAGCAACCCTCCCGAAGAGGTCGATATAGCTGATTTAAAAATATTCAATGTACAAATCACAGATGAAGATTTTCTGCTCACTATGCAATTACAAGACGCAAAGTTAAAACGAATTGCTCAAATTTTGGAACACAACCCGATTGACGACGAAACAAAACAAATCCATCAAGATTACGTAATCTCGAATAATAGAATTTGTAGAAAAGTAGGACAAGAGAGTAAATGGGCTGTCCCCAAAGCAATAATATGGAAAATAATAAAAGGTAGTCACGACGACATGGGACATTACGGATTAGAAAAAACATTGGATCATCTGAAACGTTATTATTGGTTTCCGAGAATGAGAAAGAAAGTTAAAAATTATATCTCAAATTGTGTCGAATGTGCTTATCATAAGTTAAATGCAAGCAAGAAAGAAGGTCAATTGCACAACATACAACGTGTCCCGGTACCATTCCATACGGTTCATATGGATCACCTAGGGCCATTTCCAAGTACAACAGATGGGAATACGCACATTCTGGTGTATATCGACAACTTTACGAAATATATCGTTTTAAAAGCTACAAATAGTACGAGAAGCCTCCAAGTAGTTAAATTTTTACACGAAATCACCGGACTATTTGGGTGCCCAACACGTATAATTACCGATAGAGGTACGGCTTTCACGGCAAAAGAATTCGAAGAATTTTGCATAGAAAATCAAATTACGCATATAAAAAATGCGACGGCTACGCCACGAGCCAACGGTCAAGCCGAAAGGTACAATCGTACAATCATTACAGCTGTGACCACAATGTTCGATAGTAATAAAACAAGCTGGGACGATAATTTAAGAAATATTCAATTTGTCTTAAACAGTTTGAAAAATAAAACGACGCAAAAGTCTCCCCACGAATTATTGTTCTGTTACCATCCACGTAATGCCTTACAAAATAAAATAATTCTCGCCCTAGAAGAAAGTCTCGAAGACAACGAAAATAATGACCTGGACATTTACAAAATTAGAGATGAAGCTCGACGTAAAATAGAAATACAGCAGAGAAAACAAAAAGAACGATTTGATAAAAAACGAAAGAAACCAACGACATATAAAGAAGGCGACATTGTTCTTATAAGACGTGAAGCTGCGGCTACGGGGGCATCGAAAAAGTTAACTCCACTTTATAAAGGCCCCTATTTAGTAGCAGATGTGTTACCAAACGATAGATATCTCCTGACGGATATACCTGGTGCTCAACGTACGCAGAGAAAATTTAATTCCATTTTTGCTTCTGACTTAATGAAACCCTGGTGTCAGCTTCCAGTTTTGGATGTCAGTGATGAATCGGAGTCCGATGATGACCATGAAAGTTATAGTACCGAGGACGGTACTACGAATAGCATGGCCGAACTGTAAGAAACGACAGTATTTAAAATAAAATTAAATGCATGTCGGCTATGTCTGTACCCTGCGATGTCCATGGATATGTGAAGATTTGGTTGCCAACGCGCATGGTGCGCAGGACACCTGTTAAAATAGGGAGTTGAACGGGAAATACGAAAGACGCTACCACGGTTTTACGGATCTCGTGTTATAAATCGATAAAGTCAATACTTTTTAATTTTCATTATATAGTGGTGAAGTTGTATTAAGTTTATATTAGTGGTTTTCATTAAAACTGGATTTATTGTTAATGTTGCATTATTTGTTTTATTAACATTTGACCGAGCAACTAACAAATATATACACTCCCCGGCACAAAATTCCGCCACCCTAAAATTTTGGTCAATTTTGATGGTTTATAACTTTTTTATTTTTCATCTGACTTTCATGAATTTTTCACCAGTTTATAGATCCATTTATTGTTTTTCTTTTTAATTATTTTAATAAGGCACATTTTTCGTTTAGGCTATGTTATACAGGGGTAAATCAAAATGTTGTTTTTTGTCGAAAACTCAAAACTCCCTGTGGGAAAATTGAGGCGAATATTTTTGTTTACAGACTGTTTGATGTAATCTTAGACGTATTTCGAACATTTTGTTTTTTGATTCATCCCATTATCTCATTTCTTCTGCGAGCAGCAAAATTTTAAATGAAACACTGTTAATTGTACTGGATTTTTAGTTAAAAATTATCGACTTTGGCTAAGTATGCGGTTATTTTAACAAAATGTTTGACAGTACAGATGAATCCAGGACATGTTTAAGGTCGCCGGATGGTCGTGAACGGGTATACAGACGTAGAAATGAAAGATATGCAAACTGTACCATATCAGAGCGAATGCAATATTACGGCGGTTCAGTCATGGTTTGGGCGGGTATTTCTACCGATGCACGTACCGATCTTGTTTTTGTTGAAAATGGAGCACTAACCGCCCACCGTTTCATAGAGGAAATCCTCCAAGAAGTTGTCGTTGCTTTTGCTCATGTTGCTTGGGTAGTGAGCGAATATCTGGATGAGATTGAAATTCCAAGATTGGAATGGCCCGCATGTAGCCCGGATCTCAACCCAATCGAACATCTTTGGGATCTTCTTAAAAGAGCAGTTCGTCGTCGTCCTGTGCAACCACTAACCTTGCAAGACTTACGACTGGCGCTGACAGACGAATATCAGGCTTTTCCTCAAGAAAGAATAAGTAATCTTATTCATTCGATCCCACGAAGAATGCAAGCTATCACTGCTGTGAGGGGACGAAATATACGTTACTAAAATGTTTGTTTTGGGTTAGGGTTTGTTTTTGTTAATAAAAATAAGCTTCAAATCAGCGTTTCATTTAAAATGTTGCTGCTCGCAGATGAAATGAGATAATGGGATGAATCAAAAAACAAAATGTTCGAAATACGTCTAAGATTACATCAAACAGTTTGTAAACAAAATTATTCGCCTCAATTTTCCCACAGGGTGTTTTGACTTTTCGACAAAAAACAACATTTTGATTTACCCCTGTATAACATAGCCTAAACGAAAAATGTGACTTATTAAAATAATTAAAAAGACAAACAATAAATGGATCTACAAACTGGTGAAAAATTCATGAAAATCAGATGAAAAATAAAAAAGTTATAAACCATCAAAATTGACCAAAATTTTAGGGTGGCGGAATTTTGTGCCGGGGAGTGTATATATATGATTAGGAGTACAACAACTCATCCAGTGAATAAAATGTCTTACTGACTAAATAACTATACAATGCATGTTGAAAGTGATTAAAATTGTCTATTTCACCAAGAAGACTTACAAATTTATTAAAACAGATTATACCTTGGTAAATATGAGAGTTTTGACCAATCTTCAATCTTGAAAATGGCTGGTACAAGTTATGACTGTTTCTTGTATTATAATCATGAACATCTTTATTTTTTATGAATGAATTTTCCCCTTTTTTTATATTTAAAATTATTAGATATATATAGAGAGAAGTAATGGTTAATATTGACAAATTAATGAATATTTGCTTGCAAGGTGTTTGCATATGTGCTCCCACCATACATTTAATAATTTTTTTCTGCATAATAAAAACTTTGTGTATGTGTGCTGATTGGCCCCAAAACATTAAACCATAACTTAGTATTGACTGCACCAGTCCGTAATAGGTTAGTTTAAGTATATCCATGGAAACAGTTGTTCGTACTTGTCTAATGATAAAACATATACTGCTTAATTTTGAAGATATGACGTCAATATGCTTCTCCCATGTTAGTTTTTGATCTATTGTAATCCCTAAGAATTTTATCGAGTTTACCTGTTCTATTGATTTATGATTTATTCTAATAAGTGGGCTCGAATCGTATTTTTTTTTTTTTTTTTAATGGCATTAGGACATAATCCATACAGCCAGCGAATCGTATTTAGCATTTTTTTGTTGAAAAAGCATAAAAAAGGTCTTGCTTATATTTACTAGCAGTCCATTAAATAGGCACCATTTATAAAATTCATCTGCAGAGATGTTTGCTTTTATGATTGAATCTAATAAATTATTTTCAGCTATTAATTGATTGGTGTCATCAGCATAAATTATTGTTTTGTGCGAGGAAGTGCCCGAATATATCACATCATTTATAAAAATAATGAAAAATAAAGGACCCAGAATTGAACCTTGTGGTACCCCCGTTGTGACTTCTTTTGGATTAGATTTAGATTTGTCCAAGACTACAATCTGCATTCTTTTTTGTAAATATGAGGCAGCCCAATTTTTGCCTATGCCTCGTACTCCAATGCGACATAGTTTTTCCAGAAGCAGATTGTGGTCAACTGTATCAAAGGCTCTGGTTAAATCGAAATATAACGTAACTGGATACTGTTTATTGTTTAAACAGTCATAAATACTTGTACACAAATCTGCTATGGCCGTTGATGTAGATTTCTCAGATCTAAACCCATTTTGACATTCTGACAAAAGATTATGTGTCTCTAAAAATTTGGTTAATCTTGTATTAAAACTTATATCAATGACTTTTGCCAGCTGACTTTGTAAACAGATATTTCGATAGTTACTTATATCATTTCTGGATCCTTTGTTTTTAAAGATTGGGATTGACTTGGATATTTTTAATGCATTCGGGTACTTCCCCTCACAGAAGGACTCATTAATTATGTAAGAGAGTGGAGTACTTATGATATTATTGACTGCTCTTAGAGCTTTACCACAAATCTCGTCAATGCCAGCGGCAGGTTTAGAAGTGGTTTTGATAATGGCTTTTTCTATTTCTTCTGGTGTAGTAGGATATAAATAAAAAGTATTGTTGAAGTAAGGTGTTAATTTGATTCTATCAATAACTGGGGTTAGATTTGGCAAACTCATAAATGATTCGTTAAATAAATTAAACATGTACCACCGAAAAGGACAAAAAATTCAAAATATCCAGTATGGTTCAATAAAGAAATAATAAACAACATAAAACTAAAGAAAAACGCCTGGAAAAATTATAAAATAAGCAGTTCCCAACAGGATTACATTGAATTTAAAAATTTAAGAACTCTAGTGAAAACTCAATCGGAGAATGCATATAAAACTTACATCCAATCTATTGAAAAAGACATACAATCTAATCCGAACAATTTTTGGTCCTTCATTAACAGTAAATCAAAATCTTCCTCAATGCCTTCTTCTATGGTATATAAAGGTGATACATTAGAAAATCCAGAGCTGGTTGTTAATGCATTTGCAAACTATTTCTCGGAATCATTTACAACATCTGACAATGACAATGGTGACTCGCTACATTCAGATACACATCGGTTTCCCAATATTCCATTACTGACCTTAAAGAAAATCACAGAGGAAGACGTTTTAATTGCATCAAAAAAAATAAAACCGAAAATGACCTCAGGTCCTGATCTTATTCCAGCATTCTTAGTCAGAGACTGTGCCATAATTTTGGGTGCACCTTTATGTATTCTATTTAATTTAATATTAAAAACATCTACTTTTCCAAATATGTGGAAAAATTCCAGAATCTGCCCTATTTTCAAAAAAGGTAACCGGAATGATATTCTGAATTATAGACCTATTGCTATATTGTGTAACTTCTGTAAAATGTTTGAAGCAATACTGCACCGACATATCACCTTTCATGTACAAAACTTAGTTACAAGTAAGCAGCATGGTTTTATAGCTGGCCGTTCTACTGTTTCAAACCTGATATTTAAAGTTCAATATATTAGTGAGGCACTTGATAGGAGAGGCCAGGTAGATGTTATCTATACTGACTTCTCCAAGGCATTCGATAGGATAGATCATAAGTTACTATTACAGAAACTTCAGTCATTCGGCTTTTGCGATAACCTACTCACTCTACTCGTATCGTATTTTCGCAATCGGAAACAGTACGTTCAACTCCACGGTTTTAAGTCCAATACATTCGTTCAAGTTTCAGGAGTACCTCAAGGCTCGATACTTGGACCTGTATTCTTTATACTCTTTATTAACGACATTGTCATGGATCTGGATGTAGAATATCTGCTATACGCTGATGATCTCAAAATTTTTAAGCAAATAAATTCAGTTCAGGACTGTGTTTGCCTTCAGCGCAATATGTCAAATATTGATGAATGGTGTAAATTAAATATGTTGCCACTAAATGCTAATAAATGTAATGTGATGTCATTTACACGCAAGACTAATAATATAATGTTTGACTATGCACTTGATAATACTGTACTCACTAGACCGGAGTTTATTAAAGACCTTGGCGTAACTTTCGACCCTAAACTTACATTTAACGAACATGTTCGATTCTCATCTATTTTCCATTTATTAATTAATTATTTACTTTTTGCTAATAATATTTAATACTACTTTTACTTTTTGTACCATTTAATATGCAATGTATTTACTGTGCCTTTACCTTTGTTTATCGCGATATATGATCTTGCATTACTTTACTCATTTTTTGTACACCTTTTCCCCCGCTCCTTCTCACCTTTTTTGCGTCCATTCTGGAATTGACAAGAAGAAGCGTTTTGGGAGAGACCAGAAGAGATCGACGAGTGCTTCGAGTCGCGATCTCATTACATTTTTATTGCTTTATAATTGTGCGTGCGATACAAGATTTTTCTACTTTACAACTGCAACTTTGAGGTGAAATGCCCCGGCCGGTGGTCCAACGTCCAACCTCGAGTGGTCTGCCAGTTTATCCTGTTTCAACACTCCTAATCGGGTAAGTGCAGGATCATCCGTTTATTGTCATTGCATTTATTATTACCAAATACAAATGTGTAAGTGGGCATTCTGCACAAACTAATAAGTATAAAAGAGACTGCTCGAACCAATAAACAGTCCACTTCTTCAAATTAATACATGGTCCTTTTTCGCCAAGGATACTTTGGTTTGTGAGGAAGGCCTATATTACACATAGTATTATTTCAAATTTTTATGGTACATTTATGCTTGTATATTATTTGGTACATTGGCTAGAGGGTAGAAATTACAATATTTCTAATTCATATATAAATCCATTTGATTTATCTTACTAATTAAATACAATCACAATCACAGAATATATTTCTTATACATTGTTGGTTCCATTTTTTTGAGGTTTTTGTATTCTTACTTATGTTACACTGAGTAAACACATTTTATTGAATTTTTTACTACATATTGGGATATTGGGATTGTTGCTTAGTGGAGTTAATTGCGATAAATATTTTTTTACTTACATTGCAATACATTTGTTATAAGTAATTTTTGGCAAAATTATTTTATTATTATTGATACAAATAATTATAAATTTTCTAAGATGGCTAGCGCGCAAGACAAAGTAAAACGCCTTAAGGCATTACGTCAAGTATATATTACGCGCCTTACGCAGCTAGAAGAAATTGCACAAGGGGCACTTACTGATAACAATTTACACTCTAATTTTAAAGTTAGACATCGCGGGGTGCAAAATTTACTAGAAGATTTTGAAAAACAGCATTTAGGCATTATTAATTTAATTGCGACCACGGAAGATCCGGACTTAGATGCTGAGCAGTTAATTTCAAATGATTTTATGACAAAATATCATAATGTAGAAACTATTTATTATAATATTTTTGAAGCTCCTCTTCAAATAAAAAAGGATAATACTCAAATTCCGGATGAGACAGTTAATCACATTTCATTACCACATATCAATTTAGTTAAATTTACCGGGGACGTTAAACAATTTCCTACCTATTTAGATATGTATAATGCTTTGGTACATAATAATCCTAGTCTCTCTGACATTGCTAAATTTCATTACTTAATTTCAACATTAGAGGGCCCCCCTCTTTCACTTGTCAAGTGTACACCTATGATAGGTACCAATTATATGATTGCATACAAGTCCTTAACTGATAGATATGCCCACAAAAGAAGTTTAGCTACCGCCTATTGGAAAGAAATTGCCAATAGTCCTGCTTTGCTCAGTGAAAACGCTAATTTGTTACGTAATCTGTTGGATACATTTCATGAAAATTTGTCTGCATTAGCCACTTTAGAATTTGATACCACTAATTGGGACTTCATTTTAATGAATATGCTTTTAGAGCGCTTAGATCAAAATAGTTTAATTGTCTTTGAACTGCATCACGCTTCTACATCAATACCTACTTATTCAAACGTGAGAGAATTTCTCTTAAAACACTGTACAGCTCTTGAAACTATTGCTTCTTCGTACAACAAGAAATCTAAGAGAGTTGAAAACGTAAAATCACAATCTTTCAACCTCCCTCGTAATACAAATTTTACAGCTAACCAGAGTGTTCGAAATAGGTCAGCCTTTTTTACAAACACGTCAAAAACTGGTTGCTTTTTATGTAACGGTGCTCATATTATTTATCAGTGTCCTATATTTTTGGCAAAAAATCCACAACAGCGCTTTGAAATTATAAAACGGCACAACTGTTGTGTCAATTGTCTTGCAACTTCACACATACTTTATAAATGTAAATCTGAAAAGAGATGCCGCAAATGTGATAAAAATCATCACACTTTATTACATTTTGATTCAAATGAAAATATACAACAAAATTGCGAAATTGCTTTAACTACTGATTCTACTCCGGGGCCATCCGGATTACAGTCACAGACCGGTGTTTCTGAATCACCTGTTAAAACTTTGACCGGTATGTTACCAGATATCCATCATGTTTTACTATCAACCGTTTTACTAAATATACAGGATGTCTTTGGAAATTTTCACACCGTTCGCGCCATACTTGATTCTGGTTCACAAGCTAGTTTTATTACTAAAACTTGTTCCAATAAACTCGGTCTTACTAAATTTAATATTGCACTTTCAATACAGGGGTTAGAAAAAATGTGCACACCTGCCAAATCTGGTGTTCACTGTACAATACGTCCTGTAGACAAGGATTTTCTCGCTTTTAATGAAGATGCCATTATTTTAGATAAAATTTGCGATAATGTACCGACCGCTACTATTTCTGTAGACAAATGGGCACACATTTCTAATTTGAAGTTGGCGGATCCATATTTTAATAAACCGGGTAACATTGATTTATTGTTAGGCGCGGATGTATTCCCGAACATTTTAGAAAATGGCCGACTTTTAGGAAATCCAAATGAACCTGTTGCGATAAATACCATTTTTGGGTGGACCTTATTAGGCAAAATTCCATCAGCTCTTACGACACAAGTTAATTCATTTTTTGTCGCGTTTAATAATAGTGAAAACTTAGATTATACTTTAAATCGGTTTTGGCAAATTGAAGAGGTGCCTGACATTAAGGCCACTTCACCCGAAGATACTTTTTGTGAAAGTTATTTTTCTGAAACTACTACAAGAAATTCGGAACGACGATTTATAGTTTCATTGCCTTTTCGAAATGAACTGCAAAATTTTGGTGACACACGTTCAATTGCTTTGCGACGTTTCTACTCGCTTGAACGTCGTTTGTTAAATAATAATACTTTATATATTGCTTACTCAGAATTCTTGTCAGATTACTTAAATAATGGACATATGGAGCAGGTTTCATGTGATATTACGCCTCAAAATATTTATTACATACCGCATCATGGCATTTTAAAAAAAGAATCTACTACTACCCCATTAAGGGTGGTCTTTGATGCATCAAGTCATGCCCCAGATGCGCCGTCCCTAAATGATGTATTGCATACAGGTCCAAAATTGCAACGTGACCTTGTTGCAATTTTACTAAATTTTCGTCTTTATCGGTTCGTGTTTACGGCCGATATAAAACAAATGTATAGGCAAATTTTAATCACACCTCCTCATCGACAATTTCAAAGAATTCTATGGCGCTTCTCGCCCTCACAGCCGGTCTTAGATTATCAATTAAATACTGTTACCTATGGGGTTGCGTCAGCTTCATATTTAGCAATACGTACACTTTTACAGTTAGCACACGATGAAAAAGATTTTCCATTAGCGTCGAAAATTTTAAATACAGATACGTATGTAGATGACATAGTCTCTGGAAGTCAATCTTTTGAAAATGCAAAATTGATGCAAGTGCAGTTAATTAATTTATTACGTAAGGCTGGATTTGAACTTCGTAAGTGGGCTAGTAATGAACCCAAATTACTTTGTGAATTACCAGATTCTCATTTACACAAACAGTCATTATCATGTGATTTTGAAAATATTAATACTTTAAAAATTCTAGGCCTGCACTGGAATCCTACTTCAGACACATTTTCTTATTCTTTTAATTCTTTTGAAAGAACGTGCACAAAAAGAACAATATTGTCGCAGCTTGCGCGTATTTTCGATCCGCTGGGGTTTTTAACCCCCCTTACACTGGTTGCCAAATTGTTGATACAACATTTATGGAGTTTAGGCCTTGAGTGGGATCAAACACCCCCTGTAGATATAATTAACAAGTGGGAGAAGTTTAAGGATGAACTCAATTTACTGTCCAATTTTAAAATAGTACGTCATTTGAATGTTACAAATTTCTCATCGTGTGAACTACACGGATTCTGTGATAGTTCCGAGATGGGTTACTGTGCAGCATTATACTTGCGGGTATTATATGACTCCTCTGATATTAAAACTTTTTTAGTTTGTGCTAAGTCAAAAGTTTCACCTTTAAACCGTATATCAATTCCTCGACTAGAACTATGTGCTGCGGTTTTACTTGCCAAGTTAATAACGTTTGCATTAAACATTTTTTCTGATAATCTTACATTTACCCATATTTTCGCGTGGTCAGATTCCAGTGTAGTACTAAGCTGGATAAAATCTTCCCCCCACCGCTGGAAAACATTTATAAGCAACAGAGTGACATATATACAAGAAAGACTTGCGCCTAGCTATTGGCATTACATACCGTCTAAATTGAATCCTGCTGATTGTGGTTCTCGCGGTTTCTTTGCTTCTGAGCTTATAAATTGTTCCCTTTGGTGGGTGGGTCCGGAATTTCTTTGTAAACCTCAAAATTCGTGGAATTTACCTGAATTTAACACATTAAATACTTCAATAATTACCGAGGAAGAGAAAAAAATTACTCTATCTTCCTTTTTTTCATTGGATGTTATTGATACCCTCCTCGAACAATTTTCGTCTCTTGTTAAAATAAAGAGAATAATTGCTTACGTTTTAAGATTTATCCATAATTTGAAAAATCCAAATAATAAAATTACTACAACTTTCCATACAATTACTGAGTTACATGCAGCTGTGCTAATAATTATTAAAAGAGTACAGTCTATTCACTTTAAAACTGATCTGTTACTTATTAAAAACAGAACCCCGCCTTCAAAGGCACTTCGCAAATTAAATCCCTTTTTAGATTCAAACAATATTCTAAGGGTAGGAGGTAGGCTGTCTCTTTCCAAATTGAGTTATGAAAAAAAATATCCTATCTTATTACCCAGTAATAGTCGATTTACTAAATTACTTATTTCCGAAGTTCATACCACATTTTTACACCCAGGAGTACAGGCCACATATTTTTTACTATGTCAGAAATTTTGGATTCTATCGGCTAAAAGCGTCATCAAAAAAATTATTTTTGAATGTCATACTTGTTGGAAAACAAATCCGAAATCATGTCAACCTGCAATGGGTAATCTGCCTGAATTTCGCATTACTGAAATTAAACCGTTTTGTAAAGTGGCGGTGGATTTTGGGGGACCGTTTCCCATTACTATGGGAAAATTACGCGGCTCTAAAACTACTAAATCCTATGTGTGTCTATTTGTCTGTTGTGTTACAAAGTGTCTACACTTAGAGCTTGCATCAGATTTGTCTACCGAAAGTTTTTTAGCAGCTTTTAGACGATTCATAGCCAGACGCGGCCGCTGTACTGACATCTATTCCAATTGTGGAACCAATTTTGTAGGCGCTGATAAATATTTCAAACAAATTTTTACTGATATTGCTAGCACTGAAGCTATTAAGTGGCATTTCAATCCTCCCTCTGCGCCTCATTTTGGCGGACTCTGGGAGGCCGGAATAAAATCCGTGAAAACGCATCTCTTAAGAGTTATAGGAAACCAACTTCTTACATATGAAGAGTTAAGCACAGTTTTAGTACAAATCGAGGCTGTTTTAAATTCGCGACCTTTATCTCCAATCAGCGCAGATCCAAATGACTTATCGCCTTTAACGCCCGGTCATTTTTTAACTTACTGCTCTACCAGACCCTGATCTTACTCAGATTAACATTAACCGACTTACTCGTTGGCAACTTTTACAAAAACTTCACAGAGACTTTTGGAACCGGTGGCACCAGGAATACCTGCATACTCTTCAACAGAGGTCGAAATGGCATACCACCAAATTTCCTGTTACTGTTGGTACCATGGTACTTATCAAAAATGAGCTTTCACCACCCTTACACTGGCCATTAGGCCGCATAATTGAATAACACCCTGGTGTAGATGGCATTACACGGGTTGCCACTGTCAAAACAATCAAGGGAATTTTTAAACGTCCTTTGGTTAAATTATGCCCTCTACCTACAACTTGTTAGTCTAAAAATGCCCTACGCATTTTTAGGTGGGTGGGAATGTTCGATTCTCATCTATTTTCCATTTATTAATTAATTATTTACTTTTTGCTAATAATATTTAATACTACTTTTACTTTTTGTACCATTTAATATGCAATGTATTTACTGTGCCTTTACCTTTGTTTATCGCGATATATGATCTTGCATTACTTTACTCATTTTTTGTACACCTTTTCCCCCGCTCCTTCTCACCTTTTTTGCGTCATTCTGGAATTGACAAGAAGAAGCGTTTTGGGAGAGACCAGAAGAGATCGACGAGTGCTTCGAGTCGCGATCTCATTACATTTTTATTGCTTTATAATTGTGCGTGCGATACAAGATTTTTCTACTTTACAACTGCAACTTTGAGGTGAAATACCCCGGCCGGTGGTCCAACGTCCAACCTCGAGTGGTCTGCTAGTTTATCCTGTTTCAACACTCCTAATCGGGTAAGTGCAGGATCATCCGTTTATTGTCATTGCATTTATTATTACCAAATACAAATGTGTAAGTGGGCATTCTGCACAAACTAATAAGTATAAAAGAGACAGCGCGAACCATTAAACAGTCCACTTCTTCAAATTATTACAGAACATATTCAAAATATTTCTAAATCGGCATACAGGAACTTAGGATTTGTACTTCGAAGTTCCATCGATTTTGTGAATATTGACACTCTTAAACTCCTGTATCTCACTTTCGTACGTTCTAAATTGGAATACGCGTCGGTTGTTTGGAATCCTACGTACAATATACATTGTAACGCTCTTGAAAAGGTACAGCGTCGATTTATGAAATCAACTATATACCGAATTGACAATATCTATCCGCCCAGAGGAATTCCTAACGAAATACTTCTGCAGCGACTTAACCTACAAAGTTTACTAACTAGGAGAGTGATTAGCTCAGTCATATACTTACATAAAATTTTGCATAATACAGTTGTATCCGAAGAACTATTAGCTAAGATATATTTAAGGATACCATCATTCAATGCTAGAAATCATCATATCCTACATTTACCCTTGGCCCGCACAAACATGATAATAACTTCCCCAATTTATCAAATGATATACAATTACAACAATATTGATGCTTCGCTTGATATATTTGCTTGTAACATTTTGCAAATTAAAAGGTGTTATTTAAATGCTTGATTGTTTGTATTTACCTAGTTATATTTCTATACAATCTTATTGTTTTATATGTATTGTCTATGTATGTAGGTATATGTAATTGTTTGTATATCTATGTTTATTTGCTAGCTTATTAATATTGCTATTATTATATTGTATAATATATTACAGATACTTATGTTGTACTTATATAATCTATAATGTTCTATAGCACATAGTGAAACTTTGTTTGTCTGTATACTTTCAGTTGTGCTCCTCATCCCGTAATTGGGTTTATCCCGTGGGATGTTGTAAGTAAAATAAATAAATAAATAAATAAATAAATAAATAAATAAATGAAGTAACAAAGGCAACATCGCATTTCCTGTCAATGGTAGTCCTGTTTGTAATTCAGCCATCCCTTACTTTCATGCACTGATTTAAGGATTTTGTTTAGGAAATAAAGTATAAAGATCCCAAAACTTGTGCTATAAATTTATTTCGCCAAAATGAATAATTTACAAATATATAATTCTAGAATATACACTTAATAGGGTAAAATCCACTCTAAATTGCTTGATGGCAATTCATGACTATTTACAAAAACGGTAACATTAAAACTTTGATTTACGCTAATACTTGAAACTACTTTTACTTCGCTACTATCAGTATCAGATTCTTCAGTCATAGTCAATATTTAAAATGTAAAAATACAAGACATTGTTCACACACACTTGTAATTCCACTTAATGAAGCATCATTTTTTTGGCACAGCCTGCGCAAAATATTCAAAGCTTGATATGATGTCATCGGCAAGAAACTGGTCAATATCATTATTTTGCCTTTAGCATCTTGTCTTCTTTCTTCAGGATTACATCGAGACACTGGCTTAGTTGTAGAAAGATACTTCGGTTGATTGGAAAATATGTGAAGAACTGCATCCTCATTTAAACTAGGATATGTTATTTCTCTTCCTTTTCTTTTTTGGGATTTATTACCACATTCGCTTGAGATATGTTAGTTAGCCTCGTGCGTATTACCTATCTTTATAAAGCTCCATGGTTGTAACTTCTCTGCCTTCAAAGTGCAAACTGCAAATAGCTGAATTTTTACTAATGCAGTAGTCCTCCGTGTGTATAGCTCTAAGCCAATTTATTGCAGCACTGGATCCTTTGGGAAAGGATAAGTACTATTTGAGGATTCAGTTTTTAAAGTACTTGCATAGTATACAGCAATGTCGAGGCATCTACAATATAAAAAATAAACGCATATTTATTGTGCGTCATGATCATATATGTAATGTCAAAGAATTGGATGCAAACAATTTATAACATCCACTGATTGAAACGTGTAATTTTGTAACATTTGTCAAATAAACTGTATTCATTTATAAAAAACAATTTGCAAGGTGTACAATACTTATTGTTTAAATGTTATTTGTGGCATTTCATAAATTATTTCTTTCCTTTTCTTTTTTGGGATTTATTACCACATTCCTCGAGATTCCTATCCAAAAAATTCGATTTATCTAAAAAATATTCAAATTAACCAGTTTAAACTGGGAAATAACCTCTACGCCTTTGACGTAATGTCAGAGGATCAGTTAGAGGGTGTTTTTTGACAACTAATAGAAATTAAATTAATACAAAAATACTGCGCTGACGTTTCGGAAACTATATCCGTTTCCTTTTTCAAAGTTTAAGCTTAAATGGGATTCAGCAAAAATTTTGACCAAAGAAGCAGACAGCAAAAAAAAAAAAATCAAAGAATCTGCAATAATTTTACTTAATGAAGATAAATGCGTATCAAATTGTTCGGTAGAATTTTGTTCAACTTGGTTACCAATGTTGAGAGAAGAACGCAATAAAATTAATATTATTTAGTATATTTTTCAAGATTTCTATGGTAAGTATCTATGGAAATGATATAAACAATTTTTATTTTATGCCGTGTTATTCTACACGTTACATAAAAATCTAAAGCTTAAACTTTGAAAAAGGAAACGGATATAGTTTCCGAAACGTCAGCGCAGTATTTTTGTATTAATTTAATTTCTATTAGTTGTCAAAAAACACCCTCTAACTGATCCTCTGACATTACGTCAAAGGCGTAGAGGTTATTTCCCAGTTTAAACTGGTTAATTTGAATATTTTTTAGATAAATCGAATTTTTTGGATAGGAATCTCGAGGAATGTGGTAATAAATCCCAAAAAAGAAAAGGAAAGAAATAGTGTACAATACTATTTTATTTTCGTTTTATAAGTCTATATCATTATTAAATTATGTTATATTTATACCAGGTTATAAAATACTGGTAAGTCAATCATATATACATACCTTTTTAGTGCTTAAATATTTTTGTTTAATTAAATTATCACTTTTCCTAACTTTAAACATTGTTTCATTCCATTATCTGTCAGATGACGTTTTCACTAAATGACCGTATATAATGCTTTCTTACCTTTGTCCAGTTTAAAAACTTCAAATAAGCGAAGTTAATGAATTATTAATAATAATTCTTAATAACACAGTACTAAAGTACAAACAGTACAAAGTCTAAAAAGTAATTACTAAACAAACACCGCTGGTAAACAACACGACCAGAGTGGTCTACCTGTCGCGTTGCCAGATCTCAAACTTCATGGCTTGGAACTGTAGAAGGCTATGCTTCTAGCAAACAGTGTATCGCATATATCAACAAAGTCATCTAAAAAAGTAGCATGTGAAGCACTAGGAGAATGGTACAAACATCCTATTAGCCATTTAGTATTTACAATCTTGATTTTTACAATTTGACACCAATAGTTATTTTCTAATAAAAAAGTTTTAAATACCGAGAAGTTGACGTTGTTCCTAATGTACAGTAGTACTCCACCTGTGTGTCTGCTCCTTAAATCACATCTCACCAAACTAAAATTTTCAATGTAAAGTTCACTGTTATTAACATCTTCAGTTTGTCTAGACTCACTTAGCAAGATTAAGCTGGGGTTGTATGATGTAACTAATGAAACAAGTTGATCCTTATTATTTAGAATGCTCTGAATGTTGAGATAAAGAATATCTGAGTTGTATGGTATATTAGGATTTACTTCTGATTTTTTGGCTGCTGATTTACTTTATCCACAATTGTAGGTGTATTATTAATATATTTAATATGCAATAATATGCGTTTGTTTGGTCAAATATGCAATAATATGCATTTATTTAACATGTAAAAATGCTTTAAAAAAAGACATAAAAACTGATTTTAGAAAATATTTATTTTAATAAAAATGAAAGGGAAACAAAGATATAATATACGTTAAAACAGAATTATAAAACATTTTAATTTGAAATAGTATAGTAGGAGGCATTTATAATTAAATACTTTTCAAAATTTTCCAATAAAAATGATTGCCTTCTGTCAGTAAAAATATGTTTATAGATAGAAAAGCTTCTTTCAACATCTACCGATGTAATAGGGCAATATTTTAATTTGGGTAGTAAGGTATAAGGCCAAGGTGCAACTTCGTTGGATGATTTACCATCAAAAATACTCTTTACTGCCATTAAATATTTGAACCCTTCATTCTTTCCTACAGTAGCATCTAATTTTTTTCTAACTTTAATACCTACATCACCGGGAACCTTCTTGCATTTAGCAGAAAAAGTTTGAACAAAATTAATCGACTCGCTTAAACCTACATTTCTACTTTCTAACGAAACTATTATATCTGGTATGAAACTAAAATTAACTTTAATAAAAACAAGTTGCTTAGCTACATCTGCATTTTTCAGCATTTCTTGACTTTGCACTACACACTGCGAGTTGTCTTCTATATCTAAGATTGGTACCTTAATAGCTTCAAAATGTTCTGCGTAGAATATTGCGGCTTTAATCCAAGTTCCCCACCGGGTAATTACAGGTTCCGGAGGTAAACTAACTCCTGGCAATCTCTCCTTATACATCTGCACTCTTAGAGGTGCTTTTAAAAACACTTTTTTTATGTTTGAAATTAATTTGTTTACCAAGGGATATTCAGTTCTGCAACTCTGTTTATCCCGTGTAGAAGACAAGTGACATGCACCATATTGAGATAGAATATTTTTAAGTTTTGGCCCACTTTTACCATATACGGTGCTGCATCAGACAAAAACACCAAGAACTTTTCTACTGGGACTGGGTTTGGTAAAAAGAATTCCGATAAGGACTGTTGAATAAAACGGGATACGGTCACATTGTTAGTTTTGTCTAACTGTTTTGAAGCTATTAAATATGGTTTCCTTGGCTCATCTTCTTGTAGGGCTCCAACCATAAGATGTGCAATATATCGACCACAAGCATCTGTACTTTCATCAACAATAATATAAAAATTGTCATCGTCCAGTGAAACTTTAATTTCTTCTATTACGGTTTCGTATACTGCATGCACATTTTTCTTTCTTAAAGTAGATTCATCGGGGATGTTTTGGTTACAATGTTTTTGGAAAAATTCTCTGAATTGGGTATTTTGAAGTTTTTTTAAAGGAATGTTCGCTGCGACTAAAGCTTTGCATAAGTCTTGATGAAACACCTCCTTTTCACTTCTTGTTTTGTCTCCAACATTTTGAAATGCGGTTTTCACAGACTGCTGGACAGGCCCAGATTTCATTTTTTGCAACTTGACTTTATGCATAGATGTTTTCAAGTGCTGATCCACTTGGAACTTCTTTTCACAGACAATCTGAACCAAAAAATCATTTAAGTATGCATGAAGAAACATGTAATACAAAAAGTGAAAAATGACAGGTACTTACGATTTTTGCACAAGCTTTGCAAAAGACTTTATCTCCGCTAAGCTCCAACTCAGAAACATTTTTAATCCATGAAAAATTTTTGGCATTTTGGACATTTTATAATCAAATATTCACAAAACACTATGTTTCACACTGAACTCTATCGACAAACTGAACTGGGAGTATAATGATCCGACATAAGTACAGAATATTTTCTTATTATTAGGCAGGTAAATTAGAATTAGTGACCCAATGAATAAGATATTGCAGGTATCTAGTGCTTTATTGGCACAGATGCCTGGAAATCCCTGAAACCCCAATGAGCGCCATTTACCAAAAAGGCACTAACCTACCTGCATTGTTAAATCTGTAGCTAATTTACTCCGGCCGACCGGGAAATATGCACAAAAATCTAGTTTTTTCAAAAACATGCAATGTTTCATGAAATTGACTAAAATATGCAAAAAATGCATATACAGGGTGACCCATTAAGAATGGAAACACTCGCGTACCAAACTTGTTTGTGGACCGAATTGAGCGGGATTTTTTTTAAAAGATAGATCTTGTAAAGCTCTATCTTGGTGCAAAATTTGAAGACGAAATTTTGATGTTCAAGGCCTACTATGAATTTTTTTTTAAGTGAAAAATAGGAAAATTTTGTTAGCGATTTTTTTATAAAAAATCTGACTACACCACTGGATTTAGGAGCCCCTCAAATGCATCTGTCCCAATTTTTGCAAAGAAATTGTCATCCCTAAAAAAGTTATAACAATATCAGCATTATCAGCGTTTGCCGTTGTCGGTAAACTTATTCCTTCATAAAAACCGGATAGAACCCAAACAGAAACAAAAAAAAATGTAAAAAAACGTTATTAAAAATGTATAGCATTAAACGGAGGATTAGTGGAAGCTACAAAAATTTAAATTTAATGGTTAATATGAATTAATTTGACTCCTTTTTCTTTTTTTAAATTGTAATGTTTTAATCGTTATTTTTTATCAGTTGTTGTGTACATTAGAGTAATTATTGTTGGTTGTTTTGTGTATACTGGTTTACACAATGGTTCTTGTTAATAATTACACCAGTGTTTAAGTTAATTAATTTTGTACGGAAGAGCTGAAGGGTCACAGGAGCGATTTTATTTATCATATAATAATTTCTCGACTTTTATCTCAAGATCTTGACTTTTATCTCAAGATCTTGACTTTTATCTCAAGATCTTGACTTTTATCTCAAGATCTTGACTTTTATCTCAAGATCTTCACTTTTATCTCAAGATCTTAACTTTTATCTCAAGATCTTGACTTTAGATGACTGATGGTTGAGATGGTAGAGTATCTGCCTCTCACCCAAAAGTCCCGGGTTCAAATCCCGGTCGTGGCAATGGAAAATACTGTGAGAGGGATTTTTCCATTATACACGGATATTGGATGTCTTTAAATGTCTATCCCCCTCCCGCACAAGGCTCAGCCTTCTGGGATAAAGGGGGTCGTAATTACATGTGGTGTATTTATTATTTATTTATTTATCTCAAGATCTTGACTTTGATTTATTTATCATTTTAATCGTACAAGCAATATTACTCAAATAATTGTATGTGGTGGTGAGTAAAGAAGCTTGTCGATCTTCCATTTTATAAATTAAAATTGTCCATTTAAAATAACGATGAACATTGTTAATGATTTAATAACATACTATTTTTTGCTGGGATTACATTACAATGAGATTATCGCAAATCCAACACCAAATTTATATAAGTTTTGCTACTTTGAAACGAAAACTTAAAATGTTGAATCTTACAAGAAGAAAAAACTTTTCGAAGTTAGAAGATGTTGTCAATTTTATTGACCAACAATTACAATCGTCAAGTCAACTGCATGGTTATCGGTGGATGCACTTAAAATGCATTCAAAATGGTTTTGTTGTTACACAAAAAACTGTACGATTAATTCTTAAAGAGTTAGATCCACTTGGTGTTGACATAAGAAGCAGAAGACGATAAAGCTTCTTTACTCACCACCACATACAATTATTTGAGTAATATTGTTTGTACGATTAAAATGATAAATAAATCTAAGTCAAGATCTTGAGATAAAAGTTAAGATCTTAAGATAAAAGTCAAGATCTTGAGATAAAAGTCAAGATTTTGAGATAAAAGTCAAGATCTTGAGATAAAAGTCAAGATCTTGAGATAAAAGTCAAGATCTTGAGATAAAAGTCAAGATCTTGAGATAAAAGTCGAGAAATTATATGATAAATAAAATCGCTCGTGTGACCCTTCAGCTCTTCCGTAATTTTGTTTCTGTTTGGGTTCTATCCGATTTTTATGAAGGAATAAGTTTACCGACAACGGCAAACGCTGATAATGCTGATATTGTTATAACTTTTTTAGGGATGACAATTTTTTTGCAAAAATTGGGACAGATGCATTTGAGGGGCTCCTAAATCCAGTGGTGTAGTCACATTTTTTATAAAAAAATCGCTAACAAAATTTTGCTATTTTTCACTTAAAAAAAAATTCATAGTAGGCCTTGAACATCAAAATTTCGTCTTCATATTTTGCACCAAGATAGAGATTTACAAGATCTATCTTTTAAAAAAAATCCCGTTCAATTCGGTCCACAAACAAGTTTGGTACGCGAGTGTTTCCATTCTATAATAATAATAATAATAATAATAATATACTTTATTGCTAAAGATCTTCTTCTTAATGGGTCACCCTGTATATGCACTTTGCATATATTCCGCCCTTTAGTAATCAGTTATGACATGACTGACCATGATCCTGTTATGTTAAATATTTCACTGCCTAATAATAAAAAAAATATTACATCACGAAACACATATAAAACCATAACTAAAATCGACATGGATGCTCTAATAAAGAAATTTGAGGCCGAAAATTGGGATAACGTGTATAATGAAAATAATCCGGAAACAGCAACATACAATTTTTATACCAACTACCTTAATATTGTTGACACAAGTAAAACTGTTATAAATAAAAAAATTAAAGAACAAAAAAAGATAAAACCTTGGATAACAAATGGAATAATTAATTCAATAAAAACAAGAGACAGCTAAAAACTAAAAATTATTATTATAAAAATGAAATAAACATCAACAAAAACGACCTGCGGAAAACATATCAATTAATTTCAGAAGCAACTAATAAAAGTTATAAGAAAAAGAATATGCAGTTGCATATTGTTAATGATCAAAATAAAGAGTTTAAAAATGATAAAGAAATGGCAAATTATTGTAATAGCTACTTTTCCTCGATTGGCTTAAAAATGTATGAACTGATAACTAACTGCAATGCAGTTTTTCCCACTAATGTAATTGACAAATCAATGTACTTAAAACCAGTTTGTGAAAATGATATAATTAAACATAATATACACAGTTTAAAAAGTAGCAGTGCTCCTGGGTTTGATGGTATAACAGTTAAACATCTAAAACTACTACATTTATACCTAATAAAACCTTTAAAACATATAATAAATCTAATTTTTAGCACTGGAATCGTGCCAAAAGAATTTAAAAATTCTATTATAACCCCTATCTATAAAGCTGGTAACCCAAATGTAATAGGAAACTATAGACCAATCAGTTTAATTAACAACATTGCAAATATATTCGAGAAATGCCTAAAAGAAAGATTAATAGACTTCCTAACAACCAATGACTTGCTACCTAAGCATCAATACGGTTTCACTGAGGGACTTAACTTAAGTGATGCTATGCATGAGCTGATAGCACACATTGCCAACGAGATGAATGTTAATAATAAGTGTATTGCTGTTTTCCTCGACTTAGCAAAAGCCTTCGACACGGTGTCACATGAGAAACTCCTGAGCGTCTTGGAGCAAAACGGAGTGAGGGGTATCGTGTTGAGGATCTTCACGAATTACCTAACAAATAGAGAACAGAAGGTGAAGATTAGGGAAACTGTTAGTAATTCCGAGAGTGTATACGTTGGAGTACCACAAGGCACAGTTTTGGGGCCCATTTTATTTAATCTATACATAAAAAACCTTACTGAAATTAATATTCAAGGTAAAGTAATATCTTATGCAGATGATACTGTACTGGTCTTTACTGACAAAGATTGGGAAACTGTAAAGTTACGAGCCATATCAGGAATTGATCAAGTCAAAAACTGGTTAGATATTTTCAAACTATCATTAAATGTCAATAAAACAAATTATATTGCATTTTCCAAAACATCAGCTGACCGCCCACAATTCAATAAATTAAGATGTCATAATCTATACTCCGATATAGTTGAGACTAATACATTTAAATACTTACAGCCTTATTCATAGTTAAATCGCTAATACGTTACTAGAAAATGACTAGTTAGTCGCTACTAAGAAATTTTAGTTGGCTACTAGCCACACCGTATTCATAGAAATTTAAAACTAAATACTAGTACGGGTTTAACTAAAACGTAACTAAGGGAAATGATTAGAGGAAACAGATCGGCAACGCTGCAATTCTGGGGGAATTTTGTTCATTTTGTAATTAGGTGTAGTGTTTTATGTTTTGCCAAAACGTCAGTGTGATGACTGTGATGTCAGATGTTATCGAAAATCGATTTTTTTTTTAATACTAGATGAAATTTAGAATATCGCAAGGCGAGATCGTTTTTATCGATTTTGTTTCCTAAGAAAGTTATAATTTGTTTTGAAAAGTGCCGGTATTGGCATTTTCGGAGACATGCCCCCTTTAGAAACGAGACACAGTCTCTCCCTTTGGATTTAGAGGATCAGTGACCTAGACAGCAGGCAAGAAGAAAAATGAATAATTCTTTTTTATATTACCCGAGAAGAATTTTTTAAAAAGGTCGATTTTGCTGAAAAACGATATTTTAACTAAAGGATTTTTTCAGGTCTCTTAAGAGAGCTAGGATCCATTGTTCCTCTAGGGTCCTTGAAAATTTCGTTCCTTAATCTCCACCCGCGTCCGAGCAATGAATTTTTTAAGCGATCGGGACGCGACTACGTAACCAAAAGTCGACATTGGACATTGTTATTATGAATACGTTTTTCACGAGGACCCCGAGACCGTTTTTATATTTTCAATCGGAATTTCTGAAACCGCTTATTAATGCTAATAATACAACACTTAAATAACCACGTCAACATCAACAGAAAACACTTTCATACTTTCCAGCGATTATAATCAAAGAACTTTCAACTTAAAATTTTGAGGTTAAACTCAATTTAAACATGGGTAATCATCTGACTAAATTTTAAGCTAGTAGCTACTAAAGATAGTAACTAATTAACGCATAAATTCCACTATGAATGCCATTTTCCTTAGTTGTCAACTAACTCCTAGTTAGTCACATTTTAGTCGCGAACAATTTGTCTATGAATAAGGCTGTTAGGTATTATTATAGATCAAAATTTAAAGTGGAATTCTCATATAACATATATAGCAAAAAAACTCAGAATCCTTATTTACAAATTTTACCTTCTAAGACAATTTCTTAATCGCAATCTACTAATAATGATATATCAGAGTTTAATAGAGTCCATCATACGTTATGGTATATTGGTATGGGGAGGCCTGTATGAAACAACATTAAAGCCATTGAATGTTATCCAAAATAAAATTATAAAAATAATTTTTAAGAAAAGTCAATTATACCCCACTGTGCTATTATATAATGAAAACATCTCTAATATTAGATGCTTATACATACACACAGCATGTAGCCCGTCGGATGGCTGGGTCTAGCATTCACAAACCCAATACCGAGGTATAACCAAATAAAACATTTACCATTTTATTTAGCAGGTTTTTTTACATATAATTCACTTTTGACGACACTCTCCATTGGTAGAGACCAAAGTTACAATAAAAAATAAAAAAAATTGAAAATAAGAATATTAAAATTAACCGCGAATAGCTTTAAAACAAAAAGGAGTAAAATTATATATTTTTTTTAGTCTTATAGTAAAAATGATTCTCTTTTGTTTGAGGTATAATTTGTCACAAAAATAATAACGTTAACTTTAAAAAAATGATGTTATTTTAGGAACTACACAAACTGTCAACTTTTTAAAAATGTTTAACTTGTTGTAACTCGCTTATGTGTTGAGGTATTCGAATATTTTTGCGACCAAAAACTGCCAAATTTAATATACTTTATTTTGTCTCGATTAATGTTGGGTCTAGTTTTTTAAACTAAAGTGGTACAGCCCTTTAAACACAACCAAGCGCGCTACGGCGACGGAGGCGCGAGCCTTCCAATCTCCTTCCCGCGTTCGACAACGTCCCCTACAAAAGCTTTAAAATAATTACCCTTTAGTGCAAAATGATAAAACTAACAAATCAAGTTGAATAATGAGATTTATTTAAGGTATATAGGAAATTTAAATATAGAAGTAATTGTTCTACATGTTTTATTGACATAAAGGCCATTCATCAGTGTACTGTAAGAAAGTTAACTACATTTACATTTGATTTAAGATTTAATAGATGAATAAGTTTGAAATATTTGAATAAGACGTTTCAAAAATAATAAGGGCATTAATGAGTGTAAAATGTCATCGAAAAAATTTACCTACGTAATGTAATATATTATACCTGTATATATCCTATTAATATTCAATTCCTTTCCTACCATTTACCAGCTTTTATTATTTATTTATATTATATATTCTTATATACAGCGTGTCCCACTTTTAATGCCCCCCCCCCCCCCTTCACAACTCAGTGATTAGTTAACCAATTTTTACCAAATTTGGATCGGTGTCAATGACCTTTGGTGGGGCTATCTTTTTGAATTAAACAAAATTTATTTTTCTCAGTGGCGTTCATTTTTATTAAGAAAAAAAAGGGGGTCGCTTCTTCGATTTTTTTACAGAAAAACTAATACAATATTATTAATCAGCATGCTTTAGAACCTCCATGCCGAAAATTTCACAACATTTTGATTAAGGGTTTCCGTATAACGGGTCCAGTAAAATTACATTTCTTCATTCGTAAATAATTGACAGCTTGAAAACGGTTTGCGTTTTGAAAAAAGTCATTCCTCGTTTTCATTTTAAATTGATTTACTCTATCTCCCCATGCCTTCAAAAGTTTCAAATGCTGCAAGCAAAAAATTTTCATTCGACGATAAAGAAATATTTTAACCGGTTCTGTATTATTTGGGCATTAAGTGATAAAAAACGATCTTATGTGATAATAAATCAATTTTAAACCAAAAGAAAAAAGGTTGCTCTGATTAAACTATTTTTCGAAAAATAAACCGTTGTCAAGTTTATTATCTATGACTGCGGCATTTCAAACTTTTGTGCACATGACGTGATAGAGTAAATCAGTTTAAATTGAAAATGACGAATGACTTTTTTTCGAAACACAAACCGTTTTCAAGTTCTCAGTTATTTACGACTGAAAAAATGTATTTTCACTGGGCCCGTTATTCGGAAACCCTTAACCAAAATGTAGTAAAATTTTGAACATGGGGGTTCCAAAGCATGCTGATTAATAATATTGCATTAGTTTTTCTGTAAAAAATGCCTAATATGACTTCTCGAAAAAGTGACCCCGTTTTCTGGGTGTAATTAAGGGTTTATACAGGTTGTTCCCATTCGGATTTGGCGATTAACTAAAGCTGTTCTCCACGTTGCCGTAAGTCTCAGGCTATCATCGCGTTTATTTAGGCCGTTGGGACGTTTTTCGATTTCGATGGCCTCTCTGATTATTCTTGATGAAAAATGTTCCACAGTTGCCAGGCTTCTGGTTCTGTCAAAGTCAATTAAGTGACCTGTGTTTTTGACGTGTTGGAATAGTGACGATGTCGCTTCATTTCGGAGAACAGAGTTAACGTGTTGTATGTTTCTTACGTTTATCCTTCTGTTGGTTTGTCCAACGTATGTTTTCTCGCAATCATGATGGTTTTCGAGTGGGATTTTGTCCTTTGGGTTTTTAAGGACAGACTGGATCTTACGGTCAGTTTTAAATACAGTCTTTATGTTTCTGCGGGTACATATCACATTAGAAAATACAATTGCTATGCCACAAGCAGAATTTCTACGAAATAAGAATAGGTGTTGAAGAAATTACAGGCTGCAAATGGCTCCGACAGATGTTTAATCGTTAATACTGTAGTAGAATATTCAAATTGTGGTAGAGCTATTATTGTAGTTGTATCTGAAGACACTGATGTTGCAGTTCTGTTGATTCATTATTCACAGTATGATAAAACATTATTGCTTTGACCAGGAAAAGCTGCTAAGGCTGATGCTGATAAAGTGACGAACATATTGAAACTTAAAGAAAAACTAGAGCATATTAAACAATGCGTATTATTCCTTCATGCTGTATCAGATTGCGACGCAACCTCGTTCATTAAAAAAAAAAACAAGGAATTCTGTTTACAGTTGCTAAACAATGATATACCTTTATGCGACGTCTTTATATTTTACCAACAAAGTCCAAATGAAAAACAGTTAATAGAAGTAAGTGTAAAATGCATTACCAAGTTATACCGACTCATGAATAGTAAAGAAGGTACACTTTAGTCAATCGAGTGACATCTCGTCAAGATCTATCTGCAAACTTCAATTTGGCATCACTTCCCCCAACTGAAGACGCTGCTGTATAACATGTTTTAATAGTTTATTATCAGGTATCTAATTATGATTACTTCCTTTACCCTTTACTGTACGGATGACAATTAGATAAAGGACACCTTGTTGCGATATCCATAACAAAAGAAATTGCTCCCTCTGATATACTAAAATTGGTATTCTGCAACTGCAAGGAAGATTCATGTGGCAAATTATGTTGCTGCAAAAAACTTGGACTAAGATGTTCCTCCAATTGTAGTCAATGCTTAGGATTTGCTTATTACAATCCTTGCATCGTACTTAAAAATGACGAAGAAGAAAATCCTATTTTAAATTGGATATAATTATTATTTGTAATGCTAAAAACTAAAAAAAAACATGCTTTTCCTGTCAATTATTTAAATAAATCTATTACATTTAGTTTATCCAATGTATTTTCTTATTTTACGTAAAAAAGACCTCTTGACTTTTTTTCATAAACCCCACAGTTTTTCATATTTAGAATAAAATGAAAAAAGAAAATGGCAGCAGTTTTTGGCAACTTGCCATAGACATATTTGATGGGACTTTTACTATGTGGTTTAACACATTTTTCCTCGCACATTTTCGTTGAGAAATACTTGTATATAATTATTTCAACCTTAACTGTCAATTTGCCTACACTATAAGGACATGTGCTTTAAGCTTTACTAAGTTTCTAAAAACAACCACCAAACAACAGTTATCCTAAAATGTCCGCTATCCAATAAAACATAAAATAACACCACAAAAACAACTAAATCTCTTATAATCTGAATGTAAACAAACCTATTGATTACTAGGCCAGACTGGCCAGACAATATTATATTAATGACTAATATAATACATTACATCAAATATGGTATTTGATTACATGCAATAGTATGATTTCATGCGAACGCGGGAGTGGGGAACGAGAAACAAAGCCACGCGACCTCGTTGTATGTTGAGGGTTATAGCGGTTTTATTTAAAAAATAGATTATGCATTAATTGGGACAAAATGAAGCCTATTAAATTTGGCAGTTTTTTGTGCCAAGAACATTCAAATACCTCAACATATAAGCGAGTTACGACGAGTTAAGTATTAAAAAAACATTGATAATTTATGTATCTTTTAGAATACCGCCAGTTTTTTTATGTTAGATTTTTAATTATCGCAACAAATTAGACCTCAAATTAAAGAGCAAGGTTTACTTGTAAAAATAAAAAAAAAATTTAATTTTGATCTGTTTTATTTCCAAACTTATACGTGGTCAAAACTCAAATTTCTAAATTCCTTTTTTTTGTAGTTTTTTTCTTATATATCGTGTCTCGACCAATGGAGAGTGTCGTCAACTTTGATTCATATGTGAAAAAACATGTGTTAATAAGTGGTGAAGATCTCATTTGGTTATAATTCAGTATTGGGTGGGACAAGAAAGAGAAGGCTTTTAGCGCTCTCCCCAACGGGCTAATGTTGTTATATGCATAAACACGAATTTTTAAAGAAACGTATAGATCATCGGCACAATACTAGAATTGCTTTCAATATGCACAATGCACATCAAGGTTCCTAAGCCAAATAGTGAGTTTTTTAAGAATTGCATTAATTATTCAGGACCAAAATTTTATAATACTTTACCTCTTAATGTTAAACTTTTGACTAAATCTTATAATTTTAATAGAGCTAGCAAGGTATATATTTTTAAAAATATCACAAATCTGATCAAAATTATATTATAATAGTGAAGTGATAGTTTTATCTTTCACTTGCATACATTGCTTTCACTCTTCCATTTTATACACATAAGTTTTTGTATTTTATTGTATACGTAATAACCCTTACAGTATTTAATAATATTCATATATATCATATAATTGTTAAGATTAAATAAAAAATGTAAGTATATGGCACATACAGGTGCTCTCACCTAGGTGCCAAAATAAATTTATTTTAATTTCACATACCTAATTGCAATGTAATTGTAATAATTGTAATTGAAATGAAATGAAATGAAATTTATTGCGTAACAGTGACAATAATTTTACAATTTTTGTTTGCTACATGTCCATAAGTTCTACAAAATTAAAAAATACATAATAAACAATTACAAACATACATACACATACACATTTAAAAAAAACAAAATTGTTGAATTATAACTTTCTTCATGGTTTGAATGTTGTCTCATTCACTTCCTCTAAAGTGTAAGGTTCTGTTTGTATTAAAAACTTTTTAACATTTTTTTTGAAGATCCTTATTGAAGTAATATTTTTTATTTGAATAGGCAGAATGTTGTAATAGTGCAAACATTTGTAGAAACAACCTTTTTCCAAAATTGTCGTGTTATGAATTGGGTAAGAAAGAATACCCTTGTGTCTTGTCTCATAAGTATGATCTCTGACATTATCGGTAAATTCCTTCATATGCATAAAAACAAAACAAAGACATTCATATATGAAAAGAGCTGGAGCGGTTAATAAATTTAGAGACTTAAAGTGCCCACGACATGATTCGATTACCTTTAAATTGCATAAAGTTCGTATTGCTCTCTTTTGAACTACAAATACTTGTTGAATATGAGACCCACCCCAAAGTATTATCCCGTATGACATTAAACTGTAAAAATGCCCATAATAAGCTGTAACAAGAGTATTGTGATTCACAACCTTTCTCAGTTCCTTCAAGGAATAACAAACTGTACTGAGCCTACTACAGAGCACCCGTACATGATCCCCCCATTTCATATTCGCATCAATAATCACCCCTAAAAATTTTGTGTTTTCTGTATATTTAACTTTTACATTATTATTAATCTCTACCTCTGTTGGATATTCAGTTTTATTTCTGCTATGTTTAAATAAGATACAATTTGTTTTATCATTATTTAAAATCAACGAATTTTGGTGAAACCATTCAGATATTTTTTGCATTACATCAGTTGCTTTGGTTTTGATTCCATCATAGCTTTTATTTACAATTAGAATGTTGGTGTCATCAGCATAAGTGGTTATAAATACTGAGCTATCATTTAGATATTGCTGTAGATCATTAATGTACAATATAAAAAGTATCGGTGCAAGTACACTGCCCTGCGGTACTCCCAGTACAACTCTTTGGGAACTTGAACAATATTCCAATGAATTCGATGTAATTGAAACTTTTTGATATCTTTCATTAAGATAGGAACTGAACCAGTTATAAGCTACACCCCTTGATACCAACTTTATCCAATTTATTTAGAAGTGTTCCATGATTAACACAATCGAAGGCTTTGGATAGGTCAAGGAATATTCCGAGAGCAATATATCCATTGTCAAGATGTTCCAATATACTTCGAACAAAATCAAAGGTAGCTGTTGTGGTGGATTTATTTTTCTGATATCCATGTTGACTTCCAGTAATGATCTTATTTAGTTCTAAAAAAGGAATTAATCTTCTACACATGACAATTTCAAGTAACTTAGAAAAAGAAGATAACATACTAATGGGTCTGTGGTTTTCAATTAAGGAAGGATCACCTTTTTTGTATAAAGGTTTAACAACATCCATCTTCAACCTTGCAGGAAAGATACCGTTTTTCAAGGATTCGTTTACTAAATAAGTTAAAGGTTCAAGTATAAAACAGCCAATTTTTTTTAACATAATGTTACTTATATTACCATCTCCACTTGAATATTTATTTTTTAAACCGTTAATAATTTCTAAAATTTCGCTTTGTGTTACCTCAGATAAGAAAATTGAATTGTGATTGCAAGTGATCTGTTCGAGCGTAGTATTTGTAGGAATTGCGCCAGCTAGGTTTTTAGCCATGTTAACAAAAGTATTGTTAAAAATTTCAGTCGCAGATTGGGGAGATGTTATAATAGTACCATTAACATTAATTTCATTGAATGTCTCATATTTATTTCTATTTTTACCATTTTCAGTATTTATAATATTCCATATTGTTTTAGATTTATTATAACTATTATTAATTTGAGATTCATAAAAAATTGATTTTTCGTATAAAAGAAGATTAGTATAGTAATTTTTGTAATCTACGTAAGTTTGCTTTGTAACCTTATCTTGCCGATATAATTCATGTAGTAAGTTTAGTGTTTCTTTGGCATTATGAACATTTTCTGACATCCACTTAACCTTATTATTATTTTGAACCTTAACTGATTTTAAAGGAAATGATGAGTTGAAGTAGCTTAATAGAGCTCTAAAAAAATTATTGTACATTTCATCAACAGTTCTCGCTTCATAGACTGATAGCCATGTTTCTTGCAACAGTAGATTATAAAAAAGTTGGTAATTTTCAGTACTGAAAATACGCCTATATTCAAATATTTGCCTATTAGTTCTTTCATCTTGCTTGATACATAATAACTGAGCAAAATGATCAGATATATTTACATCTAGTACCTCTGTATCACATTCGATCATATTAGAAACAAAAATATTATCAAGACATGTTGAAGATGTTTTAGTTACTCTAGTGGGTGTTTCTATTGTGATTCTCATATTATAAGAGTTTAACAAGTTGATAAGAAGACGTTTATTATTAGCATTTCCTGTTAATGACATGTCAATATTGAAATCTCCCGCTACTATTACTAATTTATTATTCTCAGTAGCTATCTCTAGTAAACAATCTAGTTTATCAATAAAAAGGTTAATATTAGCAGAAGGAGGTCTATATACTGCACAAATTATATAGAATATACCATTGATCTTGACTTCAGCAGCCGTGCATTCAAAGAGATAATCTTCACTTAACATGTTTATGTCTTGGCGACTTACTGTGCTGATTGAATTTAACACATATAACACAACACCCCCATGAGCACTTTTTGCAGATCTACAATGAGACGAAACCAATGTATAGTTATCTAACTGAAATGCATTAATACTATTACTATTCTGCCAATGCTCACAGAGTGCAATAAAGTGGACATTTAAATCATTTATCGCTACATTAATATTATTAATACAATTTGAAATTCCTTGAACATTTAAATGAAAGAGGTTTAAGCACGTTTTAGAACTATCTTCTATGGAATGTTTGATATTTCTCTTTGGCTCTAATTGCTAGATTTGTTTTGTCTTCCTATCTTCTAAGTTTATGATTCTCCGATAGCAGGGACAACTTGAATCCATTACCGAATGATTAGTTTCCAAGGATTTTTTTAATTTGATATTTGTATCTACACAATTTATACACCTAATCATGTCAATAAACAATAAACAATAAATGATGCATTAAAAATAATTTACCGTTAAACATACAAAAATGTAATGTAGTTTCTTTTACAAAGAAAAACGAATCTTTCATTTTTGATTATAAACTTGAGGATGTATCACTTATCAGATTAACTGAATTTAAAGATCTAGGTGTTATTTTTGATTCTAAGCTTAGTTTTAATCGAGGTTTTAATAAACATATCAATATTATTGTCCTTTCCAGTTACAGAAGCCTTGGTTTTGTTATCAGACACTCACGAGATTTTAATGATGTTAATATTTTGATTTTACTTTTTAATACATTTGTTTTATCCAAACTTGAATATGCAAGCATAAAACGGAATCCTGGGTATCAAACCTATAGTCGTAGTTTAGAAAATATACAACGGAAATTTTTAAAATTCGTATCCTTCAGGACAGATGGCATTTACCCTGTTGTAGGAACTCCGCACCAGGATCTCCTACTTAGGTTTAACTTTGTAAGTTTAAGTTGTAGGAGAGAAATGCATTATTTGATTTTCTTATTTAAAATTATTCACTGTAATCTAGACTGCCCCGCAATTTTAAATCAACTTAATTTTAATACCCCTACTATTGCAACTAGACACATTAATACTTTTTACATGCCAACCCCAAGGACCAATTTACTAAAATTCTCACCCTTATTTTGTCTGTGTAATACGTACCATCAGGTGCAGGATCGTTTAGATATTTTTTATTGTAGTATTAATGAAAACAAAAAAATGTTTACGAATTTTCAATAGTGTCATGTAGCGTATTCACCTACATCTTATTAGGTTTTTACTGTAACTATCAATTATTTATCGTAGTTATCAACTTTTATCGTTTTATGTTTTCTTTTTGTTACTAAGAAAACAGAATAAAAAAAAAGATTTTAGAATATCAAAAAATATATAATCATAAATATTAATCGATTCTAACAAATATACAATCGATCGTTATATATATATATACACCTACAAATATTATATTGTATCTGAAATGGTAATGAAATTATAATACATTAATCACGCACAAGAATTTTAATTTTGTGGTATCCCCACAAATTGGTGACCCCGACGTGATTTTTATCATCTGCCTGACGTGATTTTTATCATCTGCCCGACGTGATTTTTTACTATCTGCCCGACGTGATTTTTATCATCTGCCCGACGTGATTTTTATCATCTGCCCGACGTGATTTTTACTATCTGCCCGACGTGATTTTTACTATCTGCTGACTGAAGCTACTGTGTTATGAAAACCTGCATGGTAATCTGCCTGACGTGATCTGCTGAACCTATTCTACCCGACATAATATACCTGACCGATCAAAAGCTTTGAATTCCTGGACCCTGAGAAGATTGCAAATTTTAGAATATTTTACGAAAATCTTCAATTTTGAAAATTTTATAAATTCATTGGATTGTACAATTTGTGGGTGAGTACGATACTTATATCCTCCCTACATTTATCAATAATTGTAACTACCCAATCAAAGTATCTTTAAAATATTCTATAACATTAATTATACTAATTTCAATAATAACATCATTTAATAATGACAGAATCAAATGTAGATCGTGAAAATCAACCTATGCGTGAAAATCAATCTATTCAAATTCCAGAACAATATGCTTATACTATTAAACTTCCCCCATTTTGGACATCGAAACCAGACATCTGGTTTACGCAAATAGAAGCTCAATTTTCAGTAGCTAGGATCACAAATGACAGGCGGAAGTATGACCATGTTTTAGCTGCATTACCCATAGATGTGATTAACAACATCTATGATGTAATTAAAAACCCGCCTGATCAAAATCTCTATGAGTGTTTACGCGATACCATAATTTTTCGACTTTCTTCTAGTGAAGAAAATAGATTAGACGAACTGCTAACGGGTTCCCAGATGGGTGATCGCAAACCCTCAGATTTTTACAGACACATGTTGAGCATAGTTGGTGGCTCACACATGGTAAGTTCTGACTTACTTCTTAAGTTATGGAAACGTCGTTTGCCAAAAACGGTTTTTGTAGCCCTTACTGCTTCTGGTAAAACAAACACAGAGGAACTGATAGAGATAGAGACAAAATTTGGGAATCTTGCCAAAACCCAATTATGTCACAGATTAGTCATGCCATTTCAGTACCAAATAATCCCTATTTACAAAATTCTATAAATCCTCCCTTGACATTATCTAACTTGTCGACTCAACTCAATACTTTTACTACAAATTTACAGTTGGCTTTAAGTGATATTACACGTAGACAACAATTTTTAGAAACCCAGATTTCTACACTGCAGTCTACCTCTTTCCCAATTTCATCAACTGTTTCTTTTGCCGATGGATATTGTTCAAATTGTAACAACCGGTCACGTTCACAAACGCGTTCGAGTAGTCATTCCCGCAACAAATCTCCAAATCGCAATTCTTTTGATCCGACCAACAATTCAATATGTTATTATCATCAGCGATATAAGAATCGTGCTTATAAATGTGGTGGTTTATGGTGCATTTATAATAAAGATCATAAATCCTCAAATTCTGCAGTTTCAAAAAACTAGTAAACTCTAGTGTCCTTACACCAGACACTAGTACTACGAACCATAAATGTAGACTTTTCATTAATGATTATAATAATAAATTACGTTTTTTGATTGACACCGGAGCTGATTTATCAGTTATACCTAGGAATATTCTAACAGATTTTAAAAGTAACCCAGATCTTATATTGACAGCTGCTAACGGATCTGTTATTCATACTTACGGTAAAAAATTACTGACAGTTAATTTAGGTTTACGTCGTGCACTTACCTCATTTTCAATATTGCTGATATTTCAATTCCTATAATTGGTGCAGATTTTTTAACGCATTTTAATTTATTAGTTGACTTAAAGAATAAACGTCTAATAGACAATAAAACGTCTTTGTCAACAAATTGCTATTTGCAATCCGTTTCACTGTCTTCTCCTAAGTTATTTTCAATAGAAGATCAATATACTAAATTACTGCTGGAATTCCCACACCTGGTTAGTACACCTAATTATTTTTTACCGATTAAACACTGTCAAGCATCATATTGTAACGGAAGGACATTTACCTTTTTGTCATCCACGTAGATTAGACTCAATCAAATTAAATATCTCTAAAAACGAATTCAAACAGATGGTTGAATTAGGTATATGCGAACCATCTTCGTCATCAGTTTCCTCCCCATTACATATGGTGGCTAAGAAGGAACCAAACGATTGGCGCCCATGTGGTGATTACAGAAAACTTAATACAATTACAGTTCCTGATCGATACCCGTTGCCACACATTCATGATTTCAACGCTTAGCTATACGGCTGCACCATTTTTTCGAAAATTGACCTAGTACGAGCTTATCATCAAATACCAGTTGCTGACGCTGACGTTTACAAAACCGCTATTTCTACTCCTTTTGGTTTATTCCATTTCCTTCGAATGCCTTTTGGATTACGAAATGCCGGTCAAACTTTCCAGAGATTTATGAATGAAGTACTTAAAGACTTACCTTTCATTTTCACTTATTTAGATGACATCTTAATTGCAAGTAAAAATACAGATGAACATTTATTACATTTACGTAAAGTTTTTGAATGACTAAACGCTTACGGAATAAATATCAAACCGTCGAAATGTGTTTTTGGTAAAACTTCTTTAAATTTTCTCGGTCATCGCATTTCTGTTAACGGTATCTCACCTACTGAAGACCGTATTAATATTATTAAAGATTTCCCAGAGCCTACGACTTTAAAACAACTTCAAAGATTTTTAGGAATGATTAATTATTACCACCGGTTTGTTCCTAACTTCGCAGAAATTTTATCACCTCTGCATGCTTTTAGTACCCAATTAGCTCGTGATAAAATAAAAAATTTCAGTTCTTGGCCTTCCGACTGTAAACATAGTTTCTTTAATGCCAAAGAAGCTTTAGTAAACGCAACGGTGCTGTCACATCCTAATTATGATAACGGTGTTACACTCACTTTGTCCGTAGATTGCTCAAACGTGTCGATGGGTGCCGTATTAGAACAAAGCACTGGGGACTTGGTAACACCTTTAGCGTTTTTCTCCCGCAAATTGACAGAAGCACAACAACGATATTCAACCTTTGACAAAGAATTGCTAGCATTGTTCACGTCAATCAAGCATTTCAAGCATCTTCTAGAAGGTCGTCCATTTATTTGTTTTACTGATCATAAACCTCTGACCACCGCGCTGTTTACTAATGCTGAAAAAACACCACGTCAAACGAGACATTTAGAATATATTGCACAATTTACAAATGACATACGTCACGTTCACGGTAAAGATAATGTCATCGCGGATACGTTATCACGCATAAACGATTTATCCTTACTATATCAACATAATATGTTATCAGGTACTGCGATTTCTCCTGTAACATCAAACAATTTTAATTTACGTTTGTTGAAAGATGCTCAGTCACATGATTGCGAACTTTCACATTTACTTACAAATCAATCAAACTCACATTGTAAAGTCAAATATTCTCTAAAGAAAATAAGATTTCCGAATTCAGATGAGGAGATTTGGTGAGATGTTTCATTTTCTAAATTTAGACCCTTCGTACCAAATTCTTTGAGACACTCAGTTTTCGACATTTTTCATAATTTAACTCACGCTGGCATCCGTGCTACTAAAAAATTAGTGACATCTAACTATTTCTGGCCAAGAATGAATACAGACTGTACCTTATGGACCAAAACTTGTTTGAACTGTCAAACTTCCAAGATAAATAAACATACTAAATCACATATCGGTAGTTTTCCGGTTCCCAAAGGAAGATTTGAACATATTCATGTAGATATTGTGGGACCGCTACCGCCCTCACACGGTTTTTCGTACATTCTTACTGTGGTAGAACGTTTCACACGATGGCCAGAGGCTTATCCCTTGTCAGATGTGTCCGCTGTAACTGTCGCCGAAACGTTATTTAACAATTACATTTGTCGTTTTGGAGTACCATTACATGTCACCACCGATCAAGGAGTACAATTCGAGTCAAATCTTTTTCGCGAGTTTTCAAAGTTTTTAGGTTTTCATCGCATTCGCACTACTACGTACCATCCTGAAAGCAATGGCATGGTTGAGAGGTTTCATAGAACTCTAAAAGCTACTTTATCAGCCAGAGCAGATACTGTAAATTGGTTTGACGAACTTCCAATAGAAACATAGAAAATATGACATCGTTGAATTCGTAATGAATACGTCTAACGGAATATGTAAAAATATACAGGGTGTTCCATTAAAATAAAAAAAGTTGGAACTACTTTTCGTACTACCCGGTATATTCTGACATATTTTTTACGAAATTTAAATTTGTTATAGTAAGAAATATCAGGATATAAATTTTCGCGAAATTCCATCCATTCGTTTAGATTCTGGAGGGGGTGACATTTTAGGTGACTCACGTTGTATATACATTTTTTATATATTTCTGTAATTATTTGTGTTAATTCATAGTACATATAGTGTGTATTTTGTTTGTATTCCCATTCTTTAATTGGTATGTAAATACTGTTGAATGGTGTATTTGAAATAAATAAATAAATAATTTTTTTGTTATCATTTTTCTTTCATTATTATTATAATAATAATTATTAACTCACACACCCTCTGAAAACTTATCTGGGAAATGACATTTGTTGTGGTTAATTGCGTCGTGATTGAAATGCACATCCTACCTTTTTAATTCTGATTCTAACATATGATTTTATATAATAAAATTGCTCTACCTCCGTTATTTTTAGAGCTACAAAATAATTCAAAAAATAATTCTGTTTGATTTTTTATGACCTACAACTTTTATTTAAACACAATTGGATTTTGATTCGTTTAAAATAAGTTTATTACTGTTAAATCAGTCCTTTACACTAAACCAGATATTTGCTAATGTGACTGTAATGTCGTCGATGGTTTTGCCCATGATCAACAAGTTGCTGTCATCAGCATAATTGACAATTTTTAACTTATCATTTTCATCTATCACGTTGACCAGGTCATTGTAAAGATTATAAAAAGAAGTGGCCCAAGAACGCTTCTCTGGTGCACTCCATAGTTATAGCTTTGAATTTTGGATTCATATGTTTTACCATTACTTGTGAATCAGGTTTTTTGTCCTCAGTTTTGTAAGTAGGATGCAAACCACCATTGTAAACCAACTCCTCTGACACCAATTTTTTCTAGTTTGTGTAAAAGCATTACATGATTTAGACTGTCAAATGCCTTGGAAAGGTCAAGGAAGAGTCCACAGACGATTTCCTGACCCTAACACTAACTGACCTAACACTGTCTCCACAAAATTGAAAAGAGCCGTTGTTGTCGATCTGGTTTTCCTAAATCCATGCTGAAAGTTATTAAAAAAATTACATCTGTTAAGAAATGCGACAATCTGTTGTACATTAGAGTTCCAAGGAATTTTTGAAAAAACAGACAACAAGCGCACAGGACGGTAATTTCCTAGCTCGTACACGTTACCTTTCTTAAATGAAGGCACTACAATTGCCAATTTTAATATATTTCGAAAAGTTCCCTGTGTGTTAAAAATGTTCTCGAGGGGAGCAGCTAAAGCTTGTATACATTTTTTTATTAAATTGGTTGATACACCATTGAATCCACTCGAGTTTTTAGGTTTGAAATTTTTTACAATATTGCAGATTTCTTCTGATATAGTAGGGTATACAACAAACATAGATACGTTGGTAGTAGATTGCGTGCGGTTTCAGGAATAAATATATACGCCATACGGTGTGGGCACTTCGGGTGGATATTTGTAAGGTCGTAAAATTTACTTCTTATTTCAACAGGTAGTTAAAGTTAAATTTGACATTTAACCATTCATTGTATTTTGGTTCTTTGGCTAGAGGAGGCTTAGCCTCCGTGACCTCCTCTAAGAAACCGCCACTGGGCTGATTTTGCTTTTTGTTGAATAATAACGGCAGGAGAACATCATAGTATTTATGAATAGAATGACATTAGGTTTGTTCCAGCAGAAATCAAAAACTAGTCAGAGCCAACCAGTTCTATCTAAACTGATCAGCTGGTCAATCCACAACTGTCTCTAACCAATCATATTACTTCTGACTAGTTTGTGATTTCTGCTGGAACAAACCTATTTTGTATAATTAATATTCATCAATGTTTTTTTAGACAGTTATTTTTACACTCATTTAAATAATAAAATTGTATAGTTTTAATATATATCATAGGTTATAAACTAATGTATTATTTATTTATTGCAACCCTGAAGAAGGTTTTAAATTAAAATAAACGAAACATTGGCATTTTAACAAGTACTGTTGTTATTTTTGTTTTGTCCTGTACCGACAACTTGTTTTGATAATTTCTTTTAAATTGTTAAATGTTTTTTCAAGTATTTCATTCTACTGAAATATTACATTTTTTTTATTAAGTAATTCTCTAAGTGGCGCTGACCTTCTGAGATTATCTACAAATTTACCGACGTAAGTAACGATACCTAAAAATCGCTGCAGATCCTTTACCGATTTTGGGCTCCGCATATCTTTTATTGCTTGAATTTTTTATTCATCAGGTTCTATACCCTCACTACTAATTTTATGACCCATATATTTAATTTCACTAATTTGCACATACAGATGTTTAGTCATCTAGGTGCATCACAAACATGTTATTAACAAAATAATATTTTAAATAACTATATATTCATGTACTAATTTTAAATTGCTTAATAAATTTACTATTACTACTATTACTACTATATACCTTCTTGAATATTAGCAGAACTGATGCAATTTTAACGAGACTTGGAATTATTTTCCAAGTCTCGTTAGGGTTTTTCCCTGCTGAAAACGTTCATTTATTAGGTGCACCAAAGGTATTGCAATTTGCATACATGCAAATTTCAGAGCCTTTGCGGATATTCCATCCATACCTGTAGATAGCTTATTTTTTAATTTATTTATGGTATCTATCACTTCTTCAGGTTGATAACAGCGAAGTATAAAATTATCCCGGCGAAGGACAAAATTATCCCTCTAGTGGTCAGTTGTTGCTACTAACTGTCGAGACATACAATGTTACTGTGACAGATAGCGACTTTACTAAAGTACCAAAGAGCAGTCGACCTCTAGCCCTGGTGGATTAAACTATTAATAATAAGTAGGATTATAGCAAACAGCTATTCAACGGACAAAAGCCCCGGCTTGCGCTGCATTATACCTGCAAATCCAAATGGGTAGCCAAGTTTATTATTCGTCTTTTCTACACCAGACACGGACCGGTTTCGAACTTTTTGTGTTCTCGTCAGTGTGTCTCTTCAGGTGTTGTGGGCTCTAGAAATAATGTCTCTTCAAGATCAACTGGTGCACTCAGTCAAAATATTATCTTTGAAATGTTCATACATTTTTTCAGCTGCGATACTTAAAAAATAATTGTCAAAATGATAAGAAATTACACACATCGCCAAAATTCTTGGATCCCCCTTATAAATTTCAAACTAAGTGTTTTTTAAAGGTAATTTTTTGTGCATTTATTCGTTAGTATAGTATCTTTTTTTATCTGAATAAAAAGGTTCCAACAAAGAAAGCTACTGTCATGTAACAAACAAATTCTTAAAAAGTGTCAGTATTTGGCTTGGACTGCCTAAGTGAAATTCGATTTTTCTCTCAGAAAAATGCCTGGGAATGCGATTTTCGCATTTGATAGAACTCGAATAGTAACGTTGTTTGATGAAGGATTGTCGAAGCATCAAATTGCTAATAGACTTCGAGATTCCTCGGAGATCTGTCATTCGTACTGAGGTGCGCGTGGTCGACGATTCAATATATATACAGCCATATTAACAGCTTCTGCCCAAAAACTATTTGAGAGAGTGGTACTATGTAACATACTTCTGGCACTTTCAACAATTGATCTTAGATCTCGCTCTGCTCTTCCATTCTGTTCTGGTGTAAAGGGCGCACTAGTTTCATGTATAACTCCATTTTCTTTAAAATAATCTTTGAAATGTTGATTAACAAATTCTGTTCCATTATCACTTCAAAATACTTTTATTTTTTTGCCAGTTTGTCTTTCTGACATTTTTTTAAATTCCAAAAATTTTGAGAAAACGTCACTTTTATGCTTTATGAAATATACAAAATGAAATGAAGTAGTCATCTTTGAATAGAAGAAACTGGTAATGTTGATCGGAGATGTGGAATTGGTCGTGCTAGGGTAACCAATGAAAGGGAAGACAGATATGTAACAAATTTTGTATGAAGGAACCGAAACATAACGGTCAGTGCGGTTTTAAACCATTTTAGAAGAACCTATCATTTAGCAATTTGTTCAACCACAATTCCGTGAAGACTTTCTGCTGCAAATTTGCGGTCTAGAAGACCTTTGAAGGTACCTACCCATGTTAATTCCTAGACAAATAGCTGATCGCTTACAGTGGGCACAAGAGCACAGGTACTTATTGGATTTTGCCTCAGCGCAACGTCCTTTTTTTGGACGAAACTAGATTCGGTTTAGTGAGTGACAGCCGACGTCCAAGGGTTTGGAGAGAACCGGGACAACACAAAAGACGTGCTTACCCAAGAGAAGTTGTTCCTTACCAAGGAGGATCGGCAATGTTTTGTGGGGTATAATGTATGGTCGTCAAACGGAACTTATTCCCATTTTGCAAACCATGACGAGCAACGCATATGTCCAAAACATTATCCATCCGATTGTTTGTCCATTACGTAATGAAATTGGAGAAATTTTCATTTTTATGGATGACAACACCAGGCCTCACCGTGCGAGAAGGGTGCAAGAAATGTTGGAAGAAGAGAACATTTGGAGTTTGAACTGGCCGGCAAACTCGCCGGACATAAACCCGATTGAGCATATGTGGAATTATGTTAAACGAGCAATTTCAACCAGAAATAACCCTCCTATTACCCCCCAGGAACTAACATGTGCTACTCAAAAAGAATGGAACAACATACCGGTAAACACCATTCATAATCTTTTCATTTCAATGCACCAGTGGGTCAATGCATTACTGGAGAATAGAGGAACGCATACTGATTACTAATGCATTTTGTTCTTTTTTTAAATTGTTCTTTTTCCACATTTACAATCCGAATAAATTGTTTAATTAGACACTATTTGTTAAATTAATTTTTTTCTCCTACGTTAGAAATCAAGTCAAGTCATACCAAATGTGATAAATGTTTAAATATAATGCACACTACAATACATATATTTATTTAAAATAACACTGCGTATTTTTGGCAAATTAATGGGGGTGCAAGATTTTTGGCGATATGTGTATTTGAGAATTAGTTGCAGGTGCGTTGTTTGTCCTTGTCTTTTTTTTTTGCTCTCAACACTTCTACTGAGTTGCCTATAGCGGCGGGACTCTATTGTCAGGATCAAGGATAGATTATTTATTTAAGTTGCTTATTTTCAAAGCTGATATTTAAATACATTGAATAATTAACAGAAATTTCCTCAAAACAGATGAATTCTGTTCTTAGATGTTAAATATATTGGATTTCCTTATATTGACGAAGTAATTATTAAAATGCTCTGCTACTGCAGTTCTGTTGTTAATTAAATGTTTGAAAATAACTAATACAGTATGTTTAGTTTTAATATTAGTGTATTAATTATTTGTTATTTCTTAGGTGAACATTCAACCTCAGCAAGAAGAAAGGGCCGACGTTGAATTTGACTTTTTCTCAAGACATGAACATCTTTCTTCTGCGGACTTACCTATTCAACATCAACTTAATGTAGTATGTATTTTTTTTTGTTTATATTAATTAATTTTATTTAAAATCATACACGTTTACTTGACCTTACCAACATCGCTTCTAAGGTACTGTTGTGGGATAAGTTGCTTAGGAACATCAGAAAAGAATAGCATTTTATTGCATATCAATGACAAAATTGAAAAATTTTACAATTTGTGCCCAAAGTGCCAAACAAATTGTACAGAAAAAATACATGGTAAAAATTAAATTGAAAACAGTTATATGAAATAGAAGAAAATATATAAAATAATTTATAAAAAATAATAATATACTATAAAAAAATAATATAATAATAATAATAGTAATAGATGGTGCGAAATGCGGACCGGCAACCTCCACGCGGTGCATCCTAGACAGGGAGGGTCAACCCTCTGACAAATGTCGGACGTGGGGTTCGAAGGCTAACAACCCTGAAATTTACCCATACTCCACAAACCCCCAGAGAAATGGCCCCTCACAGTCGACCCCAAGCGGATGGGAGTCAGAGACAAATGAGAGAGGCCTTGGTATTGGTATTGGTATAACTGTGAGTGGGCTATTAATCAGACCCCCACTGAAACCGCTCTGTCTTTTGTGGCTCATTCCAAATTATATTTCACCCAATAGCTTCAGTTTTTTAATAAAACTGATAACCTTATTGGGTGAGATAAAGTCTTTAGGTTTAACCTGTTTAGCTCTAATAGATTCTTACTTCTTGATTTCGATGGGTATGGTATCAACGCCTTTGAATGGACTAATCCTGGTAATTCTTGCCAGTGCTGGAGTGTTTTACTCTCGGCCCAGGCTGAGATTTTTTCCTTGCCTTATTTATTAACCGATTTTAATTTTCTAAAAAAGCAATTGTAACCAAAGAATGAAGCTATAATATATATTTTATGCATTTTACTAAACTCAGTCTAAGTGATAAAAAATTTACTTCAAATGAAAAGTTTGTTTTGAAAATTTTTATTTATGCAATTAAAACGAAAACTGTGGGTTTTATGAAAATATTTGTTAAATAAAAGTTGTAGGCCATAAAAAAACAAACAGAATTGTTTTTTAAATTATTTTGTAGCTCTAAAAATAACGGAGATTTTATTATATAAAATCATATGTTAGGATCGTTAGAATCAGAATTAAAAAGGTAGGATGTTCATTTCAATCACGAAGCAATTAACCACAGACAAATGTTATTTCCCAGATAAGTTTTCAGAGGGTGCGTGAGTTAATAATCATAACAATAAAGAAAAAACATGATAACAAAAAATTATAAAATAATAGTCCTGAGCTTACGATCCTCTCGGCCTGCCGAAAGTTGACGAAGTCTCCGTTTACTTAGGGCACATGATTCTGACATCTACAGTCATTAAATCTGCGGTATATGGGAAATGACTGTATACATTCGGAGGCCACAGGAGGAACTATCCAGCATCGTGAAACGGAAAATATTAACCTTTCAAATTCACTCCAAAAATGAAAACAATTGAAATCAACAAATATTTTGTACCTAAATAAATATCACTGGGATTAAGATTGATAAATGACAATGGCGTTATAAATAATAATAATAATAATAATAATATTAATGCCTTTATTGCCCAACAGGTTACACCCAATAACAGGACAATTTATTAATATTACGTAAAAAGATTCATAATAATAATAATATGTACAATAAACAATAAATACAAATAGAAAATACAAAAATAAATGCAAGTATGCAACTATACAATACAAGCAATGAGCGATGTTTGGTTAAAGATTATTCACAGCCGTATGTAATATTTTATTTATTATACCTACCTATGACATATTTGATTGAAATTACTACACATTGTATATATAGGCGATTTTAAAATAATATTACTTCTAGCATGAGGACAGTAAAACAGGTAATTATATCTAGAATGATAATTTGGTAGGTACATTATTAAAACATAACTGCGACAATAGTTCTGGACAGCAAATATTATCATGCAATAAATTATATAAAAAAGAAATAGAATTGCACTTTCGTCTTAATTCTAAGCTAAGCTGTTCATTTCAAACCTGGTCAAAAGAGTGTTTTGTTCAATACCTATTTCAGGATAAATCGCATCAACTTTAAATGACAGAAATTTTAGAAAGCTTCTCTGCACATTTTCTAAGGCAAGTTTGTGATTCGCGTAATATAGGGATACCAAATAAGATATGCATACTCAAGTTTAGACCTTACGTAAGAAAAGTAAAGAACTTTAGTGCTCTAATGTCGGTAAATGATTTGCAGTTTCTGATTATGAAGCCAAGCGTCTTCGTAGCTTCTTTCACTTTTGAATTAATGTGATCAATAAATGACAGTTGACAATCAAATATGATTCCAAGATCTTTGGTGGAATTACATCTAAGTATCTAATAGCATTCCATCAATTAAGTATACATTTACAATACTAGCCCGCTTTTTTACTAAACGTTACAACCTTACATTTGGATGCATTAAGGTAATCTATTATTAGAATAAATCATAAATCAATAGAACAGGTAAACTCGATAAAATTCTTAGGGATTACAATAGATCAAAAACTAACATGGGAGAAGCATATTGACGTCATATCTTCAAAATTAAGCAGTATATGTTTTATCATTAGACAAGTACGAACAACTGTTTCCATGGATATACTTAAACTAACCTATTACGGACTGGTGCAGTCAATACTAAGTTATGGTTTAATGTTTTGGGGCCAATCAGCACACATACACAAAGTTTTTATTATGCAGAAAAAAATTATTAAATGTATGGTGGGAGCACATATGCAAACACCTTGCAAGCAAATATTCATTAATTTGTCAATATTAACCATTACTTCTCTCTATATATATCTAATAATTTTAAATATAAAAAAGGGGAAAATTCATTCATAAAAAATAAAGATGTTCATGATTATAATACAAGAAACAGTCATAACTTGTACCAGCCATTTTCAAGATTGAAGATTGGTCAAAACTCTCATATTTACCAAGGTATAATCTGTTTTAATAAATTTGTGTCTTTTTGGTGAAATAGACAATTTTAATCACTTTAAACATGCATTGTATAGTTATTTAGTCAGTAAGGCATTTTATTCCCTGGATGGATATATATATATATATATATATATATATATATATATATATATATATATATATATATATATATATATATATATATATATATATATATATATATATATATATATATATATATATATATATATATATATATATATATATATATATATATATATATATATATATATATATATATATATATATATATATATATATATATATATATATATATATATATATATATATATATATATATATATATATATATATATATATATATATATATATATATATATATATATATATATATATATATATATATATATATATATATATATATATACATTTGTTCCTGCTACGATAAACCGTCCACCATATAGAAATTTACACTCGTATTGGCCTCGTTAGGCGGTCTACATCTCATATGCTGAATTTGAGATGGAGAGTTTTTGGTATGTTTCATATATTTTGCATATAATCATAGTGTTAAGTATATCCACCAGGAGCACTGGCGCATACATACTCGCATATGCTCTACATATGCCTACATAATTTTTATTGATGTTAAACCTTCCAGTCATTTGGCAACACGATTTAAGACATTTGATATTTGAAAACCATTCTGGTGCAGTATTTACATGCGTGTGGAAGATAGTCTAACGTGTGCGATGGAAAATCACCGTTTATCTCGCGGAAAGAAAATGATTAAACAATCAAAAATTTGTGAACACGCTTTCGAAAACGGACATCCAATAAATTGGAATGACGTAACTCGATCAATTTGAAACTTACTTCGCTCGGATTGACACTGGGTGTTTTTTAGGTCGCTAAAATAGATTATGATGCCAAAAAGTAATATTAAAAATGGCTGATTCAATATGGTCGACTTTTCGATAAAAATTTCATTAAAAATGACGTAACTCGATACATTTTAAACAAATTGCGCTCGAATTAACATATTCAATATGGTATCGGTGAGAATTTTTTTTACATCAGGATTACTTATTTTGAGGTCCTACTATAAATATATGCTGGATAGGTATGCTAAATAATTTTTTTGTAAAAGTTATTAACGTTTATTTTACCCCTAATTTCATAAATTTTGGAGGAAATTTTTGTCTTTATTTTCGTAAAATAAAAAGGGTTAATTTAATTTTTAAGTTAAATCCCCTTGAGGCATCTTAAAGTACACATTTCAAGCTTTAAAAATCGCACCTAAAGGAGCGATTTAAACCAGAGTAATAGGTGGTTAAAGTTAGTTAGGCATATCAAATTGTATCACTTTTTCAAAATTTTGAAATTCAGTCGCGTTCCATTTTCGTGCATTAAACAACAAAATCTGGGGGCTGCGTTATAAGAAAAAAATATTTTAAGACATACATATTGACAAAAACCGATATTTTTCAACTAATTTGTTTAATAACAAATGATGCTCAAGGACCATTGTTGGTAACTTTTGGTTGTTTCTGACATGTTCAGAGATGTATTCTCAAAGGTTACCGCATCCCGGAATTTCTTCGAAGTGAAAACCTTTATTGACTCCACTATAAAATAAAAGTTGCCTTATAATTCAAAACATACACACACATCTTACGTAAAAAACACTAGAAACCGTTTTTCTGCAGAAGTTTCTCCTCTTTAATTGTGTAGAGGTATTTTTGTCGGGAAATGGACTATTTTCGAGAGAAATAGGAAAGAACTGCATGAAACTGAAATTTTTCTTAAAGTGGAGAATGTTGCGGCGCAGTTAGACATAGAAATGGATATTTTTAGTACTTTATTTACAAAGGTGTTAGTAGGTAAGAGTATCTATAGTACAGCGGATTAGCTAACCTATTGTGCACTTTTTGATAAAAGCACCAAATTTGGCACAGAGGTAGACCGATGTAATATGAACAATTTTGGATGTGGAGCCATCGGCCAACTGCCGTGGCGGCCATTTTCCAAAATGGCTGCCAGTGGACACCCGAAAGACAACAGAAGTTAGATAAAATTTGCTGCTGCAGGTTTTAGTGAATGTTTAATGAATGTTTTGAATGAGAGATAGTTTGTAAGTTATATACAGGGTGAGTCAATAGTGCGTATTTCTTCTTTATCTCCTGTCTCGTTAGAGATAGAGGCATGGTTCAAAATTTTAATTAAAATGTGAGAAAAAGTACATTTTTTAAAATTATTATCAATTATACAGGGCGATCCGTTAAAGTGATAGATGAAAGAATATATATTTCTTAAATGGAATGACCCAATTTTTTTAATTAAGTTTGAAGACCAATATGATGGCCTATTCAGCGGTAAAATATTTTTAAAATTTGTTGGATGGTTAATAAAAAAAAAAATATTTTTACGGAATATTGATGTTTGCAGGTATTGTTTTGAAAATTGATATTGGACTTATTTTTGGAGAGTAATTTTTTTTCTTAGACATGGTAGTAGTTTATGCCATACTTTAACTATTAGCTGATGTAGAAAATATTTCTTTCATACAAGGTGTTCATAAGCGCACTGCTAACTTATAAATATTCAAACTACCAAAACTCAACTTTTTCAAATGGAACACCCTATATATTTTTGTAAAAAATGGTGGCATTTCTTATAAAAAAGTCAATCGTAGAAAAAGGACTACAAAAGAAGGATAACGACTTTTTTATAGGAAATGTCACCTGTTTCTTCAAATCTGTTTTTTAAACTTTTGGAAGATGCTTCTTGTAGATGAGTTCTGTGAGAATACTTTTGAGCGTAAATTCTGGAGGCCAAAACACAATTTCTGTCACTTTCACCAAGGGTATACATCATAATTAATTCCTGCTTCGTAAAATTCATTTTTTAGTGAAAACTAGGAGGTTTGCAACAGAATTGAAAGTAACTGAAATTGAATGTCTTTATATCTATGAAATAATTTCAAAGGTACGTTGACTTTTCTGAATAAAACATACCTATTTACACATAAATAACTACATCTAGAAAATTATTCATTTTAGGTATGGGATATATCATATCAAAGTTGCAGAGAAATAAAAATTACACAATTTTTTACAAAAATATATAGGGTGTTTCATTTATAAAAGTTGAGTTTTGGCAGTTTGAATATTTATAAGTTAGCAGTGCGCTTATGAACACCTTGTATGAAAGAAATATTTTCTACAACAGCTAATAGTTAAAGTATGGCATACACTACTACCATGTCAAAGAAAAAAAATTACTCTCCAAAAAGAAGTCCAAAATCAATTTTCAAAATGATACCTGCAAACGTCAGTTTTCTATAAAAATATTTTTTATTTCATTAAACATACAACAAATTTTAAAAATATTTTACCGCTGAATAGGCCATCATAGTGGTATTCAAACATAATAAAAAAAAATTGGGTCATTTCATTTAAAAAATATATATTCTTTCATCTACCACTTTAACGGATCGCCCTGTATAATTGATAATAATTTAAAAAAATGTACTTTTTCTCACAATTTAATTAAAATTTTGAACCATGCCTCTATCTCTAACGAGACAGGAAATACAGAAGAAATACGCACTATTAATCCACCCTGTATATAACTTACACTATCTCTCATTCAAAACATTCAATAAACATTCACTAAAACCTTCAGCAGCAAATTTTATCTAACTTCTGTTGTCTTTCGGGTGTCTACTGGCAGCCATTTTGGAAAATAGCCGCCACGGCCGCCAGGGGGTAGTTGACCGATGGCTCCACATCCAAAATTGTTCATATTACATTGGTCTACCTCTGTGTCAAATTTGGTGCTTTTATCAAAAAGTGCACACTATTTTGAAATATCCTAGCTAAACTGCTGTACTACTAACCAATTTCAGCTTTACTTAAATTCGTTTCATCACATTTGTTTAAATTAAATTCATATACCTACACCGTGGTCCATAAAGTACGAAACAAATTGAAAACTTCTTTATTAATCACTTCTCCGAAAATTGTATCCTTAATAAAATTGGTGCATGGTCTCCAATGCAATACTGGGCTGCATAAATTAGTATTAGTCCGGTAGCTTATCCCAAAAAATAAAATTATTTGAAAAAGTTATATGCATTTGCAATATATCTTCAAATATTAATTTTGGTTGAACATTTCAAGGAAATTAAAATCACGTCGTTTTTGCTGTTTACACCCTAACTAAATTGATGATTACTATTCTGTTGTGATAAATAGTTTTCGTAAAATAATATCTTTCAAAAAAACTTATAAAAAATGAATCAGTGGCTACGATTAAGTCTTGGGTACAGCACAAAATTAAAAAAGGATGTAAATAGACAAAATAAATATATAGAGCATGACTTTCATGAAATCCGTTTAGGACCATTGTTATTATTACTTTATTGCATATGCAGTTGTCTTTCAAGTGATTTAGCATTTTGTAGTTATTCGTTCTATCTAGTTTAATATATGTATTTATTACATCTGAATAAAATTTTTATTTTGTTAAATTCTTCATTTTGTCTACATCAACGGATGGTTGGGGATGTAAAATCCTCGAATTCCCATATTTTGCAGTCCTCCTTTTTAAGAAATCCTAAACTATATACATTTCCAATTTTTCAGTGTCACTTCCACTCACTGCGCAGTCATAGCAACTGACTACGAGGTATAGTACTACTCCCTGACTACTGCGCACCTTCTTTACGTGCTGCGCATTCTCCCCCTTCCCATCACATTAGACAATCTTTACAATGTATTCCGAGTCATAAAAGTATAATAAATATAAAATATTTGGTTTAAATATTTTTTAGGATGTCCACCCTGTATATTTTTTAGTAAATATTTATTCTGATTCTTCCTTGGCAGTAGTGTTAACTACGTGCCAAATATTGTTTCTCTCCGACAAACAGTTTTTCAGTTCTAGCGCAAATCGGGGCACCAACATATAGAGACAGATAGACCGACGAAATTGAATGACCTTCATTATCGTAATATCATATCATCCGAAAAGTGAAAATTGCAAAAATCAGGGAATGTGAAATTTTTCACGGTTACAAAAAAAAATATCAGTCAGTATCATAAAGTGTAACATTTGGCGCATTTAATTCTTATTAGTGAAAATTTTTTCTTCGAATTTCAAATAATATATAGCTTTCCTATATTTTAACTAACCCTTCCTGAGATAATTAATGTTAGATAGATTAACTGTCAACACTATCAATTACCATGGAATGAAATAAAAAACAAAATGTCACACCGTGCTGTAATTAAAGCGAAAGCGATATTTATCTTATTTCATTTAGCTTCATTTTATATCTCATACCTCTGCCATTTTCTAATAAGCAGTTTTCTCAATATGGGTAGAAATTTTTCTGAGATCCCCGACACAGTTATCATTGTTATTTAAAACAATCGCCATGCATATTAGAAGAAGACAATCATAATATTAGTCCAACATCAAGAAAATGTACACATATTAACTCCGGCAACATCGCAGGATAGTTTAGCGAACGTACAGATCCACATGTGTATAACTATGGGAGGACTAACGTTGTGTGCGCGTAAATCGGATGGTTTGATGTTGCATCAATATAAGAGCGGTTTAACGTTGGTAAATAATACAGTAAAGTATATCAAGTGGACCGTTTAACGGATAAAATTACATGGACGGTTTTTCGTAGCACGGATCTGTATATATATATATATATATATATATATATATATATATATATATATATATATATATATATATATATGTAAGAAACGACAGTATTTAAAATAAAATTAAATGCATGTCGGCTATGTCTGTACCCTGCGATGTCCATGGATATGTGAAGATTTGGTTGCCAACGCGCATGGTGCGCAGGACACCTGTTAAAATAGGGAGTTGAACGGGAAATACGAAAGACGCTACCACGGTTTTACGGATCTCGTGTTATAAATCGATAAAGTCAATACTTTTTAATTTTCATTATATAGTGGTGAAGTTGTATTAAGTTTATATTAGTGGTTTTCATTAAAACTGGATTTATTGTTAATGTTGCATTATTTGTTTTATTAACATTTGACCGAGCAACTAACAAATGCAGCGGTGGGATATATAAAAAGAAACCAGTGATAGACAACGATAAAGTGAGAACAAAAACGCGAACAATTTATACTGGATAGTGTGTCAGTTTTTGTGAATTTGTAGCGATCAATGAACCCTCGTTTTTTCTTTGGAACTTATTTACGTTCTTGAGAATCGGTTTGTTTACGTTGTGATTTGAAAAGAAGTATTGACATTCAACGTTCAACTCAAGTGAAAAGTTATTAACATGGAAAATAACGGACGTACACGAAGTCTGGACAACTTATTGTCTGAAATTATTAGGAGACCTTTCCAAACTCGTAGTCTAGTGGCGTCGTCTGCAATTTGGAAAGCCACCGAAAATAATGAGGTTGGTGGTATTCCACCATCCGAAAACGCTGAAAACAGACAACAGGTACCAGCCGCACCGGACTACCGAAATCGAGAAGAATTGCTACGAAGAGAACGAGAAATCCTAGATCGAGAACGGGAATTGTTACGAAGAGAGCGTGAACTGTTATTTAGGACTGGTAATGAATATTGTGGGAGAACGCACAACCTTGCACAAAACGTTTCGATGCCACTAAATTATCACAACGTCTCCGAACAAGCTCTACCCGAATTTGATCCTGGAAAAGCCACGTCTATGACGGCGGAACAGTGGATACGAAAACTTGAAAGTGTTGGGGCCCTCTTCAAATGGGACAGTCAAACCCTTTTGTATTATGCGATAGGAAAATTGAAGGGAGCTGCTAAATTTTGGTTTGAAGGTATAGGCAGCGACGTAAACGACTGGGCCCGCTTTCGCCAAAGTTTAATTAATGGTTTTCCGACGGTACTGGACGATTCGGATATTCATTATGAACTGTCTCTACGTAAGAAGACTCGTAATGAGAGCTACGAAAATTTTATTTACGAAATGAAGGCTATAGCGAGTAAAGGAAATATTAGCGAGAGAACGGTTATAAAATATATTATATCCGGTATACAACCTGAAGACGAAGATTTAGCAAAACGTTTAGCTCTATACCCATTCTTTACAGTGCAGGAACTTTTAGTTAGACTCAAAACATACGAGGGCACGTTAAGACCCCATGTTAGTAACGCTCCGAAACTGAGAAATACTGCGAACAATAATAATATTACTCGACATCCTAGAAACCCGACAGGACCTAAATGCTATAACTGCAACCAATATGGACATATTTCAGTTAAATGTCCTCAACCTCAGAAAAAAAACACGTTGTGAGTTATGTAATCGTGTTGGACATTTGACCAGAGACTGCTTTCTAAACCGACCAAGTACTAGCAGACCTGCACAAGAAAACGGGAACGTCGTGAAACGTATAAAAAGTGTTGAAAACATTTTGCCCGATGAGTATCACAAATTTATAGGAATTAATGGAAAAACCGTAGTGGCATTCATAGATTTGGGAAGTGATATCGTGTCCGTGCGTGAGTCGACAGCCAGTGACTTAAAACTTAAATTTCAAGCTTGTGAAAAAAGAATTTGTGGTTTTGGACAAGGAAGTTGCATATCAGTGGGTGTAACAAATCTAATCTTAAAGCTAGATGATTTGGATATTAGTGTTGATGTCATAATTGTACCCGATGAAGCTCAAGACGAACCAGTCATCGTGGGACGTAGTGCTTTAGATCAACCCGGAATAAAAATCACCAAGGTACACGAGAAACTTATTATCGAGAGGGTAAGCGAACCGGAGGAGTTCGGTAAGTCGATTAATAATACTATTTCGGACTCAAATATAAGCAATGTAGACAATGTTAACCGCGTTGTGCAACAAAACGATATTAACGTCAATTTAGACATTGAAATATTCGAGAAAAATAGACTTTTTGAGATAATTGAACAATTTAGCAAGTGTTTCGCGAGCAATGTTTACGAGATCGGCACTACAGACTTAATCGAAATGAAAATTGAACTTTCTAGTAATGATGTTGTTAAATATCGTCCTTATCGCTTACCTTATGCAAAACGCGATATTGTGAAACGTATGGTAGATGAACTAATGGAAGCTGGTATTGTAACCGAGTCTACCTCGGAATATGCCAGTCCTGTGTTGCTCGTGCATAAAAAAACCGGTGACGAGAGACTTTGTGTGGACTATCGCCGCTTAAATCTAAATACGAGAAAACAACATGTTGTGATGCCTATTATTGATGAAGTGTTGGACCAATTGTCAGGCAGTAAATGTTTCACGAGTTTAGACCTAAGTTCGGGGTACTATCAAATACCGGTGGCGCGAGAAAGTAGACATTTAACTGCATTCGTTACGACAGACGGACATTACCAATTTACTAAAATGCCATTTGGCTTAGTGAACGCTCCAAGTGTGTTTAATGCTTTAATGTCTCAAGTAGTGAAACGCATTGGACAAGGCGTTATAGTATTTTATATGGACGATATATTAATACCAAGTAAAACGGTACGCGAGGGACTAGAGAAATTAACCCATGTTTTAAACGTATTTTACGATTTGGGACTCACATTAAAACTCACGAAATGCAAGTTTTTGTATAATAAAATCGATTTCCTTGGATATGAAATAAACGAAGACGGAATACGTCCAGGACAAACAAAAATAAATGCAGTTGAATGCTTCCAAACTCCTAAAAACGTACACGAAGTTCGCCAATTCATAGGGCTTGCAAGTTTTTTTAGACGATTCATACAGGGTTTCGCAACTATTTCGAAACCACTCACGTGTCTGACTAAGAAAGATCAAACATTTTGTTGGGGTACGGAACAAGAAAAAGCATTTAAAGAGTTAAAGTGCAAATTGGTCAATAGACCTATTCTCACCCTGTACAATCCTAATGCCAATCTTGAACTACATACAGATGCCAGTCAAGTGGGACTATCCGGTATCTTGCTACAAAATCAGCCAAGTAACGATTCTGTACGATCGAATGAACTGAAACCTATTAGTTATTTTAGCCGACAAACGTCAGATACGGAAAAACGCTATCATAGCTACGAATTGGAGGCTATGGCAATCGTGGAGTCAGTAGAAAAATTCCGTGTGTATTTATTGGGACGTAAATTCAAAGTAGTCAGCGACTGTAACTCCTTGAAAACCCTAATGTCGAGAAAAGATATGTCGCCTAAAATAGGGCGCTGGTGGTTGAAACTCCAAGAGTACGACTTCGACTTCGAATATCGTCCTGAAAGTCGAATGCGGCATGTGGACGCACTAAGCCGGAATCCAAGCAACCCTCCCGAAGAGGTCGATATAGCTGATTTAAAAATATTCAATGTACAAATCACAGATGAAGATTTTCTGCTCACTATGCAATTACAAGACGCAAAGTTAAAACGAATTGCTCAAATTTTGGAACACAACCCGATTGACGACGAAACAAAACAAATCCATCAAGATTACGTAATCTCGAATAATAGAATTTGTAGAAAAGTAGGACAAGAGAGTAAATGGGCTGCCCCAAAGCAATAATATGGAAAATAATAAAAGGTAGTCACGACGACATGGGACATTACGGATTAGAAAAAACATTGGATCATCTGAAACGTTATTATTGGTTTCCGAGAATGAGAAAGAAAGTTAAAAATTATATCTCAAATTGTGTCGAATGTGCTTATCATAAGTTAAATGCAAGCAAGAAAGAAGGTCAATTGCACAACATACAACGTGTCCCGGTACCATTCCATACGGTTCATATGGATCACCTAGGGCCATTTCCAAGTACAACAGATGGGAATACGCACATTCTGGTGTATATCGACAACTTTACGAAATATATCGTTTTAAAAGCTACAAATAGTACGAGAAGCCTCCAAGTACTTAAATTTTTACACGAAATCACCGGACTATTTGGGTGCCCGACACGTATAATTACCGATAGAGGTACGGCTTTCACGGCAAAAGAATTCGAAGAATTTTGCATAGAAAATCAAATTACGCATATAAAAAATGCGACGGCTACGCCACGAGCCAACGGTCAAGCCGAAAGGTACAATCGTACAATCATTACAGCTGTGACCACAATGTTCGATAGTAATAAAACAAGCTGGGACGATAATTTAAGAAATATTCAATTTGCCTTAAACAGTTTGAAAAATAAAACGACGCAAAAGTCTCCCCACGAATTATTGTTCTGTTACCATCCACGTAATGCCTTACAAAATAAAATAATTCTCGCCCTAGAAGAAAGTCTCGAAGACAACGAAAATAATGACCTGGACATTTACAAAATTAGAGATGAAGCTCGACGTAAAATAGAAATACAGCAGAGAAAACAAAAAGAACGATTTGATAAAAAACGAAAGAAACCAACGACATATAAAGAAGGCGACATTGTTCTTATAAGACGTGAAGCTGCGGCTACGGGGGCATCGAAAAAGTTAACTCCACTTTATAAAGGCCCCTATTTAGTAGCAGATGTGTTACCAAACGATAGATATCTCCTGACGGATATACCTGGTGCTCAACGTACGCAGAGAAAATTTAATTCCATTTTTGCTTCTGACTTAATGAAACCCTGGTGTCAGCTTCCAGTTTTGGATGTCAGTGATGAATCGGAGTCCGATGATGACCATGAAAGTTATAGTACCGAGGACGGTACTACGAATAGCATGGCCGAACTGTAAGAAACGACAGTATTTAAAATAAAATTAAATGCATGTCGGCTATGTCTGTACCCTGCGATGTCCATGGATATGTGAAGATTTGGTTGCCAACGCGCATGGTGCGCAGGACACCTGTTAAAATAGGGAGTTGAACGGGAAATACGAAAGACGCTACCACGGTTTTACGGATCTCGTGTTATAAATCGATAAAGTCAATACTTTTTAATTTTCATTATATAGTGGTGAAGTTGTATTAAGTTTATATTAGTGGTTTTCATTAAAACTGGATTTATTGTTAATGTTGCATTATTTGTTTTATTAACATTTGACCGAGCAACTAACATATATATATATATATATATATATATATATATATATATATATATATATATATATATATATATATATATATATATATATATATATATATATATATATACAAATGAACAAAATTCACAGGGATTCCCGCAACCGCAGACACGTGTTTCGGACTTATTGGTCCTCATCAGTACGGTGTAGCTAAGTTCAAGGATGTAAGTGACTTAGAAGTATCAAAAGGAAACAGTTAATTCGAAAGACATTGGCCAGAATGACACAGACTACGACGATGAAGCAACAACAGCAATAGCAACAACCTCCTCCTGTTTAGAGTCAAAACCCCCTATAGCCGCCACTAGGTCAATATGACCCACTATAGTTGTCACTGGATTTCAACCCAACCACAGCTGTCACAAGATTGCCGCCGTCGTAGTCTGTGTCATTCTGGCCAATGTCTTTCGAATTAACTGTTTCCTTTTGATACTTCTAAGTCACTTACATCCTTGAACTTAGCTACACCGTACTGATGAGGACCAATAAGTCCGAAACACGTGTCTGCGGTTGCGGGAATCCCTGTGAATTTTGTTCATTTGTTTATGTACTCCCCGCGTCTAATAACTACCGACTTTTGCTTTTATATTGTCCCAGGGTTGGACTTCCATGCAGGTAGTTATATTTACCTCCGTGGCGATGTTGTGTTGATGCCCTGGAATTCAGGGTCTTCCGATTGAAGCCTCAAATGTGTAACTGGCTCCTGTAACTGGTTTTCCTTTGCTTCCTTCCAGTTTTTTCTAACTGATAGGTCAGAGTGGTTTGGACTGTTGCGATGAAGTGCGTCGGCATGGCGGCAATCTTGTGACAGCTGTGGTTGGGTTGAAATCCAGTGACAACTATAGTGGGTCATATTGACCTAGTGGCGGCTATAGGGGGTTTTGACTCTAAACAGGAGGAGGTTGTTGCTATTGCTGTTGTTGCTTCATCGTCGTAGTCTGTGTCATTCTGGCCAATGTCTTTCGAATTAACTGTTTCCTTTTGATACTTCTAAGTCACTTACATCCTTGAACTTAGCTACACCGTACTGATGAGGACCAATAAGTCCGAAACACGTGTCTGCGGTTGCGGGAATCCCTGTGAATTTTGTTCATTTGTTTATGTACTCCCCGCGTCTAATAACTACCGACTTTTGCTTATATATATATATATATATATATACCCGCCCAGCTATCTATTTCGCCTCCGACTACCAAACAGACACTCAGGCCTCCGGCATATTGGAAGTAGATATAATTAAATTTTTGGAATGTATCAATTCCTTTTCTATCATTAAACAATGGGAACTTCAGAGGGGTAAACATTTTTAATATTTTTTATAAACATGCAGAGATAAATTGGATAAATTCAAGCAAGCGCGGGTAAACGGCGGGAGTAACTATGACTCTCTTAAGGATCACCAATCAAATTTAAGATTATATACATGATGTCCCCAGGGGAAGTTATTATTATTTTTTAGTGAATTATGAAAAAAAATCTGTGTCTATTAAAATATCCTCCAATACCTCCAATAAGTATAAAAAACTTAGTTTATTGACAGGGTGCCCCAGGGTGCCTAGAATTTTTCTTAGCGGATTTTGCGCCAAATTTTTTTTTTATAATAATCCTGTTTCTCATAGTCCCCAGATCGGCACTGAAATTTTATTTTAGACAGGGTGGATAAAAATAACAAACTTAATTGTTCATAGGAAATATATTTACTAATACATATTAACAATACTAATATTAACAATCCATTTAACTCTAAATAAAACTAACAAATATAATTCTACATAACCCCCTCGAACTTGTTCGCATTTTCAGCTCTTTTAATGAATTCAGTGTAAAATGTACTACACTGGGCACATTAATTTCGTTTATTGCATCCCTTATTCTTTGCTTTAATTCCTCTACGTTGTAAAATGGATTATTAATGTTATTAGTAAATAGATTTCCTATAAGCAATTAGTATTTTATTTTTATCCACCCTGTGTAAAATGAAATTTTAGTAGCGATTTGGTGATTTTATGAGAAACAGGATTATTAAAAAAAAAATTTGGCGCAAAATCCGCAAACAAATATTTTAGACTCACTTCTTGGGCACCCTGTCAATAAACCAACTTTTTTTTATACTTATTGGAGGTCTTTGTGATGCAGCTTTTTTAATAGACAGATTTTTTTTCATAATTCACTAACCAAAAAAATAATAACTTCCCTGGGCACACCATTTAAGGGTTTTAAGACAAGCAGATTTTATTTTAAAGAATAAGTTTTTTGCGTAAAGTCCAAAATAAAAAGTTTTTCCTATAGGCAACTCCATCCGTGGACACACTGTATATGTAAATGGGTATATGGGTATAAGTTATGAATGATTGTGTATTAGAAATCCAAATTAACGTTCAAAAACCTAATCTAAAAAGTAAAATTTGAGTCTTAGCGTTAATTTCCCTTCCGTTAATTTTATTTCATGTGTATAAAGAGTGCACAATAATAAAGAAAAACGATCTTATCACACCTTATATCATTATAATTTCTAAATAATGCATTAACAAAAATATATATACACGTACACATTTATGAAAAACGCTGTATTTTTTATATTTGAAATAATTACTAATTTTTCATTACGGCAGTTCATTAGCCTAGAAGAGAGCTTTGAAACCATGTATTCGGTTTTAGAATTTTATTTATAGGATGTTCATAATTTTATGTTGAACCCGAATATTTAAAAACTTTAATACCTTTATTATTTGAAATGGAACACCCTGTATATTATTTCATATTCAATTAAACAATTTCAAGAGATTTCCGATGATTCCCCCCCTTATGATATTTATTTGAAATGGTTTTGAAGATATAGTTATTTGTCAAAATTTAGAAAAAAAACTGCCTAGGATGAAATTATCTAAACGAGAATAAGTTCGTGGTGGTCAAATGCTATAAGAATAATTGTTTAGTTGCTTCCCGATTTAAATAGATTTGCGATTTGTTCTTGCATCGGAAGTATAATTTATTTAAATTAATTACAATTGCAATTTCAGATATTGTTATTAAATTATTTCTGCAATAATACTAACCAAGTAATTCAAATACATTTATCGTTATTTAACAAGGCACATTTTATATTGTATTTCATAGTATATACATAGCGAACAATTTTAGAATCAAAGAGTACTGGCAATATTTTGTTAAAAATTTAAATACCGCATAGACCTTCATATTTTGGCTTCAATTTTATGTAGAGTTTAATACTACTCTTATAATAGACAAGGTGTTCCATTTAAAATAAGGAATCTTAAGCAATTTGATTTTTGAAAATTAGCTATGCATTGTGAACACCATGTACAGTTTTCATAAATTTTCAATTCTTCATGGAATACTTTATGGTCCGCTAATAATATGAGAAAAATTGCTCAGACTAATAATTTTTGGTGTCTCAAATACATATATGTTTCTTAAAATTGGTATTCAACTCTCAGTTCTTTCTTTCAAAAGCTGTCAACATCTCAAATACTTTGGAGATATGTTACCTAATACACCCATATTACAACATCTTATATGTATAATGGAAAATAATTATTTGTACGCTACGCATAATTTGACATTCAACAACTGTTATGCTTATAATTTTTCCGTATCTCCTATAGTCAAGTTAGTCAAAAGTTACCTGGAAAATAGGCCAAACACTTGGTGAACCATGAATTATATAGTATATACTTAATACAAAACAAAATCCGTTGCACGTCATCACCCACCAAGAATTATAAATGAAGAGCATAGCCTATATCTGCATATGTTTTGGCCTTAAGGTCAACAGTTGGGAAGTCAACCATGGTGACGTCCCAACAGTTGACCTTAAGGCCAAAATATATGCCGATGTAGGCTATACTCTTCGTTTATAATTCTTGGTCGGTGATGACGTGCAACGGATTTTGCTTTGTATTAAGTATATGATTCGGTGCCCCAAAGTACAGGGTGTTTCAATTAAAATTATACTCCCACTTATTTCTGTAAATATTTATTGACTAATATATCTTTGGCTGAAAAGATAAACGAGGTAAATACAAACATTATAATTTTTTAAACGGACATCCTGTATATGTTTTATATGTTTGAATTCGTCGAGTTCTTCTGATTACGATGGCATATAACACTTATACAGAGTGTCCCACTTAAGATGTATCCACCCTCCTAAAATCTTTATTTGTGAACCAATTTTCGAAATCTTCTTTTTGCTGGATAGGACTTGGAAAACTATATTTAAGCTATACCTTACATTTTTAAAAAAGGTACATCATGACCTACTGAGACGTATTTTTTTAGCGTAATTTCGAGGAAAACTATTAGCGATTTATTTAGAGAAAAACTAATACCAGAATTAGATTCAGGACCTTTTAAAACCTAAGTGGTGTGAATTTTGCGACATTAGGATACAGAGTGTTAAAGAAAATGGAGAGGAATTTTTAACAACGGCAAACTTTTTTTGTAAACAAAATCGGTACTATTTTGAAATTATCAGTAATTTAACATTTTTCACAATTCTCTGGTTTATTTGAAGACGTGTTAAGAAAAAATCGACAGTGGTAACGATTAAAAATGAAATCAAATTTCTGTTGATACGGTTATTGAAAACAAATAAAACAATACATTAGTTATTAAAGCTAGTTAAACTATTCACTGGAAAAAATTTTTGTAATAATCCTTTGAAAGAAAACAAACGGTTTTGAAAAATGCGTAAGGGTAAATGGTGGACTCGTTAAGAATAGTTCAATTTAATTATTAGTTGATTAATTTGATTATTTTTAGGAACCTTGTTCTTTTAATAATTTTGTCGTAGTTTTGTTACCAGTCAATCTTAATAATTTTTTATTTGTTTATTTGTTGTTTTTATTTTTACCATTTGTTTTTTCAAAGGATTATTATAATATTTTTTCCAGTGAATTGTTTAATTAGCTTTAATAACTAATGTAATGTTTTATTTTTCAATAACCGTATCAACAGCATTAGATACCATTTTTAGTCGTTACCGCACTGTCGATTTTTTCTTAATACGTCTTCAAATAAACCAGAGAAATGTGAAAAATGTTAAATTACTGATAATTTCAATAGTACCGATTTTGTCTACAAAAAAAAGTTTGCCGTTATTAAAAATTCCTCTCCATTTTCTTTAACACCCTGTATCCTAATGTAGCAAAATTCACACCACTTAGGTTTTAGAAGGTCCTGAATCTAATTCTGGTATTAGTTTTTCTCTAAAAAAATCGCTAATAGTTTTTCTCGAAATTTCGCTAAAAAAAAATACGTCTCAGTAGGTCATGATGTACTTTTTTAAGAAATATAAGGTATAGCTTAAATGCAGTTTTCCAAGCCCTATCCAGCAAAAAAAAGATTTCGAAAATCGGTTCACAAATAAATATTTTAGGAGGAGGGATAAATCTGAGGATAAGTAATAAAAATTGATGTCAAAAAAGGAAACTGTAATTATTATAATTAAATCAACATAAAGAAATAATTATTATTATTTATATCACAAGTTAATAATGCACAAAATGGGCACACAAAAAAATATATTAAAGCAAATTTTTTCTGAATCTTCCATTGCAAACTTCGTTTTTAGAGAAATGGTAAGATATTTTGTTGGAAATATTTACGTCAATTTTGAAAAAAATATACAAGTGTTATATACCATCGTAATAAGAAAGACGCGATGTAAATATAAATATATAAAAAAGTACAGGTGCTCCATTTAAAAAAATTTAAATTTTCTATGCGCCTCGTATATCTTTTAAGATAAAAAAAAATAATGATGTACTACATAGAACTAGTTTTTGAAAAATTTTATTTAATAATAATTAATAAAAAAATAAGAGGGTATGGTTTCAAACGAAACATCCTGTACAGATTTGAGCTTTATACTTTTTAGCATTTATGTAAATGAAATACTTACTACAAATTCCATGAGAAAGATAATATCCTATGATCTTACCACAATTTTTTATACATGGAAACCTGAAAGATCTGAAAAATAGTATTGAGGAGGACCTGAAACCTGAATAGTGTATAATTGCTTATCCCGTTTAAGAATTTATAGACTTTGAAAAAAATACTTCTGTCAGCGTGGGGGAGATATTATTATGTTGAGCTTATAATAAATTGTACATTATTAAAATTGAACAATCCGTATTTTTCGGTGTTTACTCTTCAATGTATTTCAGATTGTGGAGACAAACGAGAACATTTTCGGCGCAATCATTTAAAAATACTCATCTTTGAGATAGTATATAAGAGAGCAACGTTTGCGCCTCCTCTAAAGGATGTGCGACGTTGCCAGTTATACGGAGGTGTGTACTACGGTTGACTATGCGGAGGCGTATTCGGCTTATCCGTAAACATAAAATTATATGCCTCTACTCTAGCGCTAGGAAGCGGAATTTTGCTGAACTAATCTGTATAACTGTATATGTGTATAGGTCGTATAGACCTCCAGCAAAAATTTTAGCAGAGCACTCATGATGACATCACATACATTCTGTGAAATTTTTAATAGGGAAACGTAAGTGCCTCCGAATTTACGATCTCGCCTCCGATTTCGGAGGCGTAAACAACAGTTAGATATCATTTCGGAGGTGTGTAGGTATGCCAGGCAAATATATATATATATATATATATATATATATATATATACATTTTTTATACAGGGTGTCCCGAAATAACGTGAAAACCTCTTAAAGGTAGATTCCTCATCAAAAAATAAGTATAGTCTTTTATGTACAGTAAGGTCGAAAACGGCCTCCTTGAGCCGCTAGACCTCCTCAAAGGGTGACTAAAGTTAGCTGAATGAAATTTGGGCACGACTTTGTACTTATGGAAGGTCTTCTTTTCAATGCATTTTTATTTTTCTACTTACTTTTTAAATAAGTTAAATAAACAACCCCATTGAAGTTTTAGTCAGAACTTTTAAACAGATGAATTTTTTTTCAAATTAAATGTATTCTACTACTTTCATCTCTTTTGAAAATTTATCGTAAATCTCATCTATTTCAAATAAAAAAATATTTTCTGACCCCTTGCATAATAGCCGTTTCTGTTAAATTGAAAACGGAGTTTGATACAAAAAGAATAAGTAGGCATGTGTCACTGTTACCATAATGTCATGTTATCATGAATCAAATCTGCCAAAAAAATCACGTTGCTGCCCCCCCTTGAGGGGGTCTAGCGGCTCAAGGAGGCCGTTTTCGACCTTACTGTATATAAAAGACTATACTTATTTTTTGATGAGGAATCTACCCTTAAGGGGTTTTCACGTTATTTCGGGACACCCTGTATATTTCTGTAATTATTTGTGTTAATTATAGTACATATAGTTTTTATTTTGTTTGTATTCCCATTCTTTAATTGGTATGTAAATACTATTGAATGGTGTATTTGAAATAAATAAATAAATAAATAATATATTTGATTTGCAATATGGGTGACACAAGAAGTAGTTACCCCCCCCCCCCCATTTTTGTTGGCATTTTCATAGATGAAAATTTCAAAATTTTATGGTGAAATAAATACACAGATTGTCACATTTTGACATAAATCATGTGTTAGAACCACTTGCGGTTTAACCGGAAGTGGTATCAACTTTCATATTTTAAATGAGAACACCCAAATTTTTTTCAATATTTGAAATCTACATAAAATTCCCTTTCTAATGATGTATAACACATTGACATTTGCTTTCAAGATGGCGGCGAAATATTACTGCTATTAAGCATTATTTGCAAACATTTGACATGCATAATGTCTACTAGGATCATTTTCTTTTTTTCGTATATTTGAAAACAAAAGCTGAATGTTTCACATTTTTTTTTAAATAGGAACCTTTGTTTTTTATGTGATGTGTGAATTCTACATCAAATTATCTTCATGATGACATACGACATGTTCCCTTTTATTTATTCATTAGCAGCCAAATTCATCTTTGTCTTATTAGAATTGAAACTAAAATTTACATTACTGTATTATTTGTTGTGGAAACTGTTCAAGAAAAGGGGAGCTCCTTATTATGCAGAAAAAAATAATTCGCACCATGACATTTAAATCTCCACGCGAATCATGTAAAACTTATTTAGTGAATTGGACATTCTAACCATCCTGTCTTTATACATTCTTCGATGTGTATCTTACGTAAAATCTCACATAGTCAATTATATTCCAAGAGATGGAAATTTAAGGGAAACTTTAATCTCACTGTGCCACTACATAGATTAACTATTGTTGCCAAGGGGCCTAATATTATGTCCATCAAATTATACAATAAACTTCCAATCAAAATTAAAAAAATTAATAACATTAAATTATTTAAACATAGAGTTCGATCCATTTTAAGCCAAAAAAAGTTTTTATTGGGTTGACGATTATATGAACAGCAATCGCCTGATTTGATGAGACACAATTTACTTGTATCTAGTAGACTATATTTCTACACTTTTGTAAAGTCTATGAAAATAAAACTATTATTATTATTATTATTATTAATTCCTCAGAATCACAATTTTATCATATGGTTACTAGCACATTTTGAACAAATAATCTCTTTATTACAATGTTTAGCCAAGTGGTGAAATCCACAGCATTTAAAGCATCTTTTTATTTCAACACCATCAAACACTGGGCAATGATCATAACCGATGAATAAGTATCCTCTCTCTAGTACACAATTGTAGGTTGATAAATTTACTTGAAGTACGCATTGAGATATGTGCGACTTATTTCGTTGATTATAAAAATTTATAAGTTTTATAGCGCCTCCATCATATATCACTTCTTTATTTTGCTCTTTAATTAGATTTTGTAATGTTGGTAGTATTAAATGTTTTTATCAATAATCTGTGATATCTTATGGTTAACTCTGTAATGCTGATTTGCTTTTTACTGTGTTTTTATCTTGTATTTTTTTTCTTTAAAATTTTGTAACCTGTGGCCTTAACCCTGTAAGTGGGATCTACCCGTTGGATATTTTAATTAAAATAAATAAATAATATGACTATTTCTGCACAAATGTAAATTTGTCCAATGAAGTAAGATAAATAAGTAAATAAATAAATAAGTTCAACTCGTTTATTCTTTCCTTTTCCGAGGTACATTAAAGACTGACCATATCTCAACAGAATACAAAGACTACAAAATATCTATTATGCAATGTTTATATATTTATCGATTGGTCGTATACACTACAATTATTAATATTCGTTTCTAGATTACCAACAGTTATTATTGTTATTATTGTTATCATTAAATATGTTATAAATATAATAATAATATATTGATATTTTTTATAAGTTTCTGTAATTTTGCTTTCAGGAGAAGGGAGCTGAAAATCAGAAGAACGTTACTGCAATTAATACTTCTGAAGAAGGGCCAAAAATTAATTTTTCGACGAGTAATGAAGAACCACGCAAATCAACTATTACCTCAAGAAAGCCTGCTGCAAAAAAGTCTGGGGTAAGCAGTGTTGCAATGCAATATGGTTTTCATAGCCAAGTTTATTATTTTTATCACTGATTACTTTATGTTCGCTGCCCGCTTATTTTGCTTTTTTATTATTATTATTTTATTATACTTAATCAGTGGTCATTACAAGTTACAATAATTCATTTAGTTACTTACGTGGTTTTAATTGTAAAAATTTTATATTGGACAGTTGACAACCTATCTAACCCCCTCCTAAGTATGAATTTTCTACTACTAAAAAGAAAATGGGGGTTCGAGATGACAGAGCACGAGCTTGAGCTCCCAGTGTTTTCAATGTTAACGTGTTATTTCAATACGTCCACAATTTAAGTCAAGTTATGAACAGTTTCACAATACATGTCCGCAAAGGCACGGAAGCCGAGTGGGTGAATAACATAAACACATATACGCACCACAGAAATTAGATGCATTGACACATACTTACTCGGTTGCAAAGATCAATGGTTCGAATCCATTCTGGAGCAAATTAAAAATTTGTTTCTGATTTACTTCGTAGAGAAAATTTTCAAAGCCCTAGATATGTTTCGGACTCCACAATAAGCTGTAGGGCTTCGTCTCTCTTTACCTAGCACAAAATCCTAGGATTTTTCAGAAGTTACTCCGGTGACTTGAGAGGTGGTTAAGAAAACATTTAAGGGTGAACTGACAGAACAACTCATCTTCAACTTACCTAACCCAAGGTGCAGTATCCTAATTCAACCAGCACTTCACTTATAATAATAATTTATTTATTTATTATTATACGACTAAGCCATTTTGCAATTTACAAATAAGTAGATGGAACATAGTACTTAAAATAGTAAATCAGAAACAAGATAATAACAACATAAACGAGGTAAAATCTTACAATAAAAATAAAATAAACAAAATTAAGTTATAAGATTAGATTAAACTATTAACATGAGATTTAATTTGGTTTTTAAATGAATACAGTGAGGAGTCAAAGAGCTCTATATTTTTATGGAATGAATTTGCTCTTCCGCTTTCTTCAACACGTTTACCTAAATTCTATACACTATTTACATTTCTGTAATTTTTTATGTTACTATTTTTTCTATTATGTATTTGACGTAATGTCCGACTTGTTTATTATTAAACATAAACATAACATAAAACACACCACAGAAATTAGACAACCCCCAATTCCAAAGCCAAAGGCTGTCCGGAAGGGGGCTACACATTAGAAAAAACGTAGACAAACATCCATACCCACCGACATTGCTATCTGCCGGTGCCGGGCTTCAAACCCGGACGCAATAATAATAATAATAAAATAATTTATTGAAATTACTACTTTGATACATAAAACAAAATATTATAAGACAGACAAGTATATAATGAACAGAATACCATTACTTTATAATAGCATAGCAATATTCAAAAGGTATAATTCATCAAAGATTGATTTTCAATTATACGCTTGTGTAGAAAACCAGTATAAGAACAGAAAGAATATTACAAACATAAAAAGAGAAAAAAAAAATTATAAATAAATAATTTTTTTTTGTATACAAACAATGCAGTATTAATTCACTTAGGTTAAATTACATTCTGACTAGTAGTAACGTATTTTTAATTTTTCTTCGAAAGCTAGGAAAAGAATTACCAGTATACAAGGTTGAATACTAAAAAATTTTGCAGCCCGATATTCAAATGAACACTCAAATTTCTTTGTAGAATGATTGGGTATAGTGAGTTATTACAAAATCTTGGGTCACGAGAGTGGGTGTCTGATCTCTTACGCAAAAGTTCATTTAAGTAGGATGGAGTCTCATGAAGAATAATGTTATAGATTAATGTTGCAAACTGCATTTCAAATCTTACATCCACTTTTAGCAAGTTTTGTTGAATATAGTGGGGAGTCACATGCTCACGTCGGTTTATGTTGAAAGAATATCTTAAACATATATTTTGCATCATCTGAATCCTATTCCTGAGCTCTATAGTTAAGAAATTATAATACACAGTGCTACAATAATCCAAATGACTTAAGACTAAACTATTTACAAGTTTCCACTTAATATGCGGTTCTAATGCAGATTTAAATTTATACAGGGTCTTCATTTTATAGTAACATACTTTTATTTTACTATTAACATGTGATTCAAAAGTTAAATTGGAATCCAGAACAACACCTAGGTTTTTTGCAGTAGCACAAATATTTATCACTGAGTTTCCAATTTTGAGATCAACCGTCTTATGTGTACTCGCTTTTAAACAATTCTCACGTGAACCTACACATAGAGCTACACTTTTATTCGGGTGTAATAATAAACCATTATCCAGAGACCATTGATAAACAATTTCCAGGTTATCATTTATATTCCTAATGACACTATTAACAGAAGACAAGTTGCTCGACATATATAATTGAGTATCATCCGCATACATGTGCACGTTACATTCAGGTAAGAGCTCACAGGGAAGATCAGCTGTAAATAAGGCAAACAGTAGGGGTCCCAAGACACTTCCTTGTGGTACACCATTAGTTGTAGTATGAAACTTAGATAGTACATTGCTGCATTTAACTGCTTGGCATCTGTCCTCAAGATAACTTACAAACCAATCTAAAGTCTTATTTTTACACCCATAATAGGCTAGTTTAGCAAGAAGTAGTTCATGATTAATAACATCAAATGCCTTACTGAAATCTAATAGTATTAAGTAGGTTACCCTAGAATTATCAATATTATGACATAGATCATTAGTTATTTTATTTAGAGCTGTTGCGGTGCTTATGTCCTTTACGGAAGCCTGATTGAATTTTTGGCAAAATGCAGTGCTTATCAATTTGTTCTAGCAGCTTAGAGTGTGCTATGATTTCCAGCACCTTTGACATAGTCGGAAGAATACTGATAGGTCGAAGATCATTAAAGTTCTCGGCTGTGGAAGTTTTAGGTATAGGAAATATAACAGATTTTTTACACATATTAAGAACGACTCCATTTACTATAGAGAAGTTTAGTAAGCATGTTAGGATATTTAAGCAGAATGGCAGAATTAGTTTTAACATTTTCAGATTGATACCATCTGCGCCAAATGCATCTGATTTGATCTTATATATGACTCTCTCTACCTCATCCGACGTAACAATATGAAGCATAAATTCCTCATCCAATGATGGGTGCCCGGTATTCAGATAATCGTTTATCTTAGTTTGTGATATGGTGGGATATTGGATAGCGTTGAGAAAAAAATTATTTATATCATCGGAATTTTGAATATTAGGAGCAATTTCATTTTTTGGCCTAGAGTGAATGTTATGGGTTTCGAACAATTGCCATAGTTTTTTGGGATTATTTTCATTGATTTTAAATTGATGCTTAAAGTATGCAATTTTTTCATTTTTAATGGAAAGAGTTATGTAATTTCTGAGGTCTTTGTAATAAGCATAATCTCTTGCATTTTTTGTCTTCAGGTATTTACTGTAGGCTTTGTCCTTTAAGTTGATCATAAGTTTTATCGTTGCTGTAATATATGGAGGATTAAAATTTTGAACTTGACGAGTACAAATCGGTGCGTGTGTATCAAATAAGGTAACAATTGCATTATTTAAAAACTCCAGTTTGTCATTTATATCTGGAAGATTATCAATATGGGCCCAACAGATAGCATTGGCATCTGATGCAAATTCATTCATGTTGAAATGATTGTAGTTACGAAATGTGATTATTTTGTGATTAGCCTTGCAGATTTTCAAATCCATCTCACAAGAGACCATTCTATGGTCAGTCATATTTAAAAGATCTAGCGTCTCACATTTAAGGATCTTAAGATCATTGCTTGTGCATATTATGTCAATTAGTGTTGTTGATGTGCCAGTTACCCTAGTTGGCTCTTTAACACCTTCAATGCGCATGACGTGAATTCGCGTCATGCGCGTTACAACGCAGAGGCGCATGACGCGATTTCGAGTCATCGTAGCACACAAACATATTTCTTCGCATTCAGTATCTCAGAAAAAAATCAACCCTTAACCCGGAGGGTGTTCCAGCAAACATGCGTGAGCAGTGAACGTGTTAACGCATTGCTTTAAATGGAAGGCTTCGAAAATAGAATTCAGATAATTTGTTTGATAGTTTGGTGCAATAAAATCAACATTAACATCCACCATGAGTATCATAGCATCACACTCAATACATACATTTGATAGCACTGCTTCTAGTTCATGACAACTGGTTATTATATTGGCTGTAGGTGCTCTATAGATAACCCCAACAGCTAAGTTCAACTTATTAATTTTCACATTAATCCAGAGTTGTTCAAGGCTAGGATTGAGTAAATAGTTAATAGATACTTTTTTAAATTCAATATTGTTACTGATATAGAAGCATAAACCACCACCTCTCGTAGGACGGTCTTCTCTAATAAGCGTAAATTGGGGTATAATAATAAGACAAGATGGAAATTCTTTGGTTAACCAAGTTTCAGAAATTGCGATAATATCAAAGTTTTTGGTATTAATGAAGTCCACAAACTGATCAAAACAATTAACTAACGATCTTATATTAATATGACAGGTATAGAATGTTTTAAAATTTTTCGATGTGAGAGCTGGTTGCTATTCATTTAAATATTCTATTCTTTGATTTTTTAGGCAGTGTAGCCAGAGCCATGACTGTCACTCATGCTCTAGCCCACTGCGCCATCGAGTCGGTTAATGTAATGTAATCAAATAAATGAGTATGAGTAACTTACGTACTTATGATGGTAAATTAGAAAATTGGACATCGTAGTTCGATAGCTAATTTATTTATTTATTTCATGTAAATACAAATACAAGAATATACATTTTGCTACAAAAGAACAATAAAAGAAGTATATGCACCTAAGTGATTTAACACTTGTTTTGTGCACATATTAGTAGCCTATTTATTTTATAGATATAAGTATAATTAGTTATATAACATAAAACAATAAGTTATTGCTCATATTTATATCTGTAAACAATTAAGAAACACCTTTTTATTTTATTTTAATAAACATTTTCCGAAACTTAAATATTAGCTGCTTCCTTTTTACACAAAATCTCAGATTATTTTCACATTTTACGTCAGTGTTCAGTTACCGGTACGTTTCTTTTATTTTTCACAAGTGAGTCTAAAATGAGATTACTTACCCCCACAATCATGCCAACACTAGCTCGGTAGTAAGATCACTTTACTCACTTCAGGTCTTATTTAAAAATTGAGGTTAATGTTTGACAATTTGTTTATTAAGTGTTAGCCATATTAGATAAAAATTGTAAAAATAAGTCATTATATTAGTTATTACCTATTCTGCAGTGGGATTCTGAAGTCAGTTTCGTTTCGGATGAGACGATATTGGTGATTCTGAACTACTCGTTCATTCGAAATTATGACATTGACACGAAGCGGTTTATACGATTGGTGGAGAGTTATCGGATTGTGCTTTCGATCTATCTCTCTTTATTTAATTATATGTCCGTCCTCTTCGTACAGTACGGTAATCTGTGGTTGTATTATTGTTATTAACTTATTATTAGATAAGAAATATATTTGTTTATCAAAAATTTGCTTCAGGAAATATTTAATTAGCTTTTCTATCTTAAAAGTTTATCTAGGTATGAGATTCATGTAAAAAAATGTCTTACTGTTTTCAACTTTTTGTATATTTTTATATATTTGATTCTATTCTATATACTTGCCTATCGGGATGTTATCAATATTTCATCGCATACTAAGAAGACAGAGAAATATTAGATTGTGTCGACAAAGGCAAAGAATGAGAGACAAATGTGATCCTTTTGATTTTCCCGATAATAATAATAACAATGTTTATTTATTATTTTTTTTTTGCCAACATACATAAAATTACAAGACAGCTTACAAAGATGTATATAAATATATAATACAATATAATTTGGTACCTAATATAAAATGAAAATGGAATTTTTTCACAAAAAAAAAACCTTAATTAAACCTCGCGAAAGTTCGGAAACTGTATGCGAGTGTCTAAAACAATAAATTGTGAGTCTGTTTATAAAGAATTTAAGTTGAAGTTAAGTACCTAATTCATAAATAATAATACATATTAATAATATAGATAGCATTGAGTGTAATGTAGTTTATATAAATGGTAAGAAATATATGTGATAAAATTATCTTATTTATCTTTATTTTTTTTTGTACAAGAATAATAGCTTCACAAAAAGAGGTAAGTTTTCCTTAAAATGTATTTAACTTTTTATTCTATGTGAGTGGGAAAAAAACAGTGTTTACAAAGATGTCTATTTTTTTCATAATTTGTATTTCGGATCCAACTCGTGATTTCCTTGATAAAGGCTTTAAGAGCAGGGCCGGATTACCCATGAAGCAGAGGAAGCAGCTGCTTCCAGCGGCAAATTTCAGGGGCGGCAAAAATATTAATAAATTCATGTTATTTATTTTTTTCAACTTTCAGTATATCAGGAAACTGCCCACGAAATTTTTTTTGTGGGGGATTACAATTCTAACATTTAATTTAAACCGTTTGACCCTCAAAAATCCAAAAATTCTTTGGATTTTTGAGGGTACCAAGGGCGGCAATGAAACATCTGCTTCCAGCGGCATATGTGGCTAATCCGGCCCTGTTTAAGAGGTAATTTTTTTAAATGTTCTGGAATGACATTATATATTCTGGGGGCCAGATATAGAAAATATTTTGTTGTTGTCGTTTTTCGTACTCTGGGGGTAATTAAATAGTTTTTGTTTTTTGAACTAGTAGGATATATGTGAGATATGCCTTGACTATGAGTTTTATTATTAAATTGATATATTACCAATTGTTTAGTATATATTTGTCTTATATTCAGAATATCGCACTCTTGGTATAAGCAAAGATAATTTCATATACTAGATAGTCAAAGCCATTGTTTATTTCATCGCCCCATCTTCTCTCTCTAACACATGCAAAATTGGATGCCAAATAAAAGAGAAGTATTGCAGTATCATGTGTTAAAGTGAGATGAAGCTTAAGTTGGGGTCCATTTATGAGCGATAAAATTAAACAATAGGTCTGACTATCTAGTGTATACATGATCTTTGGTATAAGGGAGGTATATAAATATTTTTAAAAATCTTTTATGGATTTGCATCAGTGGTTTCACATTAGTTTTATTAGCTCCTCCCCATACCAGAATGCCATATCTAATAATTGATTGTATAAGGCCATTATATTATTATATGATATGCATCTCCTTATCATTTAGTATATTTCTTAGTTGTTTGAAACTATATATTAGAGATCTTAATTTTTTTACGATGCATTCAATTTGCAGTTGCCATTTAAGATTTTGGTCAAGAATGACTCCAAGATATTTTATTGACTGAGTTGAATTTATACTTAAGTTTGTGTCGTGTATAAGGAGATTAGTGTAATTGGATAAATTATTTTTATAGGATGTGTAACAGATGTATTTAGTTTTATCTATATTAATGGTTAGGAGATGATAGTCAAGCCAGTCTTTGATTTTTTTCATATTTACACTAGTGTTTAATTTTAAGTCAGACCAAGGTGAAGCTGAAAAGAAAATTGCAGCATCATCAGCGAAAGCGGTTATTTTTCCATCTATTTGTAGGTTAAGTAAATTATTTACGTAGATGTTGAATAAGAGAGGCGCTAAGACGGTTCCCTGTGATAAACCAAAGAGAACATTTCTTTCGCTACTTAACGTATTTCCTACTTTTACTACTTGCGTTCGGTCTTCAAGAAAACTTTTTAGGAGATTTTGACATTCACCATGAAATCCCATATTCCACAGTTTACCTAGCATTTGCTCATGACTTACGGTGTCGAAAGCCTTTGCTAAGTCTATGAGCACCGAAAGACACGGCAATTTTTCATCAACACATTTATAAACTTGATTTGTTAAATTGGTGAGTGCGTGTTCTGTTGATTTATTTTTCCGAAAACCATATTGTTTGTTTGAAAGCAGATTATATTTTTCTAAGAATTTTTCCATTCTAAATTTTAGTGCCTTTTCGAAGATCTTTGCCATATTTGAAATTAATGAAATTGGCCTGTAATTTATTATTTTCGTTTTATCACCATTTTTGAATAGAGGTTTTATAATGGCCTTTTTAAAATGTGATGGACACTTTCCAGATGAAAATGCAATGTTTATTAGGTGAGTTAGTAAAGGAGCAAATGTGTCTATACAGTATTTTAATAATTCCCATTTAATTTGGTCTATACTTGGAGCTTTAAAATTTTTTAATGAGTTTATATATTCTCGAATTTTATGTACGTCCACCGATGTGAGATAACTACTATTTTCGACAATGGTATCATTAAACGTTACGTTAGGTTTTATAATGTTGTTCGCCATTTGTACCCCGATTTGCGTATAATGTAGATTAAATTTGTCTGCGATTTTGTCTTCGTCTATAATTATGGTTCCATTATTCAATGTTATTTTATTTATAATTGTATTTTGACATTTTTTATTTGTTATGTTTTGAACAGTTTCCCATAATTTTTTTGTATCGTGTTGGTGTAGATTAATTTGGTGGCTATAGAATTCCCATTTCGTTTTTTTCAATAGGTTATTTAATTTATTTTTGTAAATACGGTATTCTTCTATTTTATTATAGTGGGTAGGGTCTTTTTTTAATTCCATGTATAATTTGTCACAATTTTTTATTGATATAAGTAATCCAACAGTAATCCAATCCTTTGGTTTTTTTGTAGATTTATTTTTTATGTTTGTTGTTGATTGTTTTAAGAATATTTCTAGGTTGTTAAATAAGATATTGCTAGCCTCTTCAACATTAAAACAATTGTAAAAACCAGTCCAATCATATGTTTTTATTAAATTATTGAATTTATATTTATTAAATTTTTCCACGTTTACACTTTCTAGATATATAGTTTTTTCCTTATTATTTCTTGTGCTAATCGATACCATAACACTATAGCGATCTGTTATAGCCGAGCATAGAATAGACGATTTTATTTTCGAATCATTGTCAGTTGTTTTATAAAAAATATGGTCGAGGCAGCCTTTGCTGTCTCCTTGAATTCTAGTAAATTTATTAATTTGTGACAGAAAACCGTTTTCATATAAGTATCTAAGTATTCGTTTACATAGTCTTTGTCAGATAGTATGTCTATATTTATGTCTCCGATTATGTAATTATGGTCACTCTGTTCTAGATTTGTTAAGTATATCTTAAAGGCTTTTATAAAGTCGTATACATTAGTGGAGGGTGGTCTATAAATTGCTGTGATAATTATTTTTTTATTATTATGTGAAATGATTATTTTGGTACAGTTTATATCGTTAATTTTTATGTTATAGATAGTATGTTGTAATGATTTTTTTATATATACTAAGGTGCCATCATTTTTGTTTATATTTCCATTATTGTAGTATATATCGTAATTAGGGTATCCAATACCGGACTAAATTTTCAATCCCGAGATTTTGGTATTCAAATAAAACATTTCGGTATCCCGGTATTCAATACCGAAAATATCGGGATTCTGGAAATTTTAGATTCATTCTCTATTAAAAATAGATAGGTAGATGGTATAATTTTGTTTTAAATGTAAATATGCGCAGTTTATTTTTCAAATACACTAATCGCAAAAAAAAGAATAAACCAAAAATAAAGAAATTAATTTTTATTTGTATGGTGCCAACCTAATTTAACATTCCTAACTTAACTAAAATAATGGCAAATAGCACTGGGCAGTGGGCACTGTCATTGAAAGACTTACCATCTTGGGGCGTCCGCCATATTGAATTTAATGTGAACTCATTTTATTTTTCGTATTCTTCTCAGCAAAGCCTTTTAATTGATACCCATATTGTGGGGGTGCATAAAAAATAACTAGTCCGCCATCTTGGGGCGTCCGCCATATTGAATTTAGTGTGACGTCATATTATTTTTCGTATTCTTCTCAGCAAACCCTTTTAATTGATACCCATATCATGGGGGTGCATTAAAAATAACTAGTCCGCCTTCTTTGGGAGTCTGCCATCTTTGAGAGTCCGTCATATTAGATTTAGAATGACTTCACTTAGCTAAACATGCATTGCCATCCAAACTAAACGTGTATGCAAAATTTCAGCTAACATACAAACATTGCAAGTTAAATAAAAGCTTGTAATAAAAATATATACCTTTAGATTGGGAACTCCCGATTTTCAAATTACACAAAAACACAAGAGTGACAACCGAACATAACTTACTGTTACAGGTTAACGTCTAAACTTATCAATCAGACGCGAGCGCATAGCGCATTCGCATATACAACGTGTTGTAACTAGTACGTCGTACCACCACATACCGCGATGTGGATCCGTCATCAGTTACAGATGCGACGTAGATAAAATGAATCTCGAAAATACCGGAAATATCGAATATACTGAATTTTTCGGTATTACAAACAAGTTATCATCAGTCCCGAAAATACCGAAATAAAAAACAATAAATACCGGGAGTCAAATATCTCAGAAAAAGTCCAGGATCCCGGGATCTCGAAATTTCGGTATCCCGGTATTGGATACCCTAATCGTAATCATTTAATTTAAAATTGTTAATATTTTCTATTTTCCAGGTCTCAGAAAGGACAATGCATTCAAAACAATATGAAAAATTTGATAAGTATACCTGAAGTTCATCAAAATTTTTCCCAATACTCCTTATGTTATTATGAAATATGGAAAAAATATCATTTTTTGGTTTATTTAATTCTAAGTGTGTTTTGCAATCATCTATGTTTGATGTTATAAATGTATCAACATAATCATATTTATAATCTCTTAAAAATTGATTCATGATTTTTTTTATTATTGCACTTAGGACTTTATTGCACTTATTTAGGACATTATTTTTGTGGTATTATACAGGGTGATTCATGTTGACCGCCTATTAGAAGTATCTCGAGAAAGAAAAAAGATATCAATTTGAAATTTTGGTTATGGTCCTAAGTGGGTAGGATCTATTTAATGAAAATATTTTCAAAATGGTGGCATTTCCGGTTATACCGGAAGTTGACCCTAACTTTGTTATTTTAAATGAGATGCCCCATTTTCAATTTTTTTTTAGATTCCACGGAAAATTTAAAGGTCATTTCATTAAAGGTTTCCTATGTCTAAAATTGAAAATGGGGGCATCTCATTTAAAATAACAAACTTAGGGTTAACTTCCGGTATAACCGGAAATGCCACCATTTTGAAAATATTTTCATTAAATAGATCCTACCCACTTAGGACCATAACCAAAATTTGAAATCGATATCTTTTTTCTTTCTCGAGATACTTCTAATAGGCGGTCAACGTGAATCACCCTGTATATTTGCTTACCTCCTTTTGTTAATGTGATCAAGTATTTTTTTAAAATAATTTGCATTTGAGATAGCTTCGGGTAACTGGAACAGTAGTAGTGGTTGCGTTCTCTGCTGCCTGTGCAGATTTATAGAAATATTTCGCCTTACTAAAGAAATTAATTAGATTAGATTAGAAGATTAATTCAGTTGTTAAATCCATTTCTTCAACAGCCTTCCTTGAGAAGAAGTAGGTAAATAAAAGAATTCTCTTGAACAAAACCCAAAAATACTATTTTGTAGGTATTCAGGTGTAATAGCTAAACATTTTTGTGCGTTAAGATTTTATGCTACAGGATCTTATCAGAGGTCTTGTGGAGAAGAGTGGAATCTGGGTTTTAGCCAGACATCTGTCCATAGAGCTATTCAGGAAGTAACTGTAGCTATAGTGAGGCATTTAAGCGATGAATATATTAAATTTCCTAATACCGCTGAAGAACGAAATTCTATCAAAGAAATATTTATGAATCATTATGGTTTTCCTGGCATAATGATTGCACTCATATCGCTATCTTGAAGCCACCAGAAGATGAACATAATTTCCTCAACCGGAAAGGATTCCACTCATTAAATTGCCAACTAGTTTGTGATGACAATTTAATGATCAGAAGTGTATGGGCAAACTATGGTGGAGCAACACACGATTCATTTATTTGGAGACATTCCGAACTTCAAGATTATATGCGTAACATTGCCCATAATGAAAGATGTTGGTTGATAGGAGACTCAAGATATCCATTACAAGAATATCTGCTTACTCCATTTAGAAATCCAATTCCTGATAGTCCGGAAAGCAGGTATAATTTTGCTCATATAAGAGCAAGGAATTCTATAGAGCGAACCTTCCGAGTTTTAAAAATGAGGTTCAGATGTTTACTTAAGGAGAGGACGGCCAGGCTTTGAAAAAGGAAACAGATATAGTTTCAGAAACGTCAGCGCAGTATTTTTGTATTAATTTAATTCCTATTAGTTGTCAAAAAACCACCCTCTAACTGATCCTCTGACATTACGTCAAAGGTTATTTCCCAGTTTTAAACTGGTTAATTTGAATATTTTTTAGATAAATCAACTTTTTTTTGGATAGGAATCTCAAGAAATGTGGTAATAAATCCCAAAAAAGAAAAGGAAGAGAAATAATTTATGAAATGCCACAATTAACATTTAAACAATAAAACATGTACTCACACCACATTCAGATTCTCCTATCCCAACAAAATTTTTGCCCAAAAGATCCAGCACTCTAAGCTCTATACTTGTAAAGTCATCTGCACTAGATGGTCCACCCCCTGTTTGATTGATACTTCTCATATTGGCAGCAGCTTTTTTTTAAGAGTGTATTTAATGTCAGACCATGTCTAAAATTACAATTTCTTATTGTATATTGTAACTGTATTACTAATTCTTTTGCAGTATTAAGATCACAAGATATGTATATGTTACGGATAAAGTAAGAATGAGGGGTAAACCTAGGTTTAACCGGTTAAAGTGGGGATTATCTGGGCTTAACGGCTAAAGCCTGAAGAACACTTCCACGTTTAACCGGTTAAACCTGGTTCTAACCAATGCTAGTCGGTTAATTAGCGAATCCAGATTATGTTAGTTACGCAGTTGGTTAGTATTGCATCGCATTCATGCCTGTGCATGTCATTTGATGGTAACGGTAACGTGTTGACGAATTTATCTACAAACTGGAGATAGATAATGTGTTCAGATCAAGTTTCTATGAACAATTCCAAAACGTTTTGTCCGCTAAGGATTGTAATAATACTTTTTACATGAATAGTGTACAATACAATAAGTTTATTGAAGATGTGAAAGAAGCTAAGCAGTCTGTTAAAAGAACAACATTGCATTATCGTCGTTTGAAGCGCTTCGACATATGTAATGTCGGTGGTATTGATAAATTAATAGCTCCTGTTTCTACAACCGACCCTGTAAATAAATATTACGTGAAAAATGAGGACATGTTTGATATTCTTCATGAAATACATGTGTCCATTGGACTTGGTGGTAGGAACAGAATGGTGAACGAAGCCCAAAAAAAATACAAAATATCACTCAGGAAACTATAATGATATACCTTCGATTATGCAAGTCGTGCCAAATGAAATTAAAATCGGACAAAAAGGGCATTGTGGTCAAACCGATTTTATCAAATGAAATGAATAGTCATTGCCAAGTCGATTTGATCGACATGCAGACTAATCCTGATGGCAATTACAAATTCATTCTTGTATACCAAGATCATCTGAAGAAGTTTGCAACTTAGACCATTGAATAGTAAAACTGCTGAAGAGGTTGCTAAAGTGTTGTTGGACATTTTTTGCATATTCGGAGCCCCGTCCATTTTGCAGTCCGATAATGGGAGGGAGTTTGCCAACAGAGTGGTTGAAAATTTAACGTCTATGTGGACAGGGTTAAAAATAATACATGGGAAACCACGTCACAGTCAGTCCCAAGGTAGCGTTGAAAGGGCAAATCAGGATGTTCAGAATATGCTCATGACCTGGATGAAGGACGAAAATTGTGAAAAATGATCTGAAGGACTTAGATTTGTTCAGTTGATGAAAAACAGAGCCTATCACGATGGTATAAAGCGCTCACCATATAAAGCCATGTTCGGCTGTGATGTGAAAGTTGGTTTGAAGTCATCTGGATTTCCATCTGAAATAATTGTAGATGTTGTTGACGAAGAGCACTTAGAGGAGTTAATTAAAAATCAGGAAGAACAAGAACAAAGCATCGACGAAACTCAAAGTGAAGAAAGAGTGGTATCTAGTGCTGAGTGTGAAATGTGTAAAAACAGAAATGGGTTATGTGATTTGTGCTTAAAAAAAGACAACATCATTAATAATAGAATCGAAGCGAAGGCAAACTTAGCAGAACAGGCTAAAAAAATGAAATCTTTGTCCAATATTAAGTATCCACCGTGCAATGTTGGTGATAACGTTAGAGTTAAAATTCCTGACGTAGATTTTAGAAATATTATTTTAACAGTTCTTCAATGTACTGAGAATGGATTATATAAGTTGGGTAACGAGAAAGGAACTATTCCTGAAATGTTTTCAAGAAATCAATTTACTGTATGTGAATCAAAATTTGCAAACATTAAGGATGTTTCAGTTGAGAAGTCCTTACGACAACTTGCAAATCTACAATGAACCTCTGGTGGTCAAGTATTTAAAAAATGCCATTGTAAAACTAAGTGCGGAACCAAAAAATGTCTTTGTAAAGCTGCAAATATTTTATGTAACTCTAAATGCCATTCAAGTTTATCTTGCAATAATAAATAGAAAAATCGCTTATTTTTTACGTTCAAATAAAAAAGTGCTCTCGTTTAAAAACACTTTAAAAATACCTACTCCTGATTCATTTAAAACATTATAGAGATCTTTTTTAGTTGCGAATCTCATTCAGATTTGTTATTTAGCAGTAAATATACTTTTTGGAAATTTGTATTTTTATAAATAAATTCATGTTCTTACCAATGGTTTACTTGTATTTATGTATTTCCTAATAATGTATCGCTTTATAAGCATATAAATACACCACAGAAATTAGACAACTCCCAAATCCAAAGCCAAGGCTGGTCCGGAAGAGGGTTACACATTTGAAAAACGCAGACCAACATACATACCCACCGACATTGCCGGTGCCGGGGTTCGAACCCGGACACGATAAGTATTGTGACCAGAGCCATGACTAAAGTAGCGCAATGGGCTAGAGCATGAGTGACTCATGTTCTAGCCCACTGCGCTACATACAGGGTGAATTTAAAATACACTGAATATTTTTAATCTGTAATTTCTTATAGCATAATTAATGAATTCGCAGTGTTTTAATTTCAAAATTTCATAGTTAATGTTTCAACACAAAAACCCTAAACTCGTCCCACTGGGGATACACTGACCGGTGAACTTGACATTGACTTGGTTACGAACAAATACCTCTACGCAGTATTCGCAGTGTTTACCAAGTAAAACCAAAACTGAAATATAAAACACTGGGAAAAACTCACACTTGACATCATGGATGCACAGGCTGAACTACGCGGGCAACGTGGTAGCTACGAACACAAAACTGAAATCTAAAACACTAGGAAAAATTCACACTCGACATCATGGATGCACAGGCTGAACTACGCCAACACAACAACCCGATAGCTAAGAAGAGTGGGGGTACAGGCATTTATGTCGCTATACACATCAGCTGTTCTGCTCAGGCAGGAGCGTCGTGAATATTTAATAAATATTCAAAAATTGTTTTCTTGGCTGTATTTCATTTATTTTACAAATGACTATTTTTAAGAATTTTAATGGACCATAGAGCTTAACGGATTAAAATTATCCAGTGTATTTCAAATTCACCCTGTATAAACGTAATAATTGATAAATATGTATATACATATATATCACAGCAAAATCATTCTGATCTTTGTTTATTAAATATAGATTTCTTAAGGTTTTTCTTAAAACTACTAACACATGGAGTTATGAAGATTTCATCTGTACTATTAAATATTTGTGGTGCTTGATATGAAAAAGATGACCGAAACTTGGTTGTCGAATGAATAGGAATATCAAGTTTATTAGAAGCACGGATATTTACCGTGTGTAAAGAACCACGATAAATTAATTTATCATGCAAGTAAGGGGAGTCTTAAATTTAATAATATTGAAAATTTGCGTTGATAAGTGCAATAAACGTCTATTTTTCATGTTTAACCATTTAAGTGTTGTTAACTTAGACGATACGTGATCAAACTTTCGTAAACCAAATATAAAACGGATACAGTGATTTTGCATTTTCTGTATTCTGAGGCAGTCAAAAGAGTCAATACAAGGACCGTACAATACATCACAGTAATTGAAATATGATAACACTAGATGTTCACAGAGACATTGCCTCATATAATTACTTAACATAGCCTTATTGCTATATAAGAGTTTAAGAGAACAATAGGCTTTTTGGGGGCAACTGGTAACATGTGATGCGAATTTAAAATTATTATCCATTAACAGCCCAAGATTTTTTACACAGTCCGAGGTGGGCAAGGTAAATTCTCCAATTTTTATATTAATATTTTGTGATACTTGTACTCTATTGCTACTGTTACCAAATAATATCAATTTAGATTTTACGGGATTTATATGCAAATTATGTTTTTTTGAGATAGTTATAATATTTAATAGATCTGAATTAATTGCATTATTAACTAAATCAACTTCATTAGGGTAAAAGCTTTTAAATAGTTGAGAGTCGTCAGCGTAAAAATGATAACTACAATGATGAATAGAGTGAAACAGATCCGACGTATATATTATAAAAAGAAGCGGGCCTAGTATTGACCCTTGCGGAACCCCTTGTTAATAAATGTGATTGTGAAGAGACATTATCAATAAAAACCCTTTGTCTGCGACCAGTCAAAAAATGTTTAAAAAAGGATACACACAAATAGTGATGGAAAATTCTCAGAAAATTTATAATTGAGAATATTCTCGAGAATATTCCCGAGAATATTTCCCAGATTAATCTCATATTTTCCTCGATATTTTCAATTTGGAAAATTTTTAGGTTACAGAGTGGTTTTAAAACATGTACAACTCCAAAATAAATTTTTTAACTCGTTTTTTAATAATAAACTGAAAACATTCAGGTTATATAAGTACCCACCTTATTAACCTTATACACGGCACAGCTAACAAAATAAAATATATGCATATATTATAATATAATATATTATATATATTTATATATTAATATAATATATTATATATATTTATTGTATATAATTCAGAAGTACATAATCACAATACCAGGAATATTAATAACTTTCATTTGGCTAGGTGGAATTACTCTAGTACTAGGAACTCTATATTCTACAGGGGTCTAAATGAGTATAATATATTACCTGCATCTGTTAAAATGTGTAACAAATTAAATCAATTTAAAAGATCTATTATTAAACATATTAAGTCGATGTAATAATATTCTTTCGTGATGTGTGTGTAAATATTTGTTTGTACGTAATTATAAGTGTTTGTATGCTTTACTCATCATATGTAGTTTGTATAACTTATATTAGAAAAATTCTAAATAAAGATTGTTGTAATAATAATATATCAAAGTTTCTAAAAAAAAAAACAAAAAACCACTCGGAATCAGAATCGGCCTCAATAAGCGGCTCCGCGGGAACAACAAAAAACAAAACTATGAGAGAATATTACCGAGAGAAATTTCCCCCGGAGAATATTCTCGTTCTCGAGAATATTCTTTTGAGAATTTTCTCCACTTACATCACTACACACAAATCACTAAACCCGTAATATATTAATTTGGAGACTAATAACTCATGATTAGTTGTGTCGAATGCCTTCGAAAAATCTAGTAGAATAAGAGCTGTGATGTTTCTATTGTAACGAAGCAAATTTTTAAGCCTACAGATTCAGCTGGTAGTTGAATAATTTACTCGTTACTATTATTATTTTATCCGCTAGTATTTTTGAGTTCACCCTGTATAACCAGTTTAGTAAAAATACGAATTATTAAACCCTAGAATTCCGCGTTCTGTTTATTTTCAGTTAATAAATTTATTGTTTATTTATAGTTAAATTCGGGTACACCCTGTATAAAGGGGTAGAGTAATATCAGTACGTATTCAGGTAATTATCTGTGTTATAAAACCGGTCCGTGTACAGTTGTTCAATTTATTTAAACGTGTTATAAATAAATAAACTTATTTATTTTTCTAGTTAAGTAATCCGTACGTTATTAATTCCGTTTCTTTCACTGTAATGCTCAGAAAAATGAGTAGAATCTATTCCGCCGATACAGGAGTCCGAACTATAATTGTTAATAACAATTTCCGTTCGGGATTAATAAATAAATGAGCCAGAACGCGACTTAACTAGATAGCGACAAGAAACATACATTTCACGTTATCAGCGCGAGAAGCGAAGCGCTCCGGCCGTACCGATGTTAGTAGGATCCGGGAATCAATTTTAAAAATCAGTCTATACCGACGATCGACACACTCCAGTCCTGTTTAGGTAAATATTAAGCATTCGGCATATTTACGGTACTTGAAGTTAAAAGATAAAACCGCGTTAATTATTTGCTTTTCGACTTAGAAATAATTTGCGAATTATTTCAATATTGTGATAGAGAAATTTATAGTCCATAATTAGTAGAAAGAATTAATTATAAATTCAGTCCGTGTGTTACACTTGATTTATAATAAATCATTGTGTATTGTAATAGCTGTAGATTTGCGTGTTTTAAGTTTAAGTAAGGAATAAAATATTTCATAGGTTTTGAAACGTGATAGAAGGTATTAAAGCTAGTCATTTCCGTAATTTATTTAATTAAATAAATTTAATAGTCCGTCTGTCTGTATGGTGGCCCGATAGAATTCGAGACTAAGGAGGTGTGTAAATACCAACGCATTTATCTGTTGAGAGAGCGAACTCGCCAACAACGGTATTGCAAGGGTTAACACAAATCTTCCCCTCAGGTTCAGAGGTTTGTCTTGGGGTGCCAGTACAGTTGTGTTTTATTAATCAGATCTGTTCGTAACTACTCAGAATAATAGTTTGTGGTAAAAACCCCAAAACCTTGTGGATACGAGCGCGAATTTGCCAGTGTCTAACAAGTTGGGTTTTGACATAAACGAATCAGGTTGCCGGCGTAGGAATCTAAAAACACCCTGTCGAGAGAGCGTTAGCCAGCGTCCGGGTGATTAGATTAACACGGATAAACCTGGTTTAACAATTATTCCTGAAGTGGTTGTATAGGGGTTAATTATTACTTGTAGAATTATTTAAAGTAAATATTTAGTCTGAAAATCCGACTTGCCAGCACGATAATACTGATTAGGTTTTTTTTAGTAATTTCTTTTGTATCACTGGAAGTTTTTACTGCCGTTTCTTTGACTGTACTATCACCTTTCAACGCACACGTTTACCGTTTTGAAATAAAATTCATTCATTGTTATCAAAGGTAGTTTTGAAAACACGTACCGTAGTTATTCCAAAGCTTACTTCAAATCTTGCTTAGTTCCGTCACCGCTTGTTAACCATCCTGCCATTGCTTACTACTGCTACCGCTTTTTAGATACCTGCATCCGATTAATTCTAGATTAATACCGTAATTGCACATACGTTTACCCGCTTTAGTACTTTCCATAACTCTGCTAGTCGTTTAGTTTCTTCAAAACTAGCACCTGCCGCTTGTAGTTAGTTTTGCATCCGCTTTGCTTACACACACCTCCGCTTGAGAGTTATCTTTTGAGTAGTGAATTGTAAATAGTTTCTTTGAGTAGAATTAATTTCTATTAAATTATTTTTGTAGTAAATACTTTAAGTATTGTTGTAAATATTTGTTGCTTGGTTTATAGATGTTTTAGAATACATATTTAGTTGCTTACATACTGCTTTGTGGTGAATTAGCCGTATTTATAGCTACCACGTTGATTTGCTTTCTTTCGTTTATCAAACGATGTACAATAGATATTTATTGTAATAAATTTGATTTGTCAAATAGTTTATGCTTTTTATATCACTAACATTACTATACCTTATAATAACATCAGTATAAGCCTCTAACTCTCAAAGTTTATACAGTCAGCAGTCGGGACGCTCCAGTAGAGCGGCGACCAGCAAACCTCGAACCCGGACATACCGTGTCTTCACTGAAGTTATCCGGCCCTATCATACTGTTGATAGGTCAAAGTGACATTCCTTCACGTTAAACAAGGGATTGGCGCCCGAGGCAATAATATTAGCGACAGTCATTTTGTGTAACAATAATTCACTATTTAGGAAAAGGGACGTCACAAAGGACGTCCGAATAAGATAGCGTCACAAAATGGCGCCCGAGCAGGGACTTTAAATAAAGTAAAAAGTTATAAGTGACTTGATGTGTTTTTTTTTCAGTAAGACTGTTATCCAATAAATATTAGGTATTTTTGTTTAGTTGATATAAGTAGCCGAGTATTGTAAGCAACTGTAAGCACAAATATTGGTTTTGTAGTTCAATAACTACTGTTGTCCGTCCAGTAGCAAAATTACTCAAAAACTAACTTGTAGCCGTCCTGCTTTAAGTTTAACCTTGTTGTCCGTAACCCTACCGATAGTTCAGTAGGGAGGTGTATTAGTTTTATAGTAGCTGAACAGTTAGACTGTTGTTAGGTAAGACAAGAGGACCGTCCCTCTTAAGTTCAGTAGATCGATTTTTTTTTCTGGATTTTGATTTCGATTTGGGTTGTACGAGTTACTATAAAAGTTTAACGAGGTTTAACTTGAGAGAGAATTTTGGAAAGTACTGTGTTATACCGGCTATAACATGCCGACCGATATCGAACAGGAACCCATAGACTCACCGCCGCCGCAATCCGCCGATATAGACTCAAGCTCCGACGAAGAGAGAACTAGACCGACCAGAGTAGGCTGGATTTACCCGTTACGTAAAGAAGAACTGATAGCCGAAATGGAAAAGTTCAATCTGAATACCGAAGGTACGGTACCTACACTCCGAAGGAGGTTGGTAAAATTTTTTAGAAGGGGGGTCACCAGACCTCAGATACTGGCAACAGAGGTAGACACACCCGGCCAGGGTCCGTCCGTCGCTCCGCAGCACATCGTAACCGACCGTAGACCGTACTCACCGCCCCACGTTAACGAATCACCCCGCCAAGAGATGGCGAGGCCACCCACACCAGTCAGGATTAATACAAGACCACGTAGGCCGTCCGTAAGCAGAGACCTGCCACCGCAGGTAAGCACTAGCAGACATTCAAGCACCGGCCCTACGGATGGTAACTACGACCGATACACTGTGTATGAGAAAGTTAGGAAGTGGAACCTCCACTACAATGGAAAAACCGATCCGGTGGAATTTCTCGAGAAACTCTGTGAATTTCAAGAGCACAGCGGGATATCTCCGTCCGCACTGCTGCCAGCACTGTATGAGATATTCAGAGAGGACGCATTAGCATGGTACCGTAACAACAAACAATTATGGGGAAACTGGGAAGATTTTATCTCAGACTTCAAACAGTTTTATTTACCAGCAGATTACCAGTCCTTCTTGGAGGAAGAAATTCACAACCGTCGCCAGCGTCCTGGAGAGAACGGCCGAGCATATGTCCTGGCATTGCAAACTTTGCTCCGCCGTCATGGAGAATTTTCACCCGACAAGTCCATACACCGCCTGTATCAGAACCTGCTACCAGAATACCGACAATACATCCGACGTGGAGACGTCCAGAATGCCCGAGACTTGGTGAAGAGGATTGAGGAATATGAAAACCTTTGTCAAGAGATGTCCGGTGGAGAAGCACAGCGAATCAGCAAGCCCCACAGAGGTGGCACAGCTGAAAGATTCACTAGCCAAGGACAGAAGCCAAAGACTTCACACCGCCAGCAATCGTTGACCGCCGCACAGGAGGAGGAAGTTATACCTCCTAACCAAGGTCATACCGGGGTCAGAAGCAGACCTGACGGTACGTCCAGAAGGGACCAGTCCCAACCGTCGCAGAGTACCCGACCCTCTGCTGCCGGCTTCGACAGAAGTCGTGTTTGTTGGCGCTGTGGAAAGGTTGGACATTACCGCGGACAATGTCACGCACCGCCGAAACTTTTCTGTTCACGATGTGGTCGCATTGGAGTCATGACTCGAAATTGCGGATGCCAGAACCAGCAAAAAGCTGTACCGAAACCAGACCAGATACCCGCAAGTACAGCCTCGTCCGAATTAACCAACCTACCTGAAGATAACCGACCGTTTGTTGACATCCAGATAAGTGGAAAAACATTTACCGCCCTGATCGACACCGGAGCCGTAAGGTCCTATGTAGGAGAGCAAGTAGCCGAACATTGCAAGAAGATAGGGATAGCCATGGAAGGAATCCAGGCACCAGCTGCCAAGTTGGCAAATGGTGCAGTCATACCTGTCAGTGGGGCTTACTGTCTCAACTTCGTGATTGGCCGAACCCAATTTTCTGAACTACTGCTGTATCTCCCTCACTTATCGTCCGATGTAGTACTTGGTATGGATGTGCTAAGTAAGAAGAAGTTCAACATAGACATGTTGACTGCCACCGTATACCTGAACAGTCAAGTGGTATCCAGACGCTTGCCACACCAGGCTTGCAGTCCGTTGGGAGGTTTGTCACCTACCCTGACCGTGGAGGAAGAAGCCAAGCTCCAGCGTTTCCTGGACTACGAGCTTCCCAGTTTCAGAGAAATCCGTGGAACCACTCAGCAGGTACAACACGAAATACGGCTACCCCATACCGAACCGATCAAACAACGTTACCGTCCTCGGAACCCACGTATGCAAGAAATCATCGACAAGGAAGTCGATGCCATGCTAGCAGAAGGGATCATTGAACCCTCTAGCAGCCCGTGGAGTTCACCTGTTGTGATCGTCCGAAAGAAAGATGACAAGTACCGATTTTGTATTGACTTCAGAAAAGTCAATGAAGTAACCTGCAAGGACGCATATCCGTTACCGTATATCAATGCTATACTAGATAAACTACGAAGAGCACGTTACATATCTAGCATAGATCTGAAGCAAGGATATTGGCAAATACCCCTGACGACAGACAGTAAACCGATTACTGCCTTCACTGTACCCGGTCGAGGGTTGTACCAGTTTAGGGTGATGCCATTTGGCTTGCATTCTGCACCAGCCACTTTTCAACGACTGCTAGACAGCATCGTTGGTCCAGAGTTGGAACCGTATGCATTCGCCTATTTAGACGATATCATAGTTTTGGGAGAAACCTTCGAGGAGCATTTACGAAACCTGAAGGAGGTATTTCGTCGGCTGAGAGCCGCCAACCTCCAGTTAAATCCAGATAAATGTCAGTTTTGCCGGAAATCCTTAAAGTATTTGGGCCACATGGTTACGGCCGAGGGAATAAAGACCGATCCAGACAAGGTGGAGTCGATCCAAAAATTTCCGGCCCCAAAAACTGTCCGTGAAGTTCGACGCTTCTTGGGCATGGCTTCCTGGTATCGCCGTTTTGTACCTGGCTTCTCTCAAATAGTAGCACCGTTAACCAGTCTGTTAAAGAAAAAACAGCGCTGGAGTTGGAAAGGAGAGCAAGAAGATGCGTTTCAGAAACTGAAAACCTGTCTGACAGAGGCACCCGTACTGACCTGTCCTGATTTTGGTCAGCCATTCAGCCTTCAGACAGATGCATCTGATACCGGACTTGGGATTGCTCTCACGCAAAAACACGAAGGGGCCGAAAGAGTCATTGCTTATGCAAGTCGTACCTTGACCCCTGCCGAAAAGAATTACTCTGTTACTGAAAAGGAATGTTTAGCCATTGTATGGGGCGTGGAAAAGATGAGGCCGTATTTAGAAGGTTACCGTTTCACAGTCATCACCGACCATCAGTCCCTCCGTTGGTTACACTCCATAAAGAGCCCGACTGGCCGCCTGGCCAGGTGGAGTATATTCCTTCAGCAGTATGATTTCGAAATCCAGTACAGGAAGGGCGCACTCAACCGAGTGGCAGACGCCCTGTCAAGGCAACCACTTCTGGTAACCTCATCCGTAACGGACACAGAGGACCTGTGCCCGTCAGAGGAAGTAGCAACATGTAATTGGTACCGCCGCAAGAGGGAGGAAGTAAGGAAAAGCCCTGGAGCTTGTCCGGATTTTTGCATCCGCGACGATCAGCTGTACCGTCACTTCTGGGATTCGAATGACCTGTCCGAACCCGGTACGTCAGATCCATGGAAACTCTGCGTACCTGGCCCGCTCCGTCTGAAGATACTTCAGGAGAACCATGATGCTCCTACCGCAGGACATCTGGGAATCTCGAAAACTATAGCTAGAATAGCTCGCCGTTATTATTGGCCCGGTATGTTTAGGGAAATTGCAAAGTATGTACGGAACTGTCTGACCTGCCAGCGTTATAAACCGTCACAGCAACAGGCACCCGGAAAAATGCAACCGTCTCCAAACCGGCAGCCATGGGAAACCGTCAGCATGGACCTCGTGGGGCCCTTGCCACGATCGAGCAGAGAAAATAGGACTCTGAAAGCTATGACCACCCAGTATTGCGAAGCCGACCAAAGAAAATGGGACCACCAGTTTTCTGAGCGAAACTTCGCCAAAAAAAAGTTCCCGTCACGAACCTACTGGTTTTACGCCAGCACACAGGAATCTCAGACGAGAAATAAAATGCCGGGATCATCAAGTCGCCAGAGTGCAAAACCGCCCGCAACCGATCAAGGTGACTCAATCTCACCAGAAAAGTCCCTAGAAGGTCCGTCCGTCTGTCCGTCTATCTGTCCGTCCGTCTATCCGTCCGTCCGTACCGACATAGCCCCAGGAGACGACCCGTGTCACTTGTGCGGTTGTCCTTGTCCGCATTACCGCTTGTGGTAATGGTTTAGGAAGGAATACCCTCTGGCACCACACCAGAGAAGACGTTCCAAAAATCCCGTTTGTTTTGGACAAGAGAAAAGTCCGAAGACTAGAAGATTTTTTTTGGTTTGTTTAAAATTTTTCTTTTAGGTACCCGCGAAAGGGTAAGTTTAGTATTGTAGAGTTTAGGGAGTTTAGTCCGTAGATAGTTAGAAAAAAAAAAGAAAATTCTTTTCTTTTTTTTCCTCCAAGTAAGGGGGGGGTGTAACGAAGCAAATTTTTAAGCCTACAGATTCAGCTGGTAGTTGAATAATTTACTCGTTACTATTATTATTTTATCCGCTAGTATTTTTGAGTTCACCCTGTATAACCAGTTTAGTAAAAATACGAATTATTAAACCCTAGAATTCCGCGTTCTGTTTATTTTCAGTTAATAAATTTATTTATTGTTTATTTATAGTTAAATTCGGGTACACCCTGTATAAAGGGGTAGAGTAATATCAGTACGTATTCAGGTAATTATCTGTGTTATAAAACCGGTCCGTGTACAGTTGTTCAATTTATTTAAACGTGTTATAAATAAATAAACTTATTTATTTTTCTAGTTAAGTAATCCGTACGTTATTAATTCCGTTTCTTTCACTGTAATGCTCAGAAAAATGAGTAGAATCTATTCCGCCGATACAGGAGTCCGAACTATAATTGTTAATAACAATTTCCGTTCGGGATTAATAAATAAATGAGCCAGAACGCGACTTAACTAGATAGCGACAAGAAACATACATTTCACGTTATCAGCGCGAGAAGCGAAGCGCTCCGGCCGTACCGATGTTAGTAGGATCCGGGAATCAATTTTAAAAATCAGTCTATACCGACGATCGACACACTCCAGTCCTGTTTAGGTAAATATTAAGCATTCGGCATATTTACGGTACTTGAAGTTAAAAGATAAAACCGCGTTAATTATTTGCTTTTCGACTTAGAAATAATTTGCGAATTATTTCAATATTGTGATAGAGAAATTTATAGTCCATAATTAGTAGAAAGAATTAATTATAAATTCAGTCCGTGTGTTACACTTGATTTATAATAAATCATTGTGTATTGTAATAGCTGTAGATTTGCGTGTTTTAAGTTTAAGTAAGGAATAAAATATTTCATAGGTTTTGAAACGTGATAGAAGGTATTAAAGCTAGTCATTTCCGTAATTTATTTAATTAAATAAATTTAATAGTCCGTCTGTCTGTATGGTGGCCCGATAGAATTCGAGACTAAGGAGGTGTGTAAATACCAACGCATTTATCTGTTGAGAGAGCGAACTCGCCAACAACGGTATTGCAAGGGTTAACACAAATCTTCCCCTCAGGTTCAGAGGTTTGTCTTGGGGTGCCAGTACAGTTGTGTTTTATTAATCAGATCTGTTCGTAACTACTCAGAATAATAGTTTGTGGTAAAAACCCCAAAACCTTGTGGATACGAGCGCGAATTTGCCAGTGTCTAACAAGTTGGGTTTTGACATAAACGAATCAGGTTGCCGGCGTAGGAATCTAAAAACACCCTGTCGAGAGAGCGCTAGCCAGCGTCCGGGTGATTAGATTAACACGGATAAACCTGGTTTAACAATTATTCCTGAAGTGGTTGTATAGGGGTTAATTATTACTTGTAGAATTATTTAAAGTAAATATTTAGTCTGAAAATCCGACTTGCCAGCACGATAATACTGATTAGGTTTTTTTTAGTAATTTCTTTTGTATCACTGGAAGTTTTTACTGCCGTTTCTTTGACTGTACTATCACCTTTCAACGCACACGTTTACCGTTTTGAAATAAAATTCATTCATTGTTATCAAAGGTAGTTTTGAAAACACGTACCGTAGTTATTCCAAAGCTTACTTCAAATCTTGCTTAGTTCCGTCACCGCTTGTTAACCATCCTGCCATTGCTTACTACTGCTACCGCTTTTTAGATACCTGCATCCGATTAATTCTAGATTAATACCGTAATTGCACATACGTTTACCCGCTTTAGTACTTTCCATAACTCTGCTAGTCGTTTAGTTTCTTCAAAACTAGCACCTGCCGCTTGTAGTTAGTTTTGCATCCGCTTTGCTTACACACACCTCCGCTTGAGAGTTATCTTTTGAGTAGTGAATTGTAAATAGTTTCTTTGAGTAGAATTAATTTCTATTAAATTATTTTTGTAGTAAATACTTTAAGTATTGTTGTAAATATTTGTTGCTTGGTTTATAGATGTTTTAGAATACATATTTAGTTGCTTACATACTGCTTTGTGGTGAATTAGCCGTATTTATAGCTACCACGTTGATTTGCTTTCTTTCGTTTATCAAACGATGTACAATAGATATTTATTGTAATAAATTTGATTTGTCAAATAGTTTATGCTTTTTATATCACTAACATTACTATACCTTATAATAACATCAGTATAAGCCTCTAACTCTCAAAGTTTATACAGTCAGCAGTCGGGACGCTCCAGTAGAGCGGCGACCAGCAAACCTCGAACCCGGACATACCGTGTCTTCACTGAAGTTATCCGGCCCTATCATACTGTTGATAGGTCAAAGTGACATTCCTTCACGTTAAACAAGGGATTGGCGCCCGAGGCAATAATATTAGCGACAGTCATTTTGTGTAACAATAATTCACTATTTAGGAAAAGGGACGTCACAAAGGACGTCCGAATAAGATAGCGTCACACTATTATCCCATGCCTTAAGAATCTCATCACCAACCTCAAGGGTTTTTAGCGTTTCAAGAGAAACTTAATTGGATTTCATCTTGCCTATTTAACTTTATGATAAAGTTACAAAAAAAATGCTTATACAGGGTGTTAAACAAATGCCTGTTTTTTCAGTCAATTTTTATCTTCTGCACAGCGTTAACCAAACACCCTGTATATTAGCATTTTATAAAAAAAATTTGTCTCATACGTCTGCTTTAAAACACTTTTTGAGTTTTGCTCCTATCTTTTTTGTAGAAAAGGATAAAAAGGGTTTAGTAAAATGTTACATTTTCACAATAAAATAACAGATGGATTTGATTACTAAAATTTGAGTATATCATGATTGGCCACACAGAGCACGTATTGTAAACAAGTTTTTTGACTGCATGTGCATGCCACAACGTTGTAGAGAATTAATAACATCCAGAGGTGGCCCAACTCATTACTAATTACGATTAAGTTTTAATGTGTAATATTGTTAAATAGAAGATATTAATGATAATGTGAGTCCTTACTATTATAAAAGATTGAGATTTTTTGTTATCTTATTGTGAAAATGTAACATTTTACTAAAACCTTTGTATCTTTTTCTACAAAAAAGATACAAGTAAAATTCAAAAAGCGTTTTGAAGCAGACATATGAGACAAACAAATTTTGTAAAATGCTAATATACAGGGTGTTTGGTTAACGCTGTGTAGAAGATAAAAATTTATTGAAAAAACAGGCATTTGTTTAACACCCTGTATAAGCATTTTTTGTAACTTTATCTTAAAGTTAAATAGGTAACATGAAGGCCAATTAAATTTCCGTTGAAACGCTGAAAACCCGGCACAAATCCATACATTTATGATAGTGTTATAGCGTTATAAATCTTGGTCAACTTTTAGGTGTCTCCAAGCAAATTTTGGCGAATATATAACGTAACTTCGCTCATTAACCGATTAGCATTGGTTAGACCCAGTTTTAGCCGGTTAAAGGTGAAAGAGTTGGGAACTCTTCGGGCTTTAGCCGCAAAGCCCAGATAATCCCCACTTTACCCGGTTAAACCTAGGTTTACCCCTCATTCTTGCTTTATCCGTAACATATACATATACCAGTCAAATGCATAAGGAATTATTAACGTGCAATATACACTGCTACGCAGATGATACACAACTTTATAAGTCATTTCCGCCATCGGATACGGCACATGTTATAAATGCAATTAATGCAGATTTGCAGACTTTGGTAAAAATCTCACGAGACCACAGTTTATGTATAAATCCAAATAAGTCGGCAGTTATGTTATTTGGAAAGAACAAATTGCGCAACAATTCTAGTGATAATATAAAAATTGAAATTGATAATGTATCAATTGAATTAGTTAACGAGGCAAAGAACATGGGGCTAGTAATTGATACGAATTTAAGATTTAAAACTCATGTTAATAGTTGCATTAAGAAATCATTTTGTAGCCTTAAAAAGATATACGCTAGTAAGCAGCTACTGAATAAAAGTACAATTAAATTATTATGTGATTCTCTCGTTCTGTCTCATTTTGTATACTGCGATGTAATATATGGACCTTGCCTGGACTGTGACACATCAGAAAAAATTCAAAGGGTGCAAAATTCGTGTGTAAGATTAATTTGTGGTATTAGACGCAGAGAACATATTTCTCACAAAATTGCTAAAATTAATTGGTTAAATATGACAAATAGACGTCGCCTTCGCTCCTCAATATTTTTTCACAAGATAGTTTTCACGAAAACACCACTTTATCAAAAAATTACTTTATCAAAAAATTAGATTTAGAACAGATGTTCATAATATTAACATTAGACGAAAATCTTTAATAACTCCTCCTGCTCATAGAACCGCTTTATTTCAAAGATCTTTTACTTATAATATATCACAAATTTATAATAAAATACCTGCTAGTTTAAAATCGTGCACCACAAAAGGATTTAAAATACGATTACGTAACTCACTGTTAAGTAGTCAATAGTTTCTATAATACTCGTGGGCAAGTGTAAAATGCAATTTTATAATAAAATGGGGATATAATATTATTAGGACGTAGAACTTAAGAAGCCAGGGGGTAAAGTGGGAGAACAGTGCTTCGGTACTGAACTTCGCCTCCTCATGTATTACTAATTTTGTTGTTATATATTTTTTTTTTATATGGAATAAAGGCCATTTATTATTATTATTATTATTATATAAGACATATTAGGGCAGATAAATAAAGTGGGATAAGCCAAATTTCAAGGCAACTATGTAGTACGAGTAGATCATATCTATTGAAATCTCCAAGTATCTTACTATTCATAACTAAATTGTTACCTCACATTCTATTATAGAGAGTATTATTGGCTAGATTTTAATGACACTGTATTTCTATTTATACATACCCATTTATGTCTACAAAGTAACAAAAGTAGCGTGCATATACCTATATACTTACTTTTTGCCACTTTTCGATATTCTTTAACCCATACCCTAAACTATTCAACTTTAATGTTAAATTTTGCCATAGCTTCTTGTTATTTTCTCTTCCGGCCGGGCCAATAAATTTTCCTGAAACTAATTCTCCATAAATTCTAAAATTACTTCCCAATGACACTCTTTTACTTTAAAAGTTTTTGCCATTTTTTAAATCTTTAATAACGAAATAACATGGAAATAACCTAATAAAACGCGAGTTATTATCGTTGCCGAGCGGTTCGACTTTTTAAAAAGTGACTTTAAGATTTAATAGGTACACTTTTTATTTCGAAAACAACAAATGAGTAAATATAACAACATAAATTTAAACTACAAAGATATGTAGAAGTTAACTAAATGAACATTATTATAAGAACTGAGTAAAAATGTCTGTACGGGATATATTTATAATATTATCGTTGCACTGTCAGCAGTGTCAGCGTTTACACATTCGGCGTCTTTGACCGTTGGAATGCTGTACAGGGCCGTCCATAACTCCTCCACCCTTAGATGAGAACTCGGGGTTTCGTTAGAAAGAACCGATGTTCGTTGGTTCCATTTCTTGGGGTTTTTCCTCTGATTTTGTTTCGGATGAAAATATATTAAATATTGAAACTCTTTTATTCCTGTATTTGGCATAAATGCTCCATACTATAATCAGAACAGCAATAGTTACAATGGTGATGAGGGTATAAGTAAGCCATGACTTTGGTTGATTTAGATCTGATTCTAGTATTTGGTTTTTAATTTCTTCTTGTAGGTTTTCTGTACGTCTGGATAATTTCGAAAATTCATCTAGAATCTAGATTAAGGTGATCCATTATGGGATTGTTTGTATGATATTTTAAAAATGATGAGTCGTTTTCAATATTTAACATTGGAATCTGTTGGTTCTAATGTTCTTCGAAAATTGGCATTTGGAGTGAGTTTATATTTGTCGATAATGCTGTAGCATCTATTAGGGATTGTTAGTAGATAGTTCCCTCTTAGTTGTTTCTTTTTCTTCTCTTCGCAGTTGGTTTCAGCTATGATGGTAGAGGGGCTTGTGATTATCCACGAATTCGAATTCTCGATTCTTTGTATTTTTGGGTTGTTAATATTTATTTTAGTGAATTTACAATTGTTTTGATTCTGAGAGTAATCGATAAGTTATACTTCACAAGGTTCGTTTGATTTTCTCTGTATAATAGAGTTGTGCATACAGATAAATTTTCTCGTCTCTATTTCCTCGCAAGGTATGTCGCTGTATGAATACCAGTTAGGTTTCATTAGAAGGAAAACTGGTATAATAGTGATATAAGAATCATTCTTCTGAACGGGTAATGGGTATAATCTATAGTAATCATAGGGTATTGTTTCTATCAGTGGTATTTTAATAATAAAGTATGTATAAGAGTCCTTTAGTGGCGGCACAATCTGTTAAAAAGAGGCCTAACCTAGACATTTTGACTACCGAGCTGAATTTTTCAGAATATGTAGTTTTTGATATGTATAATAACATACTAAAAGTCCCGAAGAATCCGAATTGAGCGTTAGCCGCCATGTTAAAAAAATGGCTTGCGCGCGCAGTTGTAGAAAATATTTTTTCCTTGCCTTATTTATTAACCGATTTTAAGTTTTTAAAAAAGCAATTGTAACCAAAGAATAAGGCTATAATATATATTTTATGCATTTTACTAAACTCAGTCTAAGTGATAAAAAATTTACTTCAAATGAAAAAGTTTGTTTTGAAAATTTTTATTTATGCAATTAAATAGAAAACTGTGGGTTTTATGAAAATATTTGTTAAATAGAAGTTGTAGGCCATAAAAAATCAAACAGAATTATTTTTTTAATTATTTTGTAGCTCTAAAAATAACGGAGATAGAGCAATTTTATTATATAAAATCATATATTCGTATCGTTAGAATCAGAATTAAAAAGGTAGGATGTGCTTTTCAATCACGAAGCAATTAACCACAAACAAATGTTATTTCCCAGATAAGTTTTCAGAGGGTGCGTGAGTTAATAATCATAACAATAAAGAAAAAAAAATGATAACAAAAAATTATAAAATAATAGTCCTGAGCTTACGATCCTGTCGGCATAAAAGACCAATCCGGTCTGCCGAAAGTTGACGAAGTCTCCGTTTACTTAGGGCACATGATTCTGACATCTACAGTCATTAAATCTGCGGTATATGGAAAATGACTGTATTCATTCGGAGGCCACGGTAGGAACTATCCAGCATCGTGAAACGGAAAATATTAACCTTTCAAATTCACTCCAAAAATGAAAACAATTGAAATCAACAAATATTTTGTACCTAAATAAATATCACTGGTATTAAGATTGATAAATGGCAATGGCGTTATAAATAATAATAATAATAATAGTATTAATGCCTTTATTGCCCAACAGGTTACACCCAATAACAGGACAACTTATTAATATTACGTAAAAAGATTCTAATAATAATAATATATACAATAAACAATAAATACAAATAGAAAATACAAAAATAAATGCAAATATGCAACTATACAATACAAGCAATGAGCGATGTTTGGTTAAAGATTATTCATAGCCGTATGTAAAATTTCATTTTTGTACAATTATTTAAATCATACCTACCTATGACATATTTGATTGAAATTACTACACATTGTATATATGGGCGATTTTAAAATAATATTACTTCTAGCATGAGGACAGTAAAACAGGTAATTATATCTAGAATGATAATTTGTTAAAACATAACTACGACAATAGTTCTGGACAGCAAATATTATCATGCAATAAATTATATAAAAATGAAATAGAATTGCACTTTCGTCTTAATTCTAAGCTGTTCATTTCAAACCTGGTCAAAAGAGTGTTTTGTTCAATACCTATTTCAGGATAAATCGCATCAACTTTAAATGACAGAAATTTTAGAAATCTTCTCTGCTCTAAGGCAAGTTTGTAATTCGCGTAATAGGGATACCAAATAAGATATGCATAGGTACCCAAGTTTAGACCTTACGTAAGAAAAGTAAAGAACTTTAGTGCTCTAATGTCGGTAAACGATTTGCAGTTTCTGATTATGAAGCCAAGCATCTTCGTAGCTTCTTTCACTTTTGAATTAATGTGATCAATAAACGACAGTTGACAATCAAATACGATTCCAAGATCTTTGATGGAATTACATCTAAGTATCTAACAGCATCCCATCAATTAAGTATACATTTACAATACTAGCCCGATTTTTTAGTAAACGTTACAACCTTACATTTGGATGCATTAAGGTAATCTATTATTTATGCACCAACTTTGAACCGCACCAATATCATCTTGCAGCAATACGCCATCAACAGAACAAGTTATCTTCCTATATATCTTAAGATCATCCGCAAATAACAATATATGACTATTGCTACGGGTTTTTAAAGCTAAATTAAATATAATTAACAAAGGTATGCTTAGAACATTGCTGCAGTCCTTGACTAAGAAAGAAGGTATTAGATCGAGTATTAGATCGAGACCAGAGGTCATTTTGTTTTTTAGTTTAGCAGTTGCTTTTTGAATTTCAGTATCAGTCACACTATCAAAATGAATGGAAATACTATTTAGAGCAGTCACAGTTACATCAGATAACTTAGGAAAGTCTCTCATAAGTAAAGATACACTTTGAAAAAAAAATACCAAAGGTATTTACAATATTCTGAGGGCAATCAAAGTAGTTTCCTTCATATTTCATTCTACCTGGAATACTATATGTGGACCTTTTCGAGTGAATGTATAAAATATAAAAAAAAGTATAAAACTGACATCGATTGATTTCTTGTCTTTTAAAGCTGTTGACATGTAACCACTCCAATTAATTAGTTCTTCCACGACTATACAATAATGCATATCGTACGCGTTTGATAATTTGCCAATAATAGTAATCATTATCCTTTACAGGGATTTATGACCTCTACTGACCAATCAGGAACTCCCAACTTTCATAACCATTGGCCACTATAGTCAATCAGAAACTCACAATTTTTATAATCACCGGGTTTAAATTTTCATGTCACACAAAGTAGGCTAAGTGACGAGGACATTTTAAAATTAAATAAAGTTCTTCTGACAGTTCTGACAATTTTTCGCGTGTTTGTCTGTAATTTGACGTGTTATAATTATTTATTCAAAATATTTTTCCGAAACATAGTAGTCTGAAAAAACCATAGTATTCTAATCGCGAGTTATGGTCATTACTCATTCGGTTTACGCAAACTATCCCAATAAGTAATGGCTTCATAACTCGCTCGTTGAATAATATACTATTAAACTCTTTCAATGATGGCCCAATTACCCACAATACATTTTGACAAAATTTTTTATCGCACTTACCTAGGTACTGATAAAATGTCTTCCATAACAAATTCTAGTAATTTATTTTTTATTTATAAAAAAGGTTTTTTGTAATACATACTTTATAGTATAGATAGGAACGTTGCCATAGTGGCCCCTAACAGCGCAATTCTTTACTCGTGGAATTTTTCAATTGTTTTTATTTTTGAAGTGAATTTGAAATGTTATTATTATTTTCGAATTCTCGATAACGGATAGTTCCTCCCATAGCCTCCGAATGTATACAGCCACTCCCCGTATATTGTAGGTATAGTGACTGTAGATTCCAGAGTCGTGTGACCTAGGTAGACAGATACTCTGCCGACTTTCGGCAGGCCAAAGTGGTCTTTTATATCGAGAGCAGCGTAGGCTATTATCAGTGACATATGGAACTATAAAGACGGTTAACCGTACGAAAAGTGTTGAAGCAACATTTCAAGTTAGGCAACCAAATATACAAGCAACATTTATATCGAGGAAGTGATGGTACCTTTGGGCGCATTACTGTACTAAAGGAAATTTAGTACATGAAATTGGTTTGCTACTGAACTATACAGAAACCTAAGTAGATTTGACGATTTGAAAATAGCACTGCAATAAGCCATAATATGGCATAATGAACATAGATGTGACGTTAAATTGTCTGAATTGTCTCTATATAAAAAAGACCATAAAAATCGGCCATAAATTAAACCGCTCCGTCGTAAAGCTGCTTCGGTAGGAGTGAGTCGGGTAACTAATTTAAAATAATTTGAAAATATAATGCTGGTATAATTGAAACAGTAGTGTTTCCGTTAATTTTTATTTTTTAATCATGCCAGAACAAATTTTACATGAGAATAATGATGTTCTATGGTATTAAGTAATACATTATATTATTTATATTTATTATTTAATAGCTGTAGAAAAATAAAGTATGTCCCGCTCTCCCATCAATGCGTAAACGGCAAAGCTTTTGAGGTTTTTTGTGCACTAGAAAATAGAAATATGTAGTTTACTTCATCTTACCTTATGTTACGTTATCTTAATCTAATTTATGAATTATGATTTATTATCGTATATCTAATATAATACGTTTATATCCATATTCGTGGGTGAATAGGCAATGCGCAAAGCAAACTTGCGGAAAAAAATTTACCTTACCACAAATAATATTTTCTGATTAAAGAACATAAAAATGTTGGGTTGCCTGACATGAAATCAAATCAATATTATTTTCGTTTGATTAAATATTAATGTTGATATTTTCTGAAAAAGTACATTGAAATAATTGATACAGGATATTATACAGGGTGTGTCAACAAGATCACCTCGGTTGATATCTCGTTTAATAGGTATTTATTATCTATATCGAAAAAATTTTTAAACAGAAATTGTAGGAGAACAAGAAGACCATAATATTGTAAAATAATTTCCAATCATATAGGGTGTTTGATATTCGAGTGACATATCAAATTTATATTTCTTTAAACGGGACACCCTGGGTATATATTTGTACACTTTCTTATTTTCTTTTTAATTGCCTTTTTCGAGTATATCTACTGTTTGAAATTTCATTGCGACGTTGTCGAATTATTCATCTGTTTTTCAAACAAAATGTTACTTGATGACCTCACTAATAAAATTTGCAATAGATATGTCCCCACATTAAACAACTTTTTTTTGTAAATGTACCAGCTTCTATTAGATACCTATAATAAAGTTGCAATTATTTGTACAGGGTGTTTATTGCAATGATGTAAATATGATATCGATCATAACTTAATTTTTTTAATTGGAACTCCCCGCCCCGTATATTTTTACATATTTGGATAGCGTCTTTATCGCTCTATAATTTTTATTAACCTATATCTACAGTCCATTCACATTTAAAAAAAATAAAGGGTGGCTTTGATTTTTCGTGACATTTCACTCTATATAATAGATTGACAACATAAAATATTTTAAGGTTAGGTATTTTGTCAGCTCTATGTCGAATTTCAATTGCTGTGTGTCAAATTTAAATTGCAGCGTTGTAAAATTTTATTAGGTGTATTCTTTTCACACACATAATTTTGGGTCATTTTGAGAAATCTTGTAATTTTTACAGTAATTATTTCAATAAGCGAATGCACTCATTTCTATAATTATTTCTAATGTGATTGTGATGTGATGTGTATTAAATATAAATGCTCCACTCTTAATAATTATCTATTTTATTGCTATAATTAATTACTACGTTGTATATTTATTAGTCTCTATAATGTCAATAAACATATATTATTTTAATAATTTTAATTTAATAAACTTGATGCCAGACTATTCCACAATTACAGAACCAATAAAAAATCTAAAAATTGTATAGTTACAAACATAGAACATATAGGGTCAGACTGTTGCTAATAGAAATTTAAAGAAAATGGCAACGCTTTCTTGCCGAAATATGTCTGTCAGTATACATAACCTTAAAATATTTAATGTTGTCAATCATTATATAGAGTGAACCATTATGAGAAATCACAGCCTCCACTATTTTTTTAAAAAGTGAATGGATTGTAAAATCAACCATTTCCAGTAAAATTGTATGTTAATGAAAACATCACGTAGGTAATTTCTAGAAATTCTGAGTATAGTCAAATGCAAGGATATAGGTAAGTAACAATTCATTACAATTGTCGGAATATTTGTAAAGTCTGTATCATATCTATACAGCACATAAAAAGAGCCGGCTTGTTTGAAGTTTTTATGGGCATCAAACAAGCCGCTGGTTTTTTATGTGTCTTACAAATCTGAAGTCGACCATAATATATTTTTATAGTTGGCGAAAACCACATAAAAATTCAAAGGTGCCGAATTGTTTCTTATATTTTCAATCTTACTAGATGCGAGTACCTATATTTAAATAAAAAATATGCAGATAAGTGGATTGGTAGTGGTTAGCGAATTCATTGGCCACCTAGGTCACCAGACCCCAGACCTAACAAACTTTGATTATTTTATGTAAGGTTATGTACAAGAAATTGACAATATAATACTTCCCCAATTACAGCTGAAGATATAAAGGAGAGAAATGAGAATTAGAGTTGAATTTCAAGAAATTAATGCCGATAAGTAATGTTAGCCAGTCTTTTTTGAATCGGTGAAGATTGTGTATAAGGAGATGGGGCAACTAGTGTCTCTATCACAGTAAAAGATTAATATGTAAACTAATATTTTAACACAAAAAGCCCAAAAGGGTAAAATCACAGCAACACCAAAACTCGTAGAAATTATAGAGAAGTTAGAGAGCCATAAGTACAGTGCACGCTGCACGCCAGGCGACTACGAACATGGTACTTCGAAAGCACCTCGATCGAGCCCCTCGTCCTTTGTACCGTTGTGCGTGCAATCGGTTCAATCCGATATACGATTATCACCCATAACGAGGACACTCGATCGAGTTCGGCTGCCAGTTCATTTCCCGTCCCGTGTTCGTAGTCGGGCGGCGCGCACTGTATTATTTTTTATTTTACATATTTTATTAATTGCTTAATAACACATAGCATTTATTAGCATTGAGATATCACGACTGTGCTCATATGTTATAGTAGTTAAAACATGACACGAATAGGTAACGAAATATCGGCAATTTTTCGCAAACTGCTTTAAACTATAACTCGCAAGTTTGGAAATCTACAAAAGACATGTATATATTAATAAAATGAAAAAAATATTGGGTAGGTATGCCCCATAATTTAAAAATTGTAGCTAGAATTTTAGTTCAATTCATTTTATTTTTGTTCCAATATTTAGAGCAACTTTTCTTACGTTACAGATATTTTACTATTTTTATTTTTAGCGGCGCCACATCTATAGTTTAGTAGAATAATTAATGTGGTTAGATGCACATGTCGGTGGTCCAGCTACAGTTTTCCAATCTACCATCGTTCAATGTGATCCTATATATGAACAATTATTATCATATAGTTCGTCTGTGCAATACTCGTGTCGCTACTAGTAAAACTGTTTTGTCGCCATCTAGGTATATCCAACAATTTTGCGGCTACATCAAAGATATTACGTTCATTATCTTTGTAGTTCCATATATCGCTGCTATTATTTTATTTTATTAGACTATTATTTTTATAATTTTTTTGTTATCATTTTTCTTTCATTATTATTATAATTATTAACTCACGCACCCTCTGAAAACTTGGGGAAATAACATTTGTTGTGGTTAATTGCGTCGTGATTGAAATGCACATTAGTCGGGAATCAGAAGTCGCAAATTCGTTCATAGGGGGTGAACTCAAAGATATAGTTTTGAAAAAAATGGTACCTTATCTAGAATAATCTTGCGGATCTAAATGTGAAGGGCGCCATTCTGTCCGCGATTGCAAAAAAGCGTAAAAAAAAAAATTTCGAAATTTTTTGTATTACTGAAAATTGATTAATTTTATGTTTACACCTCGTTTCTGGGCTTATTTTTTAATATTTCTTAATGGTTTTCAAACCAATCAAAAGCTTGTTATTTCTAGATTCATATGCTACCAAACTATACTCGAAAATGTTGTTAACAAATGCTGCAGAATTTGTTTAAACAAAGCGTCTCCGAAAAGTGTAGTGCAAATTTCAGTATCGGGACATTTTTAAAACTATTACAGATAGATGCATACATCTATGATATGAAATATGCAAAAAAGAATGGAGCAATTTTTAGTCAAAGAATTATCTACATTGCTTTAATGTTATAAAAGATACGAATTTTTTTGCACGGCGGCATTGCGTTCTTGCGCTGAATAATTGTAACATACCTATCTCGCGCGCTCTAACCGAATGAGTACCTGCCTAGACACTAAGGCCACAGTATCTCTAAGGCCGCACTAAGGCGTTGATATATGAAATTTACCACCAACCGAGGATTCTTTTTATCAACAAATTTTAAGAGCCGCGTATCAAATAATTGTTTGGAAAAATGCGACTGAGGTAAATCCAGAAATTCTCAATCCAAATGATTTTGGTTGGGAGTTGAAGAATAATGTATATATCCCTAAAGTAATAACTATAAATGGTCGTCCATAATAGGTTGCTATTGTGAGGGTAAATGTGTTTTTCGTATTTTGACCCATAATATGGTATTCTGCTAAATTCAAAATCGTTTAATAAAGTGGCACTTTACCACATGAAAATGTCACTTTACTGTTATAGTAATGTCAGTGTTAATAAAAAACAGTTTGACAGAAAGTATTTCATATACCTTCTCGTATTTTTCCTTGGATTTTAAAGGAAGTATGCTCGAAGTTGCTTCTCGAACGGCATTTAAAATTTCTTCAGAATAATTTTCTAAATTGTGTTTCAGTAGCCAGATTCATTATTATAATTAATATACATATAACTTAAAATCAATTCGATTCACAAAAATTATACTTAACTGTTATTATACAGGGTGATTCATAACTAATGGTACACAGACCAACAGCAGATTTCGAACGTAAAAATATTGCGATTTAGCCAAACTTACCTTAGTCCAAAAGTTAATGGTAACCAAGATACAGGGTGTCAATAAAACTTATTTTTTAATTTTCTCTTGCAATTTAATGAATTTTTGTATTTTTCTTGTAAAAATCTATAAGTGGGGGTTATTTGGGGTGAGGAATCATAATACACCTTCAATTTTGGTATAACTCCTAGAGGGCGCTACGTACGCTGCGTTTAATGTGTAAAAAAGGTCGTAACTTTTTACCCGCACCCATACGGCAGATTTCGCTTAAAAATTATTCTCTTCTATCATTTCTTAATAAAAAAGGTAAACTTGTTTTAAGTCTCTAAATACAACAGATTTTCAGAAAAGTGCAAATCAAAAATTCCATGCAAATTCACTATGAGATGTGAAAAATTATTTTTATTATTTTGGCGGCAAAATTCGACAAATTTTCGTTGAAAATGTAGTTTTTTTTTTTTTTTTTTTTTTTTTTTTTTTTTTTTTTTTTTTTTTAATGGCATTAGGACATAATCCATACAGCCAGGGAAAATGTAGTTTTCTCTTATGTAGTTAATCCCGTTTAAGTGGTTATTGGCGTTAAATAATTTCTCAAAATTTCAGACATTACAACAAAACAATTTTAACTAGTAGGAATAAATAATTTTATTCCATGGTAAACAATGCATCACAAAATATAATAATAACAACAACATATAACAACAAATACTACAATAAATATTCAACTTGATCACTTCTCTCTTTTCAGAAATCGAAAAAAATATGTGGCGATCAGTTTTTAGGTATTAAAAAAAATTTAGAAAGAAATAAAAAACACAACACTTCTACAACAATTAATTAATGTTTAAAAGATTGGTTGTTTGACAGGTACTTTTTGTTTTTATGCATGCTTGATAAATATTTATCTTTATTTACTCTGATAATGCTGTATCTCAACGCCTACTTTTAAAAATAATTTTTTACAGTGCATAATGAATACGCACAGAATTTTTGTGTGTATATTACTTCTATATTGTCATTTTTCTAAGCCCACCCAAGTAGTACATTTAAGTTCATTTAGTTGTTTTCTTACATACCTCTTACCTACCTAAATATTTTAAGTTGTTATAATAATTTTTGTTCCCAAGTAAATTAATCTTTAAATGTCTCTGTTTTATTGTCCATGTTAAAATGATAATATTTACTAAAAAGTAATAGGTACACTAAGAAAGCATTGTAAAGGTTTTGTAAACACAGTGTATATCGTCAATAGTCACTGATACAGAGCGCGCGCGATGCGCTGACGTGAGTGACTGGATATTGCACACACTTAAAACGGTAGCGAAAACAACGGAGCGCTGTACAAAAATAATCATATTTCTTATGAGGATAAAGCAAGGTAGATATTTCTTTGACTAAAAATTGCTCCATTCTTTTCTGCATATTTCGTATCATAGAAGTATGCATCTATCTGTAATAGTTTTCAAAATCACTCAATGCTGAAATTTACATTGCACTTTTCTGACACGCATTGTTTAAACAATTTATGTAGCATTTGTTAATGAAAATTTCGAGAATAACTTATCAACACCTGAATCTAGAAAGAACAAACTTTCAATTGCTTTGAAAATCATTAAGAAATATTAAAAAATAAGCCTGGGAATGCGGTATAAAGACAAAATTAATAAATTTTCAGTAATCTAAAAAATTTCGGAAATTTTTTTTTTACGCCTTTTTGCAATTGCGAACAAAATGGCGCCCTCTAAATTTAGATGCGCAAGGTCATTCCGGACAATGTACATATTTTTTCAAAACTATATCTTCGAGTGGTGGGTGTGACTTTTTAGGAGCGTCTTTCGAGATGCTAGATTCCTGACTACATCCTAGGTACCTTTTTATGTCTGATTCTAACGATCCTAACATATGATTTTATATAATAAAATTGCTCTATCTCCGTTATTTTTAGAGCTACAAAATAATTCAAAAAACAATTATGTTTGATTTTTTATGGCCTACAACTTTTATTTAACAAATATTTTCATAAAAACCCCCACAGTTTTCGTTTTAATTGCATAAATAAAAATTTTCAAAACAAACTTTTTCAATTGAAGTAAATTTTTTATCATTTAGACTTGAGTTTAGTAAAATGCATAAAATATATATTATAGCCTCATTCTTTGGTTACAATTGCTTTTTTAGAAAATTAAAATCGGTTAATAAATAAGGTAAGGAAAAAATATTTTCTACGACTGCACGCGCAAGCCATTTTTTTAACATGGCGGCTAACGCTCAATTCGGATTCTTCGGGACTTTTAGTATGGCATTATACATATCAAAAACTACATATTCTGAAAAATTCAGCTCGGTAGTCAAAATGTCTAGGTCAAAACAGATTGTGCCGCGACTACCTTCTGGAAGACTGAGGTTTTACAAAGTTTTTCGTATTTCATGATGTTTTGAAAAGTGGGTTCGAATGGAAGATTTACTTCTTTCAGGTGATTTTGGATATCTAGTAGTTCTTCTCTAAGGTCGTTTGGTTTTATAATTGTTTGATGCATTTGTCGTAATTGTGCAAAGGATATTGCAGTGGAAAGTTCTTCTAGTAAGTTGCAAATAAGCGAGAGAGAATGCGATAGTTGTTCAAGAATATTTTGCACAACTAGTAAGTGAATACATAAAATCCCATTCTTTCTATTTTGGTTTGGATATTGGCCATTGCTGTATTTATTCTCTTTTGATTTTCTACAAGTGTGACGATTGATTTATTGGTGGTTTTAATAAGGTCGTTAGTAATAGACAAATGTTTTTTAATGTCTACTTTTATTTTGTTTTCATTATTAAACATTCTTTTAAAGTTTTCTTCATATCGTTCACCGTCGTTAGCATCTAGGGTACCGGTAATTGATTTTTGAAAAGTACCAAGGAAGTTAAATAGTCCTCTTGGTTTTCTAATATGATTTGGTAGAACTTGTTCGAATAGTAAAGAAGTTCTATTGGTTTCAAAGGATAGTATCCTGTTAATTTGGTATAGTATGGTATTGGCTACAGGTATCTCCTTTTTTGTTATTTCGCAGGATAGATTTAGTCCTATGTATTTATTGATGTTTACCAATATTCTAATAATTTCGTCTTTTTCTTGTATGAATGTTTCAAATAGTGGTTGTAGGTCAAATGCGTTGATTATTTCCCATTCGGATATGATATTGTCTGCTGTGCCCAGGCGGATCGGTAGAAGTCTGGGGTTAGCATCTAAGTTCTTTAATTGGATGTTGTCGGCTGCTGCAAGGGTTGTCCATCTGTAAGAGTAGATCTTAGATCAGACAAATGAACTCTGCGTTCTTTATTATTTTTTAGTTTAATTTATTTATTCAATTTACGGAAAAACTCCATTAGTACAAAGATTTACAAAAAATGTGGATTGTGGAATAATACAACATAAAATAACGTAGATAAAATTGAGTAATAAAAATATTAAGTAGTACAAAAAATCACATGGTATAACAAACTATATAAATAAAATCATTATACATATATATATACAGGGTGTCCAAAAAGTCTGGAAGCGGTCGAACATAGAGACACATACACATTCAACCGCTTCCCGACCCCCTGGACACCCCGTATATTATAACACAGAAGCGAGTTAAATCAATAAGGCACAAGACGAGCATCGACAATCAAACTAATTGTGCTCTGATTCTAGATTTAAATTGAGCCAAAGAATAGTAGAAATCAACAGAATTATTTTCAAGGTTATTATAGTTCCTTAAAGACCTAGTTATTGGGCAGTTAAATCCATAATTGGTGGAATGAAAAATAATATTAAAAAGGTTACTGCTTCTTGTCTTATTCATTGTATTAAAATTAATTAGACCCAATAAAAAGGGGCAGTCAATGTTATATGATATTAACTTAAAAAGAAAGCACATATCAGCTATAAACCTCCGGTTTTCTAATGTGTCCATATTAGTGTTTTTAACAGTGACAATGAATCCATATTATTATTGATTGGAAAACCCATTTTGAAACATTTTGAAACATTTTGAATTTTAAGAATTTCTTTTGCACACTTTCAATGAGGTTACAATGCGATCTGTAGAGAGGAGACCAAACTGTTGAGCAGTATTCAAGACCGGAACGCACCAATGAACAATACAGAATTTTTTGAACATCATGGGAAAATTCACTACCAAATCTATTAACAAATCCTAAAACTTTAAGTGAGTTGGAAACAATATTGTTTACATGATTAACAAATGTTAATCGTGAATCAAAGGTAACACCTAGATCACGAAATTCAGTAACGGACTGAAGAATGTTGTTATCAATTTGGTATTGAAATTCAAGGGTGGTACGTGCCCTTGAGAATGAAATTGAGCAGCATTTCTTGATATTAAGATCAAGAAGATTCATCAGTGACCATTCGTAAAGTCTGTTCAAATCATCTTGTAAATTAATTTGGTCATTGATGCTTTCTACAGTTGTATATATTTTCAAATCGTCCGCAAAAAGTAAACACTTAGAATACAAAAAAATGTCAGTAATATTATTAATGAATAGTATAAAAAACAGAGGACCACAGTGTGATCCCTGTGGGACACCGGAATGAACTACTATTTCCTTGGATACGAAACTTTGAATTCTAACAAACTGGGTACGTCCACTTAAAAAACTGCCTATCCATTTACAAAGGTGAGTACCAAAACCCAGGCACCTCAACCTCTCAATTAGCAGGGCATGATTTACATGATCGAAGGCTTTTGAGAAATCTGTGTAATTAAGCATGTATTATCATTATTAATAGAAATTATTGGAAATGGTCCGTTAAATTTGGGAACTGTTTTAGAACCTCTTTTCTTGGGTGCTCTAACATAAACATTTTGTCCTATTTTATATTTTTCTTGTGGGTTTGTTATTTCTTTATTGGTTCTGTCAACAATTGCTGCTTTTCGTGTTTCAGTTCTTTCATAGATTGTATCGTAAAGTCGAGAAAGTGTTTTTCGATGCTCGTTTAAGGAGTAATCAAATATTATTTGGTTTGTTTTTGTATCGAATAAGTTTTTGCTTGATGATTTTCCAAATATGACTTCAAAGGGTGTGTGTCCAGTGGTCGAATGGTTGGTATGATTGTACGCAATAATGGCTAACTTCATAGGTTCTTCATCAGGTTTTTTATTTAGTTGGGGGTCTAATCGAAATATTCGGAAGTGTTCAATTACAGTGGAGTGAAATCGTTCCACTATGCCATTTGACTCTGGATGAAATGATGTTGTAAAATGAATATTAATTTTGTGGTATGCTAATAGATTTTTTATCTGATTGTTGATAAATTCACGACCATTGTCTGTTGTGATAGCAATTGGGGTTCCATAATGTTCGAAGTACTCAGTAAGGGCTCTAGCTACTTCACATGCTTCTTTACATTTGATAGGGATTGTTTGTCCAAATTTTGAAAATGCGTCTACTAGGGTCAGGTAGATTTTTTGTTCGATTGTAAATGTATCCATAAAAATTATCTCAAAGGGTTTTTGTTGTGTGGGTGTTAAGTTCATCGGTATTTTGGGTGGATGTCTATCATATTTGCCTTTTTGACATACGTTGCATTTATTAATATAGTCTTGTATCGTAGGTAACATATTATTCCAATAATATCCTTGTTTTAGTTTGTCGTATGTTTCTTGTGAACCTCTGTGATTCGTTTTTCCTTCATGGTATATTTGGATTACTTCATTAATTTCTTCCTTTTTTTCTTAAAAATGTTCTTTCTTGTGTACATCTTATCAGTTTCGGTCCGTTGTTCTTAAAATGTCGATCGTATATTCGGCAAAAGTCTTCGTATGTTTTATCTTTATCGAAGTACATGTAGAACGTGGACTTTTCGATTGTGTGGTCTCTAATTAGTTCAATAATTTGATCTTCGTTGTCTTCTTTGGTTATTTCAGCATATAGGATGGTTTTAATAATAATAATAATAATAATAATAATAAAGTCTTTATTGAGAAGCATGTATAACACACTAAATACATACATTCGCATAAGGCGAAGTCTAGCCAAGGCTACTCTACTCAACCTTAAACTAATAAAATATATATAAACATAATAAAAATAAGTAACTAAATCATATAAGTACACAAAACACATATGCTAATTAACAAAGTCCCAAAATATATTACGTACCCGGATAACGGCATTTGATATAAGTAAAATGTAGGTATATAAAATAAAATAATATAAAGGAAGAAAAAAGAAAATTAAATTAAATTAACTGAATTGAGAGTAGGTTAATTTTTATTTGCTTACGAAAATTGTCTACAGAACGACATTTTAGGACATCTTTTATGGTATTATAGATAATAACAGAGTTGTAAGAAAAAGATCTGCGAAACAGGGCTAAACGATATGATGGTAACGACAATTTATTTATATGCTTCAGACTTAAATCGTGAATATTATTCCTAAATATTATCTTTTTGCGAAGATACAATGGTGAAGAGGTACATAAAATGCGGTGAGTAAGCAAAGACATGTTATATTTGTAGACATTTTCAACTCGTAACCACCCAAGATCATTTAATTTTTTAGACGTATGATGAAATTTCCGAATGCGGTAGACAAAACGGCAACAACTGTTCTGTATTTTTTGCAACCGATTTTTCGTCACCGTATCTAAACAACTATAATATACGACGTTGCAATAGTGTAGTATGGGCAATACAAGTGATTCACAAAGTTTTTTCCTCAACTTAAAATTTATTATGCTTATATTGATGTACAATAATTTTAAAGCAACGTAAGCTTTCTTTACTATTAAGTTCACGTGTTCTTTAAATCTCAGATTCTCATCATAAATGAGGCCTTAACTTTTTACTTTATTCACAACAGATAGGTTTTTATCAGAAATTTTTAGGTTTATGTTCTCTTTTACAAAGTTACTATTTTTTTTATTACAGAAACATATTGCTACACATTTATCAGCATTTAATTTTAAGTTATGATTTTTGGAATACTGTTCAATGGCTTTTAGATCGCGATTTATGTTGTCAGAAGTATTTCTTATGTCATGCGGAGCGAAAGAACATGTTAACTGTGTGTCGTCGGCATAACATTGAATTTTTGTATGCTTCACAATATTAAAAATGTCGGCAGTATATATTAGAAATAATATAGGACCTAAAACAGATCCTTGAAAAACGCCAGAGGTAATTTTAGTAATATTTGAAAAGTCATCATCCAATTTCACAGTTTGATATCTGTTACATAGGTAGGACTCGAAAAACTTAACGCATTTTCCATTGAAACCGAAATAGTTGAGTTTCGCACATAGCAGGGAATGATCTAGAGTGTCAATTGCTTTTAAAAAGTCCAATAGCACCAATGTCGAAGCATTACCATCGTCCAAAGATTTCAAAATATCATCTGTAACATTTGCTAATACACTTACAGTACTATGACCCTTTCGAAAGCCGGATTGTAAATGAGAAATTATATTATTGTCTATAACATATTTGGAAATTTGTGGCTGAATAAATTTTTCTAGAATTTTCGAAAGTGCCGTTAAGATACTGATTGGCCTTAGATTTATTGTCTACATTTAATGTTCTGCATTTTCTGGGGTTAATAAGAACCGTCTTTATGAATATTTGTTTGGGTTTTGCGTTTATTATATTGTCTATGATTGGAATTGTGTTTCGTGGTTCATCATCTTCGTTGGAACGAATAGTAGAAATTTCGGGGATATCTAGGTCATTGGTTTCGACATCTCTGTTTTGTATATTTTCGGTTGGATTAAGTGTTCGATCAACTTCTTCTGGTGTTGGTGTTGTTAATGCATTTTCTCTGTTTAATTCTTGTATTATTTCGTCAAGTTCTGGATCGTCTAAGTTTACTTGCATTGATTCGGTGTCGATAGGGTGAATTTCGATTAGTGATAGTGCATCGGCATTTGTATTTAGTTTGCCTTTTTTATATTCTATGTCGAAGTCATAATTTTGTAATTTGGTGCGCCATCTGACAAACTTGGAATTTTGGGGATCTTTTAAAGAGAATAACCATCGAAGTGGTCTATGATCTGTATATATAGTGAAATGTCTGCCGTATAGATAAGGTCTGAAATACTGGGTTGCCCAAATTACGCCTAATAATTCTTTTTCGATAACTGAGTAGTTTTTTTCAGATTCGTTTAGCGTCCTGGATGCATAAGCAATGGGTTTATCATTTTCTACACTTCCTTGTGATAAAACACAGCCTAATGCAAATTGAGATGCATCGGTGGTGAGAATAAATGGTTTTGAAAAATCTGGATGTTGTAAGAGTGGGCTGTTTGTTAAAATTTTCTTGCAAGTTTCAAATGATTCAATAATTGTTTTGTGTGTTCTATCTTTGCACCTTTTTTTAAGCAGGCTGTTAACGGCTTCGTGAGTTTTGAACAATCCTTTATGAATTTTCTGTAATATCCGATTAGTCCAAGGAATGATTGTATTTCCTTTTTTGTTTTTGGTATCGGGAATTTTACAATTGCATTTATCTTGTCTGGATTGGGTAATACACCTTCTGGGGTTATGACATGTCCAAGGAATTTTACAGTTTGTTTCAGGAATTCTGATTTGTCCAACTGAATTTTAAAGTTTGTATTTCTAAACCTATCAAAAACTAAGCGTATACTTTCAATGTGTTTATTTATTTATTTATTTATTTATTTATTTATTAACGGGACAAGCCCTATTAGGTATACATGATTAATTACAGTAGAGTAAAGTAGGTATATGTCTCCTTGGGTATATATAACTACATTTCAAATAAAAATAAATAACAATACAAATCTTAAATTAATTATCATTAATATATAACAATTGTGTAATGAACATATTCAGTATAATGACTTAAGACAATCAAACATTAATTGGCCAGTCATTTATATTATTACAAAAATTATTCCATTTCCACATTTTTAACCATTTTTTTAAAGGATGAAGTTGATGTATTAAAAATTTCAACATTGTGGATAACTGAATTTGCAACACGTAGAATTCTAGTAATTGTTTCATTTTGGCCATAGTTTGTAAAGTGAAAGGGTATGTGAAATATTTCAGAATTCCTAGTTATCCTACAGTTTACATTGAGTGTTATCAGATTAACTAAAGGTGAAGATTGAATTTGTCCATTTATTATTTTATGTAGAAAACATAAGTCTTGTTCGATCCTTCTGTGTTCTAGGGTATTTATATTGAGATCATTTCGAATTTGTTCGCATATATGAATATTTCTATTAAAGCCCAACTTAAAAGCACAATGCTTGAGAAACTTTTGTTGAATTTTATCAATTAAATTAATATAAACGTTATAATTTGGACACCACATTACACATGTATGTATGAATCCAAGCATTTTTAAAGATTTCGATACAGTTTTTTCAACATGTGTATTCATCGACATTTTAGTATCAAGCAGTATTCCTAGATCTTTTACCGTGGTTAACTCATCTAATACCCTGTTATTTATTACATAATTATAATTTAGAGGCAAGTTAATCATAGCAAATGTTATTTTGTAACATTTTTTCAGGTTTAGTTGTAAAATATTTTCTTCACACCATCTATTTAAATTATTGAGGTCACTTTGAAGAAGCATTACATCAGAAGGATCTTTGATAGCTTTAAATATTTTTAAATCATCTGCAAACATCAAAAATGAACTATTCTCTATCACTGAACCTAAGTCGTTTACAAAGAGGTTAAAGAGTAATGGTCCCATATGGGAACCTTGCGGAACACCTGATGTTACATTAATAGGAAATGAAAGGTTGTTGCCATGTTTAACAAATTGTACACGATCTACTAGATAACTATTAATCCATTTAAGAATGTCTTCACCTAAACCCATACCATCAAGTTTTGCTACCAATATTTCATGGTTTACTCTATCGAATGCTTTTGCAAAGTCAGTATAGATGGAGTCAACCTGAAGCTTGTTTTCAAACGCATTAATAATATAGTTCTTATAAAGTACTAAGTTAGTACAAGTCGATTTTCCTTGACAAAAACCATGTTGTTGTTCAATTATTATGTTTTTGAAATCCCAAGTTAAATATCTAGTTATTAAATGTTCTTGTAGTGATGTGGAAAATATTAGTACGTCATCCATATAAACTAAACATTTGTGTTGGAGGCCTGATAATACATGATTCATTACTCTTTGGAAAGTCGGGGGTGCATTTCGGAGTCCGAAGGGCATACGTAAAAACTCAAAATGGCCTTCGTCTGTTGAGAATGCTGTTTTTTTAATATCTTTTTGTTCCATTTCGATTTGATGGAATCCACTTGCCAAGTCTAGGGTTGTAAAATATTGGCTGCGGCCTAATTTATCTAGAACGTCTGTAATATTTGGGATTGGAAATTTGTCTGGTATAGTTTTTTCGTTAAGTTTTCGGTAATCTATTAGAATTCGAAATTTTCTTTTGCCACTATTGTCCATTTTATTTGGAACAATCCAAATGGGTGAGGACCATGGTGATGTCGAGTGTTTAATTATGTTTTGATCTAACATTGAATAAATTTGTTTTTTAACTTCTGATTTATAGATTTGCAGGAATCGGTATGATTTCGTGTAAACTGGAATGTTGTCTGTAGTTCGAATTTCATGTTTAATTTGGTTCGTGAAGGTAAGAGGAAGATCTTCGCAATAAAAAATGTCTCTATATTCGTAACAAAGTTTTCTTATAGCATCGTACTCTTCCTGATTACAATGTCCTAAATCAAGATTTTCTAAGTTTTTCTTTCTTAAGTTATCGTAGTTTATATTTGTATTATGAGAGCTGTCTGTGTCGATGTCGATGTTGGTTCTGTTGTAAAGTTATTTAATTCGCAACCGGGTATACATGGAATTGGTTCAGTTATTATAAAGTTTTTCTCTTCATCCGTGTTGTTGATAAGTAGTACTGTTGCTTCGTTATTCTCGATGTTGACGAGTCCTGTTGGAATTTCTACTCGGTTTTTGAATATCATGGAATTTATTATAGCTTCTCCGGATTGTTGCGTCCTTGGTATTTTTGCAACGACTTCTGTTTTGGGTTGAATGTTATATTCATATTTAATTTGTCTGTTATTTATTTTATCTTCTACAAGTCGTCTTCCTTCAATGAACAAAGGGATTTTTGCTTTGTCGGTTAATAAATAGCCATTTTTGAAGTCGAGAGTAGCTCCTATTTCTTGCAAAAGGTCTAGACCGATGAGTCCGTCGTAAGTTTCGCTGAAGTTAAAAATGTAATGTGTATGTAACATTCCGGGTTTCTTAAAAATTTTCGAAATTGGAATTTCAGCTGAATAGTAATGTAGTGAAATGCTGTGAAGGTGTTTTAATTTGAAAGGGATCTTCTTTAATTTTGTCCAGGAAAAATGTTTCAGCAATTTTTTCAGTTACTAACGTTTTTGTAGATCCTGTATCTATCATAAATTTGTCTTCTATTTCCGGAATAATAATATATGGAAGTTTTGTATTAGCTGCGACGTTTATTTCTAGTTGTTTTGTTGGTTCGAATTCGTAGGATTCATGATATCTGTCTCCGAGGCTGGCATAGGAAAATTTTCGTTTTCATTGAAATATTGATAGTCTTCTGAAAATTGTTCTTCGGGGTAATAATAGTTTTCTGGGTTTTCTGGATTAAATGTAGCTTGTTGATAAAAATCTGGTTCGTATTCGTAGTTTTCTGAAGACGTGCTGGGTATTTCTTGTAAGTGCAATTCTTGCGCTGTCCATCTTGGTGTGTTTGTAGTTTGTGGAAATTTTGTTCTTGTGTTTCCTGATGAGGTGTCCATAGGTTGGGGATATGTTTGTTGTGGTTTAGGTTGGAAATTATAACGTTGGGGGTTTTGGAAGTTTTGATTGGCTTGGAAGTTTTGCGGAGTTTGGAAATTTTGTCTTTGGAAATTTTGGAAGGTTTGAAATGGTTTTTGTTGAAATGATTGTTGCGGGTATCTGGGATTAAAATAATTTGGTAGACGATGGGGAGTATTTGTCATAGGACGAAACATTGTGGGATTTGTTTTAGGTTGGAACGGTTGTGAATAATAGGTAGGGTTATTTTTTTGTTGTCCATAATTATTTGACGTTGTCCTTAGTTGTGATTGATTATTTTTCTGGAAGTTGTTTTTTGTGCCTAACTTTTGTTGGCGATTGTAGTTCATATTTTCTTCTTCGACTACCATGTTTATGGCATCTTCTAAACTTCTTGGTTCTTTACATCTTAGTAAATGGCTCAGATGTGCGTTAAGTCCAGATAAAAAGGTTCTTAGTGCCATTTTGTTGTAGAGCATTATTTTTTCTTGTTTAATTCGACTGATATGTCTGCCATTTGTACTTTAGAGAGTAAAAGGCTCCTTAGCGATATGCATCTGTCTGCAAATTGGCTATGAGATTCGTTGTGATTTTGTGTTAACATCATTAGGTCATTTAGTAGAGATTCTTCGTTGTGTTGATCACCGAAAGTATTTAGTAATAAAAATTTTAATTCAGGGAAAGTATGAATTTCTCTGGCTGCTAAAATTTGAGCTGCATTGCCTATTATTTTATTTCTAAAATGTAGCATTAAGAATTGAATTCTCGCGGCATTATTATCAGTTGCTAACATACCGAGGACTTGCTCGCACGTGTCCAAAAATATCGGTAATTTAGAAGCATCTCCGTCACATTGCGGAATGAGATCTAAATAATCTTTAACACTAATATCGATTTTAGCCATTGTATCTAAATTTGATTCTACGGTTGTTTCAATAGGTGGGGTATTTGATAATAAAAATTGGGCTCTGGTATATATAATCGATTACAATGTTATAACGAGGGAGGCCAAGAGTACTCGAAAGTATATTCTCAGGGCGTGCTCTATTACACTTTGATTGATTATATATTTTTTCTTGAGTTGGAGGGCAGTTATTGTCACGTTGGTATTTAGTCTGTTTTTGTCAGTTCCCTAAGTAGCGCGAGGCTACGTGCTTTTAAAGATGTTTTCTTTAGAGATGGTTTCTTGCTTGGGCCAATCTTTCCTGTACACGATTTAGGATCACATGTAGTCTTAGGAAAGAGAGTGCACGATCTTGGTTTCTTCAAGGGCTTATGTAAAATTGCTTTTACAAGTGCAAAGCCTCACGGCGCTTCCGATGACAGGTTACTGAGCGCCTGGTGGTCAAGCTTACTAATTTAAGTTGGGATTTGCTTAAACAAAGTACACCAGTTTTATATCTCAGGGAATTAGGATTTTTTTGAGGGGATGGTATGTCTAGGTATGCAGAGGGCTTCTTGCTTGAGTTTTCTTACTTTCTAAATTTCGTTTCTTGAATCTTCTTTCATCTTTGATTTCTTACTTCTTTAAATTTCTTACTTCTTTAGGTTTCTTAAAATTACGATGGTTTACCAAAGGTATGGTAACAGATTCGCAGGTTTTCTCTGATTAATCGAAGGGACGATGAGTTTTCCGATATTCGTTCGAAATACTTCAAAGGAAATTCGTTCCGACTGCGTCAGTTATTATCGTTGCCGAGCGGTTCGACTTTTTAAAAAGTGACTTTAAGATTTAATAGGTACACTTTTTATTTCGAAAATAACAAATGAGTAAATATAACAACATAAATTTAAACTACAAAGATATGTAGAAGTTAACTAAATGAACATTATTATAAGAACTGAGTAAAAATGTCTGTACGGGATATATTTATAATATTATCGTTGCACTGTCAGCAGTGTCAGCGTTTACACATTCGGCGTCTTTGACCGTTGGAATGCTGTAAGTGCCGTCCATAACTCGCGCCAGAACCAAAGAACAAATATCGCCATTTGTTTACCTTTCTTTAGTTTCCACTGGATAAATTCACTTTATTACCACTGTGCCATATCATGTCACTTGGCAAAGTAACAACATGGCTTTACCTATTCCAAGATCCACTCTAGTTAGAGGCATTCTATTATTTACAATGGTTACAAGATGTTTAATCATCTACCTAACAATATCAAAGACATTTATTCAAATAACATTTTTAGAAAGTCGGTAAGAGGTCTCTTAATTATTAAACCCTATTATAATCTAGAAGAATTTTATAATGACTCATTTTAATGTAATTATGATCTATTTCTGTACTTACTGTCTGAATTTACTCTGTATTTTATATATTACACTTCATGTTTATATTGTGTTCGTTGATATACCTAGTTGTTTACTTCTACTTTGTCAATGGGAACTTGCTTCTTTAAAGAATAAAGTATATTTTGAATTTGAATTTGAATTAGTTCAAATTGTTATCGATTTACGAGTATTTCCGAGCATCTAATCCGAGATTAGTTCAGAATCAAACTAGGGTATCGTTTCGATTTGAGCTTCGTTTCGTTTTACTCGAAATGATATCAACTTCAGAATCCCCCTACTGTAGTTATTACGTTATTAGAGCCAAATTAATTTAACATATTACATTTTACTCATTTTCTACTTTGATCGTTTTTTTATACAAGTGACAAATGAAATAGTCAACTGAGATGAGTATCCTCACGTCACATTTTTCTCACACTCAGTTGTGTGCAAAGGGGAAGCGCCTATTATATCAATAATAATAACAAAAAATGGGTTGATAACCAAGTCAAGATTTCAAGCTGTAAATTAAAGAATTTATGTTTTAAAAAATGTATATCCTGAATTGGAAGTCTGTTTATGATAAAGAAAAGAAAAAACAACATTTTAGTAAAAAATACTACAAAAATATATTATTAAAGTAAAATTAATAATACTGATACCCCTGCAAAATCAGCATGGGGTGGGTATTGTTTCTGAGTTGTCTAATAAAACAAAACAAAGTAAAAACATTACTATCCATGAAAATAATCAAATAATAGATAATCAGGCGGAAATTGCGGAAAACCATATAAGGAGAGTGCCTCGTAAATGATGTTTGGTAAAGTGTGTAAAGAGTGTCTGTGCTGTACTGTGTTACTTCCGACAAAAAAGTGAAATTTCCTGGTAAATAATTAATTTAATATAGTGATAACCTAATAGTATTGAAAGATACCTTTTCAAAGTCATCGTGTAAAATTTTAAAGTTAAAGACAATATTAACGACCAATATAAGTGCATTAATGTGGTTTTGTGTGTAATGAAAAACACTCATACACCATGATTGTGTGTGGTTTTTGTCACGCTGCTATCAGAAAGTCGGGCATTTCTTGTGATGTCTGTACAAAGCAATTCCATTCTGCATGCATTAGTGATCAAACTGATCTTACCCGCATTCTGGAGAAAACCGATGGCCTTTCCTGGAAATGTAGTGATAGCATTGGTAACTGTATCACTGTTAATCAAAGCGATTTAAATAAGTTGATTGAAGAAAAAATTGAAACTGCATTATCAACCCTTAATTCTACGTTTATTTCGCTTAAAAATAAATAAAAATTCCTGATGCTTGCGTCAAATAAATTGACTAATCTTAATGAGATTAAAGTCGCTAACCCACCTAAATACTCTGATGTTCTCCGTAGTAAGTCGCAACCTGCTGTTATTATTCAACCGAAAAAGCAAAATCAGCCTAACGCTCAAACAAAATTGGACATAAATGACAAAATTAATCCCGTTGCCTCTAAATTGCAGCTATCTAAGGTTAAAAACATAAAGAATGGTGGTATGTTGATTGGGTGTAAAAGCAAGGCTGACAATGAAAAATTCATAAAAATGGCGCAAGAAAAACTGGCAGACTCGTATGAAGTGAGAGAAGTACGTGGGGTCAGTCCTAGAATTCGTGTCGTAGGAATTACTGAAAATTATTCGGAAAATGTTTTACTTGATTACATAAAAAAATTAAATACTGATATATTTTCTGAAAACTGTGACTGTAAACTTATTAAATTTTTTGCCACCAAGAAAAATAAAAATGTTTATCAGGCAATTTTGCAAATTGACAGAATATCTTACGATAAAGTCATTCAGGCTGGCAACTTGTTTATAGGCTACGATAGCTGTGTTGTTTTTGATGCGATTGATATCTACCGCTGTTTTAATTGTAACGATTTTCACCATTCTTCAAAAAATTGTGACAAATCAGTAACATGTCCAAGGTGCGCTCAGAATCATGAAGTTCGCTTATGTAAATCTGATACTCTTGCGTGTTGTAATTGCTTGAAATTACAAGATGTCCCAACTGATCATGCATCCTGGGACACAAATAAGTGCACTGCATATATTCAAGCGCGTGAGAAACTTCGTACTGATATATTAGCTTTAACTGTTCAATAGCAATCATCGGCAATCCCCTTCCTCTCAGAAAATCGCCTCGCGCATGCGGATAACATTAGCCACAAAAATGAATTTATAATTTACTATCAAAATACGCGAGGTATCAGAACCAAGACAATGGAAATTTATAACGCTTCTATATGCTCCAATTACACCGCAATAGCTTTAACTGAAACTTGGCTTGACTCATCTGTATTTGACAGGGAATTATTCTGCAATGAATTCAATGTTTTTCGCTCAGATAGAAATTTTGCTGCTACTAATTGTTCAAGGGGTGGTGGTGTACTATTAGCAGTAAATATAAAATATATTTCTTCCATTCTAGACTTTGATTTTAGTAACATACCAGTAGATAAGTAATGACAGAGCTGCGTGTTCAGTTGTGATCAGATCATGATCAGTGATCAAGGTCACCCCCCCTACCCCCTCAAAAAAACACCCCCTCAAAAAACCACCCCCTCAAAACTACCCCCTTAAAAAACCACCCCCTCAAAAACCACCCCCTCGAAAACCACCCCCTCAAAAAACTACCCCCTTAAAACCACCCCCTCAAAACCACCCCTCAAAAAACTACCCCCTCAAAAACTACCCCTTCAAAACCACCCCCTCAAAAACCACCCCCTCAAAAACCACCCCCTCAAAAACCACCCCTCAAAAAACCACCCCCTCAAAAAACCACCCCCTCAAAAACTACCCCCTCAAAAACCGCCCCCTCAAAAACTACCCCTTCAAACCCACCCCCTCAAAACCACCCCCTCAAAACTATCCCTCAAAACCACCCCCTAACCCAACCCAACCATATCGGGTTACAACTTGTCGGGACAAGTTTGTATACATGTCTAGACGACATCCGGTTAATGCACGAAGATGAATGACCTTTAATAATAACCGGTGGTATCAAATGCGGGGTCAATGTATTTAGACATCTGGTGAACACGTGGAACCAAATGCAAACGTCTATTCCCACGCAGATGTGTAACATGTGTTCAACACGTGTGCGGGGTATTTAGACATCTGGTGAACCCATGCGTGAGACCAAATGCAAACGTCTATTCCCATGATAACATGTGTTCAACACGTGTGCGGGGTCAATGTATTATACATGTCTAGACAGCATCTGGTGAGAACCGTAGCAAATGTTTATTCCCAGGGATCATATAACATGTGTTCAACACATTAGATGATTACGTGATCCCCCACCGCGATGAATGTGTGATATATAATTCCGGCAGATGGCGCAGTACGCTTAGTACACGATTAGTTTAGCTCCGTAAAACAAAGCAAATTCTAAGTAATAATCTAAAGGAAAAAGTGCAAAGTTCGGTGTAATACAGTCTTTGTGAAGTAGTTTAGTGTTACATATAAAAATTATAATGAGTCTAACACGTAGTAAGCAAGAAAAAGACGTAAATGAAACGAAGGCAATTGTACAAGAAGCCATTAAAGAATTGTTTGCTGATAACGACTTCGTACAGCTGGTAATGCAAAAAATTAATGATAAAATTGATAGACACTTAAAAATACTGGATGATAAAATAAAAACATATGAGGAAAAAACAAAAATATTAGAGTATAAAATCGATAATATTGATCAAAGCCAAAAAGTGAACAATATTTGCATATATGGAATACAAGAAAAGCAAAATGAAAACTTAAGTGTAACTGTGCTGCAAGTATTTGAAGAAAAAATGAATATTAAATTAACACCACAAGAAATAGAAAACTGTCATAGAATCAGTGAACTGAAGGAAAATAGTAACAAAATTAGGCCTGTAATAGTGAAGTTCAAAAACTATAATGCAAAAATAAACATAATAAAAAACTCCTGGAAGCTGAAAAACTCACGTATATTTGTTATGGAAGATTTGGTAAAAAATAAGCGTGACCTTCTACAAGAAGCAAAAACTAAATATGGAATGAAGAATGTATGGACTTTTAAGGGGCATGTGTATACTAAAATAGATGGAAGAAACATACAAATTCGCAGTAGGGAGGATATAAAGTAATGTCTGAAAATTATTATTTAAATTATGAAGGATTTGAATTTTATAAATATGTGAAATAAATAATCTCTATACCTTTATTATGCATTGATATTAATCCATATAAATACGTATTATTCTATAACTCTTATTTGTTTGTTTTAGGGGTAAACTTAATTGTAAGGTTATTTATATTATTGCAGATTGTTTTTAATTTTTCTTTTACTATTTTGTAGATTGAGTTAAATCAATATTTTTCTTTGAGTTTAGGGTTAAGTATATGATATTAGATTTATTTAAGGTGATAGAGGAACAGGAGAAAATTGAAACTAGTGTTTATGAAAATAAACAAAATACATTAAAGAACATCGAAGATAAAGTTGTGCTAAATATAGTCCATTTCAATATAAGAAGTTTGAGAAAAAATTTCGAGGAATTGTTAATTTATTTACAATCATTTAGTCTAAAGGATATAGATATTATTGTGCTTTCTGAAACATGGAAGCTAGAAGCTGTAAGTAATTTCACAATACCAAATTTTAATATGTTTTACAATAATTCTAGTTATAATCAAAATGATGGTGTCGTAATTTATTTAAAAAATACAATACAAGCTGAGGTATAAATTACTAATTTAACTGAAATTAATTTAATAAGACTAGGTTTTCAATTTAATGGAATAAACCTAGGTTTAACTGCTTCTTATAGACCTCCCTCAATATGTTTGAACACCTATTTATCAGATATAAATCAATATTTGAACACTTTAAAAGACAATAGCATTGAAATTTTTATTGGCGATATAAATGTAGATATTTTAAATAACTACAGTAACGAGGTAAACAATTATTTAAATATATTAACAGAAAATGGTTATATCTCTTATATAAATAAACCCACTAGGGAAACTGAATATTCAAGTACTTGTTTAGATCATATTTTCATAAAAACAGGAGAGAAGAGCAAACAAAACTATGTAGACATGAAATCTTTTATTATAAAAACCGCTATAACGGATCATTATACAATTGGATTGCAAATTTTTATGGGAAATAATAATAGTGACAAAGTAAATAAAAATATAAACGAGATCATCACAAAAATAAACTTTTCAAAATTTAATGAATTACTACAGAATGAAACCTGGGAGGACATAATACAATGCTCTGATGTGGAGGTAGGTTATGTGAGGTTCATATCTAAATTTAAAAATTATTTGAACTTAGCTACAACTAAGACCGAAATAAAATCTAATAAATACCGGAAATTAAAGCCATGGATAACAGCTGGTTTAATAAATTCTATTCACCATAGAGATAAGTTAAAAAAAGAACTTGTAAAAAAATTTTCACCTCGTCTTAAAACGGAATACACAACTTATAGAAATAATTTAACAAAGCTTATAAAAAAAGAAAAAAATAACTATTATCAAAGTAAAATCACCGAGGCAAAAAATAACTACAAAAAAATATGGAATTTAATTAATGAAGCTTCAAACTGCATAGCAACTAAAAAAGATAATATAAATTCTTTATTGAACAATAATATTGAAGTAAAAAATAATAAAGACAAAGCTGATCTTATGAATAATTTTTTTATTAACATTGGCAATGAAATGGCAGATACTTTAGAAAACAAAAAACCTACATTATCACAGGAAAGCAATTTTATTAGTCAGTCGTTCTTTCTTTCCCCAGTAACAAAAAATGATATTATAATGAGTATAGCTAATTTAAAAAATAAATCCGCAGCAGGTCCTGATGGAATATCGACCACTGTTATAAAAGAAGTGCATTTATTAGTTTTAACCCCATTGCATTATTTATTAAACTTAATATTTAAAACAGGCAAAATACCAGTACAATGGAAGGAATCTATAGTATCTCCAATTTATAAATCAGGGGATAGAAAAATGTGCACAAATTATAGGCCAATATCTGTAATAAATAATTTTGCCAAAGTGTTTGAACATTGTCTGAAAAATAGATTGGTGGAGTTTTTGGAGAAATATAAAATTATAACAGATCGGCAATATGGATTTAGAAAAAAAATAAGTACCGAAAATGCAGTAACTGATTTAACTAAATACGTGGTAAATAGTTTGGAAAATAATAAAAAATGTCTTGGTATATTTTTAGATCTGGCCAAGGCATTTGACTCGGTAGATCACGATATATTATTACAAAAACTTGAGCATGTAGGTATAAGGGGCATTGCTTCAACATCATTCAGGAATTACCTGTCGGAGAGATGGCAAAGGGTTAAGATTAATAACACTCTCAGTGAACCCTTAAAAATTACCATGGGCGTACCGCAAGGGACAGTATTGGGTCCAATGCTGTTCCTTGTGTATATAAATAATCTTGCAAAAATAAATAACTTAACAGGACATGTAATATCCTATGCGGATGACACAGCTATTCTATTAGAAGGTAATACCTGGACAGAAGTATATGATATGGCTGAGTATAATTTAAAACTGATTTGCAACTGGTTAAACTCGAATTTACTTAGTTTAAATATCACAAAAACAAATTTTCTAACTTTTTCAATCTTGACGTCTGATCAACCTCAACAAAATAACTTAAAATTGCATGAGACGAATTGTAAACAACAACTTTGTAATTGCCCACAAATATCTAAAAAGAGTTGCACTAAGTATTTGGGTGTAGAAGTTGATCAGCATCTTAGATGGGATGAGCACGTAGTTGCTGTTACAAAAAAAATTAGAAAATTAATATATAAATTATATCAAGTTAGAGACATACTAAATAAGAAAAACCTCTTAATGATTTATAACTCACTGGTTGAATCTATTATAAGATATTGCATAGTAGTATGGGGTGGTATATATAAATATAACCTAAATAAATTGCAAGTAACTCAAAACAGTATTTTAAAAATTATTTTCAAAAAACCTTACCGATATTCCACAGAGCTATTATTTAAAGAAACCAGCATATCAAACATCAGACAACTATATATTTATAAATGCATGTTGTGGACATATGAGTCGCCTGAAATTTCAAACGTTACTTCTTTATATAATAGTAGAGCTGAAGCAAATAAGAATGTTAAAATGCCCTTTTACAGAAAAAGTCGTTCGCAAAGATTTATTTATTACCTCGGTCCAAGATTTTTCAATCTTTTACCACCATCTATTAAAAATATTAAAAGAGTAAATAGCTTTAAAAAAGAAATAAGTGTTTATATTAAGAACAACTTTAAAATATTTGAAGAAATAATAAACTAATAATGAGAATATAATAAGCAGTTAAAAAAATATTAATAGCAGTGTTTCAGAGAGTTCAAACGTTGGCTATGTTCATTATTTTATATAACTTAATATTTATACAATTATGTATATATTTTATAAGATGGTCACTTAAACTGCCCTGTTCCTCCGTTTCCTTAAATACTTGCTAAACGATGTTTCAGATAGGTATTGCGTTATCAATGACAAATGTAAACTATAAAGACATGGAACGACATTGTTGTAATTGAAGCAAGAAAATGTATAAAATGCGTTTGGACACTGCCAGAGGGCGACATTAAATTTTTCTTCTTACTCTGTTAACAGTATCCTTAAAACATATATTACAATATTGCTTTAAAGTTATTCCAAATAACGTATTAAATATTTAAAACCAGTAGTATCAGTAAAGAAACAGAGAAAGAACAGTGTCGCTCTCTGGCAGTGTCCAACCGCATTTTAACATTTTCTTGCTTCAATTACAACAATGTCGTTCCATGTCTTTATAGTTTACATTTGTCATTGGCGTTATGGTATTTATATAAAACTAGTTTGAATATGCAAACAAGTTACTCGTTAGCTTAGGCAATTCAAACTAATATATGAATAAGCGTATATAAATGTAATGTCTGTTTGGTCTAAATAAATTGAATTGAATTGAATAACACAGCGATAAGATATGTTTGTTAGTTTAACTCTTTTATCCTCGCACAATATTATACAAAATGATTGAATGTAATAATTGCACAAAGTCTTTTACAACTAAGAAACATATGAAGAGACATGCTAAAAAGTGTGTCAATGCTACTCCAATTCGTGAAGAAATTATTCCAGCCAAGAAGATAAACGAAATTATGGAGGCTGTATTTAGAAGATTTAAATATTATTCTTGCTGTCTCCCCGCTGCGCTGATGTTTTATGAGCAAATTGAACGATTCGGTATACATTCTGATGTGAAAATTGGGTTTATTACGTGTGAATCAGAGGCAGAAGCAAAACTTATATCTATACATTTTTGGAATGTGGTTAATGAAAAAATATACGATCCCTCGCTCGCTATCGCCCGTGGAGAACATCCAGATCTACAGGTTGATTATTACAAGGGGCATTGTATTATTAAAAGTTTAGAAGATGATTTAATGGTATCGGCATATCAAGTATTTAAAGCAACGCAATGTACAGATTTGTATTTCGCGATAGCACCTGAAAAACTCTTGAAAATAAGAAGCAAAATTCATGAGAGAGTGTCACCAGTCCTCGAGGTTTATAATAAAAATAAAATGTCTAATGAATGTTAAACATAAAAGATTCTATTTTAAGCTCTAATTCTCTGATATTTTCTTCAACCATTACATGAATTTCAAGATATTTGTATAATTTAAAAAAATTATAACATGTGACTATGGGAACCAGTGCAGATGAATATTCCCACAACATCTAGCGAGCAGGTGGTCGATGACCTCAGTTAACATCTGGCAAGCAGATATGACTCATCACTAACTTGTCTAAACAAGCAACACGCATGGAACAGATGTTACAACGGATTGCTAGATCGGTGGGAGGACAGCAAGTGGTGGGGGGAACTGCATATATAACTCATGAGATATCCCTAACATGTATTAGTCTTCAAAATGTCACCACCTTTAAACTTCTTCGCTCACTATGTGTCTCAGCTGGACCCTCCACCAAGTTTACCCGAGTTCAAGAAAGAAGATACTCCAAAGATAATTGGTGAGAAAAAATATAAGCTAAATAAATCCAAGTGCAAATTTGTTTCGGTGGGAATTTCATGTGATTTTGGTTATGTGCCTTGTGTAAAGTTATCTGGAAACAAAGGTGACCAAGTGGTTTTCGATGAATCTGATTGGAAGAAATTTCTAACTCATCAAGGTACTATAATGAATTATCTATATTACAATGAAAAACCAGATACAGTACATGGGGGAAACATTTGCATACATTTCGATCAGTTTTCAAATGCTCGAGTAATCAGGATTTCAAAGGGTGATAACTACATATATTTGGCATATGAAACGGTATGTTGTTTAATAGAATTACTACCCCTAGTGAAGTACACAATCGAGATGATAAAAAATCTACAATTTGAAAACTATTTCAAGATTTTACGTAGAGGATTACAAAGTCAGAGCGGTGACATTATTGAAAATGCTCTAAATATACTTAAACCAGAAGATAATCCAAAAAGTGAAAATATCTGCATGATTCTGGAATTAATTTATACTTATCCTGATGTCTTTGAAAGTGTATGTAGTACAACAGCGTAATGAAGAAAGTAACGTTTAATGAAAAGTATAATGAACTACATCATCTAATTACATGGAGTTTTGCTTATAGTATGACTGGGAAGAAATATTGGGAATTTTTGGCAGTGGACAGATTTCGCTTTTGTAGAAGAATCGAGGCAGCCTCAAAGTTACTTGATCCTATTTTAGATACAAATCACAGATGTAATATATTTAATGAAAGATTTGAAATAAAAACAACATATATCAAATAAAATTTGTTTTATTTAATTAGAATAAGTTTACATAATATTATACTAATTCATTTTTATTAATCCAGGAATTATGTTGATTATTTAAGCCAAGCCACTTGACGTAAAGTTTGTTCTGTTTTCTTCGTAAAACCTCCACAAGATATATATCGGGGTGTTTTACTTTCTGAATTTCATACTGATAAAATCCTCCTTGAATTTCTTTACCTTCCTGATCTTCTAAAAGATAAGTAGTGGGGTTCGTATTTCGTACTTTCCGTATCTTAAAAACTTCATTTGACCAATTGGGAGTATACCCCTTTGAAAAAGCTTCTCGGTATTTACTTATTCTTACCGAGTCGCCTTCTTCAAATTTTTGTTTCTGTGGATCTACTGTTTTTAGATGGCTATACACATGTTGGAGCAAATGCTGTTCCCCTTTCTTCGTTACGTCTATTGGTTTCATGCCAGTAGTTTTGTGTTTAGTGTTATTATATTTTTCCACAATATCCGATAAAATATTTAACCATTTGTAATTTCCTTGTAAACTAAATTGTCGCCACATTAAATTTTTTAGAGTGCGATTTACACGTTCCACTACACTAGCTTTTAAATTGGAATATGTGCTGTAGTGGTTAATTTTAAATTTATTCATTAGTTCTTTAAATTCTTTGTTGTAAAATTCTTTACCCATATCGGTTTGTAAATTTTTAGGCTTTATTTTATTCTGAGATAAGATTTTTTCCATTGCATGAGTTACTTCTTTTCCAGTTTTATTTTTCACACCTTCACACCAAACAAACTTTGAAAATACATTAATAACAACCAGAATATATTTGTATCCCTTGTTGATTTTAGAATATGGGATCATCTCTACAAGATCCGCTTGTATAAGGTCGTTTAGGCCTTTAACAATGACATGTCTCCTTCGAAAATTTTTCCTGGCTGATTTATGTAATTCATTAACTACTTCCTCTTTAATATTACTCATTTCTTACTAAGGGGCAACGCAGTACAATTTCAACAAAAAGAGGTGGTTTTGGGTCTACACTTGGAAGTGGAAATGATAGATTATCTCCTTTACGGAGCGTTTTATTATCCTGATTATAATTACCATTGTTTAAAAACATGGTGACATTCAAAGGTAAATGTATGCTTTCAATTGTACCCGAAATAGGTAATGTATATGTTGTAGTACCACCATCTAACACATAATAAATTAGCGTTTTATGGTTTGATGTTTTCTTTACCACACCTCGAATTTGTATAAGGCAAAGACTGGATAGATTGGTCGCGGAATCTTCAGTTGTAGTTAAAGGAGGTGATGTTATGGGGTAAGGTGTTGACCGATAGCCAAGCATATGTCTACCAAATTTATCAATAGGCATGGTGAGCGCTAGATGTATACTGTGAGGGAGATAGATGTGTGACCATTATTTAATAATTTTTAATTCTCTCAGTTCTTCAAGTATTGAGGCAATTTCATTATTGTGTCCATTATTTCCAGCCATCTGGGAAGCTACTAAAAGTCTTAACCTATTCACCAGCTCATTCGGATTATCAAAATATACATAATCAATTTTGTTGTTGGACAAGTTCAACATTCCACCACTTTGCTTAAATGATTGAGATCTCGGGCGAATACTAGTTTGAGATCTAGTATTGGGTGGTAGTGGTTTACCAAATGAAGATGATCTTGGAACCGTAGTAGGTTTCAATAAACCTTTATCTATTAAATAAGGTCTTATGATACTTCTATATTTTATAGTATTACTGCTTTGAATTTGCTCTGTAGAATCAAAATTTCTTCGATAGGTATTAGTACGTTTTAATATGTCCATATAATGATCTAATTCTGACTTATTATAAGCTGTAGGATTTTTCTTAAACAGTAATTCATACAGCCCAACGGTACCAGGATATACTATATCCTTCACTTTTATGTCTTTACCAACAATTTTTAATTCGGAATCACCTATTTTAAATTTTTCAGTTTCAACATCATGTGTTATACCATATGTACGATCATATGATGATTCATCCCCTGTTATAGATTCATCAATATATGTTCTTGGTAAAGGTTCATATGCTTCCAAATAATCTGCATAAGCCCTTGATTTTGATAATTCTTGCATATACGCACGACTTTTATCAACTTCTTCATTAATTAAATCGCTACTATTCTGCTCATCCACGATTGAATGTTGGGTTGGGTCAAATTGATAAGTATCCTCCAAAAAACTAAGTCCAGTCATAGGCAATGTGGGCATATATTTGTTTAAAATATTTACTGGAGATTTTCTAGGGGTAGAAGTTCTACTTTGCTCTGACTTAAATTCATCAGGTTCTTTTTTAATTGAGACCTCTGATTTTATGTTTTGTAATAATTTCTGGAATGGCTCAGTAATGGGTTTGAAGCTTTTCTCCAAATGAACTTGTGATTGTGCGACATCGGATTTTAGAGACTGATATTTCTGCCTCACTGATTTTCTGGTTTTTATTAGTTCCTTAGCTAACTTTTTATCCATCTTTACACTTTGGATTATTAATAAGCACTACATTTCGCTCAGCTCATTATGTGTTAATATACTCTTACAACTTGATGTAATTATCAAAACCTTTCCTATACCTACCATTATTTATTGTACAATCTTTATCTATAACGACAAATCCGAACGGCTCTTTCCAACATAGAGAGCAAAGATCTTTGAATAATTGAAACGACATATCGACATTTACCTGGTCATTATAAATATGTTTCAGATTTGTATTATCCTGTTGAAAAATTACTATTAAATTACTATTGTCTCGGATGAGTTGCTTTTGGATCGATGAGTACGTCTGACATAAATAAAAACAGTCTGTATTTTTGTGACGCCCAAAACAAAAATAATCTCGCATTATATTTTGATTACATGAAGCTACATCATCGAAGATAATAATTGAATTGGGTCTGATCTCTTGAGCTGGTATAACATATTCTCCATCACTAAATTCAAACCTATTTCTTTCATTGGTTTAAATAACTTTCTCAAATACTCATATTTTGGTTGGTATAGGGACTTTGAGTAGAGGTAAACATTCTCAAATCTGAGTCCATTAGGGTGTGTCAGTAATGTGACAAGTAAATTAGTCTTGCCACAATCCGAACATCCAACGATCAATGCACGCTTGGATGAACCCCCAAATAGTTCACCATGTTTTTGATAATTATTTTCTAACAAACACTCATCTTGGTTAATAACAGGTAATGTAACATTTTGTTTTTCGATCCTCATTGTAAAACTAAATCTAACGAACTGTGTTATAAATCATTATCTTGACTATATATAAGATTGTACATCATTAAAAAATTAGTTCTGTATAAGACTTTCAACAAGTTATATAATGATTGTACATAATCTGTCCTTAGTTAATCGTAAACTAAAGGCTGTAAAGAGATGGTCAGGATTTATTAATAAGCTTATTGATAAACTCCCTTTTGAATTGCATATACCAGGCTACAATTATTGCGGCCCAGGAACAAAACTATCTAAGAGAATTGCGAGAGGTGATACTGGTGTTAATCCATTAGACGAATTTTGCAAAGAGCACGACATTGCTTATTCCCGTTCAAAAGATATAAGCAACAGACATCAAGCTGATAAAGTATTAGCTGAAAAAGCATATCAACGGCTAAAAGCGGGTGATTCTTCAGTTGGAGAAAAAGTTGCTGCTTTAGGTATAACAGGCATTATGAAGGCTAAAACTAAACTGGGAATGGGTATGCGTAGAAAAAAGCAGAAGCGCGGTAGGGGGCTACGTAAGATAAGTTTTAATAACGCAGTACAACGAGCACGACGTGGTATTCAAGGAAGTAATTCTAATAATCTTATTAAATTCGCACAACAAGCTTTATCATCAATAGGAACAAAGAAACTCTCTTCACCAAGGAAACGAATAATTCCCATTCCAAAAACAGGTGGTTTTCCACCTTTCCTTATTCCTTTATTTGCTGCATTAGGAGCTCTTGGAAGTATTGGTGGCGGCGCAGCGGGAATTGCGAAGGCTGTTAACGACGCAAAAGCTGCAAAACAAAAGCTGGAAGAGGATAAAAGACATAACTTAGCTATGGAGCAAGTTGCTGTAGGAAAAGGTTTATACTTAAGACCATACAAAAAAGGCATGGGATTATATCTAGCCCCATATTCAAAAAACTCCCTATAAAGCTACCTCGTCGAGCACTAACAAACATAGATTTAATGAGATACGCAAAAAAATTACATATCCCAAATTTTCGTGGAATATATATGAGAAATACTTTACCAGTAAAGATAAGAAAAAATGAATGTGGTATTATTAATTTGGATATATCATCAGGCCCGGGTACTCACTGGACAGCATATGTGAAGAATAATAACTCAATAATCTATTTTGATAGTTATGGAAACTTAAGACCACCAAATGAAGTAACTAGTTATTTCTTTAGTGATGGTAGCTTGAATAAAGTTAACTATAATCATGATCAGATGCAAACATATAATTCAAATAATTGTGGACATTTATGTATAAAATTTTTATATAATGTATGTAAATAAGGAAAATTCGTTTATTACGTAAATACATTTGAATTGTGTAACATGTCTTTAACATTTTCACTTACTGGAAATTCCTCCATCTTGAGCGCCGATTTCAATCCACCAATATATTTAGAGGATGATTTTGATTACGTTATTGGCTTGGTGAATTTTGAAACTTTCAATGTAATACCAAACATTGATGAAACAAACAACAAATTTACTTACGGGGATATAACCACAACTATTCCTGTTGGGGCTTATGAAATTGATGACCTTAACGATTATCTTCAAAAAGTCATTGAACATCCCAATAATATTCATATTATTGCTAATCGCAATACGTCAACAGTTAAAATAAAATCAAATGTTGATATTGATTTCTCATCTGAAAACTCTATAGGACATCTGTTGGGATTTGAGAAAGGGGTTCTTATAGCTAATGAACTAAATGAATCCGACTTTCCAGTACAAATAATTAAGGTGAATGCTTTATGTTTTGATTGCAATATTGCTACTGGATCTTATTCTAATGGTAGCCCTGTTCACATAATTCACCAGTTCTTTCCAACGGTGGCTCCAGGCTATAAAATAGTAGAATCACCTTTAAACGTCCTATATTTTCCAGTAAGCGTTAAGACAATCAACTCGATTACCGTTAAAATAGTCGATCAAGATTCGAATGTCGTCAATTTCCGCCAAGAGACCGTTACAGTCAGACTGCATTTGAAGAAATCCTAAACGATGGTAGTCCGCTATAATTCTAAATACAATATTCCAAAAATATCTAAACGGAGTTATAAAAGAAAATCTAAGGATGAATTTTTACTCAGTAATAAGAAGAGCGTTAGCCCAGTAACACCTCAGAACAAAATTTTTCTGCAGTCTCTTGGTTTTGAAGTACTCATATAATGGATATTTTAAATGTCACGCAGCAACCTCTAGTCGATAATTCAATTATTGACTTCGAATACCACAACTATCAGCCTTTCGTAGCCACTGAATTTAATTTTAATGATGAAATTAGAATTCCAATCCAAGAACTGGACGCCTACACCTTACCAAGTGAAAGTCTTCTATATTTAGAGGGAAATCTAAGAAAAGATGATGGGAAACCAGTTACAAAGTTAAAATTAATAAATAATGCCTTCAGTTTTCTCTTTAGAGAAATTCGATATGAACTCAGCGGTATTGTACTTGATTCGGTTCAAAATGTAGGAGTGACTTCTACTCTTAAAGGATATTTGTCTTTCAATGAAAGCGAAAGCATCAAACTTCAAAATGCCGGATGGTTTCCTAAAGATAGTATTATACCCGATACTGATAAATTTAATGTTTGCATCCCACTTAAAATGTTAATGGGATTTTTTGAGGATTACAGAAAAATTATATTAAATATGAAGCAAGAATTAGTTTTAATTCGGAGTAGTAACGACTTAGATGCGGTAACTAGTGTCGATGATACGGAAAAACCCAAAATTACTATTGTTAAGCTTTATTGGAGAGTGCCACATGTTTCCATAGGAATACCACAACAATTGGCGCTAACGAAAATATTAGATAAAAACTTGGAAATTTTTATTGCATTTAGAAGTTGGGAAATTATAGAATACACCTTACTTCCACAAACCACCAGACATAATTATACTTTGAAGAGTAGTATAAAGTTAGAAACTGCACGACACTTAATTCTCGCGTTACAAACTGATAAAAAAAATAAACTAACTTCCAACATGAGTACATTTGATAATTGTAATATTAGTAACGTTAGAGTTTTCTTAAATTCGGAGAGATATCCTTACAGTGATTTATATTTGGATTTCAAAAATAACAAATATGCGACTTTATATGAAATGTTTTCAAATTTCCGCCACTCGTACTATGAAACTGGAAACGAACCTATATTTACACCTAAAGAATTCAAATCTATTTCACCCATAACTCACATCGACTGTTCTCGTCAAAAGGAGACTGTGCAGTCAGGATCAGTTGTCATGCGCATCGAATTTGAAACAAGCGAAAATATTCCAAAAGATACTACAGCATACTGCTTAATTTTGCATGATCGTGTATTCCGGTATAATCCAATGACAAAAATAGTTAGACAGGCCTAACTTATTTAAGGAAAACGATGCAGACTACCCAGTTAGTTCATGATGATCTCAAAGTATAGAAAGTCGTTGCGAGAACACCAGAAAAAACTTGCAGACTTAAAAAAAGCAGTTGAAATATATAGTTTAAAAGTTTATGTGATTAGAAAACTAGCAAACATAAAAATATGCCCTTAATTTTGGATGTGCAAGGGTTTAAAGTGGAGAAGAATAAGTTTATTGTCAAGGAACTGGCAGCCTACAATGGTTATAAAACAGCACATTATATTTTTAAACCCCCATTTTCTATAAAGCTCCTACCACCAGATTTGGAGAAGCAAGTGAAGTGGTTAACACATAATTATCACTGTATTAATTGGAATGAAGGGTGTACTCCATTTTTCAAGTTTGGGAAAATTGTCCGAGAGTTAACCGATACTGAAGAAATAATCCATGTAAAGGGAGGAGAAAAGGCCTCGTACATAAGAAAATATTCATCTAAACCTGTGTACGAGTTAGAAGACCATCCACCGCTCCAGTTTTCTGAACCTCGATGTTTTTATGATTTAAAATCTAAATGTATGTGTTCTTTGTCAAATGTATTTTATCTTTATGAAAATTTTATGTCATAATAAAAAATGAAACATATTTATTGTATTTTTATTTATTATCAAGTCTAGACATTTAACGAAACCAGACGAGAGTCATTAACCTCAGCGTCACCATCTGTTCACCAGATGTTATCACGTGTAACATTTATGTACATGTCGCCGGATATATCTTGTCTAGACAAGTTAATTAGGCATATGTTGTGAGTCATCATTCAGTTGCTCGCCAGATGTTACAGTGAGGAGATTATAATTATAATTAGAAGCATGGGTTACTCATTCTTTATTGTAATCAAGTTTTATGATGAAAACGATAAACTTGTTGGTCAATAATGTATGGAGAGTTATAAGCTTCAATGTGTTAAAGAAACATTTAATCTAAAAGATAACTATTCTTACATTAAAATATTAGGATGTTACGGGGATTGTGATTGTGGTGATGGGGAAGAAGAATGGTTTATACTCTCCCGTTTCGGAATCAAATCTTAAGTTTGATGCCTCAACCTGACTTATAGATTCAGTAAAAACTTTTTATATTAAATATATATGCCCCTCTCCTTCTCCACAGGGAATCAGATGTATAAATCAGTTATGGGATAAGAAAAATGTCAGGTGTGGGATTCGAACCCACGCTCCTATTACGGAATCAAATCTTAAGTTTGACGCCTTAGACCGCTCGGCCAACCTGACTTATAGATTCAGTAAAACACTATACATTAAATGTTTACCCCCTCTCCCTCATCAATAATAGAATATAAATTCATAACGATTTAAAAATACATTAGTGTGTTTATAGATATTACGATGATAGCTTCACAATTCATAGCTTTACAAGCAATTTTTCAAAGTTTTCTTTTTATACAATACCCTCACAGCGCAAAAGAAGTGTTTATATGCTTCGATAGTAATGGAAGCCGAAATGAGAGCTGGCCTTCTAAATGGGGTAGAATGGAACCATATGCAGCTACTAATGCAGCAACCCTCAGATATCCAATACCCACCAACAGTACTATGTATAAACTAAAACTAAGAAAAGCCAATGATCTCACTCAAGATTCGGAACGGCTGGAACTCTATAGCAAACCCCCCACCACTATTAATAATAGTACAAATACTCAAATGAATCATGACACAAATCAGTTTGTAATTTGGTATATAGCAGTTTGTTGTTCATCGCTCGTGCTTAACTTAATACTTACAAGTGTTTTAAAATGGCTCAACATCTGACTTGTTCGAATTGTCTAACGAGGGAGTTGATAGATAAGCATAGGAATGGTAAAAATTTGTATGATTTTACTGAGGAAGAACTTCGCAGTTTTCCACTGCAGTATCTAATTGAAAAAGTTGGTCCAATTGAGCTTCTGTATTCATGGCATAAGCTACCACGAGAACATAGACAAAATTTCGAACTTGAAATTCAACTACCTTGTTTTGTACATCACAATCGTCCCGAATGGCATAGTCATGTAGATGGTCCTCCATGCAGACAATCTAAATGCCACATATGTGAGTGGGGATTGGAAAGATGTGGTTAATTTTAATGTTATATTTATTATATTACCATTGTATGTAAAACAAATAAAACAATTTATAATGTATATGTTTTTTATTTTATAAATTACAAATCTAATGAATCCAAATCAATACTATCCCATCCTTCTTCAGGCTCTTCCATTTCCATCAAACGGTCAGCATATTTTAGTAAAACCTCTAATTTGCTGTCACTACTTCCAGTAATTAGATGATGATGCCCCCAAGCCAAGGTCCTAACATCTCCAGGTAAGACATACCTTTTGTCATCAGCAGAAGATAGCGCTACTTTATTTTTTAATTCGGTGTGAATGGTGTGCAAATTGGAGGTAAATATAGACATTTTACGAAATATTATACCACCCTTTTCAACAATCTGGACGTAATCAGAAAAATGTATTTGATGTTTAACAACGCTTTTGGAAACCCCTTTTGCCTTTTTCATGACATCACCAGCTTTAACACAGTATGCTTTAGCACCGGTACCATAAAAGGCCTCAATAGGTCTTCCAGCATACTCATCCTTCATTTTTCCGACTACAGACTTTGTTTTGGGCATGTCATGGATGTTGTCAATACTATAATTCGACGTATCAAAATATTGAATGTTCTCTTTGATGTCATCATAAACATTGTCTGTGAATATCTCCAAAATTAGTGAGTCGGTATCAGTATACAAAACAGTTGCTTTATTCCCATACATGGATTTGATGTAACCATATAGAAATTCATAGATGATAGTCTTTGAAATATCCAAAATTGAAAAACCTGCATAGAGTGGCTTATCATAAACAACTTTCAATTTCTTCAATTGAACTGCTACTAAGTTTTCATCAAATACTGAACAGGATTTAAAATGTGGCATGGCTATTAACGCTCTTGCACCCAATAGGCCTTTTTTATTCTCCCAGCACGAACACAGTTTAATATTTTGTCTTTTATCAACGTTTTCCATTGTCTTGCCAAATATTGAATTTACCATCAACTTGAATAGATCCTTCTCAAACTCGTTTTTTGCAGAATTTCGAAGTTTTGTATTCAAATCAATATATGACCCCAACCAAGTCGATTGAGAAAATTCTAATATCCTGTGTATTTTCTTTAGTTTCAATCCATATTTTAAACACTGCTTTAAGTTTTTATAGTGAAAAATATATTTTTCTTTATTACGCAAATTCGGGATTAATTTGGCAGTTTTACTTTTCGGAGGGGTCATTTGCTCTGGACAAAAAGGCAAATCGTTGTGGTCATTGTGCAAGTGTGGTGGATATTCCAAGTCAACTTCTAAAACATAGCCTTTTGGTGAATCATCTTTAATGGCTGAACAGTCGAAGTTTTCAATTTCCGCTTTTTCAAGCCACTTAAAATCGCCGGTGGGTAGGTATTCTTTCATTGCTGCTCCGTATAAATTGGTTGCATCCAGGTACATAATATATGATGTTGGGTTCGTAGGATCATAGTTTGGTAAGAACTTATTATTAGCCACAGCTTTTCTTTTACTGCATTGAGCCACTCCACCTCGAATACCTTTTCTAAAGAAATGTATCATGTCTACATCAGTCAAAAGTTGGAGTTCGACTTCGGTACTACGTAACATGGCGTCCCAACTCAAAGAAGGAGTTGTTAAATAATGAGCCGGATCTAATTTGTAATGTTCCAAACACAATTTTCTAAAGTTCTCAAACACATCGGCTAATAATAGAATATCCGATTTCAGATAAATATCTGCATACTCTCCCAACGTTTTGCATTTGAAGGTGTTCCATGTTTTATTAGCTCGCTTATAATCCTTATCAGAAATAGATTCATTTGTTAAATCATTGTAAAATTTATCTTTTGACGGTAATTGTGGTTCTTCTAGTTTTTCAAGAGAATTCACATAATTATAAGGAAAGACCCCTTTCCGCCTGATTAAATTAAACTCATCATCCTTTTCAAAGTGCTTTCTAGTTTCCTCACACTGATGGGACTCTAAACTCTGACTCAATGTGTCTAAGGACTTTGGTAAAAATCGAAAAGAGTCTACAAATTTTAGTTTCAAATATGTGTCAGGCATCTTCTTATCTGCAGATTTTTCGACAAGAATTGATTTGGAGAATGATATGTACTTTTCTTTGGTTTGAGCTATGACGGAAACACTCTCCTTTTTACAGGCCAACTTTTTTATAAACAGATGGCTGTCGTAATTTGTCAGGTTGTGGAAGAACACTGGTATGAATTTCGGAACTTTATAATTCAAATTGCAAATTGAATGTGCGGCTCCACGGAAGCAACCCGTTAAATGACAGTGATCGCGTACTTTTATATCACCAAGCTTAAAGTCTTTCTTACAAATGTGGCAGCATACGGCATTTTCGTATTCTATTTTCTCTAGGTCTGAAAGGGGGAGCATCTCTTTAACATGTTTTAAGTGTGTGTTATATAAATCCAGAGCTGTTTCATCCAATTTTTTAGAGAATACTTCAGCAGCATCGGAACCTCGATATGTCACAATTTTCGAGTATTTATCGTCAAAATTACATTTCACGTAAAAAGCGAAAGAATATGGTACATGTTCAGATACTTTCACTGTAAATGATTTTTCATCACAAGGTTCATTATGATGGATGGGTTTCAGCAAACTCTCGAAATCGGCATAAATTACGAAAGGTACCGGCAACTGTTTCTCAAAATTTACAAATTTAAGAATATTTTCTGGAACTGATTCTCCATATTTATTTATCTTCAAATCGGTAGTTGGATTTTCGTGCATGTATGGTTACAGTCATTTTTCTCGTGTGCTTTCAGATGTTCCATTTTTCTAAACGATTGTAGACATCCGTCACAAATATGTAACCGTCCATCATGGTTCGATTTTTGTTTCGAAACTAATTTTGATAGGTCTTTTATGAGAGTATAATGGCTTCTACCTGTATTATCTGATACAAGTAGCAAATTAATGTGTGTAGCTTGGCGACATGATGTAAAATGTAGCGGTCCAACTACTTCAGTAATCATTTTTCCATCCTTGAATTCTGATTCAATGCCAAACACATTAACAGAGATGTTGTTCAGTTTTTCAAATTTAGGGATATCTTTCAATTTCATAGGAAATTCTAATCCATTAAAATTTAGTAAAGTATTATAATGTGGGTATGCACTTGTTTTCACTGGATTACCTTCTGCAGGAAAAATGGATGCATTAATTGACCAAGCAAAACATGCATTGTCTGTGTTTTGTATGTTTAAAACCGCTTTCTTTACTTCTATGGCTTTGGGTAACTTAATATATGATGAAGCAGATATTGGTGTATATTTATTTATATTCACATCAAGAAACATTATATGTTTTAATGTCCAGCCAGAATCCTTTTCTTGAAATTCAGATGCTTGCGCTTCATCTCTTCCCCGAAATCCTCAAAAGTCTCTTGCAGGTTTATTGAAATAGTGATTATTTTATTTTTTGTATTAAATGACTTAATGTCAGACAACTCCTTTTCAGGTATGACATAAAGCCCAAACACTTCGAAATTAATCTTGAGGTTATTGTATTTCTGCAGGTATTCATTAATTATTCCAAGTACCTTTTGTTTCACTTCTTCCAAAAAATCATAGTAGTCGATATGAGTTCTAGGGCTAGTAAAACGGTAGCTAGCTATCCTGTTCTTAAATGCATGATGAAGTTTGTCAACACCCTGTCCCACACTTTGAACAATTGGTCGATGAATTTTCTTATTACCATATGAAATTGCATTATTTAAGACGGGGCAATATTGATGAATGTGTCGAACTAAACTGCTTTGACAAGAAAAACTTTTTCCGCAATGATTACAAATATTTCTATTTCCACCACTTTTAGAATTAGCTCCACTTGTAGACGGCCCACTATCAAACCTCTGTTTTTTGTTTTGGTCATGTACAGTGTCACTTTTTCGTTTATTGTCATGAAGAACTGAACAATATTGACGAATTAAACATAGACTGAAGAACTATCTTATCGCTGTGTTATATATCGTGGTGGGGGGTCACGTGATGTGTTAAACACATGTTATATGATCCCTGGGATAAACATTTGCTACGGTTCTCACCAGATGCTGTCTAGACATGTATAATACATTGACCCCGCACACGTGTTGAACATATGTTATCATGGGAATAGACATTTGCATTTGGTCTCACGCATGGGTTCACCAGATGTCTAAATACCCCGCACACGTGTTGAACACATGTTATACATCTACGTGGGAATACACGTTTGCATTTGGTCTCACGTGTTCACCAGATGTCTAAATACATTGACCCCGCATTTGATACCTCCGGTTATTATTAAAGGTCATTCATCTTTGTGCATTAACCGGATGTCGTCTAGACATGTATACAAACTTGTCCCGACAAGTTGTAACCCGATATGGTTGATTGGGTTAGGGGGGTGTGAGGTAGTTTTAAGGGTTGGTTCTTGAGGGGGTGTTTTTTGAGGAGGTGGTTTTGAAGGGGTAGTTTTTGAGGGGGTGGTTTTTTGAGGGGGTGGTTTTGAGGGGGTAGTTTTTTGAGGGGTGGTTTTGAGGGGGTAGTTTTTGAGGGGGTGGTTTTTGAGGGGGTGGGTTTTGAGGGGGTGGTTTTTGAGGGGTGGTCTTGAGGGGGTGGTTTTTTAAGGGGGTAGTTTTGAGGGGGTGGTTTTTTGAGGGGGTAGGGGGGGTGACCTTGATCACTGATCATGATCTGATCACAACTGAACACGCAGCTCTGTCATTACTTATCTACTCATACCTGCCATTGACATTCTAGGTGTAAAAATTTCGGTTAACTGTCAGTTTCTCTATATATTTGTTATTTACATACCACCAAATGTATCTGTGGCCGAATATGAACATTTCTTTGAAACACTAAGTCACCTAAAGTATCTACAAGATAATAACAAGGATGTAGTTATCGTTGGCGACTTTAATATTTCCAAATATGCTTCGTACTTAATAGATTCGCAAACCAACGGTCAAATAAGAGCTCTGAATAATTTTCTTAATATCAACAATTTATCACAGTACAACTTTATACATAATCACAATGTTCATATTCTTGATTTAGTTTTGTTTAATAGGAATTGTGATGTAATTCAATCAATTGATCCGATAACAAACGAAGACTCGCATCACCCTGCTTTAAACATATCAATAGAGTTGAGCGGCTTAAATAATCTTAATGACAAATTTCCAACTAACCAAATTAACAGCTATAATTTTCGTAAATGTGATCTCTCCAAATTGTATGACAACCTTCTTGGTATCGACTGGTCTTTTCTTTCTTCTTACACTGACGTCAATAACATGTGCACTCATTTTTATGACAAACTTGAATCTGTTTTTATATCCTGTGTACCGAGGAAATCGGTTTCGCATGGTAGAAAATATCCTCCCTGGTTTAATGGCAATATTATAAAAAAGATGCATCTTAAAGAAAGTCTTAGAAGGCAGCATACTAGAACTGGTGATGTTAATATATATAATAATTTTAAGAATATTAGACATGAATTAAAGTGTGATATTAACACAACGTACAGAAGTTTTGTGCAAAACTCTGAGGAATCCATTAAAAGTGACCCCAACAAATTTTGGGCGTTCATTAACAATAAGAAAGGTTCAACTAAGGTGTCGGAACATATGTATTTTAATGAAATTCCATTAAACAATCCTCAGGATATATTAAATGCTTTTGCCAATTATTTTGGTCAATCGTACACTAAGTCTACTTTAGACAAGCATAATTCCATCGAACGTGATTATCCAAATAATAACCCCACGGTAAACATAATTTCCTTCAATGAGGCTGAGGTTATGCAGACTTTGAAACGAATAAAGCCTAAAATGACAACAGGCCCTGATCACATACCAGCATTCTTGTTAAAAGACTGCGCTCTTATTTTTGCATATCCCTTAACTATTATTTTTAATTTAATTTAAAAAAACTCCCAGTTTCCCGATCTATGGAAATATTCCAAAGTCTGCCCCATTTATAAAAAAGGGAATAAATTTGATATTCAGAACTTTAGGCCAATCTCTGTTATTTGTAACTTTTGTAAAGTCTTAGAAATATTACTTCATGATAAATTATATTATTCAATTAATACTAAAATCTCAGTTCACCAACATGGATTTATGAAAGGTCGCTCAACTACAACAAATTTATTTTGTGTAACTCAATATATTTCCGAATCCCTTGATCAACACAGTCAAACAGATGTTATTTACACAGATTTTTCCAAAGCATTCGATAGACTTGATCATCAATTGCTACTGAATAAATTAGAAAAAATTGGCCTTTCTGATTCATTACTTCTTTTATTTATATCCTATTTAACAAATAGAATTCAGTACATAGTTCTCAATGGTTTTAAGTCTATCGAATTTGTTGCCACATCGGGAGTTCCTCAGGGATCCATTTTAGGACCCTTGTTTTTTAACGTGTTTATTAATGACATAATAGATGAAATTGATTTTTCATACCTGTTATATGCTGATGATCTAAAAATTTACACGCGTGTAAATGATATCGATGACTGCCTACAACTTCAAGATTGTCTTAATAAAGTGAATAATTGGTGCATAGTAAATAAATTACCCCTTAATCCCAGTAAATGTAATGTATTATCATTTTCTTTGAAGACATCACCCATTATTTTTAATTACAATTTGAATAATGTTTCACTTCAAAGACCACTAACTTTCCGTGATCTTGGCGTAACGTTTGACAACAAATTGGCCTTTACTAATCACATAGACAACATTGTTTCTGAGGCATTTAAAACACTTGGTTTTATAGTTCGTACTAGTCGTGAGTTTACTAATACCGATACGTTGAAAATTTTATATCAGTCATTTGTCAGATCGAAACTTGAGTACGCATCACTTATTTGGTGTCCCAGTTATGATGTACATAAAAACAACTTGGAAGCAGTGCAACGCAGATTTGCCAAATTACTCTGGTTCAAATCAGATGGAATCTATCCAGCTATTGGTTTTCCGCAGAGTGAGTTACTTGAAAGGTATTCATTGTCATCTCTTGAACATAGGCGTATGTACTTTTCACAAGTTTTTTTATTTAAAGTTTTACATAATGATTTTGACGCACCTGAAATAATCAGTAAACTAAATTTTCATGTTCCCCGATTAACTTCTCGCAATGCTCAGTTATTCTATTTACCCACACCACAAACCAACATATTAAAAAATTCTCCTTTGTTTTCAATTTGTAATAATTTTAATAAATTGAGTAATGATATTGATATCTTTAATTGCAGCCTTAATGACATAAAACATAAGTATGATATTAAATAGCCAGTGTTAATTTAAATTTTTATTTTTCTCCTTATAATTTTCTGTTAATTTATAATTTTCTGTTAATTTATATAGTAGATTGTGTTTATTTATTTATTTATTTATTTATTTATTTATTTATTTATTTAATTCAAACCCAACAGAAAACCATTTACAGGGTATTATATAAAAAAAGAATACATGAAATATATATATAATAATAATGGGCTTGTACTTAATACAAACAAAACATGTTATATGAAATTCTACACAAAAAACATTACCCCGGATTGTAACCTGTTAATAAAATTATGTGGTAAATCTATAGAAAGCGTGGATAACATCAAGTTTCTCGGTTTAAATATAGACCAAAAACTTACATGGGAAGTTCATATAAATAATGTCTGCTCTAAGCTTAGCGGTGTTTGCTATATTGTCAGAACTCTAAGAGATACTGTCTCCGTTGGTATATTGCAGACCTTGTATTATGGTCTGGTGCAATCAACTCTACAATATTCTTTAATTTTCTGGGGTTCATCGGCCCATCTAGAAAAGGCTTTCATAATTCAAAAGAGGATACTTAGATGTATGATTAAAGCTCATCCATTAGCAAGTTGTAAACCAATTTTCAAGAAACTTAACATATTGACTTTACCATGTTTATATATCTCTCAACTTATTTTGCACATTAGAGCAAATCAAAGCAATTTCTTGCGAAATCATGATATACATTCTCATTACACGAGAAATAATGATTTAATACGTCAACCTTTCTCTAGACTTGACACAGCACAGAAATCTCCTAATTATATTGGCATAAAATGTTACAACAAAATACGTTTTTTTGATAAGAATGATAGCATAAATGTCTGTAAGAGAAAATTACATGAATATCTAACTTTAAATTGTTTCTATTCTGTGGACGAATTTTTGAACTATGACCAATAATAGACATAGCAATACTTAATCTTGTCTTTTTTTTTTGTTTTTTTGCTTATATTTGTGATATGTATTTGTATTGTATACATTATATTATTTTGTATGACTATATTTTTAGTTTTGTATGACTATATTTTAATATCTTATACCTTTTGTTCGCTCTGACTAGTCTGATAAGTTAATGCTTGTATTTGTATCAACTTTTATGATGAATAAATTCTATCTATCTATCTATCTATCTATATATGTATATGTAAAATAAAATAAAAAATTACTTATATTTAACTTAAACATTGACAGCTAACTTTTTAAAGTAATCAGACTACAATGTAATGATCAAGACAAAATATACTCATACTATATAGAAAGTACAAAATATTTAATAAAAAAGGAAAATAATATTAATGCAGCTATTAAATCTCAGTTGATTGGTAATATTCCTGAGCAAATCTTATTAATGTCGCCAAATTACAATTATGTATGTCACAGTTGAATGGTAAATTATTGAAATAGGATGACATCAAAAAAACCGGTGATTTAGCCAAGATATTAGTTCTAGGTATCGAACAAACAAATGTCATACTTTGCCTTGAATTCAGTCGAGGAATGTGAAATTTTATTTCTGATAAGATATTGGGGCAGTCGACTTCATTATGCAATATCTTGAACAAAAAACTTAACGAATATAGAATTCTACGATGTTTTAGTGATTGCATATCAAACATTTCTAATAATAGTTCCTGACTAAAGCCTCTTGCAGGGTATGTATGATTACACTTAAAATGCAAGAACTTCATAAATTTTCTCTGCACTGACTCTAAGGCCGCTGAATGGCAATTATAAATCGGAAAGAATACTAGTGAACAATACTCTAATTTTGAGCGAACTAAGGAATTATACAAAGTTTTTAAAGCTAATTCATTTGTAAATGACTTACAATTCCTAATTATAAATGTTATGATTAAACACAACATAGTAATAGTAATACCTATCTTGTCAATTATTTATCTTTAGTTCACATTTCTTAATGTTCCATCTTTTCCTTTTTGTTTATTTGTGATTATTTGTGATATATCTTGTATTTGTATCGAAATTATGTATTAGTATACCTCTATTCCTGTTCTATAATTGGGTAACTACCTGTTGAACAGTGTATGTAAAATAAATAAATAAATAAATAAATAAATAAATAAATTGCTGATGCATTTAACATGTTTATCAGAAATGCCCCCCTTAATATTATTAATAAAATACTGCATAAAGATGCTCAATTTATTGACTTTTCTAACAATATAATTTATCAACAGAACATAATTTGCAACCATAATTGAACTGGAAATGTGCAATATTATAAAAAAATAAACATTCATCAGGTCACGATGATGTGCCTGCATTTATTATTAGAAGGATAATGATGGAAATATTAGAACCCTTAGTTTATATAGTAAACCTATAATTTTCTAATGGAATATGTCCAGATTCATAAAAACAAAAACATACAGGAATTAAAATATTATAGACTGTTTCGAAATTACACTCAACGGTCTACCATTTCAGAAATATAAAAAATGTACTAAATATTAATCAGTTACAGGATTTATATTTTGCTGAAGTTGATTCTCAGATAAGATATGGTATCTTTTTTTGAGGAGTTTCCACCCTATCAAACAACATGTTTTTGACTCAAAAACGAGTATTAAGATATATGGTAGGCTTATCATCAAGAGATACTTGTAAATAGTTATTTGTGTAACTATTGCAAAAAGTGTATATTTGTATCACTTTTTGTAAGTGTTGCACACAGCATTTTTTCTGCGATCGAATTAAATAGATTTTTTTTTTAATTATATTTTACAGAATATTACATTAACACAAAATATTCAAATGTGGAACTGACAACTAGAGAAATTGTCACTGTCAAGCGCCATCCATAATTAACTAAATAAACATTCGTCGCCCAGTAACAAACCTACTTTTTGCACTGTAAATAGTGCAAAAAGTTGTACTTTTTGCACGATCGTAGAAAATAGTTATTTATGCAACAAGTGCGTAATGAGATATTTTTTCACGAATGGGAATTTTGTCGATCCCATGAGTGAAAAAAGCTCACCTTACGCACGAATTGCGTACAATATTTTTTCTGCTACCGGATGGTTACTAAAAAATATATGTATAAAGTACAATTTACTTTACGCACTAGTGTCCAGATTAGGGGACGACACCCTAGACATACTGGCCATTCTCAGGTCATTTTTTCAAAGTAAATTTTAGGCTATTCATTTTTATAGAATAGATAATCAATAGATTAAAGTAGCAATAGATTGTTAATTTTTAAATTTTTTTAGAGTTTTATTATTTATTTTTTTATGTATTATTATTATTCTTGCTCAATAAATCGTTTCTTATTTAATTTTATGTTGATATTTGACAAATGTATTTAGATCCCGGAAAATCCCGGGATTTGACTTTCTAATCCTGAAAATACCGAAAGTCTAATCCCGTCCCGGGATTGAAAACCCTACTATGGCCTACTTAATTTTAAATGAGTGACACTAATCAGTTTTGAAAATATAAATGAAACTTCAAACTTAAAAAATTCAAAGATTATTGTCAAAGAATACTGAAAATTAGGTATGTTTTATAATAATATACCGTGATATTAAATAAATGGACTACATAAAATTAAATAACCATACTTAACGTTTTTAAAATAAGATGTGATTATTATAGGTGCTTATAGGTGCTCTAATATGCAATTTTTTACTATTTTACTTTACGCACTTAGTGCGTAACGTAAAAACACATTACGCAGTAGCGCGTAAAGTTTAACTTTACGCACTATAAAGCGTGCGGAAAGTTAGTACTTTAAGATTGGTAGTAGAAAAAACATATTTATATAATATAAAATATTAACACTTCCGTCACTTTTCATTTTTGATTTGTGTTTATATGTTTTTAAAAATAAAAATAAATTTTATAACAAAAAAGACCTACACTATGTAAATATCAAGCAAAAACATAATTTTTATATACCTTTTATTAAATTGAATATATTTGCAAAATCACCTGGTTCTCTAGGGCCTAGAGTTTTCAACAACTTACCTGCAGAAATAAAACTTTCAGAAAATGCCAGTTTATTTAATTATTTTTATATTTTGTCTTTACTGCTTAAATTTGAAGCGCCACATCAATTTGCCTAGTGGTGTCAAAATTTAAAAAAAAAATCAGTTAGTTACCGTTTGAAGTTCACACAGAACAGATATATTTTTCATATTGACTCCATAAAAGCACATTGTTTATCACACCGTATCTTCCATCCTCTCCTCGAGACATCAAGAAGCTTTGGGCCCAACAACCAGACCTACACACCATCAAATTCCTGAGAAAGTTTCTCCCATATGCACCCGCTTGTCAATTTAGACTGGTCCTCCAATCTTCCATCTCATAAGGTAAACTTTATTAATTGTCTCAAATTTTATTGTCCCGCGTCAAATCAATTGTAACAAACTGTCGTTATTTAGACAGCATCTAAAATTATTTTTAATTAATCAAACTTTTTATAAACTCGAAGAATATTTTAATATGGGAATGAATGATTTTATATATACAATAATATAATACGTGTATATTTGTTGTATTGTTTATGTGTATTTTACATGTAAGTGTGACTATTTCTATACAATATTTAATTTATTGTCTAATGGAAAAATAAAGTTTATTATTATTATTTATTTATATATTTTTGTTTGGTTAACCGATACTGGACAGTCTCCCCATGGACTCCAATACCTCACGGGAGAGAGCGCCAGCGAATAATCTACAGTCACTCCCCACATCCCGCAGGGTTAGTGACTGTAGATTCCAGACTCGTGTGCCCCAAGCAGACAGAGGGATCCCAGAATATAGAAATCATTATTTGGCAATTTGGCTAATTTACAATTCACAATACCACAGAATATATCTGTAAATACAATACAAATAATGATATACTACACTATTAGATATACCATTGCCCAGTCCAATTATTACAAGATTATTACAATAATAATAATAATAATAATAATAATTTATTAAGCACTTTTAGATTTAATTACACAATACATATAGCTTGTAAACACTAATTCTTAGGATTAACACTTGTTTATATGCACCTAGATGACTGAACATCCGTATGTGCGTTGCTTAAATACATATATCAAAGATCAAAGATATAAAATAAAACAATTAAATACTGGTTACATCAAAATAAATAATATCGAACATAAAAAAAAACAAATTATAAAACTTATTCTATATTAAAACTAATGTTACCTTTTTTTTTCTTTTTTCCCCATTTTTTTTTTATTTTTATTTTGGATTTGGAATTTAAAATAGTGTCATAAACCTCTCTACATTCTGTGTAACGTAGGTCATGCACACCCGATTAAATTTTTTAAAATTTGTTATTGATTTAATATCTGACGGAAGAATATTATAAATTTTAGGAGCAAGATAATTTAAGAATCTTAGGTTAATGTTGGTATGACTACAAGGTATTTCTAAGTGTTTATTTATTTTATTTCTAGTATTATAGGAATGATTTACGTAACATCTCAGATTCTTATTTTTTTGTACAAATGAGCATGTACTTAGGATATATAAAGATCTAACATCTAGTATTATATCAGAATATAGCAATCGGGTAGGATACATCTTGTTTTTTCGATAAATGATTTTTAAAATATAGTTCTGTATAACGTTTAATTGTTTCAAAGAATTCTTGTAAAGGCCTCCCCACACCACAATTCCATATCTTATTAGGGACTCAACTAACGCCTTGTAAACACCGATTAAAAGTTTATTTCGTAATATCTCTCGAAGCGTATAAAATTTACTTATTAATTTTCGTATATTGTTACTAAGTCTTTGAATGTGTTGGTCCCATTTAAGATTTTTATCAATAATAACCCCTAGATACTTGGTAAATGGAACCTCGTTTATTTCTTTATCCATGCCATTAATATGTATATTGTTAAATTCGGGACGGTTAGCTGCAGATAGTGAGAAGGCTATGTAGTTAGTTTTATTAATGTTTAGTGTTAATTTATAGGAATCTAACCAATTTTTTATGTTCTCAATACCTGTTCTAACTGAGTCTCTTACATCCCACCATGTTTTCCCTTTGAAGACCACTGTCGTATCATCTGCATAAGAAATCACTAACCCGTTTTCTATGTTGATATTCGTTAAGGAGTTTATGTATGAGATAAATAATAATGGGCCTAGGACAGTACCTTGTGGTATTCCTATTTTTAATTTCAAAGGTTCACTGTAGGTATCTCCAATTTTTACTTTCTGTGTCCTGTCATTCAGATAGCTCCCAAAGACATTCAACGCAGTACCCCTAATTCCATAAATGTTAAGAACATCCAGGAGAAAATCGTGTGGTACTGTGTCAAATGCCTTTGCGAGATCTAGAAATACTGCTATGCACTTATTGTTAGAATCCAGGTTACCAGTAATATTTTTTGTAAGTTCATATAAGGCGTCTGTAGTACTTAAGCCATTCGTAAATCCAAATTGATTTTTTGAGAGTATATTATTTCTGGTAAAAAAATTTACAAGTCTATCTTTTAAACATTTTTCAAAGATCTTGGCAAAATTGTTTATAACGCTAATGGGGCGGTAATTGATTATTAGGGTTTTATCGCCGGCTTTGTAGATTGGAGTCACAATTGATGTTTTAAAGTAGGATGGAACTATACCGGTTTTGAAAATCAAATTGATAATGTATTTTAAGGGTTCCAGAAAGTATATGTGAAAGTTTTTAATTAATTTTGAGTCTATACCGTCCTCTCCAGGTGCGCAGTTATTTTTTAAGGAGTTGATTTGTGTTATAATTTCATTATTATTTACTGGTTTTAAGAACATTGATGAAATAGGGTTAAACTGAATCTGATGAATATTATCAGGAACTTTAATATTGTTTAGCATATCCAGACCTATGTTGGGTGAAAAATTTATTGCAGTAGTTTGACATTGTTTTTGTGTCTGGAAAAGATTTATTATTATTTATAAATGATTATTTACAGCATATAATAGGTTTGTTCGGGTTCTAAATTTTCGCAGTCCTAGAAACGTTCCCGTCTTGCTCAATTAAAAAATTATCAATTTTATTACACAGCGCATGGTTGTTTCTTCATTGCGCCTGAAGGGAACTGTTCCAGAACTGTTCTAATCAGGACCCGAACAAGCCTAATAAATATCACATACCACAATAAACTTACTTTGTCAAAGACATTAAGTTAAACACTAATGAATATTGCCACAAAATACACTACAATTAAATATTGTTTTTATTTGAGACATTCATACAGTAAAAATGTTTTTAATTTATTTTTAAATCTATTAATAGCGACGCAATTCATAAAGGAATCGTCAAGGTTATTATACTTTATGATACCTTTATGGAAAAGGGATTTTTCCGTTAGTTTTTTGTTTTTAGTCGTAACTCATGTCTGTTCATGTGCGTGTGTTGTGATTATGTATATCGGTGTGTATTTCAAAAACATCATAACCTCACTTTAGTTCCTTATATTAATATCGGTCTTTAAAGAACAGATTTAATTTTTATTTTATCACATTTTGAGTAAAAATGTAAAGTTTTTGAATTGTGGTTGATTGTGGAAGCAACATCAAATATGTAGGTATAATATTAGGTATAGTGTAAAGAAGTGATTTTTTCCAGTCAAGGAATGTCCGTTTTTGCTTTAAATATTACCGTCACTTGGGTACACCCTGCCGCCGCTTTTTAGTAAGTAAGTCCTGTTTTAGTTGAGTTAGTATTGAGTTGTAAAAAGCCCGCTGGTAAACAAACAGTCAAGTAATTAATTGATTAATTTTCGATCCGAGTCGGAAATAAAAATCATTAGTTACTAAAACCTATTAAAATATTAATCCGTGTCCGTTTTAATCCGTCTCTTTTTGCAATATAGTCTAGAAATTGCAAGTACCTCATTTCCGGTTATTGATGCTCCGAGTCAATGTTACTAATTGCATAATACGCCCGACCTCCGTAAGTAACGTCATGTGGTGAGCAGGAGTCCTTCGTTTCAAGTCAGTACTCCCCTTTAACAGGACATCTAGATACGTCATAAAAGTAATAAAACGCCGGAAGAGCATCCAGTCCGGCCGGGTTCAGTCCAGTCCAGTCCGCATCAGTATCAGATCCGATCTTCAGTCATCAGTTCCATATCAATCCGAAGCAGTCACCGTTTCCGTTCGTAACCGCCGCTCCGAGTTATATTAGTAAATTTTCTTGAAAATAATAGTGGTAAGAATACACCGTGGTCCGCGACTATCCTTCAGTTAAGTATAGATATTCAGAGATCTTATTGTTCGTGAGTATCGCTGTAGTATACTACTAAATCAAACTAGAGCTAATTAGTAATACCTCCGTTGGTCTTTTGTTTCTAAAAATATGCATCGGCTGGTTAGATTTGCTCGATCGGGGCCATCTATAAAGCTCCAATGCATAAAGTTTTACCGGAAAACTTAATTTACGAAAAATAGTCTTTGATAAATAGCTCTACGTTTGTGTCAGTAGTTCGCCGTATTATAAAACACTCTGTATAGACAAGAATATCTATAGCTAACCGACTGCCCGCCGTTCATATTATATCCTGTTGGAAATTTCGTTAGCTTGCCGTCCGAAATAATTTCAAACCGCGAAAACAGACACCGGTTAGCCAAATTCACCGTTCTTCGAAATAAAATCGTATTCACGCGTAAAGACTCTTGATTGCCAGCTCGCCTGTTTATTATCGTTTTTTTCAAATGTGTACATACTCGACTGCAAAGTCGCTACAATATCCTATTTATTGATTTGTGCATTAATGACTTAATAAATAAATATATTGGTTTACATAGGTAAAATTCACGAGTTATTATTTCAGTCATTTATTTCTAACCCGTTTGAGAAATTGTCTAAGTCCAGTTGACAGTCGACAGACATTCATCTCCAGACCTCTGGAAAATGACCGTATCTCCATCTGTTTAGCTACCCCTAAACGTTCTCCCCATTGGAGAGCCAAACAAGTGCTGTTCCTTGCACTTAAAAATAAGGAACTGGCACCCGAGTTTTCCGTCTAAAAAGTGTTACAAAACCAGAGGGTTCTGTTTGTACGTAGCCAGGTACAAACAGTAAAGGTTACGTAAGTATACAGCGTCACAAGTGGCGACCCGAGCAAGGGACTTTATTACGTTAATTAGAAATCCGAAATTGTAAATTTGTCCAGAAACCGTCGTCCGTAAAATTGCAAGTATCGTAGGAATTAAATAATTACCGAAATACCAGAAATTGGCAATTAGACGTCGATTTAAAATAAAATACGTGAATCCTCGTTTTTCCGTTGTCAACGCCAGCGTTTTTATAAATTCCAGTTTTTTTATTGATAACGAATAAAAACTTGTTCACCGTGCACAAGTGTTTTATCAATTTAAAATTTATAAAACCGAATCGTTTTATTTTTAGCAAAGAAATAACATTCCGTTTTCTTGCGATTTAAATTAAATATCGTCTGTCCGTCTGCTAAGGAATAAAAACATTACCTATCGAACTCGGGGGATTTAAACATCGACATAGAATTGAAATAAATTACTTCTAGGTTTTACATCCGTCCGTCTGTCTGTCTGTAGCCTAGCCAAGTGATTGCAACTTAACCTGTTGATCCGTCCGCATTGCAATCACAACCGAGGTTGGTTTATTTTAATTTCACAAAAGCTGCTTGCATAAGTACCTACTTCCGAAAAATACTCAAGCCGCTACCGTTACCGTATAACTGAGTTGTTAGGTGACTTCCGAAATTATTTTGACGTTGCCATTGTGGTCTACACCCGCTACTCTCTGTTGAGTTGAAAGGCAACTTCAAAATAATTGATCCGACATTTTACAGGGTGTGTATACCTTACCGTTACCGTATACCGAGGAATTAAACAATCTTAGAATTGTTTTTTTTATTTTTACGTTACCAGAGGGGACAGATCCCGCTGTTGCCCTATGCCGAGTTGTTAAGCAACACTAAACCTGAAACTGCTAACCATACCGTGTTGTTAGGCACTCTAGCCTACAACAAATTATTTTGACGTGACCAGGGTGTGTAAACACCACTGTTGCCTTATACCGAGTCGTTAGGCAATTCCAGAAATCCACAACGCAGATTAACCGTCTTCTATTAGCATCTGACTGCCCATCCGCTGGGTAGTGAACACCGCCGTACACCGACCTGTTAGATAATTTTCGGATTCGGCAAGCACCGAACGCAACCAAATATTTACCAACCGCGGTAAAGAAGCTTGCGACGTGTCGATTCTGATTAAATCGAACCTGAACAACCGTAGTATACCGATCCGAACCCTATTGAAGAAGTTATACTTAACGTCTTGACTCTGCCAGACTCTGAAACCAGACCGAGTTTTACATTACTAGTTTACGTGACGAGAAACTACGATTGCACTTTCGGAACCCGAATTACCGTCAGTTGTATCCAAGATCATCCAGAAATACCCAGGTACAAGGTAGCCTTGTGGGGTATCCTTTTTAGGGTAATCGCACCCTAGAAACCGATCGGTGATACTTGCAACCCGATCCGACGCACCGTTTCCGAAAGACGCCCGAGGTTGAATACCATCACAACCTGCAGTATTCCGTAACCGTAGTCGCCATACAGCATCCGTACCGCCTGTTACTATTCTACCGGAGTTTGACCGGAGTATTTCATGACTTCGGAGTCAAAAGTTTCCGAGGGTGTGACCCCTCGTTTAATAGTAAACCGAGGACGCTAAAGCGATTTCCGATAGTTTCAACGCGATTCAACCAGCCGTTCCAGAGTTATGATTATCCGACTCGTACCGTCCGTCCGATCCGGCACAAACTAGTTTTACCGACACCTTGGGGAGTAGCATCATGCTTAACGAAGGAGATGAGTCCGACGTGCCCGTATTAACTAGCGACGATGCCACGAACATCGATAAATAAATAAATAAATAATCTTTATTTCCATAGACTTTTACAAGTATCGGAATTGTCAGAGTACAAATAATAAATTGGTGTATAAAACATACAAGATAATCATTAGTGTATAAACAGAGACTTACAAAAAGATTAAAATTAATTAAAATACATAAACATGAGAATTTATTACAACTACTAACTATGATTAAAATTGCATTCAAAAAATTCAGAAAGTGAATAAAAACATTTATCCAGTAAGAATTTTCTTACATTCGTTTTAAATTGATTTAAGGTTGCATCTGTTTTGAGATAGTTAGGCAGATGATTATAAACTTTAATAGAAGTTATCAAAGGTCCTTTATTCACCTGAGTAAGATTGTAAGGTGGTACATAGATATTATGAGCTGAACGAGTTTGATAAAAGTTAATATCTCCACACCTTTGAAGACAGTTTAAATTTTTCCTTACATACAGATCAGACTGCAAGAGATACATACTGTAAATCGTCAAAATTCTGTTATTAGTGAAACATTGTCTACAAGATTCATTAAATGACAATCTGAACATAGTGCGATATGGGAGATATACTCGAGTAAACTTTAACTTGGCGTGTGGATGAGTTGATATTGTGCGTATTATTGTATTTTCTCTTGCACACAAAATTGAAGCAATGGCCCAAAACCATTGTTTACGTATAAACATACGTGAACAATGTTTTTGGGTTATTGCTTTAACTTTGTGTGCAAGAGAAAATGAAATAGTATGCACAATAACAACTCATCCACACGCCAAGTTAAAGTTTACTCGACTATATCCGGTTAAGCTGGATATACAAATTAAAGAAAGAACAAATCGATGATGAGTTAGGGAAGTTTGGTCTACCTGTAACCGGTACCGTTGACGAGAAGAAGCGCTGTTTGATAAAGTTTATCAAGGAAAGGTGTTCTTTGCCTAGGCCAAGTACCGCCCAACCCGTCCTTCCGACGCCGCTAATGTAAAAAAAAAAAAGTGGGTAGAGTAAAGTAATATACTTATTTGTGCTGTACAAAACTGTGATTTTAGCGAGAATTTTTCACTGTTAAAATTTATTTTTTCTCATACTACGTTGCAAGTTAGTGACCTGTGTATACTACTACATTTAAAACTGTGTATAAGTTCCATTTAATCTTCTTAAATGCAATAAAACTGCAAGATATTAAAATATAAATATAAATCTCGGTACAAAAACTGTCATTAGCCCAACAAAAAGTCTATTAAGAAAACTATTCTGCTAAAATAAAAAATAATAAGCTTATTGTAAATGATAATATATATACCGTGGATCAGTTAATGGATTTGGACATAGATGAACAAAACATAAACAACGAACCCGAGCAAATTAATGAAGTGAAAAGTGCATCGTCTACGATTACATCTTCAGAGATAATAAGCAATAACATTTGTAATTCTGGAATATCGTCTAAAGATAAACCGACGGACAGGGGAAAGATTATTAATAACGAATCGGTATCCGCTGGTGTTACAAGTATTAAAAGGAAGAAAGTGTTTTCAGAAAACTGTGTTAGTGGTAGTGCTACAACGAATCAAAGTACACCAACATTATTCTCTATGGTTACGAGAAAACAAAATAAATAGGTAATCTTCAGAAATACGCATTGCATCATATTATTAAACTCTCAAAAATGGATCCCTATATAAGAGACTATACACTAAATACAGTAGGGACTGAAGTAGTGTCAAGCTGTGCTGAAGATAATCAAATTTTAAATATCAATAATAACCTACCCAATTTTAAATTACTCCACAACAACACTAGGAGTATAAATAAAAATTTAGATGAATTTAAGTGTTTTTTTTTTTATTTTTTTTTTTTATTTTTTTTTTTTGTGGCATTGGACTTTATCCATTAGCCAGTCACAATTACTCAATTAATTAACCTAACGTTACCTAAAGACAAAAAACGTGCAAAACAAAGGATACGAACAAGGTCACGCTAGTTACGTATCGTGTAACAACCGAACGGTTTTTAAAAAACAACTTTTCAAACTTGAAGTGAACAGACAGACTTTTTATTAATTTGATTTTACAATATACGTAAAATAGGTTCAGTTAGAACGACTCTTAAATGCAGACTAAATTATACATTACAAAACTATAAGCAGAATAGAAGCTAAGATAAGGAAAGATAAATATAATAGTTGCTGAATTGCAACTATGCATAAATAGCATAATTAGGTGGCTGATATAACTCCTCCATCCTTAGAGGGAAGTTTTATTTGGCACAAATAAAACTTTCAATTCCGTGTCTTCTTGAGGTTTCTGTACTCGGGATTCCTTGGCCACTGGTTGGTTACTAGTTTTCTGATTCCTTCGGTTCCATACTTTATAGGCAACCATCGTCATCAAAATAATGGCAATGATGATGTAAATAGATATGGACCATCCACTTGGACCATAGGGGATGTACGCTGGATCGACCGGCACTATTTGTTCTTGATATTTTTGAAGAACATGCAACTGGTCTAGAGGCACATTTTTAATGTTCATTTTTAAATTTATTGTTTTATTTTTGGGTTTAAATAGCGTAATTTCTGGTAGTAATAGGGGTTGTCCTTCCGTTGATTCCTTTTCATTGATATATTCATATTCGGATGTCATGAATGAACAACCAAGCGGCAGAATTATTAGATAGTTACCGTGTAATGTCGTAAAGTCCACTTTTTCACACTGAATTTGAACTTTCAAAGGCTTTGGAAAAATGGCAATGTAATATGCCCCGGTAATTTCCTCAACAAGGTGAGTTTTGACACTTATTGGTGTTTGTCGGCAAGTTGTATTGGCACTGGATAGTTGTAACATGGAAAATAGACAGTCCTCGTTTCTGATACCGTCAATTAGGGAATTTCCATCACAGAGATATCCTGGATTCATATTTTGGCAAGGTGTTGCTTGGTATTGATAAAAGTCATTGCTCATGGTAAGGTAGGTATTTTCGGGTATAATGGTTGTGGAACTAGAGGTAGGTATTGAATAAAGATGGTAATGGGAAAATTGACTGGGATGTACTAGTGGAAACTCTAGTGCAAATATCAAACGTTTATTGGAGTAGAAAGCTTTTACTTGAACTATGTCGTAATATTTATAATATTCATTTTTGTTGAAATAAATTACTTGACTGTCAGAGTGAAGCTCCAAAAGTTTTTCTATGATTTCCTCCATCTCGTCTAGTTTCAGAATGCTATGATGTAAGGTGCCTAATTTTGCAAAGGATATAGCATTTTCAATGTTTGTTAGAAAGCCTATAAGCATGTTTAAATTTATACTTATTTGATCTAAAATATCACGGGTTTGCATATAGTGCGAAAAGTCAAAAATGAACGTATTAAACTTATTTTCGATTTTTTCTATACCTTGAGTAATTACATCTTGGTTATGTAATACTAATGAAATTGTTTTATTGTAATTTTCTAAAATTTTGGTAGTTAGTGATATTTCTTTGTTTAGTTGAGATATTACTTGCTGTTGTTTGCTTTGTAGACTCTCAATGGCTCTATCATATCTTTCGGCGTCCTCTTGATCAAGATTGCCGGAGATAGCCTTAATTATTGATCCTAAACCATTAATTAAACCTCGTTTCGCTCTTTTGTCATTATAAAAAGGGTGAACCGATTTGAATTTATTTTCGACTTGTTCCAATTGGAATAATATTCCTTGATTAAAATTTTGCAAAGCATAAAAGTAAGGTGAACTTAGTCCCTTTTTAATTGCTTGGGTAACATCATTATACTGTTGTTTTAGGGTGTCAATTTGATTCGCTATGGGAACTAGATCAAAGTAATGTAGGAAAGTATGAGAAGCTATTTTAACTCTTGCACTACCTAAATTAAATGGGAGGATCCCAGGGTTTTTATCTAAATTAATTATTTCCATCTTCGGTACTCGTGCCAGGGCATGGGTCCATAATAACAGGATCAGCCTGTAACAAGTTTTTACTTTTTACATTAGGTTTCTTAAATGATTGTTTGTGATAAGTCTTTTTATTAGTTGTTAATTTGATATCATCTTGTCTCGTAACGGTTTCTTTTAAATATCTAGGTCCGGTTTTATCGCGAATTTGTGGTACAGCTCTGTACGCAGGATCTTGTTGATTATAATTAGGAGGTTCTGTGCGTTCTTTGTTTTGTCTAGTTATTACATTTTCTTTATGAGCTTGTGAGCGGACATGTATTTGTTCGTACATTATGCGCACTTTTTCTTTGTGTAAATCAATATAATTAGTAGTTAAAGCTTGATTAAGATCTATATCAAACGGATCATTAGTATTTAAATGTCCATTAATTATATCAATTGGTTTATGTTTAGTAGTTGAATGAACTGAGTGATTATACCCCCAAATTGCATAGGGCATTAATTCGGATATGCTAGAATTTGGCGTTTTAGAGTTTAAGACTCTTAAATGTTCTAAGACAGTTGAATGAAATCGTTCAATAGTTCCATTACTATTCGGATGTCGCGGTGTTGTGTAATGTATATTGATTTTATGAAGTTTAATAAAATCATCCATAACCTTGTTCTTAAATTCGGTGCCGTTATCTGATATAAAACTTAATGGTAATCCATGATGCGACATATATTTGACAATACTTTGAATGGTGTGAATCATGTTTGCACTTATAATTGGGTATGCTTGGCCATACTTAGAAAATGAATCAATTATTGTTAAATATTTTTTATTTCTAATTTGAAGTGTGTCTAAATGAACAACTTCAAACGGTTTCGTTGGAGTAGGCGTCAATTTTAATTGAATATGATGTGAATTTCTTTCGTATTTAACAGTCTGGCAAATTTCACAGGAATTAATGTAATTTTGAATATCAACCTTTAAATTTGGCCAATAATATTTTTGACGAATTTGCAATTCGGTTTCAGTTATTCCACGATGGTTTCTTTTACCCTCGTGATTATTTTGTATTATCAGTTTTTGTGTTTCCCTGTCTTGTATGTCTGTTAATTTAGAATTACATCGCGTTAATTTAAACGATGCATTTTTAAAGGTATCTTTAATTATATTACACATAGTGGGTATAATATCTTCGTCCTCGATTAACATGGCGTACGTTTTATAAGGCTCAACATAATTTTTGAAAAAATTAATTGTTTCTTTCTCAATTTGGTCTTTTGCGAATTTTGCAGTAATTCGTGTTTTTGATTCTGCAAATAATTTTTGTCTAGTGGGTTTACCTACTGTCAGATTAACAGTTTGAATAATTATTTGATTTTGAAAATAATTTAGAGGTTTTTCAGAAATTTGAATAAGTTGAACCGGATCTTCCGTACTAGTATGTGCTGTTTCTATAGATTCATTATCGTTATTAGAGGGAGCCGTATCCGTACTTTCGTTGTCTGAATTATCAATATCTAATAGATTTTGGGGATCAGGTATTTCGCTTGCGTTTGCTATTATTGATAGGTTATCATCAGGTATTAATTCGGTATCATTGATATTATCATTGTCGAGTAAATTATTTTCGGCAATTACATTTTGATTATTAGTCGTACTTAAAGTGTCATTAAAATTTTCTATATATTTTTCCAAAGGGGTTTTAGAATTTTGATTTTTATCAGAAACTTCTTTAGTATGAATTTCTATGCGAGAAAGAGCATCCGCGTTGGTATTCTTTTTTCCTTTTTTATAACAAATTTCATAATCGTACTCTTCTAACTTTAAGCGCCACCTCACTAAACGTGAGTGGGGTTCTTTAAGCGAGAAAAGCCACTGCAAGGGTTTATGATCAGTGATAATTTTAAACTTTCTCCCGTATAAGTATGGTCTAAAATATTTAGTGGCCCAGACTATGGCTAAAAGCTCTTTTTTTATAGTTGAATAATTTTGCTCAGCCGGGTTCAATGTCCGGGATGCGTATGCAATAGGTTTATCGGAACCGATTGTTCCTTGTGATAAAATTCCTCCCAAGGCGTAATTACTTGCGTCTGTGGTTAGATTAAATGGTAGTTCAAAATTAGGGTACTGGAGAATTGGGTCATTAGTTAATAAATTTTTACAATCCTCAAAAGTTTTAATGAATGTTTCGTTATGCTCGATTTTAACACCTTTCTTAAGACAGTTAGTAAATGGTTTTGTGATCTTCGCGAAATCTTTAATAAATTTACGGTAATATCCTAATAAACCTAAAAATCCTTTAATCTCTTTCGTAGTTTTAGGGATGGGATAATTTGTAATGGCTCTAATTTTTTCCGGATTGGGTTTGACCCCATCATTTGTTATGATATGACCTAAAAACTGTACTTCTTTCTTTAGAAATTCTGATTTATCCAATTGGATCTTAAAATTTGTTTCCCTAAGTCTTTGAAAAACGATTTGTAAGTTGACCATATGCTCTTGTAACGATGTAGAATAAATGACAATGTCATCCATATATACAAAACAAATTTTGCCTTGCAGACCTTTTAGAAGGTTGTCCATTACCCGCTGAAACGTGGGCGGTGCGTTCTTTAACCCGAAGGGCATACGAAGGTATTCATAGTGCCCGTTTTCTACGTTGAATGCGGTTTTTTGAATGTCCTTTGGGTCCATCTCAATTTGGTGGAACCCACTTGCCAAGTCTAAAGTTGAGAAATATTGACAACGTCCTAACTTGTCTAATATATCGGTTATATTAGGTAAAGGATAACGATCTTCGATTGTTTTTTCATTAACCTTTCTATAATCTACTACTATGCGCCATTTCTTTTTATTAGACGCATCTGCCTTTTTAGGCACAATCCAAATAGGCGATGACCAAGGTGAGTTACTTGCCCGGATTATTTGATCATTTAACATTTTATCGATTTGATTTTGAACTTCTTGTTTATGAATAAAAGGATATCGATATGTTTTTGTATGAACAGGAATTTCATCGTAAGTGTTAATTGCATGTTTAACTTGATTAGTAAATGTTAATTTGTCACCCTCGTAGAAAAATATATCGTCGTAATTTTTGCAAAGCTTTATGATATTATAACGTTCTTCGTCGTTCATATGTTCCGTTCTAATAAGATTTTCTATATCGTGCAATTTTGTTGAATTTGGTTTTATAGCAATGTTAAAAATGTCATATTTATCAGCGATAGATTTTTCAAAAGATAGTACTTTCACAGGTTCAATAAATTCGATAAATTCATCTTGATTGGTTTTATTTATAACTTCAGTCCAGGCATAACCGTTAACAGCTGTTGTTAAAGTTTCTTTAAATTCACAATTTTGAATAATTCTTGGCGGTACCAGTATATCGCCATTATCAATATTAACAGGAATATTGACTTTTACTATTTCGTGAGAATTAATTTCATAACAAGATACCGGCCTTTTTGAAGTTTCCCTAAGGTTTAGTTTAATAATAGAATTCGGTGTGCGAATACAAGAATTCGCGGCATCAATTTGTGCACCTAACATTTTAATTGTATCGAAACCAATTAAGCCATCGAAAAAGTCGTGAAATTTAAACAAATGAAATTTAATATTGCCCTTTTCATTAAATTCTTTAAAATACGGAATATTTGCACATGTGTCAGAATTATATTGTTGAAAGACCGTATTTAAAGTAAAAGGTTCTTTAAAAGTTTTTGTAGGAAAATATTTAAAAGCTAAGTCGGGATTAAGAAGAGATTTTGTAGCACCTGTATCTACAAGCAATTTTAGAGGTGGATTTTTTATTTCGATATACGGTAGTTCTCTTTTGTCCGAAGTAACATGAAGGTGCTACTATGGGTATGTCTCTAAATTCGGATCCGCCTGAAAATTTTGAAAGCTATCATTTTCAGTGTCACAAAAATCTGAAAATTCGCTATTGTCTGTATGGTTACTATATTCATAATTATTTTCGTCGCTAACATTGTTCTGATTAGAGTTTTCTGTAAAATGTTCATCTGGGTCGAGATTAAATAATTCTCCTGAAAAGTTATTAGAAGGTCCCGGGTTAGACTGATAATAATTTGGTTTAAAATTTCGTTGGTTTTGGGTGATGAGAAGTAGTACTCATAGGTGTTGGTTTATATTGTTGGGAATTTGAATTTTGATTTGGCTTCCAAACGTTAGTTTGTTTCCCGAAAACTTGCTGATTAGTGGGATATTTACGAGGTGTGAAATTTTGTTTTTGTTGAATTTGAATAGGCCCTTGTGGAAATTGCGAGTTGGTTGGTACACTATATTGTGCACCCATATTATTATTGTTATACGGAACAATGGTTGTTTCACATATTGATTAGAGTGTTGCTGAAAGTTTGACCTTTGTGAATTATTTGTATTTGGTTTAGATTTTTGGTAATTTGACTGTCGAGACATATATCTAATATTATTATCCTCGATCATATATTTTAAAGCTTCTGGCAAATTAGCAGGTTGCAATGAGCGTATCATTGACTGCTGAGGATCTCGCAAACCAACAAGTAGTGTTCTCAAAGCTTGATTATTATACGTATCTAATTTACTTTTCCTTATATTTATGTCACATTCGTGTAAACTAATGTAATTATGCAAGGTATTTAAAGTTGCAATTATTCTATAATAGAATTGAACGCAATCTTCATTAAGTTTTTGTCTTAGACTAATTAAATCAGATAAGAGACTATTTTCATCACGCTGATCTCCAAAATTGGTGATAAGCGTATTTTTTATATCATCCCATGTTTGAGCGCCACTGATAGAAATAACTTCTTCAGCGCGGCCTATTAGTTTAGAAATAATACTATTGAAAACGTACATATTTTGCGGACAATTTACATTTTCCGGAGTTGGATCCCAGTAAGTATTTAATACTTCTGTTGCCATTGAAATAAACCGAAATAGACGACATGGAGAACCGTCAAATTCAGGCACTAACTCTAAAGGTTTTACCTCAATTTTTGGTCTAGTAGTCATTTTGGTAATATTAATTAAATTACTTTCTTTATTAATAACAAGATTACTTGTAGAAGCAACGTTATCACTTAAATTAGTAATATTTTGTGAAACGTTTGTCAATGAAAAATTTAACAATTTATTTGTTAATTCAATTAATTCTAAATCGAATTCTGCACTAGTGTTTTCTAGTACTTCGGAGTTTGGTAGTGAGTCTGACATAAAAGGAAAGGGAAGCAAATGACTTACATTAATGTATTCATTCCTTTAAGCCCGTCTTTTTCACTATCCTCACAGGACACTGATAATCCAAAGGAATGCTGCAGTTTCTTCTCGATGAAGGGTTGCGACCACAAAAGTTATCTTTAAAGATTTCTTTTCGAGAATCCTACCGACTGCGCCAGTTACGTATCGTGTAACAACCGAACGGTTTTTAAAAAACAACTTTTCAAACTTGAAGTGAACAGACAGACTTTTTATTAATTTGATTTTACAATATACGTAAAATAGGTTCAGTTAGAACGACTCTTAAATGCAGACTAAATTATACATTACAAAACTATAAGCAGAATAGAAGCTAAGATAAGGAAAGATAAATATAATAGTTGCTGAATTGCAACTATGCATAAATAGCATAATTAGGTGGCTGATATAACTCGCTCTTCTTGCCCAGGGGCCAATCAGGGACTTTCTCAATAACATACAGGTGGGGCCGCGGAAAGGAGGTATATATTACAAAGGAAAAGTACATAGGAGTGTGAGTCTAATGATGAATTTTGTTATAAAAGCAGCTTTATCTCATTCAAAAATTTTACCAATATATAATAAATATTAATATTTTCAAGAGACAATAAGTAAGCTACAGTCGTGGGAAGAGCAACATTATTATCAACTAATACTTGTAACAGTTTATCAATCTCTCTTAGATGGTTCCGACAATTAAAGAAAATATGATCCAGATTTCCTGGAAAGTTAAGTGTTACTTAACTCAATTTACATTTGATTTTGAGTGTATTGTTTTAACAGAAACATGGCAGATTCAAAACTTAGATTTATTCAAATTGATTGGATATGACACAATTTATAATAAAGGTGTAATAAATCAAAACGATGGAATAGTCATATATATCAAATCAGATTTGGATTTTTCAAGGAAAGTCATAGAACTGAATAATAACAGAATAATTGAAATAATACTAAATTGTCACAATAAAACATTTTTAATTAGGTACTGCTATATACATTTCGCCTTCTAGTAGTCCTAATGAATTTATAAATTGCCTTAATAATTACCTAGTAAATAATAAACATCAAGTTGATTATGCGTTAATTGTAGGGGACATCAACATTGATATCTCAAAAAATACAGATATCTCATTAACTTATTTAAACACACTATTTGAATATGATTTTAATTCCACCATAAATGATTTCACTAGATGTAGAGATTCCAGTCAATCATGCATTGTTCATATTTTCGTTAAAACAATAACAGACCTCGATTTACTATTACCGTTAATAATAAAAACAACAATAACAGATCATTATTTTACTATATTACAAACAGTTATTGACAGTACAAAACACACAGAGCAAAATATTGATATATTAAAAAGGGTTGATGATAAAAAACTAAACCACCATCTGAGTCAGTTAGACTGGGGCTGGATAGATCAAATAGATGATGTTGAATCTGCAACAAAGAAATTTGTTGATACTATTAGTTATCAGGTGTCTCTATGCACTAAAACTATTAAATTAAAGAACAAGAAACGCAAATGTTGGATCACTAATGGTATTATTAACTCTATCAATCACCGAGACAAAATGTATCAACAGATCTTAAAAGATCCAAATAATAATTTACTTAAATTAATCTATCTTCAATACAGAAATATGACAACTTCACTTATTAGGAAAACTAAAACTACTTATTACAAGGAAAAAATTGAAAGAAATAAAAATGTCTCAAAGAAATTTGTTCACAAGGGAAAAAATCAAATAACATAACTACTGTTACCAGTGATGGAGATGAAATAATAAATGATATGAAATTAATAACTAATATATTTAATAATGAATATATAAGTATGGGGGGGAAATTGGCAAATAAAATTTAAAAAAAAACGACAATTATAAAGAAAAAAAATCAATAAATATTAACTCGATTTTTTTAGCAGCGACAGATGCGTTAGAGGTTAACGAAACTATTTCATCTTTAAAAAACGGTAAAGCGGCAGGAATAGATGGATTAAAAGCAGAGACCTTGAAAGCTATCTCATCTATAATTAGTGCTCCATTTGCTTGCATAATAAATAAATGCATAGAAACAGGCTACTTTCCCTCTGTATTTAAAAAATCTATTGTATTGCCAATTTATAAAAGTGGTGATCGTATGAAAGTAAGTAACTATCGGCCTATATCTTTAATAACTAATCTTAGTAAAATATTTGAAAAAATTATTAAAAAGAGTGTAAATATTTAGAAAAATTTAATATACTATCTGAACGGCAATATGGTTTCCGAGAAGGTAAGTCCACTCAGGACGCCATACTACATTTAACATCTGAAATGTACAAAGCTTTGGATGAGAGTAAACCATCCCTATGCATATTTATAGATTTGTCAAAGGCCTTTGACACGGTTAGCGACACTTTATTAATGAATACCTTAGAAAATATTGGGATTCGGAATACTGCACTGGACTTGTTAAAAAGTTATATTACCAATAGACGACAGTGTGTTAAAATAAAAGATACGTGTAGTAACTTCAAAAATATCGAATGTGGTGTTCCACAGGGCACTGTGTTGGAGCCTATCCTATTTAATATTTACCTCAATGGCTTATTCTCGGTCCAAAGCTGTGGTACAATTGTCACCTATGCAGATGATGCGGCCATATTTTATACAGGAGATACATGGAATTCCCTAAAAACAAAAGTTGAAGCAGATATAAAAAATATTAAAGATTGGCTTGACGATAAGTTGCTTACGCTAAATACAGCAAAAACCTTTTATCTACCGTTAAGTTGCAATAAAACAACATTACCAGACTTTGATCATCTTACTGTGAACAACGAGTTCTTCATAATGCCCACTGAAGAAATTAAATATCTTAGAATAATGATAGATCGACATTTAAAATGGGATGTACATATTCATTACGTTGTAAAAAGATTGCAAACTTTAATTTATAAATTTAAAAAACTAAGGAAATTATACATGACATCAATTATTTGAAAACTTTATATTATGCTTTGGTAGAGTCCCATATTGTTATGGAATATTAGGCTGGGGAGGTGTTGGCAAAACATTGCTAAATAAATTGACAATAGTGCAAAAAAGAATAATAAAAATTATATTGAATAAAGAAAATACTTACCCTACTGATCTATTGTATAATGACTCTGGTTTACTGGATCCACGCCAACTATTTTTTGTCCACTGTAATATAAGACAGCACCAAGACAAATCATCCCTAAAAAGAAGCGAACATAACTATGACACTAGAAGAAAAAACGATAGTTATTTACTCCCTTCATGTATAAATCGCTAGGTCAAAAAAGCTTCTATTTTCTTGGGCCAAAATTATATAGTTATCTGCCAGTAGCAATTAAGAATGCAAAAAATATATATGTATTTAAAAAACAAATTAAGAAATATACACTTACAATCTGGCGATCAGAAATCCACGACTTAATTTGATATATTTCAGATAAAATAATTTTAAATCGTGTATTATAATTTCAAAATATTTTAAATTCTGTTTATTTTATTTATTTATTAATTTATGTTAATTATTATGAATTAGCTTGTAAGACTTCCATTTACATGTTTTTGATATCAATTATTCTTATATTTTATTATATATTTTCAAATAATACCCTAAATATACCTTTTAATACACCATACCTAAACCAAACACCAATCCACATAGAGTAGATAATTATCGCCCTATTGTTTTGCTATCAGTGTTGGCCAAAAATCTTGAGCAGCTAATTAAAAAATGGATCTATGAAGCTGTTGGTCACAACATTCCCAAGTATCAGTTCGGATTCAAAGAAAAATGCTCTACCACATACGCCCTGACGATCATTACATCAAACATCCAAACATCAAAGCTTGAAGGACAACATAGTGCGGGAATCCTGATTGATATTAACAAAGCAGTTGACAGTGTATGGCATGGAGGTTTGTTGTACAAGTTGGCAGTGCTGAACTGTCCAAGGTATCTTATATACATAATAAAAAATTATTTAAATGAAAGATCATTACAAATCAAAATAAACACAAGCTACTCCAAACTATTTAAAACACAACAAGGACTAGCACAAGGATCTCCACTCTCACCTCTGCTATACAACATCTTCTGTCACGATATTTACAATTTTGGAAAGGCCCCCGAATACCTTAACCCCAACATATATATGCTACAGTATGCTGATGATATTGCTCTAATTAGCCATAATCGTACCCTGAAAAAAACCATTCTCGAATTACAAGGACTAATGAACAGAACAATGATGTGGTTCAACAAATGGAGATTAAAACCAAACCCAATGAAATCCCAATACAATTATATTTAATCATGTACCAAACAACAACTCACCAACAGTTACAATCAACAATCACACTCTTACCGCTCAAACCACAGTCAAGTATCTGGGGATAAGTCTAGACCACAAGCTGAATTTCAACAACCACACCAAATCTATAAAGAAGAAGTGCATCTCTAGAAGTAAACACTTTCGCTGCATGACCTACAAAAATGAGGGAATCAGTAAAAAGACACCAGCACACATATACAAATCAATATGCAGACCAATATTAGAATACAGCCAACCCCTTTACCTGAATGTCAGAAAACCAGCAACGAAAAATATCCAAGTCGCAGAAACATCAGCACTCAGAGCCATCACAAAATATAGAATTAAGTGACGGTATTTATCTGGTACCACAACTTTGTACCCCCACATAAGACACCCATGTTCAACACTTAGTTCGTTCTTACGTCTAACGAATGGTAAATATTGCTCTGGCAATCTCGTATTTGGCCAACCGTGTAATACAAAATAAATTACTGACAACTATGAAATTCAATTAACAAAAATGAGAAAGCCCAGAATTAAAATTACTAATTTCACTCAAGATATGGCTGCCGAAGAGATAAATAAAAGTATTGTGGAACAAAATGGAATACAGGGGAATGTGAAAACAACTTACATTAGGAAAACAAGAAATGGGTTTAGTACAATTTATTGCGAATGTTCTGCATCTGCATTTAAACAAATTATGAGATCCAAAAAACTATGTATTGGATGGGAAAGATTTCCTGTTTTTGAAGACCTAGATATACCAAGATGTTACAAATGCCAAGGCTTCTACCATCGAAGAGAAGATTGTAAAAATAGAATAGCATGCCCAATTTGCAATGAAGAACACAAAGAAAATACGTGCCCAAAAGTAAATAAACGTTGTATAAACTGCATCAGATCAAATGAAAAATACAAAACCAAATATATAATGTGGAACACTCCGCCAATGAAATGCTATGTCCCAGTCTTGAATTTCATAAGCAAGCACTGCAAAGGAAAACAGACTATCTATCAGAATGGTAATTCTAAATGAAGGTATTCTACTAGATGATCTTGAACTTGTAGGAAGAAAGCACCAGGGGGAGTATATCTCTACTATTGACAGTAATTATAACAAAAACAGTTTCTTTAGTGTCTTCCATCTTAATATTCGTAGCATAAAAAAAAATATTGATGAACTACTAGTAGCTATTGTAGCTTATAAGATAAATTATGATATTATCATTTTAAGTGAGTGTTTCATGATAGATTCAATAAATGAAATTAACATACCGGGTTATACTACGTTTTACAACAACGCTGACTACAATAAGAATGACGGAGTAATAATCTTCACAAAATCGAATTTAAATGTTACAGTTAATAACATAAAACTAATAATTTGTGGAGTTACATTAAGCATTTTAAAAGTCACTGTTGATGGAACTTTGTTCCGTATCATTGCATTGTACCGTCCAAATCCATCTAATTTGTTATCTTTCTTAGAAGAAATCGATAATTACCTTGATTTAAATTCTGAACACGCCCACTATCAACTAATTGTTGGAGATATTAATATTAACATTTTAGAGGAAGATGTAAATACTAATAAATACCTATCAATATTGGCTAAACATGGTTTTCTACCTTACATTCAGCTGCCTACTCGGGTTACTAAAGACACTGCTACTTGCTTGGATCATATATTAATTAAACAAAACCACATAGGAAATAATGTAGAAATTGTTGTTATGCTGCTTCTAATTTTTATTTTTATTTCTGGTAGGTTTATAATAAATTCACACTTTAGCAAAACACGTTTATTAATGGAGACGCTTTCTATAATCATTTACTTAAAACTAAACTGTCTATTCTCTCGTTGGTATCTACTGATCCAACGATGCCAACCTTACAACTAAATTAGAACTAATACATAGAATATGCAACCAGTAGTATCTAACAATGTTGTTAGTTGCATAACCATATGTTACATCCCCCTTTTTCAGAAGTTACAAACAGAAGCTACAGATTTAGCTTATCTGGAGGTTTTACAATTCTACCTGAAGAAGTTGTCTGAGGATTTATATATTGCTGTGAACCAGAAGTTGAACCTGTCCCGAGTCTTGTTCTGGACCGTAATCACTATTGTCTATATCGGAATGAGAGGACGAAGCACTACTTTCACTATTACTAACTTCGTTTTCACTTTCCCTATTAACACTATCCTCTACTTGTCCATCTTCTTTTATTTCTATGAAGTATTTTCTATCACTATGTTTCCTTTCTTCTCTGACAAAATTAGAACTAGTTAAATAATGGTTCGCTGTGGGTGAATTTTTAGCTTTATTTACTCTCAGAAATCGTCTATTTCTCATAAAAATTGAGCCATTATTTAGCCTTACACTGTATGTTCTATCTCTACATTTTTCTACCACCTGAGCAGGAGTCCACTCCGATTTTGGTTTTAACTGTACAGGGTGTCCCAAATTGCTTGATTTTGGCTGGTTTTCCTATTTCCAGACCAGGTAGAGAAAAACTGACATATGAGTCTAGAGCTCGATTTTTGTGAAACGCCGATTGGTGAAAACCGCATTTCGATATCTCTAACCGTTTTCAAGATATCGGCAAAAATTGACATTTTACAGATTCCGAAAAATTGTCAACTTTTTTATTTTTGGATATTTTTTCAAACGGTAAAAACTTTTTGACGTAGAATAAGATGCATTTGTCAAAAAAAATATATCGCTTTTCGATCGTTTGATATCAAAGCTAACTTTGTTATTTCAAATGGAAACCATAGTTTTGGCTTTGACTTTAGAAAATGGGAAAAAAATAAGCTTTCCAAAAATATATATGCCAAGATATGTCTAGTCATCCTTGCTGCCAATGTAACACATTTCTCTTTAAAATTAACATTTTTTAACGTTAAAAAAAGTTTTTCGGAATCTGTAAAATGTCAACTTTTGCCGATATCTCGGAAACGGTTAGAGATATCGAAACATGGTTTTCACCAATCGGCGTTTCACAAAAATCGAGCTCTAGACTCATATGTCCGTTTTTCTCTACCTGGTCTGGAAATAGGAAAACCAGCCAAAATCAAGCAATTTGGGACACCCTGTACATACACATAAGTTCTAATTTCAATAGGTTTTAAATTAACTACCCCTTTTTTATTGTAATATTTCTGCTGTGTTTTTTGTCTTTTATTTAAGTGATTGTTAAAATGTTTAACGCTGACTACTTTGGGTTTTAAACTTTTACCCGTGCAAGGTATAATTGATTTTAATTTTCGTGACATTAAGATTTGCGCTGGTGAATACTCTCCGTCTATTACCATATTTCGATATATAAGTAATGCTAAATGAATATCTTTGTTATCATCTAACACTTTTTTTAAAATGTTTTTTGCCGTTTGTACATTACGCTCTGCCATGCCATTTGACTGTGCGTATGTTGGAGAACTAAAAATATGAGTAAACTCCCATTCTAAAGAAAATCTTTTGAATAAATCTGACGAAAACTGTGGTCCGCCGTCCGACACAACTATCAATGGAATACCATGCCTAGCAAAAATCGATTTTAAAATATTTATTATGCATTTACTGGTAGTGTCTCTTGTAACTCTTTCTATTTCAATGTATTTTGAATAATAGTCTACAACAACAAAGTATTTCTTACCCCTGAGTTCAAAAATATCACAATCTACTTTATTCCAGGGAATTTGTGGAACATTGTGAGGCATAAGAGGTTCTGGTTTTTGTGAATTGGAATATTTTTGACAAATACTACACTGAGATATAATTTGTTTTATATCATTATTCATGCTTGGCCAAGAAATTGAGTCTTGGGCTAACTTAAGGCATTTATTTATGCCTATGTGGTTATAATGTACTTTACTGATCATTTCTTTTCTCATACTGTATGGTATAACTAAAGACTGGCCTTTAAAAATAACATCATCTATAAAATAGTTAAGTCCTCTTTGTACCTACAATAAATTTTGATCTGATCGTCTAATTTTTTATTGTTATTTGGCCATCCTTCATTTATTACCTTTTTCAGTTTTTGTAATTCTATATCACTATTAGTCTTTTCTTTCAATTCATTTAATTTCTCTTTTGTAATATTAATTTGCGAAGATATTAAACAGACTTGTGCTTTAATTTCACTGTCAAAGTAATCTTCACATTTATCATTTAAGTAAGCTCTCGACAGAGCATCTGCAATTATAAGTTCTTTACCCGGTTTGTATTTTAACTCGATTTCATATTTTTGTATTTGTAGTAGCATTCGCTGAAGGCGTGCTGGGCATTTGTTCAAAGGTTTTTTAAATATTGATATCAATGGCTGATGATCTGTTTCCACAATAATTTTTTTTCCAAATATGTATTCATGAAACCTACTTAATCCAAAACAAATAGCCAGCAGTTCTTTTTCTATTTGAGCATATCGAACTTGGGTTTCAGTCAAGGCTTTAGATGCATATGCACATGGTAATTTGTTTTGTAATAAAACTGCACCCATGCCTGACTTTGAACTATCTACAGATATAACTGATTCCTCGTTAACATTAAAAAATTGCAATACCGGACTTTTTATTAAATTATTTTTTAGTTCATCAAATGCTAATTCATGTTTTTTTCCCCATACAAAATGCATATCTTTTTTCAATAAATCTCTAAGCGGTGAAGTTTTATTTGAAAAATTTGGGATGAATTTGCTTACGTATGTTAACATACCCAACTAGCGTTGAACATCCTCCTTGCTTTTTGGTTACGGCATATCACTTATCGCTAAGATTTTTGTTTTGTCTGGAGCTACCCCTTCTCCTGAAATGACATGTCCCATATACTTTATTTTTGATTGCCCAAATCTGCATTTATTTATATTGAACTTTACATTATTTACCTTCGCCGTTTCTAAAACTTTCCTTAATCGATTATCATGATCTTTCTTATTTTTGCCCCAGATAACTAGATCATCAATATATACGTCTGTACCCTCACAGCAATTAAAAATAGATTTAAATCTGTCTTGAAATACTTCTGGTGCTGACTTTATGCCATATGGTAACCTAAGAAATTTGAATCTCCCAAATGGGGTGCCAAATGTACACAGATCCGCACTCTCTTTGTCTAAAATTATTTGATAGAATCCGCTTGTTGCATCAAGCGTACTAAAGAATTTGGCTCCCGCCATTTTACTAGTAATTTCTTCCAAAGTAGGGATCTGACAGTACTCTCTTTTTATAACTGCATTCAAATCTTTTGGATCTAAGCATATTCTTAGATTACCATTTGGTTTTCGCACGAGGACAAGTGAATTTACCCAATCTGATGTTCCTTCAACTTTCTCTATAATTTTTTGTTTCACTAAATCATCTAAGTAAGCTTTGTTTTAATTTTGACATCAAGGGTAATGCCACCCGCCTCGTGGGATGAATTACTGGCTTTGCATCATTAACTAAATTGATATGGTAAGGTTTAGATAAACATCCTATTCCTTTAAATAACTCGCCATATTCTTTAATTATTTTGTTATATTCTTCGTATTCTCTTACCGAGTCTACTTTAATTACCAAGTTCAATTCCTTGCACGAGGGTAAACCCAAAATAGCCCTTAATAGAAAACTAAAGGGCCCCTCACAAAATATAGGTAAAAATGGCTCTCGGTGAATTTTTGCTAAAATGTTAGTATGTTGTAGATTTAGATTTCCTGATCAGAACTGTCAAGGTCCCAACTTAATGCTGTTCTGATTTTACTACATAAAAATGTAACAAATATTTATTATTATCTCTATAACAAATTAAATGACACATTCCAACAACTTTTAAATTGTCTTCTGTATAAGACTTTAATTTGGTATTGGTTTTTTCTAAATTTTTATTTGAAAAACCCAATTTCTTAAATTGGCTTAACGGAAAAACATTGCACATGGCTCCAGTGTCAATTTTAAAATTAACATTCATATTATTTATTTTTAATTCTGTAAACCATGAACATTTATCATTTTGGGTATTTTCTATTGAGCCTACAAACAAATAATCTGACTCTTCCTGTTTATTTATCGAATTTATATCCGTTTCTATTTCATTTACTTTCCTACTCTTATTTTTACATACATTTGCAAAGTGATTCTTAATTTTACATATGTTACAATATTTACCATATGCTGGACATTTGTTTATTTCATGGTCTTTGCCACACCTAGTGCATGAAAGAATTTTTCTATTCTTACCAGAATTGTTTTTATAATTATTAAATTTGCCCTGTTGCGTATATCGCTGCACTGCTCCTCCTTGAGTTGTCCTGTTTGTTCGCACCAAATCGACATCAGCTGACATACCTGCATTATATTCCATTTGCTTGCTCTGTTCCTTAGACTTCTCTATTACTTTACATAATTCTATGGCCTCTTCTAAGGTTAGGTTATCGTTTTGCAAAAGTTTTTCCCTCATTTCATTATTTTGGACACCACAAACCATCCTCAAGTCATCTTGTAATGATTTCTATTTACATTTTTGTGCTTGTTTTTTCAATTCAGTCACAAACTGTTCCAGAGTTTGTCCTGTTTGCTGTCTATACATAAAAAATTTGTATCTCTCAAATGACAGGTTTTCCTTGGGAAGAAAATGTTCCTCCAACTTTTTGATAAGGACTGCTAATTTATCAACTTCCGGATCCTCAAACGTGAATGTTAATATATTCTGAAGCCCTCTTCGCCAATAAAGTGTAGAAGTTGTGCACACTGAGTAGCCTCTGATTTTTTATTCATCTCTGTAGCTCGCAAATAATTTTCGAACCTGGACCTCCACATTTTCCAATTTTCGGCTATGTTGCCGGACATCGACATCGAACTAATACCACGTTGGTCTGCCATTTTGTTTTATTTTTAATTTTCAGTTTTCACTTATTGTCTGGACTTATTTAACACTTATAGTTTTATTTATTTGCTAAAGACTACCCGACTGCGCCATGTTGTTATGCTGCTTCTAATTTTTATTTTTATTTCTGGTAGGTTTATAATAAATTCACAATTTAGCAAAACACGTTTATTAATGGAGACGCTTTCTATAATCATTTACTTAAAACTAAACTGTCTATTCTCTCGTTGGTATCTACTGATCCAACGATGCCACAGACTAATACAGACTTGACAGTAAGACAAGGAAACTCGGATTTAGAGGCAGATGCATACAATTACCAATTTAAAACCCCCCTCGAGTACATGATCAAAATATGCCTGGTCGTTCATCTTCGGCCGGTTGAATTTCGTAATCAGATTGTTTTGCCGACTCTTACCTTGGCCTTACAGATTTGCTCAATGCGCTCCGGCTCAACTCAGTTCAGTTAACCTCACACTTGTGCACGTGTAATTGTTTCGTTTTGTTTACTAGTTTTTATTTGTGCTGTAACTGCTTTGTGAATTTATTATTTAATAAAATATAGTAATCGAGATTTTAAAACTACTACAAAGAAAAGTTGAAAATTAAATATTTTAATAAACTTTTAGTTTACTTATGTATGGGTATAACATACGTATGTATTTAGCATTTACTGTTGTTCTAACAATTATCTACTGTATATTTTGTTATAAGCATGAAAGAGTTTTGTAGAAAAAAAAATCGTGATAGAAATTTGCGAAAAAAAGTTTCAAAAATGGCTTGCCACCCAGATTATCTTCAAAAACATTAATTTGTAAAATAATTTCAACACACTCTCACACTCTTTTTCTGATTTATTCGGAAAATTTATCGGCAGTTTTCAAATTTCGTGGAAAAATATTGTTTATATAGTTACACCGTTTTGAAATTTGCATAATAAAATATTTCATCTAAAATAAAATTTCTAAACTGTAACTTTATAAAAAAAACAATATATTTTCACGAAATGTGAACACTACCGATAAATTTTCGGTTAATCAGAAAAAAATCTTGCAATTATTTTACAAAATAAATATCTTTAATTATAATGTGTGTCGGCAGGTCATTTTCGCAATTTGCAAATTTCGATGACTTTTTTTTCTACAAAACTCTTTTATTTAGTCCTGATAGTTATGCATTAAAATATATTGAGAGTCCCATGTCCCATACGAAGATATGACATAGGTACACGAAATTTCATTAGCCGCTTTGGTACATAATATGTTAACAATTTATTTTTAACACTAAAGTAGTCTTAGGTTTTGTTTCAACTTATATGGTTTAAGACATGCAAAATTTCATTTTGAATCTTACTTAATTTTATTATTTTTCATTATGCCTTCTTATTATATACTGTGCGCACAATAAGGGACATACATACAGGCTTATTACGGTGATCATTAGTTATTGATTATTTTCTGTTTATTGAAAAATAAGCAATGGCAGACTCATTTTGGAATTATGGTGCATCTTAGTTGTTTTCATTAACCAGATTATTGTTTAGATTATTGAAATATAACAGATTATTAGAAAATAACTAATAATTGGTATTATGGACACAAATGTTATCAATAATACATAAGTCAATATTGAGAATTTTAAGAAGAGGTTTTGGTAGGCTGAATTAGTATTGATTATTGGTTTTCACTTTTTGACCCTTTCCAGATTAAAAAAATGGCTCTTAACTTTGTGTTATTAATTCGTGCCATACAAAATGAGGAGGAGAGGTACAAATAATTCTTAATTTGTAACAAAATATACATTTTTACATATTATTTTAGGCAACAACATAATTTAGTAAAAAGGCAATTAAGGGATCATTCAAATCCTTTAACTTTGCCAGGAGATATTTTTAAACAAGTATATAGATTAACAAGAGAAACTGCAGTATATTTGATAGAGCTGATTAGTCCTTTTCTGGAAGAGAAAATAAAGGAAGCTATTGCTATTCCAGATGCACTTATAGTGTTATCTGCTTTGCATTTTTATGGTCAGGGTAGTTACCAGAAATCGATAGGGCAGGATATGAACATGCCTATGTGTCAGGCTTCTGTTAGTAAGGCGGTTGATGCAGTAACAAATATCTTAAATGAACAGTTTGCACATATAATTAAATTTCCAACATCAGAAGAAGAAAAAACTATCCAGAAACGAAAATTTATGGAAATGCCACATGGTTTTCCTGGAATTATAGGCGCTATTGATTGCACTCATATTAAAATACATTCCCCAAAAATTGACGACCCCGAATATCCTGGAATTCTATTTTACAACAGAAAAGGATTCTATAGTATAAATACTCAGTGTATTGTTGGAGCAGACTTGAGACTTTTAGCTCTGAATGCAAGATACCCTGGCTCGGTGCACGATAGTGCGATTTGGGCTACAAGCCAAGTAAGAGCACATTTATTAGAAAGGTATGAAAATGGACATAGGGATTCCTGGCTTATTGGGGATGGGGGTTATCCTTTAGAACCCTGGCTAATGACTCCGGTCGTTGGCCGCAACTTAAATGTACATGAACAAGACTATAATAGAGCGCACCGCAGTAGCAGAAATGTTGTGGAGCGATTCAATGGGGTCCTAAAAGCAATATTCATATGTTGTATTGGTGATCGTGCACTTCATTATACACCTAAAAAGGCAGGGAAAATTATAAATGCCTGAGGAATTCTGTATAATAATAGGAAGATCTGATGGAGGAAGTGATAGAGGAAATTGCTAATAATGCTCCTTGTGGTAATTTTGGACCTAACCAAGACTGGCTAAATGAAGGAGAAGGAACCATAGGAAGAATAATAAATAATTACTTTTGAAATCTACAAAACATGTCATTTATTTAAAATTTTTAGTAATCTGATTAGAGCATTTTGAATATTTATTACAGATGTTATTACATTTCTTAGTGCTAACAACAATGCATTCTCTTGCTTTAAATAAAGAGTTAATATTTTTTTTTCAATTTTTGTTTTTCTACAATTATACAGTTTTCGTTTCCTTTTCAATGGCCTTTTCTCTTTGGGTAATTTTGACAAGTTTATATTATTTGTCAAGCCCAATTCCGATACCCTCATTCCCTCGATACAAACTTCTCCTAGTACACTTAATAATTTTTCCTCCAAGTGTGTTAAAATTGTATCAGTTGGTAGACCACCTCCGGTTTTATAGCGATGAATGTATATTCTTCTAGCTTTTTTTGTCACATAATGTGTCCAGTTCCAGAAACACTTTAGAAATCGATTATTATTTTTACTGACAGTAATAATTTACATTTTTATAGCATTTACCTAATAAACAATAATTAAGAAAAAAACTTACTTTTTGCCACTGAGTAGTACTTTTTTTTGGGCCATCAGTTTCATTCAATTCTTGGCACAATTTTTGAAAATTCAAACTCTTTTTATTTAAATAGTCAATATATTTTTGATACTGGGAATGTACAACCTTAGAACCTACAATATTTATCATATTAATGGTCAAATCAGGAGAGAAAAATATTTGCATTTTCACTTTACATTACACTTCAATATTATATACATTCAAAACAGAACTTTAACTATATTTAAAACATATTTTTAACTAAACAACATAAAAAAATGTGGTATTCAAGGTAAATATGATTGAGATCAATAATTATATTGACATCTCTTATATTTACGATAAGTTTGGGTTTTTGCTGAGTAAGAGGGAAATGTACACATTTTTGGTTTATTAAAAATATTTGAAAAACCGAGTGAAAAACAGTATAATATTATCTTCAAAATAATTCCAGAACCTCGCCACCATTCTACAGAATACAGGATATTTACGTGGAATTTTTGACCTTACTTTAATTGTAACAATAATTACAATTATACATTGAGCACCTAAGGGTTGGAATAAATTCTGTAAATTCATTACAAAGCAAGTGACAAAAATTTGCTCAGACACGTCGATTTTTAAATTCATTTCTCAATTTGTTCATAAAAAATATGTTTACAAACTTTTTTAAAAAAGTTATAACGTCATCGGCAATTTTTTTAAATGGCAACCCCTATTTTTAAAAATTTCATATAAAAGAGCACATCTTTTATGCAACATGCCATAGAATTTAACGTACTGTATGCAGAAAAATGCGCTCTTTCAAATAATATTTTTAAAAATGGTAGTTGCCATTTAAAAAAATTGCCGATGATAACTTTTTAAAAAAGTTTGTGAACATTTTTTTTAATGAAAAAAATTGAGAAATGAATTTAAAAATCGACGTGTCTTGCTTTGTAACGATTTTACGGAATTTATTCTAACCTTTACGTGCTCACTGTATAATTGTAATTATTGTTACAATTAAAGTAAGATAAAAAAAAATCAATTAAAATATCATGTCATGCATGGTTTTTGCAATATTAATTAATGAAAAAATAAATGCCTATTTCTCTCTCACTTTGCAGACTTCAAAGTTATTGAACAATTTTCTTATAAGTATCTATTTTTTTTCTATTATATCGCAGTATCTATTGATTGCTTGGGCAACATCTTGTATGGCCTGTGCTATCTGCTCCAAACCTGTGGTTTGCTCTGGAGCACGTTCAGAAAGAGAAAGTAATACCGGGGTAATGGTAAACAATGAAACTTTGCGTAGTGTACCGAGGCGATGTTCGTTTATGAACGCGTTACGGCGATCAAATTATTCAAATCTTATAAAATTATAAAACACAACATTTTGGAGACAAATCTGACCCATGTTGAGAACATGCTTCCCATTACTTAAGAAAAAGTTAAAGATTGTTAATTGTTAATAAAAAAATATTTTCTATATAACCTCACTTCAAACAAAGATATAGCTTTTGCCTTTCAAACTTAATTCACTTTTTATACTACGCATGTGCGGCGATTATCGCTGGGCTCCGGAGCGCGGCGATCATGGTTTACTTTTGGCGACTTACTAAGCCATTTCTGAACGTTGTAGGGTAGTTGACCTAAGAGTAACTTTACTATTTCTGAACGAGTACAGGTACACTGTGTGTACTCGGTAAGCGTTCCTGAACGCAGTCCTGATGAGGCCTTTTGATAGGCATCAGTTAGGATGTCACCTGTCGTTTTTCTAGTACCTACAGAAAAATACAAAACTAAAGAAATACGTATATGAACAATAATTGTCTTAAAAGATAGATATAAAATATACTAGGCATTGCAAAGGGATTTTTTAGATTACTGAAAGTTTTTTAGAATATAAATAAATTATGAAATTTCAGGACTGCTCTGCAAACTCATGTTTTAAAATGAACGTAAATTTTTATCAAACTACAAAATTGTGATTTTTTATCTGCCATTTACACCTAATCACACATCCATCTGCGGACACACTGTAAATAATATACATTTCATATTATGAAAATTGTCTAAAAGCCTGGCTTACTATAACTGAAAAATATATGGGACATTACGGGCATGGGTGTATGTAAATATCTTTTTCACTAGGATAAGCGTTCCTGAATTGTACATTAAAGACTAATGATAATTTAATTCTGCTAAATTCTATATTATGTAACTATTATTGTTCAGTTATGAGCAACGACTGATTTAAGGCAAATAACTAATTATATCTGCTGAGGATGCCTTTCCCTCACCTTGAGATACTACATCAATTATTTAAGCTCTGACAAGTTTTTGTCTTTGACTTACGTTTTTTTTTCATGGTTTGATCTTCTACCACCTCAATAATTATATTGTCTTCGGCAATATTGTTCTCTTCATTCTCCTCGACTGTTGGTTCAATATCTTCCCATTGATCATTTTCTTCTACATTATTGTTCTATATGTAAATGATAACTGTTATTACTATTAGTTATATAAATTTTAGTTGCATTTGTAGGTTGCACAATTAAACGCGAAACTTGGCAAAGTCAGCTGTAAAAAATGATTACAGAAACATACATTTGCATCCAGTATTCGTAAACGTTATATATATAAGCACATTGTACATACCAATGACTTCGGTGAAATCATTGGTCCATACTACATACACAAAACTGTGTGCGGAGTAAAGGTTTATAATAGGTAATATTATTATAATAGTAATACTACTACTTACTTCTACTTCAGGACCAAATTCACATACTTTCATGCCCTCAACTGCTCCTACTCCTGTAAGTCTTATTAATCTAGTTTCCAAATCATTAAGAACTTTACCAGCTCTCGCCTTTTTACGTGTGGCACACTTCCATTCGGTAAAAATCTAAAAATGATTACTTAATTAAAATTGTTCAGCAATATTATCTTCAGTTCAGTAAAACCTTAGTACCAAATTTTCATGCCAAGCGCTATAACATAACAATAGTTACAATAAATATAGGTTTGTCTTGTTTTCACAATAATCGGATCATTGTCTATACAGCGTTGAAATTAAAGTAATTTAAAAGTTAAAAAACATTAACAATATAGGTATACCTACCTTTATCCACTCGATAGGTGTCCTCACCGGCCCATCCCCACATGAGTTCAAGCTCAATGTTAAATCAGTCCATACATTTTTCAATTCATCAGGTCTATTAGGATGCAATTTTCCTGAAATTAGAATTCCATTTTCTTCGAGATGTGTTAAGTATATGCCAAACTGTTTTTTTGTAGTCCGTTTCTTGCTTGCACTTGCCATAATTTACCAACAATCGCCAATGCCCCAGGCCCAGGATAAGAATAGTAGAACAGAACTACAAGATAAGAACTGAGCTGAGAGTAAGGTTAAAATTTTGTTTTTACATAAAATGACAATCAAAATCCCTATATTCCCTATTAGTTGGTAGTTATTCGAAAACAGATGTCTAAAAGATTTCTAATATCTGTTAGTACTATTCAATGTGTGCACCATAATATGCATTTTCTGTAATATTGATATTTTTCAATAACCAATATTGGATAACTTCAGTTATTGAGAAATAATCAATGGTGCACCGTAATAAGCCTGACTATTTTAACATTATTCAATATTATGGTAAAAGGCAACCGCGCATTATGTAAAAATAGGTAATTCGGTAAAACTTGGCAACAATGCAAATAACCAATTTAATTGGACGAGGTCACGAAGCGGTGGCGGCAAACATCAAAGGATTTTGAGCTAGTGTCGCCTCTGTATTTACTCTGTGACGATGCCAACCTTACAACTAAATTAGAACTAATACGTATGATATGCAACCAGTAGTATCTAACAATGTTGTTAGTTGCATAACCATATGTTACAGAAATCAAAACATACATATTAACTTGTAATATTACTGATCATTATGCTGTAATAGCTACTTTCCTTAAAGATTCAAACAGTCAAGGAAAATATAACAATGAGTCCCATACACACAGTAAAATTAATACTAAAAAATTTGAGGAATTAATTAAAAAAGAAAATTGGGCAAATGTTATTTCAACAAATGATGTCCAAGTAGCAGCAGACGTGTTTACAAAAACTTTTGAGAAATTAATGAGCGAAAGCACAGTTGTGACAACTATTAAAAAAGGAAATAAAAAAAAATTAAAACCATGGATTACCAATGGACTAATAACATCTATTATCAGAAGAGATAGATTAAAACGACAATTAAATAGTAACTACTCTACAGAATTAAAAGAACAATATATAACATACAGAAATTCAATAAATAATCTAATAAAAAAATGTAAACATGACTATTATCAACATATTATAATGCTAAATCAAAATAACAAAAAAGATGTATCAAGTAGTTACGGAAGCAACTAATGGAAAAGCAAAGATAAATAATGTCACTCTAGAGATAACTAATGACGATGATGAAGTTTTTAATAATAACAAAGATATGTCAAATTTCTGTAATCATTATTACAGTAACATAGGCGCTAATATGATAGCAGCGATATATGGAACAACAAAGATAATGAACGTAATATCTTTGATGTAGCCGCAAAATTGTTGGATATACCTAGATGGCGACAAAACAGTTTTACTAGTAGCGACACGAGTATTGCACAGACGAACTATATGATAATAATTGTTCATATATAGGATCACATTGAACGATGGTAGATTGGAAAACTGTAGCTGGACTACCGACATGTGCATCTAACCACATTAATTATTCTACTAAACTATAGATGTCGCGCCGCTAAAAATAAAAATAGTAAAATATCTGTAACGTAAGAAAAGTTGCTCTAAATATTGGAACAAAAATAAAATGAATTGAACTAAAATTCTAGCTACAATTTTTAAATTATGGGGCATACGTACCCAATATTTTTTTCATTTTATTAATATATACATGTCTTTTGTAGATTTCCAAACTTGCGAGTTATAGTTTAAAGCAGTTTGCGATATTTCGTTACCTATTCGTGTCATGTTTTAACTACTATAATATATGAGCACAGTCGTGATATCTCAATGCTAATAAATGCTATGTGTTATTAAGCAATTAATAAAATATGTAAAATAAAAAATAATACAGTGCGCGTCGCCCGACTACGAACACGGGACGGGAAATTTACTGGCAGCCGAACTCGATCGAGTGTCCTCGTTATGGGTGATAATCGTATATCGGATTGAACCGATTGCACGCACAACGGTACAAAGGACGAGGGGCTCGATCGAGGTGCGTTTGCCAACTAATTACTAATTTCAAAGTACCATGTTCGTAGTCGCCTGGCGTGCACTGTACTTTATGGCTCTCTAACTTCTCTATAATTTCTACGAGTTTTGGTGTTGCTGTGATTTTACCCTTTTGGGCTTTTTGTGTTAAAATATTAGTTTACATATTAATCTTTTACTGTGATAGAGACACTAGTCGCCCCATCTCCTTATACACAATCTTCTCCGATTCAAAAAAGACTGGCTAACATTACTTATCGGCATTAATTTCTTGAAATTCAACTCTAATTCTCTCCTTTATATCTTCAGCTGTAATTGGAGAAGTATTATATTGTCAATTTCTTGTACATAACCTTACATAAAATAATCAAAGTTTGTTAGGTCTGGGGTCTGATGACCTAGGTGGCCAATGAATTCGCTAACCACTACCAATCCACTTATCTGCATATTTTTTATTTAAATATAGGTACTCGCATGTAGTAAGATTGAAAATATAAGAAACAATTCGGCACCTTTGAATTTTTATGTGGTTTTCGCCAACTATAAAAATATATTATGGTCGACTTCAGATTTGTAAGACACATAAAAAACCAGCGGCTTGTTTGATGCCCATAAAAACTTCAAACAAGCCGGCTCTTTTTATGTGCTGTATATATATGACACAGACTTTACAAATATTCCGACAAGGGCAGGCGGCATGCGATTGTAATGAATTGTTACTTACCTATATCCTTGCATTTGACTATACTCAGAATTTCTAGAAATTACCTACGTGATGTTTTCATTAACATATACAATTTTACTGGAAATGGTTGATTTTAGATATAGGTTAATAAAAATTATAGAGCGATAAAGATGCTATCCAAATATGTAAAAATATACGGGGCGGGGAGTTCCAATTAAAAAAATTAAGTTATGATCGATATCATATTTACATCATTGCAATAAACACCCTGTACAAATAATTGCAACTTTATTATAGGTATCTAATAGAAGCTGGTACATTTACAAAAAAAAGTTGTTTAATGTGGGGACATATCTATTGCAAATTTTATTAGTGAGGTCATCAAGTAACATTTTGTTTGAAAAACAGATGAATAATTCGACAACGTCTCAATGAAATTTCAAACAGTAGATATACTCGAAAAAGGCAATTAAAAAGAAAATAAGAAAGTGTACAAATATATACCCAGGGTGTCCCGTTTAAAGAAATATAAATTTGATATGTCACTCGAATATCAAACACCCTATATGATTGGAAATTATTTTACAATATTATGGTCTTCTTGTTCTCCTACAATTTCTGTTTAAAAATTTTTTCGACATAGATAATAAATACCTATTAAACGAGATATCAACCGAGGTGATCTTGTTGACACACCCTGTATAATATCCTGTATCAATAGGGTTATTTCATGTTAAAGAAAAACTTAAAAATACCTATCAATTTGGATAGTAGAATATGCAAAAATAATGTATTGGTAAATACCATGTCTTTATTATTTGTTAATTATTCATAAATCAATAAAAAGTATCGTCAATAATTTCAAATTTTATTAACTTCTGACGTCACGGTTTAGAACTAAATCTAGGAAGATTTGTTTTTGTTAAGAGTCCAGTAGCATTTGACACTTTTGACAGTTTGCTTTAGTTTGTGTTAGTTCATCATTTTTTACTATTATGGAGCCTAATTTCGTTAAAGCTAGCAGTGAAAATTTACCTGAAGTGAACTACGTTATGATTCAGGAATTCTTTGCGAAAAATATGGACTATTTCAGTGTCGAGTTTAAGAGCGTGAAAAATGTGAGGTTAGTTTTCTTGAGATATTTCATCTACGCTATACTGCGCATGCGTAAACATTTACGTCACGACTGTTGGCGGGAACTTAATATTTTCAAATTACAAACCGAGTTTAAAAATACGTAGGCGCAAAAAAAATACTTTTTTTTCCAAATATACAGTATTTTTAAGTGTTCCTGATTGTACATTTAACATAAATATAAATTGTGAAATAACCCCATTACATATTTCAATGTACTTTTTCAGAAAATATCAACATTAATATTTAATCGAACGAAAATAATATTGATTTGATTTCATGTCAGACAACCCAACATTTTTATGTTCTTTAATCAGAAAATATTATTTGTGGTAAGGTAAATTTTTTTCCGCAAGTTTGCTTTGCGCATTGCCTATTCACCCACGAATATGGATATAAACGTATTATCAGTGACTAAATTAGATTAAGATAACGTAACGTAAGGTAAGATGAAGTAAACTACATATTTCTATTTTCTAGTGCACAAAAAACCTCAAAAGCTTTGCCGTTTACGCATTGACGGGAGAGCGGGACATACTTTATTTTTCTACAGCTATTAAATAAAATAAAGGAGCGTGATAAGTCTTATAAAGAGTGGAAAAAATGTTCAGGAAATGATAAATTGAATAAATGGAACATCTTCAAAGAACAAAGAAACAATGTGGTTGCACTATTAAAAATTAAAAAAGATCAATATTATTTTGACAAGATTGACACGTATAAAAATAACCCGCAACTCATGTGGAAAACACTTAAAAAACTAGTAGATATTAGCGTGCAAAATTTTCCTAACTACATAAAATTTAACATCAATAATGAACTAATAATAGTGAGAGAAAACTTACAAATGGCTAATTATTTTAATCAATATTTTGTTGACAGTGTTAATACAATTGTTGAAAGCATTGACTCTAATGTCACATGGAATAACAAAAACTGTAATTTATATCCCACAATGTCTAACTTCAAATTACTGACGATGAGTGAATTACGTCAAATAATTTACTCATTGGATAACAAATGTAGCATATATGAAATTCTTAACGCTAAAGTTTTAAAACATATGTTTGAGGCCATGGGACATGTTATCTTAAATCTTATTAATACATCTCTGGAAACTGCAAAGATTCCTTATTTATTAAAAATTAGTACTATTGTCCCAATACCTAAAATTATTAATACTGTTAATGAAAATGAATTTAGACCTATAAACACTTTACCTCCTATTGAAAAAGTTCTTGAAATTACGATATATAACCAGTTACTCGAACATATTGAAAAAAATAACATTCTAATTAGTAATCAGTCAGGATTCAGGCGAAAACATTCATGTGAATCTTCATTGCAGTTATGTTTAAGTAAATTTAAAGAAGATGTTGATAATGATAAATATGTAATTGCTATATTTTTGGACCTTAAAAGAGCATTTGAAACCATCGATAGGAATATATTATTAGCTAAACTTAAACAATATGGATTTGAGGGTACAGTTTATAACTGGTTATCTGATTATTTAATGGGAAGAAAGCAGAGAGTAAGAATAAAGGATTCAATATCCAGTGAAATTTCTAATAATTTTGGTGTCCCACAAGGCAGCGTACTGGGGCCTCTCCTTTTTGTATTGTACCTTAATGATATAAATCTTTTTATTAACTGTGAATTTGTGAATCTCTTTGCAGATGATACATTATTAGCATGTAGTGATGTAAATTTGAATCATGCAATTCAAAAAATGAATGTAATATTATCCAGTGTAGAAGATTATCTAACTATAAATAAACTGAAATTAAATGTAACAAAAACCAAAGCTATGGTAATAACTACTAAATATAAATACAATAATATAAATATCGATGACGTTAAGGTTTCAATATACAATGAGGAAATAGAGGTAGTAACAACAGTGAAATATCTTGGATTTCAAATGGATAATGCTTTATCCTTTGATAACCATTTTGAATATATTTATAAAAAAATTTCAAAAAAACTATATTTTTTTTGTAAACTTTCTAGTGATTTATCATTTGCGAGTAGGATTACTGTCTATCAGGCAATTATACAACCACATTTTGACTACTGTGCATCTCTTTTATATCAACTTAATTTAAACAAATTATCACAATTGCAAAAACTTCAAAATCGTGGTATGAGAATTATTTTAAAATGTAATCGTTACACACCAATTGCAATGATATTAAATACCTTGCAATGGCTTTCTGTTTCTCAAAGACTTTATTATTTCACTGATCTTAATATATAAAATATTACATAATTTGGCACCTTCTTACTTACATAATAATATTAAGTTTAATAATGAAGTACATAATTATTTTACAAGGAATAATAACAATATATACATAACCAGAACAAAATATAAAAGCAACATGAAATCTTTGTTCTTTCAAGGTTTTAGTCTTTATAATAATCTGCCACTAGACATTAAAAATAGTTCTTCTGTTAATGTATTTAAACATAAATTAATAATATATACAAGGAATGTGATATAACAAATATATTTATAATTAATATGTTATTGTCAGTAGTGTTAGTGCATGTATATTGTAATAATGTGTATTTGTATATTAGACAAAGTCTATTTCAATAAAGAATGTATATATAAATATAAATAATATAATGTATTACTTAATACCATAGAACATCATTATTCTCATGTAAAATTTGTTCTGGCATGATTAAAAAATAAAAATTAACGGAAACACTACTGTTTCAATTATACCAGCATTATATTTTCAAATTATTTTAAATTAGTTACCCGACTCACTCCTACCGAAGCAGCTTTACGACGGAGCGGCCTTTTTTATATAGAGACAATTCAGACAATTTAACGTCACATCTATGTTCATTATGCCATATTATGGCTTATTGCAGTGCTATTTTCAAATCGTCAAATCTACTTAGGTTTCTGTATAGTTCAGTAGCAAACCAATGTCATGTACTAAATTTCCTTTAGTACAGTAATGCGCCCAAAGGTACCATCACTTCCTTGATATAAATTTTGCTTGTATATTTGGTTGCCTAACTTGAAATGTTGCTTCAACACTTTTCGTACGGTTAACCGTCTTTATAGTTCCATATGTCACTGATGATAGAGAAAATAAATATACCGCATAACTTCTCCTTGGACAGTATACCTATTAATAATAAATCCATTTTTTTGACTCCTGTTACAGAAAATGAAATACTACTTCACATTAATTCCCTTAAAAATGGTGGTGCGCCGGGCTATGATGGAATTACCCCCTCATTGGCAGCAACTCAAGTACTAAAGAAAAAATCAAAGAAAAGGTAGAAAACAATTTAGGATCTCAATACAAGATTTCAGACGGCACAAAAAAAAACCCAAAAGTTATCATCTGTGGAGTAGAAGAAGATTTATTAGAGGCAGCAAACCAATGTATCATTGAAATGGTGAGGGAGCAAAATGAGCTAGAAGTGGAAGACGATCAAAATATACAAGTACTTTCTAAATATAAACAAAAAAATAAAACAAACAAAGGAAACATTATAATGACTGTAACTCCTGAACTCAAAAACAAGATGTGTCATCTTGGAAAACTGAACATCGGTTGGAGAAGATGCATGGTGCAGGAATATTTTAATATGGTTAGATGCTACAAATGTGCAAGATATGGGCATATATCAGTGAACTGCAAAAATAACACAACTTGTTTTAAATGTGCTGGACCGCATAAAGCTAAGGACTGTAGTTCGGAATTTTTTAAATGCATAAACTGCTTGGAAACAAATAACAAATTAAAAAAATCACTGAGTGTCAACCACGCTGTTACAGATAATGAATGTGCATGCTACAAAAGAATTCTTGAACTGGAGGCTAGGAAAACTAAGAACGTATAGCAATTACTACTGAATGAAGAAACAGTGACAAGTCGGATTGATAGGTCCTCTAAAAACACACTTGGTATGTTTCATCTCAATGTTCAAGGTATTGGTAATTGTATTAATAACCTAAATGTGATCCTAAGTGACCTAAATGTTCAGTTTGTTGCAATCACTGAACATTGGCAAACAAAAACGAGTATTGAAGCATTTCAGCTGGATAAATATAATCTAATCTCATATTACTGTAGATCGCGTATTTCGGCTCATGGTGGTGTGGCTCTTTACACTTTGAATGTAGCAAATTATGTAGTACGTGAGGACATCAATACACTAAGTGAAGAGTAAGTATTTGAATGTGCTGGAGCAGAGTTTAACATAAACAACATAACTTATGTAATTTGTGTAGTTTATAAACCCCCAAGTACTGATATTGAGTGTTTCATTAACAAATTAGATACATTACTAGAGCTAGCTACTAAAAAGGATGAACTAGTATTAGTGGCGGGTGATTTTAATGTTGACATGTTATCTTCTACAAAATTTCCAAAAAATAAACAACTAGTACAAAATTTATTAAACGCATATAACATGCAAGCTACTGTAAATGAACCTACAAGAATAACAGATACTAGTTCATCCTGTCTAGATAATATTTATATATCAAATTTTGCCACCTACGATGTAAATATTCTGAACCCAAATATCTCTGATCACTATGCACAGGTACTGTATGTCATTCATGATAATAGTACTCCTAATGATATATATGAATACAAAAGAATTTTTAGCGAGGCAAATTATGACACTATTAAAAATTTTCTAAAAAATGAATCCTGGGTCTCAGTCTATGAAGCGTCCACAGTAGACAATAAATTTAATACCTTTCTATCCAAATTCACAGAATACTTTAATTTAGCTTTTCCCGTAAGAAAGTGTAGAAAGCAACAAAAAAACAACAAAGTGGCGTGGATAACAGAGGATTTAAAGAATGCTAAAGAAACATTGAATTTATTAGCAGAACTTTGTTCTCAAAAACAGATTTCCAAACAGACTTACACAAATTATAAAACTTTCTATACCAACCTGTTAGATGAAGGTAAACGTAGTTTCTATGAACAAAAAATTAACCAGTCTGACAACAAATCGAAAACTATATGGGACATCATTAATAAAGAAAAAGGTAAAATAAATAACCATAACTTCTCATTTAAGGGTATAAAGGCAAACTCTGAAATTATAAATTCTGCACAAAAAGCAAGTGATCTTTTTAATGAATTTTACTGTACAATTGCCCAAAACTTAACAAGCTCTATACCTATAAATTCAAATCTCAATCATATTAGAGAAAACCCCAATACGATCTACCTCACTGAAGTCACAGAGGGTGAAGTCCTAGTTGCTATAAATAAATTAAAAAATAAAAGCTCGTTTGGTTATGACAATGTTAGTAATATATTAATAAAAGCAGTAAGCCAATACATAGTTGAGCCAATAACTCATATTCTAAATGAATCCCTCATGCAGGGTATTTTCCCTGAAGAGTTAAAATTAGCAATTGTCATTCCTATATATAAGAAAGGAGACCACCTCCTGATTGAAAATCATAGGCCAATTAGCCTACTCTCAAGCTTTTCAAAATTATTAGAAGTTCTCATGTGCTACAGATTAACCTCTTTTTTAGAAACTTACCAAATCTTATCAATTAGTCAACATGGTTTTCAAAAGAATAAGTCTACAACAACAGCAATATACAGTTTTACCGAACAAATTTTACAATTTCTGGATAATGATAAGCTGGCCTTAGGAATATTTCTAGACCTGTCGAAAGCTTTTGACTGTGTGAATCACCAGACTCTTTTAAACAAGCTACAGAAAATCGGCATCCGTGGAATAGCTTACAATTGGTTTCAATCGTACCTATCAAATCGATCCCAGCGAGTATGTATTCGCGATAATGGAGTGGACTATCTGTCAGAGTCCAGAGAAATAACAATAGGGGTTCCACAGGGCAGTATACTCGGACCGGTACTTTTTTTGTTATATGTAAATGACTTACCACTTATTTTTAGTAACACCGACCTTACAATAACCACTTATGCCGATGATACAAATATTTTAGTAGCGGAAAAAAACTATGACATATTAGAACAAAACACAACCTCAATAATATCAGACATGTCTCACTGGTTTTATGAAAATTCGCTAATATTAAATACAAATAAAACAAACTGTATACTGTTTAGACATTCCAGAAATGAAAACGAGTATCCAACCCAGATATCCCTAAATGATGCTAATATTCTCCAACTCAACAAAATTCTTAGGTATAGTAATTGATGAGCACTTAAGCTGGAAAGACCACATTGAACATTTAACCTCTAGACTCTATAAAGCATGCTATTCCCTCAAAGAACTCAAAAAAGTAACAAATTTAAACACGCTAAAAATTGCCTATTATGGAAACCTTTATCCGCTGATGTCATATGGAATTTTATTCTGGGGGAGCTCTAGGTACAGTAACGATATTTTCATTGTGCAAAAATGGGCAGTTAGAACAATGGCAAACTTGAAAATAAGTGACACATGTAGAGGTTCTTTTACGAAACTAAATATCCTTACTCTAACAGGCATTTATGTATATGAATGTCTCTGTTTTGTGTACAAGAACAAAGAACTGTTTGATAACTACATAATGAACCACGCTTTTGATATTAGACATAAAGATAATTTCTGTTACCCGCTACATAAAACCACTCTTTTAGAAAAAGGTTGCTGTTATAATTGTCTTCAACTTTTTAATCTCCTACCAAGACAAACTAAGGAAATAAAGTCATTTAGTAAATTTAAATCTACTGTAAAAAACAGTTTATTATCAGCTGAACCATACAGTATTAGTGAGGTATCGACTGGTATTTTTAGCTTAAGTTCAAACTTGTAATTTTAATTGACTTTAGTACTTATGTTTTACAATTTTAATTTATTTTAGTATGTTTTTGTAAAGTTTTAATTTAGTTTTTAATTGATTTAGTATGTTTTTTTTGCAATGTCTTTTCTCGTTGTGTTAACCTGTAGAACTCTGACGTGTACTATACAATGTATATTTTAATGTATATTTTTGTCACTAGTACAAATAAATATCTTATCTTATCTTATCTTATTGTTAAAATCAGTCGCGAAATACATTTTATATCCTCTAACCCACATAATCAACTTAATATTTACTAATGGACAATTTCCAAAACAATTCAAAAATTCTATAATAACTCCTATTTACAAAGCAGGTAATATAAATAAAATTTCTAATTACCGTCCAATTAGCCTTATAAATAATTTTGGCAAAATTGCTGAAAAATGTATGAAAACACGTTTAGTACAATTCTTTAAAAACAATAATATATTGAATGAACATCAGTATGGTTTCCAAGAAGGCATAAGTACATCAGATGCTATGTATAAAGTGATTAAGGAAATTTCAGTCAATCTTGATAACAGTGATAAATGTATTGCGGTATTTTTTGACTTGGCAAGGGCATTCGACACAGTACATCATGGAAAACTGATCCAAGTATTGGAGCGTTATGGGATCCGTGGTACTGTGTTGAATCTTTTCAAAAGTTATTTAAGTGATCACATGCAATATGTTAAGATGAATGGATGTTTAAGCGAACCACAATTGGTGAAAGTGGGTGTGCCACAGGGTACAGTCCTTGGCCCTATTTTCTTCACAATTTACATCAACTCTCTATTAACCCTTGACATAGACAGCAAAATAATCTCATATGCAGATGACACCGTTGCAATATTCAGCGGAAATGACTGGAATATCGTTAAAGAAAAAGTCAAGAGTTATACATGCTATAAAAATGTGGCTAGATGGGTATCAACTATCACTAAATGTAGATAAAACAAATTACATAGCATTTTCAATCACCAATATAAATAGACCCAATTTTCAAAAAATTGATATTGATGAACATGGAACAGACATAAAAGAAGTAGAACATACTAAATATTTAGGTATTATTATAGACAAAAATCTAAAATGGAACGAACATATAGTATATTAACAAAGAGGGTTCGAAAATTAATTTACAAATTTTATCAGTTAAAGGATCTTTTAAGCAAAAATATGCTAGTTCTAGTATACAAATCCTTAGTTGAATCACTTTTAAGATATGGTATATTAGTTTGGGGAGCCCTATATGCCAATTCATTAAAAACTTTGTCTACAGTTCAAAATTATATGTTAAAAGTTATTTTCAAAAAAAAAGAGATGTTACCCAACTAGACTACTATACGGAAGAAATATTAGCAACATAAGATCATTGTATTTTCACACATTGACCACATACACTCATAAAAAAGAACACCTTAAAAGTGCTATCTCTCATGAAATTGTAACTCGTAGTATAACCCTTAATCTACTGAATGTACTTGCCAGTAATAAAAATGTAAGCTCTAGATTTGCATACTGTCTAACCTCTAAAGCTTATAATTTGCTACCATTAGATATTAGAAATATCAAAAATTATAAAAGATTTTCCCATCAATGTAAAATATATATAAATGACAACTATCCTTTATTTATCAAGATGTTGGAGTAATTTACTCTACTTTACTCTACCTTTCAAAGTACTATTTTTGTCATTTTTAATTGCTTAAATTTTAATTCTATTTTTATTTTTAGAATTAGATAGTGATAAGAATGATATTATAGTGAACATGTTTTTTACTATACTAATTTATATTTAATCATACAAATGTATATTCAACCTACCGCACAACACAAGTGTTAAGTCACTTAGGTGCGGATCTAGGAAATGCTACATAAATTACCTAATGAATTGTAAATTACCTAATGAATTATATTTTTTACAAATTAGCAAATAAATAAATAAATTTAACGAACCAATTTCCACATTTTCTAGCGGTAATCTTGACAAACCGTCGGCTACATTTTTCTCTGATTTCACATAATCAACATCAAAATCATAGGCTGATAAAAAATGCGCCCATCGCTGCATTCTATTTGCAGCTATGATAGGAATGCCTTTTTTAGAACCAAAAATACTTATAACTGGTTTATTATCTGAAACTATAGTAAAATGTCGACCATATAAATATTTATGAAATTCCGATACACCCCATTTTAAAGCAAGAGCTTCCTTATGTACTTGACTGTATATTTTTTCGTGAACTGATAAGACACGTGATGCAAACCCGATAGGGCTATCAGGTAAACCATTTCCATTTGGATGGCTAATTACGGCGGCTAAACCGTAAGGACTTGCATCCACGGTTAATTTAATTTTTTTCTCGGGGTTATAATGAGTTAACCTTCTCTGACATTAATTCTCTTTTATGTTTTCAAATGTATTTTGACATTGTAAATTATAATATAATATATTAAATAAATTATATAGTGGATGAAGAATAGTTGCTGCATTTGGAATAAATTTAATATAAAAAGTCACCATTCCTAAAAATGATTTAAGTTCCGTAACGTTTTTAGGAGGTGGTGCTAATTTTATGGCTTCAATATTTTTTTCTGATTTCTGTGGTGTGTTTTTTTTATGTAAACCTTGCTTATCTAGAATTCAATTTTATTTTGAAAGAAGGCACATTTTTCTTTTTGAACTTTTAACCCGTTTTCTTTTAATATATTTAATACTAGCTCCAATTTTTCTAAATGATCTTTTTCAGTTTTACCTGGTATGAAGATATCATCAATAAAAATTACAATTCCAGGAATATTTGTAAAAATATTTTTATTTTATTTACAATTTTTTGAAAAATGCTAGGGCCGCTAGTTATACCATAATGTAAACGAGTATACCCAAATAAACCTTTATGAGTTGAAATTGTTAATAATTTTGTAGTTTCGGGGGTTACAGCTACTTGCTGATAGGCTTGGCTTAAATCAATTTTGGAAAACGTTTCTCCACCCTGTAATTGAGCAAATAGATCATCTATTTTCGGTAACGGATAACTCATATGATTTAAAACTGGGTTTAGAGTAACTTTAAAATCGCCACAAATTCTGATTAATCCATTAGATTTTAAAATTGGTACGATAGGAGTAGCCTATAATCTGTCTCACCAACAGATATAAATAGACTCCTCCCCATTAATTTTATGGTTGCGCAGAACGGTGTGCGCAATAGTCAGTTTTACTTAATGAAATTAATGAAAGCTGTGATAGCCATCAGTTTTCGATGAAAACCTAACCTTAAAAAAATAGCGTTTTAACATTTAATCATAATATTAATCGTTTGCATTACATACCTTAATACTTACTACGCAAAACATATAAGGTTAATTCTTATACGTACCTTAATTTACAAAGTAAGATATCTTTATATAAGATAAATCTCAACGAATTCATTAACATAAACAGCTGACATAAATTAAGAAATAATTATCACAAAAACGAATATGACAGTTGACAGTTAGGCGGGCTCCCTATTTATTCATGTTTTTAATACGTTTAGCGTTTATGCGTTCACGACAATCATAACATAAGCTGATTGGTCTGGTGCAAAAGATGTAAAAGTTTAACGCGTTCGCGAGTACTTTGTAGAGTCGGCCTTTGTCAGTCAAATTTAGCGGTTGCTTTGTAATTCGTGTTCTATAAATACGACCAACAGAGAAATTCCATTCAAATTTAGCGGGCATTTTTGGGGAGGAGTCTATTTATATCTGTTGGTGAGACAGATTATAGTCAGAATATTCTACTGGTTTCAATATTCCTAAGGAAACTAATCTATTAATTTCAGTTTCTACTTTTGCTTTTTATAACAAAAAATTCCAAAGTGTCCATAATATTATTAAATTTAAAATTAAGTTTAATTTTTCCCAAAGGTGAAAATGAATGTCCAACATAATCTTTTAACTGAATATTTGTAGGAAATAACTTTTTATGTACAAAATTATTTACATAAAAATCCTCAGATATTGCTGAAAATGGAAAACCTGTATCAATTTCAAAATTAAAATATTTATTTTCAATTTCTAAAGAAATTTTTGTTGGATTTTCATTTATGCTAATTTTATCACTTACATCTAAATGAAAAAAATTGTCAGCATTTATAGAATCATAATTTGTTTCAGTAATACTATCACTATTTACATTATCCAAATTGGTTTCTACAAAATGATTTCTTTGAGTTTTTTTAAATCCTTGACTATTTTTTACACATCGGTGCTAAATGACCCTTAATACCGCATTTGTGACGATTCCTATACAATGTGTAAACTGTCTAAAAGGAAAATAAATTTATTATTATTATTATTATTATTATTACACACACTCACGAAAATGGCACTTAGTGGTTTCGTGGTTTTCCCTACCACAAACCTTGCACATACGTCTTTGGAAAGATGTACTTCGTGGATGAGAACCTCCATAACTCGAGTCGGCTGCTGGTCTCACGTTTGCTAAATCGCTGCTGCCTCTGGCCTGATGGCTGGACTGCAGATTGACTAAAATGGTGCATATTGCTGCTACTAGGTTCCACTTTTATTTTTGCCAATAGGGATTTATTTTGAGTCTGCTCTTTTCCCAACGCAATTTATAGTACTTTTTCAAATGTCACATTTGATCTTTCTTCCTTTAAACGATCTTGGATAGGACCTTTCCCTATTCCAAGAATAAATATATCTCTTAAAACAACAGAAAGTTCTGTGTCGAATCCGGCATTTCCCGCTAAACATTTTAATCTCGTGGCAAAGTCCATGACCGATTCCTATTCAGTACGCCTTGCACTATAAAATTTAATCCTTTCACTATGGAAACAAGTGATTGGGCTAAAATGTTTATCCAAAAGAATTTTCAGTTCAGCAAATGTTTTAGCATCCGGAGAATTTGGCATACACAAATAATTTACTAATTTATACGTACGTTCACTTAACGAATTTAATAGTAACTCTTTTTGTATATCATCCGAAATTTTATTTATTTTAAAATATTGTTTTAATTGTGTTAAAAAGATATTCCAATCTGAAGTTATGTGATCAAATTTATTTAAATGTCCAATATAACTGGTTGTAGTTGCCATTTATTTCACCAAAAATAATGTTTATCACTTTATCACCTTGTATATTCTGATACAATTTATGCATATTATGATGCACGAAATTTGCAAAAATTGTCTTCGGTTTCGTATTATGACGAATACACACTTATTACTTTACTTTGCACTTAACTTTACTTTTTCTCGTCGTCAAAATGTAATGTACGGTCGAGTGGCAGTTTTTCTCGTCGTCAAAATGTAATGTACGGTCGAGTGGCAGGAATAATTAAATTGCACTTGTAACTATTACTATTTTATTTAGGTTTTAAACTTCAACTGAGCTGAACAAAGTATTCGAATTCCATATATCTAGATATCAGTATACTCTTTTTTATCACATAAAAAAGGTCTAATAAAATATATATAAAAAAGTACAATATAAAAAGTAGATAATGTAAATACATTACAAAAAACAAATTTTTTAAATCCTACGCGTTTTGGCCAGAAGCTAGGATTATAGAACGACTTTTTGAGACTAAAGTCTGCAGCTACTTTGAACTTTTTATATTTGTCCGTTGCCTTGAGGTCTTCAGCTAAAGATTCTTCGTCAATTTGTATTTTTTATATACCTATTCAATTATATCTTGTTCAGTTACTTCAGGTTCAATAAGATACAGATACATACAAACTTTTGGTTTTGCACCTTTGAATTTACTAACATTATCTTCCGCTTGTCCGGCTTGTCTTGTTCTTTGTCTTTGATATCTGCATTTTCTAGTTTTTTGCTGCTCCCAACTATCATATTCTTCCTGGTTTCCATGTTGCACTTCACTGTAAGTTATTTGTTTAATGTCACTACTTATTTTTGTTTGTTTATCGTTTTCCAGATTAATGACATTTTGCATTATCTTTCTCTGATTATTTTCCAGCTCATTATATGTACTTTTCTGTTTCAGTGCATCAGAATAATTAGCATGTATGGTTATTTTATTAGACTGATTGTCATTTTTGTTTGATATATCATGATATCGGTAAGGTTTTACTGTTTTTTTTTATTTCTTTTACGATAGTACCGGACGTTGTTGAGGCTACAGTAGAATTTAAACTCTTCGCATTAAGCAAATGAATAAGTTCAATATAACCTTCTCGGAGATTCACGACTTCATTCTGTAGAACAGAGATAGAGCTTTCCATGCTTTATTTTAATGTGTTGTTGCTGAAATGATTTTTTAATTCAGCAAATTTATTTGTAACTTCTTCATACATATCTTCTCAGTTTTTAAGGTTTTTAGTTTTGCATTTCTCACAGTTAAAGATCGGAAGACGTTTTCCAACAAGTTGCATTACACGTATTTCAGTCTCACTCAGGCTTGAGCAAATTTGACATAAAGTTACCGTACAATTGTCACATTTAATTTTTTTACTTAAATCTTCCGTGGAAAGTTCATTATTGCACTCTGAGCAAATAATTTTCCTTAGTTCTGTCCGAGGTTCTGTCCTACCCTTTGTTTTGATTATTTAAAACATTTTATGCTTTTTATTACTTTTATATTAGATAGGGTTTTATTTGAAATTTTTTATGAAATTGATAAATTAATTGTAATTTTAAGAACCTATTAACAATTGAATAACATTGTCTCATGGTTTAATTTGCTTTGCTTCACTTTTAATTACAGATTTAAACAACATAAACAATTATTATATTATTATTTTAGATCTCAGTAGACTACTGGCTTGCAGTACAATAATAACTATAAATATTACCATTTCATATGACTAAATTTAATATTGATGAAAATAAATAAATAATGAATATATAGAGTGTGATAGATTTTTTATTCTACAATAATTTCTTTGATTTTAGTGAGAACTAAAATGACTGATGGTCGAGATGGTAGCGTACCTGCCTCTCACTCAAAAGTCCCGGAATCGAATATGGTCGTGACAATGAAAAATACTGTGAGAGGGAATTGAGGGAATTCTCCGTTATACATGGATATTGGATGTGTGTCCCTTGTCTTTAAATGTGTAGCTCCCTCCCGCACAAGGCTCTTCTAGAGCCTTCTGGGATAAAGGGGGTCGTAATTCGTAATATGAGGACGGTAGCCGTGTGGGTAAATGTGTTGATACGTATTTACTCGGTTGCAAAGATCGATGGTTCGAATCCATCCTGGGGCAAATTAAAAATTTATTTCGGATTCGCCTCGAACTCAGATGGATAGAGAATTATCGAAGCCCCTAGATGTGGTTCGGACTCCACAATAAACTGCAGGGCCTCTTTACCTAACACAAAATCCTAGGATTTTCCGGGAGTTACTTCGGTAACTTGAGAGGCGGTTAAGAAAACAGAAACAATTACATGTGGTGTTATTTATTTATTTATAACTTCAGTATTTTTAGATTTTTTTTGTGGAGAATTCAGAAACCAATAGGGTCATCCCTCATATCAAAATTGTGATATTCTAATACTTGTGGTGAATAGCTTAGAGGTTTTAATTAATAAAAACAGCAACAAAATCTTGATTTATCGTCAATTAATATTTTATTTTAAAGTTTGAAATTTGCATTAGCACTAAATAATTTTGAATTCTCGCGTTCAGTGACGTCATAAATCCCAGTTCCCAGCGCACGCGCATGATTCCTATTAGGCTAGGTCTGACAATTGACATTAATGAAATTAATGGTGAATCATGACAGGATGTTTGTTTTCATGTTCCTTTCGTCCGATTTTTTAATTTTGTGAAAATACGTAACAAGGATTTGTGAAAAGTGCTTCGGACAACTTGTCAAAAGTGGATTCCTACATGATAGACGAATTTTATATGGACAATTTAGATTTTTCAAATGCGGAGCTGAGAAACGTAAAATCGCACCACGACTGTCGCCGAGTTTTATCTACTGGTACTATTATAAATAACTTGTCAGGCATATTTACAAGGTTATTTGTACATATTGGCACAGAGCAATATTTAATCATAGTAATTTTCAATTCTTAAGAACTATCACAAAACTCGAAATATTATCATAACCTAAAACACTGTTGACAAACAAAAATCATTTTTTGGCGTATCAAAAGACGAACTCCGGTTTAGCTCGTTATTGGTGTATTTTTAAATAGGAATTTATTTCAGCCAATCACAACGAAGGTCCGAAGTATCTACCTTATCGACAAATACCAACCAATGCGAACGACTCGGGATTTACTACGTCACGAAGAGCGCGAGTTTTTTTTCTTATGTTAAATGATGCAATATAAGAAAATAAAAAAAATACGGCTGATTTATTTTTTTATGAAGTTTTATAATTTAAAATAAAAAAAATATGGGGGATGACCCTATTGAATCTTAATACCTTCAAAGACTGAGACAATGATTTTTGGCCTCAGAGATATGGAACAACCAGAAAAATCCAGATTCAGTAAAGTTTCCTGGTGTATATATAGACTATAAACTATCATGGGAAAATCACACCGACTATGTTTGCAAAAAATCTCCAAATATATATTTATTTCGCAGTTTGGCTCATCGGGTATCAATAGAAAAGCTCAGCCTCATTCACTCTGTGATATCTTAAGCTATCCTTGTATGGGGGTATGCTAGCTCAGCATCTAGAGTGTTTTCCATGCAAAGACGATTAATAAGAGTAATTTCAAGACTAAAATTCAGAGACAACTGTAAATCCAAATATAGAATTCAAAACCCTAACTGTCCCGTGTACATATATTCGGCAATGTTTAAGTAGTAGTAGTAAATATATTTATTGAACCGAAGTACAAAAGCCTATCGACCGCGGTCTTTGTGCCTAGTTAGTATACATTTTGTCTTAATAATAGCAATGTTTAATTTGCATAAAAAACAACTTAGCACATACACAACTCGTGATGAAATTCATTCATACCAAACACGAAACCGAAATAACTAGTCTACAAGCTACTTAAGATTGACAAAAACTAGAGATGGCACCGTGTACTAGGACCTCAAATTCTATAATGCTCTACCTCCTGAGATTAAACTCCTTATGGTAGCATCCTTTAAATATAGAATTAAGCAGTTTCTTATACACAATGCTTTTTATATCGTACAAGAATTTTTAAATAGCGACTTAACCGCAATATAATACGAAACTGAAAATGAAAATGTTGCATGTTTTCTTTCTAATTTTTACCATTAGTTTGTGTTAAATAATAATTTTTATTGTATGTTCTTCAACTATTTTTATTTAAATGTATCGTTGTGTCCTGATTTCTGACTTGTGTAAATACTTGTGTATATTTTAACACCAATAAATTATCTTATCTTAAACTCATGCTCAATAAATAATTGCTGCTCTTTCACATGACGCTTATGTATATGATTTATTTAGCGTATTTATATTTTTTAGCTGGGCACCAAAAAAGGTTGTCTAGGAGCAACAAAAGTTAAAACAAACTTTGCTGAACTAGAAAGAGAAGCTGAACTAGCTGAAGAATCACGTTTGAGAGCTGTTGAGGATTCAGTTAAAGTTGCCTTTTTATCTACTAAAGAACAAGAAGAGCGTAATGCTGAAATACGTTTAGCATACCAAGACCTTAGCAATGAACAACAAAAAATGGAGGATCAATTTCGGAGTCAAGATCCAAAAAGGGCAACACAGTTGGAACGTTTAGGAATGGGAATTAATTCAAAGATGTAAGTTATTGTATAATTTTATAACAATTTAATTACTGTATTGTTATCAAAACTTTCCAGTTATTAGGGTACGGACATACCGAAGATGCCTCGATGAGTGAGGTGGAGGTCGAGTCTCGGTCGCTACATCCATGTCACCTCTTTGTAAATCACATCTTTATGTTCTTATGAGACCGTACATAGCAGAGATGTATTCACCAATTCACCCTCGCCGCTTACCACGCAGCTTACATTGATGTATAATCAAAACAGAATAGTTTGTTATTTCATCGCGGAAGAACACTAGACATCGCGGTAAATGCAAGCTTAATTGGTTCCGCTTAATCACGTGACGACGACTTGTTGGTATCGTCATAAATATAATAAAATGTTTCAGGGATCATTCTCATATATGCATAAAACCTATCTGAATGTCACTTTAGCTGTTTAAACAGATAAAAGTATTCACCTAGATAGATATATCTTTATTTGCTAATAGGTATTTTTTCTTTTTAAAAAATGTTTTGTCTTAAATTTGTACACTTACTTTGACTTATCCATAAATGTATCATTTCGAAGGATCAATAAACATTATTATTATATTATTATTATTATGTAAAGTACAAACGAAATATACTTACATAAGTAGCCTTTTCGGGTGTAGAACGTGTCAAAAACAATACAAATGGAAGAAAAACTACCTAGATTAATTTAACGTTTGAAATGTTACAAATTACACTAAAAAAAAATATATATATATATATATATATATATATATATATATATATATATATATATATATATATAAATACATCTCACTATCATTAGAGCGTCCCGACAGAAACGTTAGTTAAAGCGTCCGTCCCTAAAAAATCGTACATGTGTGCAATTTTGCGCGATATACACGACTGATTCCTTTTAAGGAGCAATACTACATGCAAAAAATATTAAAAAACCAGAAGTAAAAAAAATTTTCCAGACACTTCACTATCATTAAGGCGTCCGTTCACCTTGCCATCATTAGGGCATCCTCAATATACGATTTCCCTTTCATTCAACTATCATCTGAGCGTCCACAGCGTATATTTTCGTTCATGGTGCGATCATTGAAGCGTCCGGCGGTGTTGCCACTACATGTGAGTGTTTATTGTAATCCGAAAGAGAAAGATCGAGCGTGGCTATTCCGTCAAAATCATGTTCGTAAAATATCTTAAGGTAGATATATTTAGTGTAGTACTAAGTAAGACCTAGCACAATAAATTTCCCGGCTCGCACGAACTGCAAGGGTGGCCACCCTTATATGATTCAACAATTATTTCCTCGTTAGATGTCCGTTAAATTTTTAACGTGGATTTATTTAATATGTCGTACTAAATAAAAAGGCCTGTAGCACACAATAGTCTCCTGGGCCGTACCAAGGGTAGTGGCCACCCTTATATAATTTAAAACATTTCTTCGTTGTCTATTGATGTCCGTTACATTTTTTAACGTGGATGTATTTAGAATGTCTAGTAAGTAAGGCCTATAGCACAAATTAATTTTCCGGGCCGTACCAAGGGTAGTGACCACCCCTATAAATATAATTCAAAAAATTATTTCTTCGTTATTTGTAGAAGTCTGTTAAATTTTTTAACTTGGATATGTTTAGAATATCGTACTAAGTAAAACCTATAACACAAAATAATTTTTCGGGTCGTAATAAGGGTGGTGGCCACCCTTATATATTTCAAAAATCATTTCTTCGTTGTTTGTGGATGTCTGTTAAATTTTTTAACGTAGATACATTCATAATGTAGTACTAAGCATGACCTATAACACAAAAAAAATTTCCGTGTCGTACCAAGGGTGGTGGCCACCCCCTTATAATATGATTCAAAAATCTATCTCTACGTTTTTAACAGATGGTAGTTAAATGTTTTAAAGTGAATATATCTAGAATGTCGTACTAAGTAAAACCTATAACACAAAATAATTTCTCGGGTCGTATTAAGGTGGCCACCCTTATATAATTCAAAAAAATCATTTCTTCGGTGTGTAGATATCTGTTAAATTTTTTAACGTGGATACATTTATAATATAGTACTAAGCGTGACCTATAACACAAAATAATTTTCCGGGCCGTACTAAGGGTGGTGGCCACCCTTATATAATTCAAAAATTAATCTCTATGTTTTTATTAATGTTCGTTAAATTTTTTTAATGTGGATATATTTCGATGTCTAATGAGTGAGACCTATAGCACAAAATAATTTTCCGGGTCGTACCAATGGTGGTGGCCACCCCTATATAATTAAAAAAATTATTTCTTCGTTGTTTGTAGAAATCTTTTATATTTTTTAACGTGAATACATTCAGAATGTCTTAAGTAAAACCTATAACACTAAATAATTTCCCGGGTTGTAATAAGGAGGGTGGTGGCCACCCTTATACAATTTTAAAAATTATTTCTTCGTTGTTTGTGGATGTCTGTTAAATTTTTTAACGTAGATTTATTCAATATACCTTCATAATGTAGTACTAAGCAAGACCTATAACACAAAAAAAATTTCCGGGTCGCACCAAGGGTGGTGGCCACCCTTTTATGATTAAAAAATTCTTCTCTACGTTTTAATTAGATCGTTAAATTTTTTAACGTGGATATATTTATGATGTCGTACTAAGTAAAACATATAACACAAAATAATTTCTCGGGTAGTAATAAGGGTGGTGGTCACCCTTATATAATTCAAAAAAATATTTCTTCGTTGTTTATAGATGTCCGTTACATTTTTTAACGTGAATATATTTAGAATGTCTACTAAGTAAGACCTTGAGCACAAAATAATTTTCCGGCCATACCGAAGGTGTTGGCCACCCCTATATATTTAAAAAAAAAATTATTCGTTGTTTGTAGAAGTCTGTTAAATTTTTTAACGTGGGTATATTTAAAATATCGTACTAAGTAAAATCTATAAGATAAAATAATTTGTCGGGTCGAAATAAGGGTGGTGGCCACCCTTATGTAATTAGAAAAATAAGTTCTTGATTGCTTGTGAATGTCTGTTAATTTTTTTAAACTGGATACATTTATAATGTAGTACTAAGGCAAGACCTTTAGGCTATAATACACATTAGTTTCCAGTGCCGTACCAAGGGAGGCGGCCACCTTTATATAATTAAAAAAATAATTTCTTCGTTATTTACAGATATTCGTCAAATTTTTTAACGGGAATACAGTTAGAATGTCGAACTAAGTAAAACCTATAACGCAAAATAATTTTCCGGGCCGTAATAAGGGTGATGTCCTCTCCTATATAATTTAAAAAATTATTTCTTCGTTGTTTGTAGAAGTCTGTTAAATTTTTAACGTGAATGTATTTAAAATATCGCACCAAGTAAAACCTATAGTGCAAAATAATTTCCCGAACAGCAATAACGGTGGTTGCCAATATGATTCAAAAATTCATGTATACATTTTTAATAGATGTGTAATGTGGATATATTTAAAACGTGGTACTGAGTAAAACCTATAACGAAATAATTTCTCGTGTCGTAATAAAGGTGGTGGCCATCCTTGTATAATTAAAAAAATCATTTCTTCGTTGTTTATAGAGGTCCGTTAAATCTTTTTAGAAGTCCGTTAAATTTTTTAACGCGGACATATTTACAATATCGTAATCAATAATATATGGACGCCCTAATGATAGTAACGTGTAATAGTCATATGCATGTTTACTTTAGTCTTGTTGAATGTTACTGATTATATTATTGTTAATGTTATCCGGTACATAAGTCTGTATATGGACGCTCTGTTGAATGCAAATCAACAATATATGGACACCTTAATGATAGTAACGTGTAGTCATGTACATGTTTGCTTTTGTCTTTTTGAATGTTAAATTGCTGTTTATATTATCGTAGAGTTTGTCAGCCCGCAAAAGCCTTCTAGAAAAGATTTTTGTTTGCACTTTGTTGTATGAGATCCACTTTTAAACATTCCCCATCCGTTGACAATGTAAAATCAAGTCAAGGTCGTCAAAAAATCGTACTGTTGCTAGGGTTGGTTTTTTAAAAATAATGAAAATTTTTTTTCGTTCATGCCACCTGATTCATCACCTACTGAAGTTTTATGTCAATATTATAATCAGAAATATATTTTTCTAATTTTAAAATCACCATGCACAATGCCTTCCTTATTATATAAAGCCTCGCCCTGAAATACTACAATAATTGTAATATCCTTTCTAACGTCCTAACTCGAAAACCTTTTGATTAATCAAAAGAATAAATTCTAAAAACATTGTAGATCAACGATCGAGGACTACATTACTTTTTTCAGATTCTAAATTCGATGGATGGATAGTTTCGTTAAAAACTTGCAAATTGTAAAGCCATGTCGTGAGGGTTGCGGCTGACAGTGCAGATGCTACGAAGGTTCACGTTACCGCGACTGAGCAGTCAACAAACGACTCTAAGCTTCAGCGCGTTTGTAAAGTCGATATTCGCCTATTATCGTACAATTCCTGTGTTTTAGATGCATTTTAAGTGTCTTGTGATATTATCTACCTTACACAAAAATATGGGTAGGTAGTAGGTATCTACATTCTACATAATAATATATTTTTGGAAGATAACTTAGTTTTGCTGCATATTTTTGTTTTCAAAGAATGAACAATCGAAGAAGTAATCTGCTTTGGCATGTCTTGTCGAATGTTAAGTTGCTGTTTATATTATTGTTAATGTTATCCGAGTGCATAGTTCTGTATATGGACGCTCTATTGAATGCAAATCGAAAATATATGGACGCCCTAATGATAGCACCATAAATATTCACCTTTATATGGACGCTCCGTTGAATGCAAATCAACAATATATGGACGCCCTAATGATAGTAACGTGTATAGTCATATACATGTTTGCTTTTGTATTGTTAATTGTTAGGTTGCTGTTTATATTATGATAGAGCTTGCCAGCCCTAAAAGGCCTTCTAGAAAAGATTTTCGTTTGCACTTTGTTGCTAAAATATGAGACCCACTTTTAGTCATTTCACAAAAGTAATGATTATCATTAATAATAATTGTACTACGGATGGTTGCTAGGGGTGGTTTTTAAAAAATTGTGAAATTTTTTTTACCGAAGTCATTTAATTAAATATTTATTAAAAGATAATATCGCAAGACAGTTAAAATGCATCTAAAATAAATACGATAATAGGCGAATATCGACTTTACGAACGCGCTGAAGTTTAGAGGCGTTTTTTGACTGCTCGGTCGCGGTAAAGTGAACCTTAGTAGCATTCCCACTGTCGGCCGTGACTACCACGACATGGCTTTATAATTTTCGAGTTTTTAACGAAACTATCCATGGGATTTAGAATCTGAAAAGAGTAATGTAATCCTCCACCTTTGATCTACAACGTTTATAGAAGTTATTTATTTGATTAATCAAAAGGTTTTGGAGTTGGGATGTTAGAAAGGATATTACAATTGTGGTATGTCAGGGAGAAGATCTATATAATAAGGTGCTTCATATGAAGCATTGTGAATGGCGATTTTAAAATTAAAAAAATATATTTCTTATCAAAATATTGGCATAAGACTTCATTAGACAATGGCCCAGGTGGCATGGATGTAAAAAATGCAAACAAATATTTTTCATAACTTTTGAAAAACCACCCCTAGCAACCCCCTGTACAGTACAATTTTTTTACGACCTCTTGATTTTGCATTCTTAACGGATGGGGAATAATTAAAATTGGGTTTCACATTTTAGCAACAAAGTGCAAACGGGATGACACGATAGAAGCAGCTATTTACTCTGTTATTATTGTTAATGTTATCCGAGTACATAGGTCTATATGTAGACGCTCTATTGAATGCAAATCGACAATGTATGGGCGCTCTAATGAAAGTAAAAAGTGAACACACGAGAGAAAATATATTGAATTTGAATGCGTTTTTTAACATTAGTAATTTTAGACTTTCTTCTAATATATTTTTAGAGTTAAAGATAACTTTTACTTTCGCTGCATACTTGTGTTTTGAAAAAATGACAAATTTTAAGTAACGTCCCATGCGTATTTTAAGCGCAATAAATATTTAACTGAATTAGAGGATAGATTTTTCCAAAAAAATTGTAAGTAAATTTGGTTTGCAGAAACAAAAAATGTTTAAAATCAAGTATTATCAAATTTTAAATGACATCTTAGGCATAAATTACGCGCAACAAATATTTAAATAAATAACAGACCCTAAAAGAAATTGCAAGTAAATCTGGTTTGCAGTAACAAAAAGAGACATGTTTGAATACGAGAGTTATGCAAATTATAAGTGGCGGCGATTGCATAGGTTACTAACAATAAATATTTAATTAATTACAGGGTAGGCTTTCCCTAATAAAACTACAAGTAAATTTGTTTCGTAGAAACAAAAAAAATTTTTGCAAACAAAAATTTTCCAAATTTTAAGTGACATCTTATGTATAAATTACGTACAATAAATATTTGAATAAATAACAGGGTAGTTTTTGTAAAATAAAAGAACAAAAGAATTTGGTTTACAGAAACAAAAAAAATAATGTTGGAAAACAAATTTTAAGTGACGTCTTATGCATAAGATACGCGCAATAAATATTTAAAAAACTACAGGGTAGCTTTTGCCAAAAAAAAGTTGTAGGTAATTTTGGTTTGCTGAAACAAAAAATTATGTTAAATCCAAAAATTATGCAAATTTTAAGTGGTGTCCTTTGCATAAATTACAAGCAATACATATTCTAATTAATTACAGCGTAGTTTTTCTCCAAAAAAATTGAGAGTAAATTTGGTTTGCTGAAACTAAAAGACATATTTGAATACTTTGAATATTGAATATTTGAATTATTCAAATTTTAAAGGATGGCTAATGTATAGGTTACGAGCAATAAATATTTATATTAATTGCAAGGTAGTTTTTCCCCAAAAAAATGCATGTAAATTTGGTTTGCAGAAACAAAAGATTATGTTTGAAAAAAAGAATTATCCAAATTTTAAGTAACGACCTATGCATAATTACAGGGCAGTTTTTCCCAAAAAAAAATTGCAAGTAAATTTGGTTTACAGCAACAAAAAGATATGTTTGAATACTAGAATTATCTAAATTTTAAGCGACGGCTAATGCATAGATTACGAACAATATATATTGAAATTAACTACAGGGTAGTTTTTCCCAAAAAATAATTGCAAGTAAATTTGGTTTGCAGAAACAAAAATTTATGTTTGAAAACAAGAATTATCCAAATTTTAAGTGATGTCCTATGCATAAATTACAAGCAACGCATATTTAAATTAATTACAGGGTGTAGTTTTTTCCCCCAAAAAATCGCAAGTTAATTTGGTTTGCAGGAACAAAAAATTATGTTTGAAAACAAGAATTATCTGAATTTTAAATGACGTCCTATGCATAAACTACAAGCAATGCGTATTTTAAATACTTACAGGGTTGTTTTTCCCCCAAAGAAAATTTCAAGTAAATTTGGATTTGCAGTAACAAAAGGATGTTTGAATACGCGAATTATCCAAATTTTAAGCGACGCCAAATGCACAGGTTACGAGCAATTAATATTGAAATGAACTACAGGGTAGTTTTTCTCAAAAAAAAAATTGCAAGTAAATTTTGTTTGCTGAAACAGAAAGACATGTTTGATTACGAGAATTATCAAAATTTTAAGTGACGGCCAATGCATAGGTTACGAGCAATAAATATTTAAATTAATTACAGGGTGGTTTTTTCCAAAAAAATTTTCAGGCAAATTTGGTTTGCAGGAACAAATAATTATGTTCGAAAACAAGAATTATCTGAATTTTAAGTGACGTCCTATACATAAATTACAAGCAATGCGTATTTTAATTATTTACAGGGTAGTTTTCCCCCCAAAGAAAATTGCAAGTAAATTTGGTTTTGCAGTAAGAAAATGACATGTTTAAATACATGAATTATCCAAATTTTAAGCGACGCCTAATGCATAGGCTACGAGCAATAAATATTGAAATTAATTACAGGGTAGTTTTTCTCAAAAAAAGTTGCAAATAAATTTGATTTGCAGAAACAAAAAATTATGTTTGAAAACAAGAATTAGCCAAATTTTAAGTGACGTCTTATCCGTAAGATACACGCAATAAATATTTAAACAAGTTACAGGGTAGTTTTTGCAAAAAAAAAAATTGCAGGTAAATTTGATTTCCTTAAACAAAAAATTTTGTTTGAAAACAAGAATTATCCAAATTTTAAATGGCGTCTTATGCATAAATTACAAGCAATACATATTTTAATGAATTACAGGGTAGTTTTTTCCAAAAAAAATTTAAAGTAAATTTGGTTTGCTGAAATTAAAAGACATGTTTGAATACGAGAATTATTCAAATTTCAAGTGACTGCTAATTCATAGGTTATGAGCAATAAATATTTAAATTAATTACAGGGTAGTTTTTCCCAACAAAAATTGCAAGTAAATTTGGTTTGCAGAAAAAAATGTTTGATAACACGAATTGTCCTAATTTTAAGTGACGTCCTATGCATAAATTAGAAGCAATGCATATTTTAATTAATTACTGGGTAGTTTTTTCCCCCAAAAAATTGCAAGTAAATTTGGTTTGCTGAAACAGAAAGACATGTTTGATTACGAGAATTATCAAAATTTTAATTGACGGCCAATGCATAGGTTACGAGCAATAAATATTTAAATTAATTACAGGGTGGTTTTCCCAAAAAAATTTTCAAGCAAATTTGGTTTGGAGGAACAAATAATTATGTTCGAAAACAAGAATTATCTGAATTTTAAGTGACGTCCTATACATAAATTACAAGCAATGCGTATTTTAATTATTTACAGGGTAGTTTTTCCCCCAAAGAAAATTGCAAATAAATTTGGTTTTGCAGTAACAAAAAGACATGTTTGAATACATGAATTATCCAAATTTTAAGCGACGCCTAATGCATAGGCTACGAGCAATAAATATTGAAATTAATTACAGGGTAGTTTTTCTCAAAAAAAGTTGCAAATAAATTTGATTTGCAGAAACAAAATATTATGTTTGAAAACAAGAATTAGCCAAATTTTAAGTGACGTATTATCCGTAAGACACGCAATAAATATTTAAACAAGTTACAGGGTAGTTTTTGCAAAAAAAAATTGCAGGTAAATTTGATTTCTATCCAAATTTTAAATGGCGTCTTATGCATAAATTACAAGCAATACATATTTTAATGAATTACAGGGTAGTTTTTTCCAAAAAAAATTTAAAGTAAATTTGGTTTGCTGAAATTAAAAGACATGTTTGAATACGAGAATTATTCAAATTTCAAGTGACTGCTAATGCATAGGTTATGAGCAATAAATATTTAAATTAATTACAGGGTAGTTTTTCCCAACAAAAATTGCAAGTAAATTTGGTTTGCAGAAAAAAATGTTTGATAACACGAATTATCCTAATTTTAAGTGACGTCCTATGCATAAATTAGAAGCAATGCATATTTTAATTAATTACAGGGTAGTTTTTTCCCCAAAAAAATTGCAAGTAAATTTGGTTTGCTCAAAATAAAAAGACATGTTTGACCACGAGAATTATTCAAATTTTATGTGACGGCCAATGCAGAGCTTACGAGCAATAATCATTTAAAATAATTACAGGGTAGTTTTTCTTAAAAAAATTGCAATTAAATTTGGTATGCAGAGGCAAAATAAAATTAACAACATTAGTCAAATTTTTAATGACGTCCAATACATAAGGTTACGAGGAATAAACATTTAAATAATATTACAGGGTAGTTTTTGCTATTAAAAAAAATTGTAAGTAAATTTATCATGCAGGAACGAAAACACATTTAAATACAAGCATTAGCCACAATCTGCGTCAACCCGACACCTTTCTATTCAGAGCCTAGTATGCCGATTTAATACAAGTCGCTTTAAACGCACATTAATATTTAACAATGCTTGTTGCTGTTACCAAATCTATCGGACGCCCCAATGATGGTAGAGTATACGGGTCAATCGTATATCTCCTATATACGTTAGCTCTGCTAGCGACCCAAGCGGTCAGTCCTATTAACTAAAAATATACGGCGGCCGTATATTTCCCGACATTTGGTCATCACCGAAATTTTGCAAACACGTTTCTTTCACTAATAGAAACCCTTCCCCAAATTTTTACATGGTAGGTGCATAGGGCATCCGAATATGGACGCCTCATGCACCCGGACGCTCTACTGAATGCTAGATGACAATGTACGGACGCTCTAATGATAGTAGGATATATTTATACAGGGTGATCTACCACGAGTGTGCCAAACTTCAGAGGCTGGTAATTTATCAAAAATAAATAAACATATGTCCTAAAACGCATAATAAGGGAGCTACAACCCCTTGAAGGGGGTTAATGAATATCAATTTTTCGCTTAATAAGCAATGTAAATGACAATACTACAAATCAGAAATATATCAATTGTTTTTAAACATAGGTGACTTCAAGCCACTTGATTTGAAGATTGATCGAATTAAGTTTTGCATATTTCACATGAAAACGCATTATTCAAAAACGGCTGGTGTGACAGAAATTTTGAAAAATACTTTTTTCTGAGTCATTGCATGGGAAATAATGTTATGTAAAAGTTTTGCTTCGGAAGTGACGTCAAAAAAAGTTTGGGGTAAAAAACTACCCCTCACCCCCCAAAACTACCTCAATAAAGCAAGCTGTTAATTACAAAATTTGTAATTTTATGCGCCTACCTCGAGGCCATAATGTATGAAAATTTCATTATTTTAATCACCACCATATCGGACTTATAATCGAAAAATTGATATTCATCAACCCCCTTCAAGGGGTTGTAGCTCCCTTATTAAGCGTTTTAGGACATATGTTTATTAATGAAAGTCCATTTATTTTTGATAAATTACCAGCCTCTGAAGTTTGGCACACTCGTGGTAGATCACCCTGTATATAGAGATGTAAACGGTCATTGTGCAGCCCGTTGAATATATTAACGGTCATTTGTGAAGCCCGAAATGACATTGTTTAGCCCGGATCCGGGCTAAACAAGGTATCGATGTGTATATCAATGCTAATTGGTTAGATAAGTTCTTAGGACCCCCCCCATGAATTTTCATCTGGGCCACACAGAGTCGTATTTACCTATACAACATACACTGTGAAGTTCATGGTACCTCCCTATAGGGGGCGCTTCACATGGATATATAAATACAGTAAAAGATACGAAAGCCCATTATATTGACATAACTCTATGCAGCCTGACTTTTGGCAACATTGTTCTCTTTCTTAAATACTAGGTTCCGTGCTAAAATATGTGATGCTCTGTAGCCCAGGCCACCATAAGACTATATTGTAGATACTGATACACTTTTTATGTAATATCAAATTATGGTACTATAAATTTTGTTTATCATTTAGTGTATAGTATTTATAATCAGATGAGGAATCCTTTAAACTTAGAATCAGAATAACAAATTAAAAATATGTACAGGAATATGGAAAAATAAAACAATTACCTATTCCCTATTCCACGATCATCTATCCTGTTAAAACTGGGTTTCTTATGTCTATACAGGGTGGTCCGAAATTAGTGGTCATCATTTCGCCCGCGTATTCCTCGATCAAAAATAAGACAAAAAGTTTCTACAAACATGGCCCCGGAAATGCTTCCTAAGGGAGCTACAACCCTTTAAAGGTGCATCCTTGACGATGGTTTTTATTTAATATTTCCGAAACCGGTAAAAATAAAAACATGAAATTTTGGCCAATCACTAATCGTTTTATGGTCAATAAGGTGATGTGATAATGATCCAAAAATTTCCCTCAGGGGTTGGTCAAACAGGGAGGGGGTAGAATAAAATGCCCCTAAACCTTTTCGCATGTACGTCTTTCCAGATTTTGATAGCAAATTATGGAATGCCAGAGTTTTTTATGCAATAAAGGTATTCTAATTGTATTTTGATAGGACGCGCCGTTTTCGAGTTATTTGAGTTTCTGGAAAACATTAATCACAAAAACATTAAAATGGAACGAGTAACATGCACAGTTCTCTAGGTAGGTACTTAGCAATTGATAATAAAATTATGCTATTATTATTTTTATTATTATTATTATTATTAGTTTCGAAAATATTAAACAAAAACCATCGTCAAGGATGCACTTTTAAGGGGTTGTAGCTCCCTTAGGAAGCATTTTCGGGACCATGTTTGTAGGAACTTTTTGTCTTATTTTTGATCGAGGAATACGCGGGTAAAATGATGACCACTAATTTCGGACCACCCTGTATAGACATAAGAAACCCAGTTTTAACGGGATAGATGATCGTGGAATAGGTAATTGTTTTATTTTTCCATATCCTCAAAACAGTGCAAAATATAAAAAAATTATTTACAAATTTTACTATGAAAAATATACGCTTTTCAAAAAAGGATGTGATAATATATAGAAAATATATTCGATGTGTCCCGATGTCCAGCGCCCTTGGATTATGGTTACTACCATTTTGATAACAAATTGTAGCTTGTATTAATATCTAAGGAACAAATTAGTTTTTGCTTAATTGCATTTTCCTTCGAATAATATACAGTGTGTCCACAGATGGAGTTACAAAGAGGAAAAACTTTTTTATTATGGACTTTATTATAAAAAAAGTAATTCTTTATAAAAAGTTCTGCTTGTCAAAAAAATTGTAATACCATAAAAAAATCGAGATCTGATATACGAGGTATTCAAAAATTAAGAAAACTTGAAAATGGTTCAAGAGAAAAGTACCTTTATTTTTGATTTTAGAGGAAAATATTATAAGTAAAAGTTGTTTTTTATTGAAAATTAATCCTAAATACAAAATTTGACATCCATCTAAATTATTAAAATTAAGGAAACTTTATTTTTTATTGGACATTAATGTATTATTAGAACAAAATTCCTACATTTTTATTAAAAATTAATTGGTGGAAGCTATGTGGAGTAATTTTTAATAAAAATCTAGGAATTTTGTTCTAATAATACATTAATGTCCAATAAAAAATAAAGTTTTCTTAATTTTAATAATTTAGATGGATGTCAAATTTTGTATTTAGGAATAATTTTCAATAAAAAACAACTTTTACTTACAGTAGATATGAGTTTATGAAATTTACAGCTGTAATGCTAAGCCCATATTTTTTAAGTTTATTAACCAGAATATCATGCTGCACACAGTCGAATGCTTTCGACAAATCGCAAAAGATACTTCCAGCAAAACTTTTATTTTCAAATGCCACTGTTATACTTTCCACCATTTTGTTAATTGCATCAGTCGTAGATTTACCGGAGCGAAAACCAAATTGACAATTTGACAAAAGGTTATTACCTTCAAAAAAAGTAGCAAGTTGTTGAAACAGGGCTTTCTCTATTATTTTTCCCAACGTAGGTATAATTGATATAGGTCGATAGTTGTTCATATCATTTACATCGCCTTTCTTAAAAAGTGGAATAACTTTGGAGATTTTTAGACACTGTGGAAAAGTTCCACTATTTATGCATGAATTAATTAATTTTGTCAGAGGAATAATAATAATATCTTGTACGTATATTATAACATTCATATTTATGTCATACACATCTTTACTAGGATTATTTTTAAGATTTTTTATAATATCGCGCATTTCGATGAAGGAAATCTCTGAAAAATTAAAAATGTTATTTGCTGTACTTGTTGTAACTAGACTGATAGGATCAATAGTGGTTGATATGTTTCTTGTTGTTTCAAAAGCGATATTTGCAAAAAAATTATTAAAGTCGTTCCAATTTAGATTTAAATTATTATTACTAATACTCTTTTTATTATTCCCGCGTTTAGCATTTACTATATCCCAAGATGCTTTTGACATGTTTGTGCTACGAAAAATGTAAGACTCATTGGCATTTTTTTGTAATATTCAATTTTTCTCCTATAAATCCGTCTATATTCTTTCACCCTATCGCCTATGCCCACCAAATTCGGATATTGTTTTTTTAAATAGTGTAGAAAATCGAGATTTTCACGCATCTCTCGTAACTCGTCATTATACCATTGTATATTTGATTTTTCAGGAATTTCACTTTTTACTTTGAATGGAAAAGCAACATCAATTTGTTCAACAAGAATATTCAGGAAAATGTGAAATTTCTCATCAATATTTAGTTTTTTGTCATTTACGAAATCCCAATCTATGATATTTAGATTATTATACAAGGTGTTGAGACCTACCTGGGTTATAGGCCTGTACCTTATTTTGTTCAAGATTGGTGTTTCTTTAATAATATCTAGCTCTAAAACAATGGCCTTATGGTCTGACAAATTTGTGTCAACTGTATAGGACGTGTTATGAAAGGAATCAAAATTTAAGAGGAAGTTATCTAAGCAGTTCTTATTTCTTGTAGGTTCTTTTACTGAACAAATAAAACCAAAAGAGTTTATAAAATCTGAAAATTTACAATTTCTTAAAGTGTCTGAATTAAAATGTATGTTAAAATCTCCAGTTATTATCAATTTTTTGTTTAAGACTCTGATCAGTTCAAAGACTTCATGCAATATGTCTAAAAATAAATTAAAATCCCCATCGGGTGACCTGTACAATGTAATTATACAAACATCCATACCCACCGACATTGTCAGTGCCGGAGCTGGGTCTCGCAGAAACTAACCGCCTTGTGCCACTCAAGCACGCGCTAGCCCATTGCGCTACCGTCTCGGTAAAGAAGTAGTATAAGAAACATACACAAGTTTTTCTAATTTAACCGATGTTGTAGCTAGTAAGATACGTGAAATTCCCATAGTAGTAAAGTTAAAATCGAACACCCTGTATATATATACACATATATTATGTCAGAAAAGTTACTATAGGAATATTAAGCAAAAATGACCCTTCCACACCCTTTAATATTCCTATAATATTTTTCTGACTATTAATAGTAAGAATATGATTAAAAAAAACGTGTGATTTTCACGGTTTTACATATTACGTTTCAAATCAAATGACAATTTCGTGCTTTGACTGACATGTCATGGCCCAATCGATGACATTTAATGAAGTCAGTCATAATTCACTGCAGTGAATTATGAAACCATAATTCACTGCAGTGAATTATGGATAGGAGGAAACACATACATAATGAATGCATTTAGTAGTCATGGACAAACTAAGTAATACATTTTGTTAAATTAATACAATTTAGTCGTGGACAAACTAAGTAATACATTTTGTTAAATTAATACAATTTTTAATACTTCAGTCATTTTGCAAATTAACTAAATAAAGTAAGGAAGTTATGAATGAAAAAGTTATGTGATAACAATTTCCTTTCTTTTTTTGGGATTTTTAATAAAATTCACATCAGTTCAAGAATACCTTTATGTAACTGAAAAGTGGGACAGTAGCCCGGCGCATCGGGCGACAGCACATCTAGCTGAAACAAATAGGTGCTACACTGGCAACGTTGTTGGGCCACGCAGGGTCTGCAAGATATGTAATTACATATAATCGGGCTAAATAACGACCTAACCGTATATCCTGGCCACACAACGTCTTATGCATATATAAAAAATTGAAACGGTAAAATAAAGTTACCCCTCTGCGGTTGCCCTGCTTTACAGCAACCAGAAATACATGGATGTATGATGCATATTTTTTTATTCTTTATGTAGATATATATATATATATATATATATATATATATATATATATATATATATATATATATATATATATATATATATATATATATATATATATATATATATATATATATATATATATATATATATATATATATATATATATATATATATATATATATATATATATATATATATATATATATATATATATATATATATATATATATATATATATATATATATATATATATATATATATATATATATATATATATATATATACAGGGTGTTTCATGAGGAACTGTACATAGTCCAATGGTAGATAGGGCCCATCAAGGTTAGTAACAAACCACTATTGAAAATCATTTTAGCCAAGTATTTAGGGTTGTACAGGGTGATTTATGAATTTTTACCAAAATTTGCTTTCGTTGCCTTTTAGAAACTAATTGTCCGATTCAATTTATTTTCGGTACACATTAAGCACTATCAAATACCAACAGTTCGTCATAATTACAAAACCAAAATTCCAGGTCCGTATTAGGAAAAATTTGATTTTATCTGTGCCCCCTAAAAAGTTTACCCTGTATATATATTTTTTAAATCTTATTACTGTAGTTTGAAAGTACATAAACTACCAACAAAAGTGGAATACTTCGTTTTCTTGTCACACTTACAACAGATACAAAATAAACACATTAAATTTAAATATTATCTTGATAAAATTCAAACTTTCAGTAATTCAATGTTATTTGTCAAAGTTCCCATCAGTTTAAGTTTCTAAATAATTTTAACTATTATTAGTTAAAAATAGTATGAAATACCAACAGATAGTCGCAATCAGACAAGACTCCAGGACCGTATTAGGAAAAATCATCATCTCGTCGATTCCTCCTAAAATTTTCACCCTGTATATCTTATTCTTAACTTTACTTGCTATAATTTAAAAGTACATAAGTATCAACAAGTAGTGTAGTGTGATCCGTTTTCTTATTACACTTTCAACAGGTTTTAAACCAACCAACAAAATTTATCTCGATAAAATTGACATTTTCAATAAATTGGTTTCAGTTAAAGCAGCTATTCTGTCTGTAAATAATACTCATTGAATTTTAAAACAATTTAATAGTAACAAAACAGAACAAGCAAAATAAAAAACGCAACATGAATACAAAACAACATAACAAAACAAAATAATACATATTAACATAATAAAAAGTAAGAATCTATAACTTATTTTCAAAATGTAAACCTCCCTCTTCACGGCATTTTATTTGTCTAACTACTAAATGTCCCACAAATTTTCTTATAACGTCCGGATAGTTTCTTATTACGTTACAATACTGTTCAATTCGGTCTATTAATTTCTGCTCTCAAGTTGGACTAATGGCATTAGTAACGTAGAAACAAAAGTTATACCTCATCAACAATTATGCTGTCAAACTATTGCCAAAGCCGACTACTCCTTTTGTTAACAGTGTCAGTAGATAAAAAGTCTATTATATTCCCACTGTAGAAAGAATTGACAAACTTTCGCAGAAATCCTGCACACTAAATAAAATAAGTTAATTTCTTAAAACTAGAACTGAACATGAAAATATTCTACATTACAAATTAGAACAGAATGTACTAGATTACCCTTTAATTACTACACAACTCATGTGTCGGTAGTTGGACGTTCATAATTATTATTGAAAAGTGTGGATCACACTACACTACTTGTTGATACTTTATGTACTTTTAAATTATAGCAAGTAAAGTTAAGAATAAGATATACAGGGTGAAAATTTTAGGAGGAATCGACGAGATGATGATTTCTCCTAATACGGTCCTGGAGTCTTGTTGATTGCGACTAACAGTTGGTATTTCATACTATTTTTAATTAATAATAGTTATAATTACTTAGAAACTTAAACTGATAGGAACTTTGACAACTAACGTTGAATTACTGAAAGTTTGAATTTTAACAAGATAACGTTTAAATTTAATGTGTTTATTTTGTATCTGTTGTAAGTGTGACAAGAAAACGAAGTATTCCACTTTTGTTGGTAGTTTAGGTACTTTCAAACTTCAGTAATAAGATTTTAAAAAAACAAATACAGGGTGAACTTTTTAGGGGGCACAGATAAAATGAAATTTTTCCTAATACGGACCTGGAATTTTGGTTTGTAATTATGGCGAACTGTTGGTATTTGATCGTACTTAATGTGTACCGAAAATAAATTGAATCGGACAATTAGTTTCTAAAAGGCAACGAAAGCAAATTTTGGTAAAAATTCATAAATCACCCTGTACAACCCTTAAATACTTGGCTAAAATGATTTTAAATAGTGGTTTGTTACTAACTTTGATGGGCCCTATCTACCATTGGACTATGTACAGTTCCTCATGAAACACCCTGTATATATATATATATATATATATATATATATATATATATATATACAGGGTGAATTTGAAATACACTGGATAATTTTAATCCGTTAAGCTCTATAGTCCGGAAAAATTCTTAAAAATAGTCATTTGTAAAATAAATGAAATACAGTCAAGAAAACAATTTTTGAATATCTATTAAATATTCACGACGCTCCTGAGCAGAACAGCTGAAGTGTGTAGCGACATAAATGCCTGTACCCTCACTCTTCTTAGCTATCATGTTGTTGTGTTGGCGTAGTTCAGCCTGTGCATCCATGATGTCGAGCGTGAATTTTTCCTAGTGTTTTAGATTTCAGTTTTGTGTTCGTAGCTACCACGTTGTTCGCGTAGTTCAGCCTGTGCATCCATGATTTCAAGTGTGAATTTTTCCTAGTGTTTTAGATCTCAGTTTTGGATTTACTTGGTAAACACTGCGAATACTGCATAGAGGTATTTGTTCGTAACCATGTCAATGTCAAGTTCACCGGTCAGTGTATCCCCAGCGGGACGAGTTTAAGGTTTGTTTGTTGAAACATTAACTATGGAATTTTGAAATTAAAACACTGGGATTTCATTAATTATGCTATAAGAAATTACAGATTAGAAATATCCAGTGATTTTAAATTCATCCTGTATATATATATATATATATATATATATATATATATATATATATATATATATATATATATATATATATATATATATATATATATATATATAAGGTAGAACAAAGTAAATTTATACAAAGTACTGTAAAACAAGTAACACAAAGTAAAATACAATACAAAAATACAATAAATACACTAAATGGAACATATCACATCATTCAATTACTAATTAATATAAACAGGTACCCTGAGGAAATATTGTATCTTAATGCAAATTTTATTTCTCTTCCTTTTCTTTTTTGGAATTTATTACCACATTCCTTGAGATTCCTATCCAAAAAAATTCGATTTATCTAAAAAATATTCAAATTAACCAGTTTAAAACTGGGAAATAACCTCTACGCCTTTGACGTAATGTCAGAGGATCAGTTAATTAACATTTAAACAATATTAATGCAAATTTCTTATATGTCTAATCAGTCTCTTTTTAAAGATGGACAATGATGGGCTATTCTTAATATCTATTGGTAGTCGGTTAAATTGAGCGACACCCTTAAAAAAGAGTTTAAGGTTTGTTTGTTGAAACATTAACTATGGAATTTTGAAATTAAAACACTGGGATTTCATTAATTATGCTATAAGAAATTACAGATTAGAAATATCCAGTGATTTTAAATTCATCCTGTATATATATATATATATATATATATATATATATATATATATATATATATATATATATATATATATATATATATATATATATATATATATATATATATATATATATATATAAGGTAGAACAAAGTAAATTTATACAAAGTACTGTAAAACAAGTAACACAAAGTAAAATACAATACAAAAATACAATAAATACACTAAATGGAACATATCACATCATTCAATTACTAATTAATATAAACAGGTACCCTGAGGAAATATTGTATCTTAATGCAAATTTTATTTCTCTTCCTTTTCTTTTTTGGAATTTATTACCACATTCCTTGAGATTCCTATCCAAAAAAATTCGATTTATCTAAAAAATATTCAAATTAACCAGTTTAAAACTGGGAAATAACCTCTACGCCTTTGACGTAATGTCAGAGGATCAGTTAATTAACATTTAAACAATATTAATGCAAATTTCTTATATGTCTAATCAGTCTCTTTTTAAAGATGGACAATGATGGGCTATTCTTAATATCTATTGGTAGTCGGTTAAATTGAGCGACACCCTTAAAAAAAAGAGAATTCATGGTTTTTTTATACCTAGTTCTATTTATGTGGATATCATTTCTATATCTCGTAGCATAATCATGGATTTCTCTATTGAATGTAATAAACTCATCTAAATATCCAGGCAATAAATTGTTAAGTGTTTTGTAAATGAAAACCAAGGTCAAAAAATATAAACGATCATGTACATTTAACCATTCAAGTGCTGTCAACATTACTGAAATAGGGGTGTATTTGTTACATTTAAGGATAACTCGCATCGCCCTATTTTGTAATTTTTGCAATTGTGAGATTTTATTTAAATCGAATAGAAATAAAACGGTGGAACAGTAATCAAAATGTGGTTTAATAATAGAATTAAAAACAGTTATTTTAGTGTGGGTTGACAAGTGAACTGAAATTCTAGAAAAAAAGAATAATTTTTTAACAATTTTCTTGACTCGAGAATGATAATGAGTTATCCAACATGAAACCTAAGTACTTTATTTCTGTAACAAATTGGATAGGTTCATCATTTATTGACAGTCTTAGGGCCGATTGCACCGTATCGTTAAACTCGGCTTATATTTAAGTATAGTTTAGAATGTGACATTACAAATGCGTATAACTGGAGATAATATCACATTCTAAACTATACTTAAATATAAGCCGAGTTTAACGATACGGTGCAATTCGGCCTTAAAGAGTTAATATATACTATTGTATTTGAACATACTTTTAATTACCATAGCTTTGGTTTTATTTACATTTAATTTTAGTTTATTTGTTTCTAAATATTTACCAACTTGAACTAAAGTATTATTCATATTTGTTATTGTCACATCCAGATTGTGACCCTTGCATGCTAACATAGTGTCATCTGCAAATAGATTTAGGAATTCGCAATCAATAAATAAGTCAATATCATTGATGTAGATTAAAAATAACAGTGGGCCAAGGATGCTTCCTTGTGGTACACCATGACTATTACTTTTTTTACTAGTTATGTAGTCCCCTATTTTAACAACTTGATTTCTGTTGGACAAGTAGTCATTAATCCATTATTTATTTATTTATTTATTTATTTGTACACTGTTCTACAGGTAAGGACCCAATTACAAAACAGGAGGGTATGAAAACATGAACAATAATAATAAAAACATATGTAAAAAAAAACTTATGCTATGCAAAAAAAAAAAAGTATAAAAACATTAGATAAAGAGTGTTGAAATATTATCAGAAGGAACAAATTGTTTATTTCAAGTAGACAGACCGAATATCATTAAGACTGCAACAAAATATATCTAAGCGGCTCAGGTTGCAATTGTTACACATTGTGTATATGGGTGAATGTTGCAGCAAATTTGTACGCGGTGTAGAGAGATAAAAAGTTTTATTGTCACGAGAAGATACTCTAGGTATATTAAAGTTTAATTGTTCAACAATGTGTTGGCAGTCAATTTTATTTTGAAGAATTTTATATAGAAATACCTGAGACTGATATCAGGTTGCAATTGTTACACATTGTGTATATAGGTGAATGTTGCAGCAAATTTGTACGCGGTGTAGAGAGATAAAAAGTTTTATTGTCACGAGAAGATACTCTAGGTATATTAAAGTTTAATTGTTCAACAATGTGTTGGCAGTCAATTTTATTTTGAAGAATTTTATATAGAAATACTTGAGACTGATATTGACGCCTATTCAAAAGACTTATCACCGAGTGTCTATTAAGCAGTTCACTCTGCGGCAAACCAATAGGAGGGTATGCACCATCAGACTTAAAACTAAGCAACTTGAGGAATCTACGCTGAACAGATTCGAGGCTCTCAATATGCACATTGTAATGAGGAGACCACACAATCGCTGCATATTCCAGTTTAGGTCTTACAAAGCTATTATATAACATTTTAATTGTGCTTAAGTTAGTAAATTCTCTACTACTTCTGGCAATAAATCCATAAGTTTTGCAAGCTTCAGATACTATAACGTTAACGTGAGTCGCAAATGACTGTTTCCTATCAAAGATAACACCAAGATCGCGAAAGGTACTTGGTCACTCTAAGTTGGTATTCTCGAGATTATAATCAAATGTTAGCATTTCAGATTTTAACGTATAAGACATTACGTTGCACTTTTGCGGATTAAGGGGTAACTTATTTAGTAAACACCAGTTGGAAATCTTGTTCAAGTTGTGCTGAATTCTCTCACAGTCCTCGACGCACCTAACAATATCAAATATTTTCAAGTCGTCTGCATAAAGAAGACAGTTTACATTTAAATCATTAACAATATCATTAATGAAAATATTGAATAACAAGGGCCCAAGAACAGATCCCTGCGGAACCCCAGAAGTTGCAAGGTACTCGACAGACCTGAAGCCATTGAATACCACATATTGCTTTCTGTTTGACAAGTATGATGCAAATAACGATAATAGTGAGTCAGAAAGTCCAAAGAGCTTTAGCTTCTTAAGTAATATGCTATGGTCAAGTCTGTCGAATGCCTTGGAAAAATCAGTGTAAACAACGTCAGTCTGGGAGTGAACTGGGCAAGTCAATAGATTCGGCAATGTACTGTGTGATGCAAACTAAATTAGTAGTGGTGGATCGACCTTTCATGAAACCATGCTGGTACGGCGAGAGTATACTACTAATGCTATGGTAAATATTGCTATGCAATAGAAATTCCAGGGCTTTACTAAAGTTACATAATATGGAAATTGGACGAAAGTTGATTATATCGAACTTGTCGCCTTTTTTATAAACGGGACACACTTTAGAATACTTCCATATATCCGGAAAGGTACAAGTCCTCAGACACAAGTTGAACAAGATTGTCAGTGGAGTGGCAAGCACACTAGCACAGTCTTTAAGTATGAAAGCTGGGACAGCATCGGGACCTGTCGTCAATTTGGGCTTAATTTGTTTCAACGCGGCAAGCACTTCTGCTTCCTCAAATTTACATATATGACACTGAGAATTGGACACAAATTCCTCATCACCCACAGGTAAATCAGATGAAGGAATAAACGATTTGCTTAAAAAGTCAGCGTATGAATTTAGTATCTCTATAGGATTGTCGAATTTTTGACCGCCGTAATACATGTTATTTGATATGTTAGTTGCACCTTTTTTACTTTTAATAAAAGCCCAGAACTTATTTGGGTCATGTTGTATATTATTTTCAGCTGAGTGTATATAGTTAAGGTAAGAAATGTTAATATCAGATTTAATCTTCGCTCTTAATCTTTTAAATACCTCCAAAGCATCTGGGTCACCACTATCCTTATATTCATTTAACAGTTTTGCCTTATACTTGATGTCTTTTATTATATAAATAAATATCTTTATTAATAGCTCATAGCTAAATTTAACATTTAAATTTAAACATATTTTTTATCTAAAAATAATATATATATATATGTTAGATTTGAGTTCACATGAATAACTTTTTAAAAACTTTTATTTTATTAAATTGAGAAACGATATTTTAGTTACATGTGTATTTTATGAAGTGAGTATAATAACTGAATTTAGATAGGGTTTTACATGTACTTATAAGTTCTGAAATGATTACTAAACATAATTTTAAACAAAGGAAAATAGCAGTCAGCAATGTTTGCTGTACGTTGCAAAAAGTGTATTGTGACATATCTTGTCACGGGAAAGAAGAAGTCATTACCTGTAATATGATATTCTGAGAAAGGTCATTATGTGTGTTCTCAGGTATTCTAAGTTTAAAGTAGTAGTATGGTAATATTTTATATAACAACTTCCCCCTTATAAAAAAAGTTGGTGCTTATACAGCAACTTTTGTAAAGATTATAAAATAATGAAAAAATATAAAAATGTGAAATATATAAAATATAGCGTAAAATGTTAATAAATTGAAATTAACAAAAGTATAATATAAAGCGTATTATTATAACATAGGTAACATAAAGTTTATCTAATGGAAAATATTCACTGAAGAGTTTTTGCACTAGAAGTCAATAGAATACACAAAATAGTCTGTTTAGGTGAGTTCTATTTCATCGGATTCGGCTTCATCTCTTCGGATTGGAGGTCGCTTTCGTGTTGGGAACATTTCGGTGAAAGTCCTGAAGTTTTTACTAGGTCCTGGTGGAGGTGAAGGTGAAGTGGATACGTCGATGGCTAGTCTACGTCTCTTTGTTCTGCATTTACAAATTAAATACAGGGATGTAAGGCCAATGATTAAAATTATTATAAAATAGGTGAACCAGGAGATGTGTTTTGTCACAAATGGTTCGTTTAACAGGTCGTCTAGATCCTTTGAATACTGGTCCAGTTTGTGTTTCGCAATTTCAAGATCTTCAGTATTAAGGTCGTTTAATTTTAACGGTTTTAATTTTGGCACTTGAATTTTATCTGGAATTTGACTGCAGCATTCGTAGGGAATTGCTATTGGATGGGTGTCATCTTTATAATCTGTAACATCATTGGAGCTAGCCTGGATTTTGATTATGCCCACATAGGCGTAACAATTGGGTTGAAGTTTTATAACTGAATTTCTTAATATTATTTCAGTTTTTGAACTCTTCAGGACAATTAATAGTGGCATGAAGGGGTTCAGCGGTAATAGCTAGCCAAGCGTTTTCTTCGAGTTTTTGAATGTTGTAACCTTGACTAAAAATGAACGAAGTCTGGCAGTTTTCTGGTAAGTTCTTGAGATTCTTAAAGAGTCGAGCTTCACATATAGCCTTGTTATCGATAGAGTATGCAAACAGGTTTGAACATAACTTGGCGTTGAAGTGGAGTGGTTTACATTCTTTGAGATCCGAAATAGGTATGAACATTAAGGAATCATCATCTCTCGCGATATATTTTTGAGAAGTTGACAAAATATGATGCAACCCAGTTCTATTATCCAGGATTGGGATAGGATATAATTTATAAACAGAATATGTCTGAGGATCTACCAGGGGTATGTTTAATACGAATATTAATTCTGAATTTACTTGAAAAGCTTTTAATTCAATAATGTCCAAATATTGTGCAACTCTCGATAATTTTATTGGTAATGGTAAATTGTTCCTTTGTAAATTCTGTGAAATTTCTTGAAGAGAATTTACTAAATCTTGTGGATTAATAATTGATGTGTGAATAATCTTAAGCCTAGCAAATGTAATTGAATTAAGAATGTCGTTCAGATTGTCTTCGATAAACAGATAACTCGCCATGAGTTGTTCGCAAATTTCTAAGAATTTTAATTTTGATTGAATGATTTGCATATCTTGTTCTGTTTGCAGAATTGTGGTTTCGATTACTTTTATGTCTTTATTAAAAGTTTCCTCATCAATTTGCAATTTTTGGATAGTTAAATTAAAATTTTGTATGACCGATGTTGTAACCGATATTTGATTTTTTAATAAGTTTTCTAGATGGTGTTCATCTTGGTTTAATCTGTTAACACAGTCTGAATAATACTGACCGTCTTCGGCGTCTAAGTTACCGGTGATTGATTTAAATATTGTACCTATACCATTTAAAATTCCGCGTTTGTAGCGTTTTGTGTCTAGGTAGATGTCGTCAAATTTAGTTCGTATATTTTTGGAAATTTGTTCTAAAAGGCTAAGGTGGGTTTTAACTTCACTTGTGAAGGTGACCATGTTTTGATAGGAAGGGTCTAGGGTGTTTAGTATGGTATTCAAGATTTTGTCATTTCTGTCAAAAGCAGTTTTGAATGTAGATATATTTTTGTGAACCAGTAGAGTCCATTTCTTGTGAGAAATTACGATGTCCGTGTCTCGATGATAGTAAACTCCGATAGTATTGTTTATTGGTTTTATTGTATACTGTGAGACTGCTAATCCGAACAGCAGGAGAAACCTGAAAATAAATTTAATTTTCAGAATAGGGTTTCATTCTGTCGAAATTTACTTTGCTTCTTTGATTAGTCTCCGGGTTGAACAATCCGGGTTGAACAAAGTAGCTGAATTTTGGAAAATTTCTATAATTTCAAAAGGACCGTTAAACTTGTTTTGCAATTTATCTTTGATTTGTGATTCTTTTATATACACTTTGTCGCCAACATTGTATTCTGGGCGATTGTCGGGGACGTTTTTGTCAAATCTGATTTTAGCTTTTTCTTTTTGTAATTGGGTTTTACTTCGAGCTATCTTATAGTAGTAAGATATTCGATTATTTAAGTCTCTAACGTATTTGGTTATTAGTTCCTTCTGGTTGTATAAGGTTTCTGGTGGTCTAATAGATGTGTGTCCGAAAATTAATTCGAATGGTGTGAACCCGTGTGTTTTGTTAGTAGAATTGTTATAACAAATTACTGCATAGGGTAGAATAGTAAATGGGTGTTCATTGGGATTTTCGGTTTTATTGACTCTTATCATTTCCGCTAAAGTGGCGTGGAACCGTTCTATTGAGCCATTTGATTGAGGATGCCCTACACTTGAAAATGTTAGTTTGATGTCATATAAGGTACACAAGTCTCGTAATAGATTATTATCAAATTCGCGACCATAGTCACTGTGGATGCGTAATGGAGTACCGTAGTGTTGGAAAAATAATAGTAGAGTATTTACTACGGATTTAGCCGTCTTGTCTTGAAGTGCGTAAGCTTGCGTAAATTTTGTTAATTCGTCACGAATAGTCAGTGCGTAATTACGCGTGGGAACTTCAAATATGTCAATGTTGATTCTTTCGAAAGGTGTTCTTGGAGTTTCCGTAATTACTAAAGGGTTATTTAAATTTTTGCGACAAACTTTGTTCTTTTGACAAACTTCACAATTTTTTATCAAGTTTTCGACATCTTTAGCTAAACCTTGCCAATTATATTTGTTTTTTATTCTACGTATAGTTTCATTTATTCCGCGGTGTAAGTTATTTTTACCTGCGTGATGTTGATCTAGAATAATAGGAATTTGGTCTTGATCGGGAGTTTGTACCAAATTTTGACAAATAACTAATTTTAAATCTTTCTCGGCAAAGATGAAAGATAAAATTTCTAAGGTTGGTAAATCTAAATTATTTTCGACATGATAGGTTTTAGAAAGGTCGAGTAGTTCTTTATTTTTAAACAGGGTTAAAAATAGTCTTTCAGTTACCGAATCGGGGTCGTATGGTAGAGGGATTAGGTAGTATGTTCTTTTCCTAACGCTGGTACTTAAGAATATATTTATTTTGTTATCATAGAATTCTGGTTGATCTTCTAAAATGTCTTCGATAATTTCGTAGTGAAAGTCTTGTAAATTGTTTTTTTGGAAAAAGGCAATAATGTTTCTGTTTTCTTTATCTAGCAGTTGTTTGTTAGAGAATTGAATTTTGGAATAGTCAATGAGCGATTTGGTCTTGTACAAGTCTACAAATGTATTAAACTCTTGTACAATTTGGTTTTCCGAAATTTCGTTAGAGTTGTCTGAACTTTCATTGTCCGAAGAATCGTCTTCGTTTGCAGCTAACACATTTGAACAAAATTTTGAACAATCAGTGAAATGGTTAATTTTAATTCTGGACAAAGCGTCTGCATTCTTATTTATTTTACCGGGTTTGTATATGACCTCGTAGTCATATTCTTCAAGTTTTAATCGCCAGCGAGCCAATCTACTTCCTGGGTCCTTTATTGAAAATAACCAGGTAAGTGGTCGATGATCTGTGACTAGTTTGAATTTCCTGCCAAAAAGATATGGCCTAAAATGTTTAACTGACCAAACTATAGATAATAGTTCGCGTTCTATCGTGGAATATTTGGTTTCGGCGTTACATAAAATTCTAGAAGCATAGGCAATAGGTAAATCTTTACCAATTGTGCCTTGCGAGAGTACAGAGCCTAATGCGTATGCGCTTGCGTCTGTAGTTAGTATAAAGGGTTCATCGAAATTCGGATAGATTAATATTGGAGATGTAGTCAGTGTTTGTTTCAGTTTCACGAAAGAATTTTGACAGTCATTGTCAAAGTTAAAGGGAATGTCCTTTTGTAGAAGTTTCGTCAAGGGTTTAGAGATTTTGGAGAAGTTTGGAATGAATCTTCGATAATATCCTGCAAGTCCTAAGAATGATTTGATGTCTTTTTGATTTTTGGGTTGTGGAAAGTTTATGATAGCATTGACTTTGGAGGGGTTTGGTTTTACACCATCTTCTGTAATAAGATGTCCTAAGTAAACAACTTCTTTTCTAAGAAATTCGCATTTGTCAGGTTGTATCTTAAGATTTGCTTTTTGGAGGCGTTTGAAAACATCAGTTAATCGAGAAATATGGTCATGAATGGTAGGAGAATATATTATGATATCGTCCATGTAGACGAGACATCTTTCGTTTTGAATTCCTAACAGAATATTGTCCATCACTCTTTGAAAAGTAGACGGGGCGTTTTTCAAACCGAAAGGCATACGTACAAACTGATAATGGCCATTCTCAACAGTGAAAGCAGTTTTTTGAATGTTTTCAAGGTTTATTTCGATTTGGTGGAAACCTGATGCCAAATCTAAAGTGGTAAAGTATTGGCATTTACCAAGTTGGTCTAGAAGGTCGGAAATATTTGGGAGAGGGTATTTGTCGTCAATAGTTACTTCGTTAAGCTTTCGATAATCCACTACAACGCGCCATTTCTGTTTACCAGAAGCGTCGAGTTTTTTGGGAACCACCCAAACAGGGGAGGACCATGGAGAAATCGAGTGTTCTATAATACCTTGGCTTAACATTTTGGAAACTTGGGATTTTACCTCTTCTTTATGGATTTGAGGGTAACGATAAGATTTTGTAAATGTTGGTCTGGAATTGTTAGTGTCAATTGAATGTTTGATTTCATTGGTAAAGGTCAAATTATCACCCTCTAAGTAGAAAATGTCTTGAAAATCTAAACAAAGCTGCGTTATCATTTCGGCCTCTTCTTCATTTAGATGATCTAAACGCAATTGATTTTTAATTTCGAAACATCTGTCTGTCTGTCTGTGGGAAGTCCGGATTTTGAGAATTGAAATTGAAAATCGATTTAAATTTTTGTACAGGTTCGAGTTTTATGTTAGAGAAGTCTATTGTTTTAGGAATAGCATTAGCATTAATAACAGTTGTTAAAAATTCGCCGTTTGAATTTATTTTTACAAGGGCGTTGGGTAAACGAACTTTTTCATTCTCTTGTGCAAGCAGTATAGCTTCTGTGTTAATTAAATTGCACCTTAATTTACAAACCTTTTCTGTACGCGGTTCTATAAAGATTTTATTTTGAATAATGTTGTGATTTTGAGAAACTTTGTTGATTTCGGGTTCTGGCGAATCTTCGGTTACTTTGAAAAGTGGTACCGTTTTAAAATTTGTTATCAATAATTTATTTTTAATGTCAACTTGGCATTCATAATGCTCTAAAAAGTCAGCACCTAAAAGTCCGTCAAAATCAATATCTAAATTGTAGATATAAACTTTGTGCGGGTCATTTGTTGTAAACGGTATGAGAACGGATTCGTTGATAGTTATTTTTTGATCAGTAATACCTTGTATGATGACGTTCTCGGAAAATCTTTGTCTATAATTTTCGGCTGTTTTTGGTTTAAAAATGGAGATACCTGCGCCAGTGTCAATAAGAATTTTGAATTTGTTTGTAATGTCTTTTATGTAATATAGATTTTTAGAATTTACTGTCAATAGTAAGTGAGAGAGTGAATTTACATAAAGTTCTGGTCTGGGAAGTTTGGGTTGAAATTGTCGTTGAGGTTCATAGTTTGAATTTGATTGGTAACTTCTGTTATTGAGCATGACTCTGTGTTTGGAGGTTCTGTTGGATAGTCTTTGCCTTGGTAAAAATCCTGAGGATTAACAGTATAATCTTCATATGGATTTTGAGAATTAGCAGTATAATTCTCGTTGGGAAAATTAGCAGTATAATTTCCATCTGTTTGTTCATATTCAGGATAATCAAAATTAGCTTGATAAGGCTGATCATTGAATTGTGCATTTTCAGAAACGTTAAATTGGTCGTAGAAATTATTTTGGAAATATGGATCATTAAAGTTTACATGGTGCGTCCTTTGAGGATTATTTTGATTATTAAAATTTGTATTTTGTTGGTTATTAAATGGTCTTTGTTGAAAGTTAGGGTTAGGTCTTATTACTGACGGTCTATTTTGTTGGGAAGTGCTAGGTTGTTGAAAGTTCTGTTGATTTGAAAATTGTCTTTGGGGGTTTGGATTAGAAAAGTTCTGAAAATTTGGTCTCGGAAATTGTAGTGCATTGTTGTTGTAAGAATTTGGTCTGAAATTTGAATTTTGTTGGGGAAACTGTTGTCTTGTACGACACTCGTTAAAAGAATGTCCGTTTCGTTTACAGAAAGAACAAAATTGTTGTGTGTTTGGGCGTTTTTGTGGGGTTTGAATAGAGTTTTTGGTAGCTGTCTTATTCGGGAATTTTTGGGATTCAAAATAGGATAGTTGTAGTTCACGTTTAATACGATTTATTGCGTCGAGCATGTTTTGCGGATTTCCTGCACGAACAATTTGTCCTATTGTGGGTTCAAGTCCGGTAAGTAACGTGTTAAGTGTCATAGTTTCGATTAAATTAGACTGTGCAGTTTTTTCTTCTAACGTTAGACTTTGTTTTTGCACAGCGGCGTGCATTTTAGCGTTGTGCGTTTGTAAACGAGAAATAAAAGTTAATGCGGTTTCATTATGCAATTGATGGATTCTTTGCAAATCTTGGATTAAGGCAGTTAAATCGCGTGATACGCCAAAATGAGCATCAAGAAGACTCTTAATTTCTGGCCAAGTATTTGGGTTTCGAGAATTTACAAGTTCCGCGGCTTTTCCGCTGAGTTTATTTTTTATGTGTAGAGTTAAGAGTATTCTTTGATCATCTACGGCCATGCCTTGGGCGTAGATACATGCATTTAAAAATGTTTGTAAAAATATCGGGTTTCCGTCAAATTCTGGTATGATTGAAAATATTTCACTTAATTTATAAGGTTCAATATCAGTTGAATTTTCAGAACTACGTGGCATTTTGTTGCTTGTTATTTGGAAATTAAACGACTTAAAGTTTTAATGAATTTAAATTAAAAAAATGAAATTATACACCACTGGTAGATATGGACGTAATTAAATAAGTTTTGCTAAATTGAAATAACAAAGGAATGTTGATTATGCGTTAGCAGGATAACGCAGAGATAAGAATATCAAGTTACGTTTGAACTTAGATGTGTATATCAGCTGTTTAATATACTTTAATTGTTATTGTAAAGTAACACTTTCGTCACTTTTTGTGTATTAGCAGTATATTACACTGGTTGCCTTAATATTAATTAAATTAAAAATTTGTTTCTTTGCAATTGTAATAGGTAAATGGGATTGGATACTAGAACTGTTTGTCGTAGTATGAAATTGAGCATTAGCAGTATAATGCGAGATGATTCTTTAAATGTACTTACACTAAGGTTTTCTTCATTGAGTGGGTTCTTCCGTTTGAGGGATTAGGATCCGCCACCACCAGTGAGGAAGGTCTCCTTGTTCTCGAAGTTCACTTGCACTAGTTAGGCACCTTTGTCGAGATGTTCTCCTTGTTCTAATGGGCTTACTAAGAGTTAGGCTTCTTGTTCTGTTGATGTTCACGGATCCTACCGACTGCGCCAATTGTTAGATTTGAGTTCACATGAATAACTTTTTAAAAACTTTTATTTTATTAAATTGAGAAACGATATTTTAGTTACATGTGTATTTTATGAAGTGAGTATAATAACTGAATTTAGATAGGGTTTTACATGTACTTATAAGTTCTGAAATGATTACTAAACATAATTTTAAACAAAGGAAAATAGCAGTCAGCAATGTTTGCTGTACGTTGCTAAAAGTGTATTGTGACATATCTTGTCACAGGAAAGAAGAAGTCATTACCTGTAATATGATATTCTGAGAAAGGTCATTATGTGTGTTCTCAGGTATTCTAAGTTTAAAGTAGTAGTATGGTAATATTTTATATAACATATATATATGAAGTATAATAAACAAACATAAGTAATTAAACATATAAACAAACATATGTAGACTAACTTTACATTAAACTATAATACAAAAAAAAGGAAAAGAGAAAAAAAAAAAGAAAAACCCTAAAATAATTGTCTATATATCAATATGCTCAATAGAATAATTTCTACATTTCTTTTTAAAGGATAAAAGGGATTCACTATTTTTTACATCATCTGGTAACTCATTATATTCAATTAAACCTTTGTGAAATAAATTATTTTGGCTATATGACGTATTAACAGTGTCAACATAAAAATTTCCTCTTGATCTTGTTTCGTAATTATGTATGTCTTGAACAAAAGTTAAATCTTCAAGTAGATGGTGTGGCCATAACCCATGTTTTATTTTATATATAACGATCATCGTGTTAGTAAAAATAGTCTGTCTGACACTTAATAGTTTCGTCCTTTCCAACATGTATTTAATACTTGTATATCTATCGCAATTTAAAATTTTTCTTAGTGCCTGGTTCTGTTTTTTTTGTATCTCATGTATCTGCGTGTTATTCAATAAATATAAAATGGTAGCACAAAAGTTCAGGTGTGGTAAAACAATTGTTTTATATATTAACAGCTTAGTCCAAGTACTTACGTGCCTTAATCTACCTATTAAGTTTACTTTTTTGGCAATTTTGCTGGTGATATATGAAGCATGACTAGAAAATAATAAATTATCGTCAATGAGGATACCTAAATATTTACATTCTACAACTTGCTGTATTGGTTCATTATTTATATATATTCGCATATGACTGTTTGTATCAATCATGTTATATTTACTTTTAATTAACATAAATTTTGTTTTTTCTGTATTGACATACATGCTATTTAGTTTTAGCCATGTTTGTAGAGTCTTAAGTTCATCATTCAAGGTGTTTATAATTTCATCTACATTATCACCTATGAAATATAACAAGGTATCATCTGCGAAAAGTTGGATATTGCACTTTTGTACACATTGCACTATGTCATTTATATATAATATAAACAAATTAGGTCCCAATACTGTCCCTTGTGGCACTCCGAATATATTCTGTTCTGATGTCGATATATTATCGTTATATTTTGTCACTTGCGTTCGATTTGATAAGTATTCATTAAACTACTTAATTATCGTAGATGCTAAACCATAGTTTTTCAATTTTAACAGTAGTAAATTTCTATTTATAGTCTCAAATGCTCTACGAAAGTCCAAAAATATAACACCTATAACCTTTTTTTCATTTAAAGCATTTTTCCACTTGACTAACACAGTTTGTAGTGCACTCTCACATGAATTTTTTTTTCTGAATCCTGCTTGATATTTAGTTATATATATCTTGTGTAAACCATGGCGGATAATGTCTCTTAAGACGAGATGTACGTTTAGGTACACATTGATCAAAAGTGCTGTATAATTTATCGTAGAAGTAGGTGCTTGCATCTTCAACGTTCTCAAAAGTAGATAAGGAACTCCAGTCAATGTTTGCTATAGATTCATAGAGGACCAACAAATTAGCCTTCCTAAAATTGTAACAGTTGCTATGATTCACAGGAAAATTATATTTTAAATTTACACCATAGTTAATTTTAAATGAGATTTCCAACGCCGGGTGGTGACTGTCCTCAGGTACCAAGGGCTCTAAGGATTTCTGTACAATGCACGTTTTACTGTAAATAACTAAGTCAAGAATTCTGTTATTTCCGTTACGGATAAAATTATGTTGTGAAATATTAAGAATATTTAAGAAATTGTTTAACAATAAGATTTGACGATTGGTTTGAGAATCATCTAAGTAAGAGGAATACTTGAAGATATTGAAATCCCCGACTATTAATATGTCAGCATTAAACAAATAATCCAGAGAGTCGATGGCCTCAAACAGACACTCATAGTCCTCACATGCTGTGTTTGGAGGTATGTAAATATTAAATATATACAGCGTGTGCGATTGACAGATGATTTTAACACCTACTATATCAATTTGAGAAATTTTATTAAACAGCTGGGTGTTTAAGTCTGAAGCTGCCGACGCACAGAGACTGTGTACGGCTATTAGAACTCCACCGCCTTTATTACACTTACTGATTGTAAAATCTCTATCAGAACGATATACATTAGGATAGTTATTAATAGTAAACAGCTCGCAGCTATCGATAGACGGATCAAGCCATGTTTCCGTTAACGCTATGGCCGAGTAATCTTTTAGAGGCAGTGCATTTAATACTTTAGAAGTTTTACTCCTTAGGTCTCGGGTGTTTTGATAATAAACCACAAAATTATCTTTAGATTCGCGCAGATCAGTAATAAGGTCATCATTAGAGGGGGCAGAAGTGTCTGGACACAGAGCTAAGCTTTCCGAGGTAGAACATAATTGCTATTGGCTAGTAAATAATATGTCATTTCTGAGTTTGTCACGCGCCTGTGTGTAGGCAGTACACTTATCTTTATCCCAAGCCGCATGGTTAGTAGAAATGGTAATGTTAAGTTTGGATTTAAGATTATGACAATTAGAGCAACAAAGTACCTTGGACTTACACTGTTTAACGTCATGGTTTTCACCGCAAAGTGGACAGGACATTGGCTTTTTGCAATTGCTTGCTGAATGGTGAAATTCATTGCAACGGTAACATCTATATATCTCAATAGCATCGAAAACTTTGCAACTGTCATAACCAACAAATAAGTTGCCAGCCTTAATAACCTTATCGTATGAAAATCTGTCTAGCTGAAGGACAACTTGATATATATTTTTGTTTTTTTTAGTAGGAAATATTTTTATGATTTTACATTCGGAATCACTTAGGAACAAGTCAGAATTGCACTTTTTTATATAAGTAACTAACTGGTCATCAGGGTAATTTTCCATCAATCCAACAATGCGAATCCTGGGGTTGACACCATTAATCCCGTATATCATAAGAGTCTGACAGTTTATCCACAACCATGTTCTTGAATTTTTCGTTATCCTCCTTGTTTTTGCATCCAATCAAAAAGCCTCCATCCTTAATGCTTTTGACTTTTGACAGCTGAATATCAGAGTCAATCGGATCTACATTACGCATAACATCCAACTTAGTTTGTGTAATTGGTTGCTCAGCATTTTTTGGTTTTATGATGATAACTGGCTGTGTTCTATTTTTCAGAACATCTGAATATCGAGGCTGGTTGGGAGTAGGCAAGTTTTCCTTGGTAGATTTAACAAGGTCGGATTTTAGCGTCGCTATTTTATCGTTAATAACTGCTAATGCACTATCTACCTTTTCATCAAGTAACTGACATAAAACAGTCTGATTAACAACGATCCAATTGTCCGTGCATTCAGAACATTTCCAAGATAGCCCCTTCACAGTGTTAAGCAGCTGGACTATATCAGTGGTCTCAGAGATACAAGTAGCATGTACTTGGTTTTTGCAGGCGGCACAAAAAACACTAGGTTTGTTTCTGCTTATAGATACGCTACAGTAACCACAAATAGTCATTGTAGAGTAGGTAACATTTTACACAAAAATAAGTTATTAAATTAAGTCAATTACTGTTTAAAGTATGACCACAATAACGTAAACTGATACGCGAAAAAGTTTGTTAACTTTCCACAATTAGCAACGTTGAAAAACACTTAAATATTTAATGTCCACGCACTAGCTCCCGAACGGTCTACCGTTCGCTACGAAAACTTATAGACATTACCACGAATACCGTATGTATATAATTTCTTTAGTAAAATTTCTCTGTTGATGGTTTCAAATGCCGGTTTAAGGTCTAAGAAGACAGCTACAATATAATTATCATCATCCATAAAATGTTTGAATTTACTTAACATAAGTTGGACTGAAGTTTCACAAGAGTGTTTACTACGAAAACAGTGAGATATGTAAAGGTCCCTATTTGACGCTGGAGGGATATAAACACAACCCAAAATGATTTTTTTATTACTACAGGTAACTAATACATAAATTTGTTCAATATCGTTCAATAACATGGGTAACACTCGAGAATTCAGATGCTTTTTTACAGCTATTAACACACCGCAATTTTTTTCAATATTTGACATCTATCCTATCAAACCTGTAAATATTAAAATCTACAAGTCCAATTTCTTCATCTGATATGTCATTATTTAACCACGTCTCAACCAGCATTAACACATCGTAGTCACTACATATGACATCCTTACTTAGTTCAGACAATTTAGTTCGTGTACCAACGACATTTTGATAATACATATTTATCGTTTTATTTATTCTCGAAACATCTTCAGATTTACCCGCATTTAGTTTTTCCTATTACCATAATAATTCATAATTCTAGGTATACCATGTACATATTTAATAGTTAGGTTTATTTCTCCTGCAGCTCTCCGCTTTTCCAGTTCACTACGTAGATCCTTTAAATAATTTCGTTGAATAATTGTCATATCCGAACTAATTTTAATTTGTTGATCCATGATTTTGTTTTTATTTTTTAAAATATTTCTTGCCTGTTCAGAATTCTGGAAAATCACTTTAATTGGACGAGGTTTAGCATCTGACTTTCCCACCCTTATGATTTTTATAATCTTATCCTCAGGTACAGTCGGCGCCACCCAAATGTGAACGGCAAAATTGTATAGTGTAATTTACACTTTAAATCATAGTCGCCGTAAAATTTGAAAATAGTTGTCAAATATATATAATTTGTCAAAAGTAAAAGCAAAGATAACTACGCCAAGGCATTTAACTGAAGTGCAAAAAGCGAGGGCTATAGCCAAATTGGAAGAAAATAAGTCTTTGAGGGAAGTGGCTGCTGATTTAAATATTAGTAAAAGTTGTATATTTTATATAAAAAAAGCGCCGGCAAGAAGAACAAAGACTGCAAAGACCTATAAGGCAAGGTGTAGGAAAGGTCTCCAATGAGAATGAAGACAATGCTGTGGTCGAATTTATCCATCAGAATCTTTTCGAAACCGCTGTCAAACTCGAGAAGAAACATTTTTCCCAGGGTCTTTCAGAATAGCGCAAATACGTCTTAAGCTATCTGGCCTAAAGAACTGCTGATTTTTAAATATAGAGATTAGTTTTTACCATTTTTGTTTTATTAATGTTTTTCTGAATTATAAATATATGTTGAAATTTATTAATTATTGTTAATATACTTAGTTTGTGTCATTCTATTTCTCACAATTGTTAAACTTGAATGAATTAAAGGAATTATTAATATTAACCATCTTCCACTAACTTGTAGGTAATATTAGTTAATTATTTTGCTAACTTCTTTTATATTATTCGTGTCGTCTTTGGTCCTTCTAATTATTGTTATAGTAACAGAAAATAATAAAAGTAATATTATTTTCTGTCAATATACCCTCTCTGTGTTACGCCGCTAAACAAAGTCTGACTTACTACGATGAAATTCAGAAGAAATTTCCATGACAAACAAAATGCGTTCACATTTGGGTGGCGCCGACTGTACATATCAATTATGGGTCTAATAATATTTTCAACGATTATTTTATCCTTTCTATATTTTACAGCAGTATCCGAACCCATAGTTGCTAGTAACATTGAAAATCATAATATTCTTAGCCCTTTCTTTGCGATTTTCTATCTCTGTTATAACCCCCTCATAATTTAAAGCAGTCGTTTCAACTGGTCCACTTATAATTTCCACTTTTTGCGTACTAATAGAAGTAAAATTTTTAATCAGTTCATCAAGTTTCTCCTCAAGTGAACCAATTCGTTTTTGTAAAACTGGCAACATACGAAGACCATATAAACTTATTACAATTTAAAGAAAAAATAAGAGCGATCAACTGGGATCAAATTGTTATTAATGAAAACCCCAATGAAAGTATCTCCAATTTTTTTAAAAAATTCTTGGAGATACTTGATGAAATATACCCCAAAAAGTTATATAACAAGAAAACCACAAAAAATGTCTGGATGAATGATGACTTAAGAACAAGGAGCAAAATTAAAAGGCAATTGTATGAAGGAATGCTGGACGGGCATGTAACGGAGGATGTTTATAGACAATATAAGGATGATTTCATAAAGAAAATTAGTGAAGCAAAGAAACGGTCACATTCTAATTACATCCTAAAGTCGAATAATAAGATAAAAGCAACATGGGAATTGGTGAAAGATATCACAGGAAAAAATAAGCAAGGAAACAATTTTGATATAGAGGATATAAGGCAGGGTGATAACCAAAAAAGTAAAAAAGAAGTCTTAGATGATATAAACGATTACTATATTAATATATGTGTTGATGTAAATAAAAATCGGAGCAACAATTTGAAGCATGTGTATAAAAATAAACATTCAATGATTTTGTTTGAAACAACGCCTGTTGAAATCTACAACATAATCCACTCCCTGAAGGATACAGCGGCCGTTGGAGTTAATGAAGTGCCAACAAAATTAATAAAATATTGTGCTGAAGAAATATGTATACCCATATCATACATAATAAATATGTGTTTCACTCTAGGTATATTTCCGGATGACTTAAAACGAACAGTCATCAAACCTATGTATAAAAGAGATAATAAGAATGACATCTCTAACTACAGACCTATAGCTCTAATTTCTATAGTTGCCAAAATATTGGAGAAAGCTCTACTGAACCGTATCATAGACTTCACAGAAAAATATAATATAATATCAGATATGCAAAGCGCTTATATAAAAGGAAGGTCAACAGTTAGAGCAATATATATAGGAATCTGTGAAATTTTAGAGGCAATTACAAGTAAAGATAAAGTTGCTGCTCTTTTTTTGGACCTATCAAAAGCTTTCGACAGCGTTGATCATAATAGTCTCCTAGAAAAATTAGAAATAATGGGTTTCCGAGGTAACATATATAATATCTTAAGCTCGTATTTAAAAGATAGAAAGCAATGTATTACAGTGATAGATAATGGAAAGTATATCAATTCAGACTGGAAGTTAGTCAAAAAAGGTGTCCCTCAAGGGTCTATCTTAGGACCAATATTATTTCTTTTGTATATAAATGATTTACCAAAAATTACTAAACATCTAGTTAATCTCTTCGCTGATGATACTTCTCTGGTCATTAGAGCGGAAACAAATGAGGAATTAGAAACTGAGATTTCGACGTCAATTGACATTCTAAGTGACTGGTATATAACAAATAATTTAAAACTCAACATAGAAAAGACTAACCTGCTAAAATTTGGTCTTAGGAAGGAGCCTCCACTAGTTGTAAATAACAATGATAAATTACTGATGTCAACTGACCACACGAAATTTTTAGGAATTGTGATTGACCCTCAGTTAACTTGGAAAAATCACGTAGAGTATCTTGCTAAAAAAATTACTTCATTTATATATGCGTTACGAACTATATCAAGAACTGTAAGTGAAGAAGCAGCCATAACTTCTTATTATGCCTATATCCAGTCCAGAATAACTTATGGGATTATATTCTGGGGGAATTCTGTCGAAGCGGATAGAATCTTTAAACTACAGAAAGCCTGCCTAAGAAGCATTTTCCATCTAAAAAGGAGAGAAACGTGCAGTGTGATCTTTAAAGAAAAACAAATACTTACCCTTCCATGTGTGTATATATTTGAGTGTGCCTATTATGTGAAATGCCATTATATACATTTTCTTACCAAGTACAAAATTGACCATACGTACGATACACGTAATGACCTATTACGTTTGCCAAAAACGACCTCCTCTAATGTACAAAGAAATGTGGAGTCGCAGTTAATAAGAATTTTTAATAATCTACCAAACAGTTACAGAGACTTACCCGTTAGAAACTTCAAAAGAACACTTCACGACTTTCTAACTACTAAGGCATTTTATTCACTCAATGAGTTTTTAAATTATAAATTTTAGTACCTTTAGTTATGTAATATGTATGTTTGTTCTGATTTTATTTTGTTGTGTATTATGATAAATGTTTGTACTTTACATTATTTGACTTGTTCTACACCTGTTTGGTATTTCTTTTTATAGAATAAAGATGATTATTATTATTATTATTATTATTATTATCCTGACAGATTTCACAAAAGAACTTCAAAGTTCTTTTATTTTTCAGTTGAACGTATTTAATCTCTGAGGCAGTTAATTCTGTACAGCTGTAATGTATTTTTGGCCTACAACCATCACATTCACAGAATTGGTCATCAAGAATCTTCTTATTACATTTAAGACGAACCATTATAAAAATATTTCGTCCAATCCTGTGCTAAATTAACTACTTTGTTTTTGTTACACAACTTATAAATGTTTTTGCCATTTACTATTTTTACAGTTTTACTTTTTATATCATAAATGCAACTAAATTACTAACTATTACACTAAATATCTTCTTTACTAATACTTTATTTTAGATGCACTTTTGTTTAAAATGAACATCAACTATTTGATCATAAGTGTAGAAAAAAAACTGAGTATAAATTTAATTTATTCTACTCTAAGTAACACAAAACTTAGGAGCACATGTTCACACTACTACTACTAATCTATTATTATTATTAATAGGGTACATGCACGTGTCAGTTTTACACCCAAATTTGTTTTTATCGGAAGCTTTATGTTTGAAAAAGACCAACTACACCATAATTTAAATTATTTAGACACACAATAATTAATAATCAATAAATAAAATTCAAATTATTTGAAGGTTTCCGACCAACTGTCGAGTACCTCCGACGACCTGCGTGACGTCATACTATTTGTTTACTTCTCGCCATCCACAAATTATCAAGGAAGTGACTGCTGCACGGTCCGAATATTTGACATTTGACATGCAGTGAATTTATTCTTGCTTTACTCACATTTCGTCTGCGGTGCGATGGCCTAGAGGCAACGAGCCGGGCTTGGCAAGGAGAAGGTTCAGGGTTCAAATCCCACACTTTATTTTTTTTTTTTCTATTAAATGCATCAGGCATGAGATCTATTGCGAGTTAGAAGCTGGAGGCAGGTTAGATATGTGTGATTTTACCCTGATAAAGGAGAGCAGTTGAGGAAGAAGAAATATCCAGACCGTACAGCTATTATTTTAACGGGGACGGTCGGATCGTGCAGTAATCACTCCCAATTATCAATGCTTCGACTGTGTCTGTAATCTATACTTCTATTGAAAACGTCCAAGAAAAGTTTATTTTAAGAGTTTCAAGCGTTCTGTGTTTTTTATTAGCTGGTTTAACGTATATTAATAGTTTAGAAGTGTTTTATTATTATTACAATGGCTGAGACTGATTTCGTAAAGGCACAAAGTGACAATTTCAGTTGTTTCTAAATAACGTTTTCCATCTATTTGGCATTTAAATAATAATATATGTGGAACTTTTTCATATCTTGTTCCAGCTCAAAAAAAACATGTTTTACTTTCAATATAGAGTAGATAGACCATTAACATAGGTACCTAACCTTTTATTTATTAACAAAAATATTTCACACTATCATATTATTTATTATTAGGTAAATAATTACATTGAAATGGTCTTCACAAACAAATTAGAGGATTTGTTCCTCTAGTGTTTTCAGACATCTCGCATTTTCCTTTCGTCTCATAGCTCGCAACCACAAATTTTTTTCTTTCAGTTTAGCACTTGATCCCACTGGCAATGAAATAAATACTTTTTCCGGTGTTCTAATAGATTTGATTCACATTGTGGCACTAAGCAGTATTTAGAGCACTTTAAATCAGGTTTTTTCATAGTAAATCAAAAGTTAAAACGAATTTACGAGTAATAAACAGTAAACGGGCAGTAAACAATCACGCTCTTGTCGCTTTGACACCGCTGTTGTCAATGTCAAAAAAGTAAACAAATAGAGTGACGTCATAACATGGCGGTCGTGACGTCAAACCCGTTTTGCCGGAATAGCATTATTCAAATCCGATTTTATGCCACCAACAACATATTTCAAAAAAATTAATAATCAAAGGTGTTATTAAAACAAATAGAGAATCTAATTTTATTGATATTAAAATATGTGCATGTTCCCTATTAGTAGATGTACTAAACAAACATCACATTTAATAAATCCAAGCTCAATATATGCCTCGTACTAAATTTATTAAGTCATCATTTAAAAATTCCTTAATGGATAACTAAATATTGTCTTTTCTAATTTATGGGATGTGCTTGAAGCCGGCGATTTGAAAAATTTGAAATACACACAACCAAACTTATATGGAATCACACGGTATCCCCGGCAAACAATTTTTTTTATTATAGTTACAGATGGTAATGTATTTAACAGCAATAGTTTTTTTTACTAATAATTTGATTGAAGGCACCTAAGTGACTAAACACCTGTATGTGCCAAAAACTACAGATTTTTTATATCTTAATAAAATAACATTTACAATAATTAAACGAATATAAGTAAACACATGAATGAATAAAATATACAGATAAACAAATGAGTAAAGAAATATACAATGGAAGAACAAGAGATGGTAGAGATTTAGAAGAAAATTTCAAAATTTGCATAATTATTAGAGATGTAAACTCTACATTTATTTTTAAATGACTTTGTTTAGGCTTTATACAAGCATAATAACAACAAACATATCCAAACTGATATACTTATATTGATGTTTCATCTCTAAACACGCTATTATTAAATTAATTGGACTTTCTTTAATAGGTACATGATGAATACTGGATTAAATATCATAAAATTCAAAACGTCTAAAAATAAATTTTAAAAAATTTTTTTTTTTTTTTCAACTTACCAAAATTCATTTATTATGATCAACAATTAAAAAACGAAGTCCACAAGAAGATGTACATATTCTTTCGCTCTTACAAGCTCTTCAGGTGAACGATTTCTCGCAAAATAAAGTGATTTACTTGAACTTACATTTTATAATCAATAAACTGTCATATGTAACCATAAAAAACAAATTTCTAAAATTAATATATGCCGCCTACATTTTCATGTTTTCTTATAAAATACTCTACCTCTCTTTATTCGAGACTTGTTGTCTATAAACAACCTTATTCAAGCCTTACATGGCCCAATAATAACAAAATTATCTAATATATTTATTGATGCTCTATTTCTGAACATGCAAATATAAATTATGTTGAATCCAAAAAAAATTGTTGAAAGCACTTTAGAACGCTGTTATTGTCGAATAATGCAAAAACAAAATACTCTGAAGGACTATATGTCATACAGCATTGAATTATATTGCAGAATCCATAACATTCAAAGCAAAACGCAAAACATTTAAATAAAAATTATTAATCTTCATAAAAAATTAATATAATCTAGTTTTAGTTTAATTGTGACGTTAAAAATCCCCTATTTTTAATTTTATTCTGACATTGACATTCAAAAAATATAACCTCATTCTAATGTCAAATTGACATTATTGAAACAAATTGATATAACCTAAATCCAATGTCAGTCTAACATTAATTGACATTGATGTCAAAAATAAATCAAAATAAACTAGTTCTATTCTATTCTGACATTGATATAAAAAATTAATCAGTAATAAAATTATATCACTCTCTTTTAGATAAGGCCTATTCCTTTATATCTTATTTTACAATTCTCTTTCTTTGCTTGATATGCATTGTTTTTAAATGACTTTGTTTAGGCTTTATACAAGCATAATAACAACAAACATATCCAAACTGATATACTTATATTGATGTTTCATCTCTAAACACGCTATTATTAAATTCATTGGACTTTCTTTAATAGGTACATGATGAATACTGGATTAAATATCATAAAATTCAAAACGTCTAAAAATAAATTATTTAAAAAAATTTTTTTTTTTTTTCAACTTACCAAAATTCATTTATTATGATCAACAATTAAAAAACATTTATTATTAAATTTTTTCTGTTAATGGTTTCTTTGATTTCCAAAGGTAACAAGTTGTAAAATTTGGGTCCTAAATAGGTAATTTATAGATCTTAGGTTAATATTTCTATTGCTAGTTGGTACTTTTAAGTGTTTATTTGTTTTTGTCCTAGTTTCATAATAATATGGGATACATAATTTTTTAGTTCATTACATTTGTGTACATAGGAGCAGGTTGTCAGTATATAAAGCGAGCGAACATTTAATATGTCTTTAGAGTAAAGTAACCTTGTAGAGTAAAGTTTATTTCTCTTAGAAATTATTTTTAGTATGTAATTTTGAACTACATTGAGGTGTTTTATTTTATTATTGTACATACCTCCCCATGCTATAATCCCGTACCTGATCAAAGATTCTACTAGAGTTTTATAAATTAATAATAATAATAAATAGGATTTGAGGAAACAGCTATTCAACGGACAAAACCCTCGGTTGCGCTGAATTATACCTACTAATCCAAATTGGTAGCCAAGTTTATTATTCGTCTCTTCAACGCCAAACACAGACCGGTTTCGAACTTCTTATGTTCTCATCAGTGTGCCATAGGTCGTTGAAAAGACGAATAATACAGGCAAACCAAGTTATTCGTCTTTTCAACGACCTATGGCACACTGATGAGAACATAAGAAGTTCGAAACCGGTCTGTGTTTGGCGTTGAAGAGACGAATAATAAACTTGGCTACCAATTTGGATTAGTAGGTATAATTCAGCGCAACCGAGGCTTTTGTCCGTTGAATAGCTGTTTCCTCAAATCCTATTTATTATTAATAGTTTAGTCCACCAGGGCTAGAGGTCGCCTGCTCTTTGGTACTTTAGTAAAGTCGCTATCTGTTACAGAGACATTGTATGTCCTAAACAGTTAGTAGCAACTGACCACTAGAGGGATGATTTTCCCCTCCGCTGTTATTAATAATAATAGTTTTCTGTCAAGGAATTCTCTTAGCAAATAAAATTTATATATTAATTTTCTGATATTATTAGTTAATTTTTGAATGTGGTATTCCCATTTTAAAAAACTATCTATAGTTAATCCTAGGTATTTAGTATTATGTGTTTCTTTAATAACATCATGCAAATTGTCGATCATAATATTTTCAAAGTCAGGTCTATTTGCAATAGTCAGTGAAAAGGCTATATAGTTTTTTTTTATATTGAGTGACAATTTGTATGTATCTAACCAGTCTTTAACGCAATTTATACCACAAATTACTTTATGTTTTGTTTCTGCCCATGTCTTACCTTTAAATAAAACCACCGTGTCATCAGCATATGATATAATAGAGGCATTAATATCAAGTTCAGTTAAAGAGCTTATGTATGTGCAGAACAAAATCAGGCCTAATACTGTTCCTTGTGGGACTCCCATCTTTATCAGTGTTGGTTCACTTAAATCATCCCTGATCTTGACCATCTGTTGTCTGTCGGATAAATAATTGTCGAAGATGTCCAACACAATGCCTCTCACACCATACTGAGAAAGAACTCTGAGTAGTGTATCATGAGGCACCGTGTCAAACGCCTTCGCCAAGTCTAGAAACACTGCAATGCATCTATCGTCATTATTTAAATTATCAGTTACTTGTTTGACAAGTTCATATATAGCATCACATGTACTAAGTCCTCTAGTAAAGCCAAATTGGTTTTTGCTCATGATTTTATTAGCATTTAAAAAATTTATTAGTCTATCTTTCAAACATTTTTTCGAAAATTTTGGCAAAGGTGTTTATAGACTAATAGGACGATAATTGTTGACGATTGTTTTGCTTCCTGTTTTATGTACCTATCGGAGTGACAACAGTTGTTTTAAAATGATTAGGTATTACTCCAGTTTTGAAGATAATATTAATTATATGTCTAAGAGGATCTAATATATACATGTGAATTTTTTTTACTATTTTGGATGATATGCCATCTATGCCCAGCGAGCTATTGTTTTTTAGGGAATTAATGTGCTCTATTAGTTCATTATTATTTAATGGCATTAGGAACATAGATGCATTTACATTATGTGTAAGATTGTGTGTATTATGTGGTGTGTCGATGGTTTTTGCCATATCCACACCAACATTTGTGAAAAAGTTGTTACAAAAATTTGCCATTTCTTTATCATTTTTAAATTCTTTACCACTGTCATCAAATATTTGAATATCTGAATTGCTTTTATTACATTTTTCATTAGTTGCATCATTTATAACTTTATATATTTTCTTTATGTTATTTTCACATTTTAAGATTTCATTTTTATAGCAATTGTTTTTAGCATGATGGATGGTTTTATTTAAATTATTTCTATATCTTCTATACTCATTATCAAGGTCCGTATTATAATTTTTCAACAGTCTTTTCTTTATTTTATCCCGATGTTTAATAGAAGTTATTATACCATTGGTTATCCAAGGCTTGAGCTTATTATAATTTTTTACTTTTACAGTTTTAGTTACCTTACTTTTTTCCATTGTATCTAAGAATGCATTAACAAATAAATTTGTAGCCAATTCAGCCTCATTACAATTTAAAACATTGTTCCAATCTTGCTCTTTCATAAGTTCTGTAAGTTTTACATAATTAGTTTTTACAATTTTGCGATGTTCTATTTTTTCTTTTAGATTCGTAGAATTACTTAGACTTAGATTTAACATTACTGGGTAGTGATCAGTCAGGGCAGAAGTGATAATAAATGATTTACAATTTAAGTTGTTAATTTTAATTTTTTTCCTCATGAATATGTGGTCAATGCAAGAGTTTGTTTCATGGGTTACACGAGTAGGGGATTGTATACACGTCTGGCCACTTACAAATTTCTGATAGGATTCTATAAATTTCACAAATATTGCACCAATCTCCCTTAACAATTTGCAAAGCGCTTTATTAGGTAGACAAAAAACCGTCGCGGTACATAAAAACGGAATAAGAACGTGTGCCTAGTGGCAGGTGTGCCCCAAATCAACCAATCACGGCAGTCCTAGGCGAAAGTGATAGGGGAGACGTGTGCAACTTACTGTACTATCTTTCCTTAGGTTTGGGTGGGATTGAGGCCAATAATCAAAACAACAAACTGTTTTTTAATAATGTCGACGTTTCGAAATAATTTATTTCATCTTCAGGACACTGAAATAATGCACAATGATGGTAATTTTAAGAAAAGATGAAAATTAATATAATTATATACAATTAAATAGAAAGATGAAAAAAAAATTTAAAAAGAAATATCACAGAACATTATGAATTGATTAAAATGTAGTTAGTTGTTATTAATCGTAAGAAAATTTGACTTATAAAATTCACAAAAATCGTTAAATTGTTATTATCTATTATTATTCATTTACTTAATTTTTTTATTAACATTATTATTATTTCGAGTAAAAACAATCATAAATTTGATATGTAATTAAGTTACGTTAAAATTTAAATAATTTAGTACTTACATTTAAAATAGTTCTGAAAAACGATCACATAGATATAGCTTTTAAAAACACTAATACTAGCCACAAACATATTTTTACTAATCTAAAAACAAAAACGCCACTGGATCTTTCATCAAACGTAATCTACAGCATACCTTGTATTGACTGTGATAAATCATATATAGGTCAAACTGGCAGATATTTAAAGCAACGCATCTATGAACACAAAAATGACATTAAAAAAATTAATGGGAATAATGAAAAAGCCAACGAAACTGCTTTGGTAACACATACGAGAACGGGACATAATTTTTCATTTAATGATGTAAGGATTGTTGGACATCAACCTAATTACAAAAAAAGAATAACTGAAGAAATGATCAACATAAAAAAATACAAAACTGTAAATAAAAGAACAGATATTGATAATTTAAATAGCGCGTATTTTAATATTATAAATTCAATAAATAAATAATAAATATAAATTGTAAATATTAAAAAAACTAATACATGGCATCTGTGATTACATGTTGAATAAAAAAACGCGTATGTATTGTATGTGTGCTTGGATTTTCGTATATACGTATATATATGTACCTATAATTGCCTATAGTAAAACAAATAGTATTTTATTAATTTGAATTTAGTTCCTTGTTGATATTCAGTAGTAATGGTTGTATGTGTTTTATTAAGGTTTTATCAGTTTAATGTTTTTATCCATTATTTTTAATATATTGACAACAATAAACTAAACTGATCAACAAAATAAACGTTACACTGCCAAATTTGCCCTGATTTTGGAACAGAATAAATTTGGATTGCCGCCGCCGATTTAGTTTCTGTTTGAAGTGTTAGCTAGTAAAATCCTTTGTCCACCAGTTCTTGTTTTTACTAAGATTATGTGTTTCACATAAAGTTTCTACAGGGCGGTAAATAAAACAGTGCTAAATTTCTGAAAGTTCGGCATCGTCCCATTTCAACAAAAAATATTTTTTCTGGATTTCAACAAGAGTGCTATAAATATGGACCTCATATCTCGAAACGGTTTTTGAAACTACCGCTGATTTGCTTTATTTACATGGTGACCTCAAAAACATCCATTTTTTGGTCTTGCATTGATAACTTTTTTACTCCGGAACCGACTCTCAAAATCTAGGGCTCATGTTGAAGCCAAAACTGCAGTTAATAAGGCGCGAGAATGGTAATCGATTCCAGACAAAGATTAAATATACAGGGTGGCATCAAAGTTGAACCAAATCTGTATAACCCCCTAAAACTGATATTATGAGATAATTCAATTAAAGTCAACTTGCTTTCGAAGAAACTGTATAATCTGAACACTTCAAGATGTTCTTTACTTGCATGAGTTAAGAATTGTTGGTGTAGAAACAAATTAACGATTGCCTGTTTTTGAAGAAGAATCGTAACTCTTGCTTATCTGAAAATTCTCGTTACCATGCAACGTACCGACAATGGAAATAATCGCACTGGCTTATTATTGCCTGTCACTGGTTGTCATTTTGATTTCTGTCACTTTTATTGTTGTTCCTTCGATTGCTAATAAGTTAGTGCCTCTTAATCGCAAAACGCCAAGTTTAAATGAAGACCAATTGGCCATAGTAGACTTTTTTAACACCTCCAGGCAAAGCATTTATCGGGCCATACGTCGGCGCTTAGCTGGCGATATTAATTACAACAGAAGGGGGGGGCAGAAAGCGAAAAACCACGGCAGCACAAGACAGATTCATTAGGAGAACTGTTCTGCGACATAATCCTACCTCAACTGCAAGCGCAGTAAACAATATTCTCAGAAACGCTACTGGAATTCATCTCTCCAACCAAACTGTGAGACGAAAGCTCCATGATTGATGGGTTATACCTACTCGAACTTTTATTTGTTATTATCATATGAGTAAAATAAGGGAGTTTAAGTAATATCAAACTTGAACCAAACTTGCTTTCAATAAAAAAAATAATTTATTTTTTACAAACAATAACAAAATACATAAACAATAATAAACAAGTATTTACATAAATAAATAATAATAAACACACAATTTGGGGAAATGTCAATATTTTGTCGGGCCTCCCCTCGCACGTATTACTGCTTCAACTCTTCTGGGCATTCCTTCCACCAGGTTGCGCAGAAACTGCTGGGGAATAGCTTCCCATTCTTCCTGAACCGCATTCACCAAATCGTCCAAATTGTCCATTTGGCCTTCCCTTTCTTTCATATTCCTTTTCATTCTACTCCAGACGTGCTCGATCGGATTCATATCCGGAGACAAGGGTGGCCACTCCATTCTTTCAATATTGTGGTCCTCCAGAAACACGGTGACGATTCTAGCGCGATGAGGTCTCGCATTGTCATCGACTAAAATTAAATCGCCACCAATGTTTTCAGCATAGGGGACCACAATATCCCTAATACACAAATCTCTATACCGTTCACCATTCATGCTTTCCCCTCTCAGTATCACTAATTCAGTTTTCACATTCATTCCTATTCCACCCCAAACAGTCACTCCTCCACCTCCAAAAGCTACCCTTGCCTCCATGTGTTCTTCCATAAATCTTTCATTCATTCTTCTCCATACCAAAACACGCCCATCCGACCTAAACAAACAAAACCTACTTTCATCTGTAAACAAACACCTACTCCACTCTGCTATTCCCCAGTGTTGGTGGTCTCTGGCCCATTGCAGTCGAGCATCCCGGTGTTGAGGTCCTAACAAAGGGCAAGCTGCTCGCCTTCTGGCATGAAGTCCACATTCATGGAGCCTTCGTCTCACAGTTTGGTTGGAGAGATGAATTCCAGTAGCGTTTCTGAGAATATTGTTTACTGCGCTTGCAGTTGAGGTACGATTATGTCGCAGAACAGTTCTCCTAATGAATCTGTCTTGTGCTGCCGTGGTTTTTCGCCTTCTGCCCCCCCTTCTGTTGTAATTAATATCGCCAGCTAAGCGCCGACGTATGGCCCGATAAATGCTTTGCCTGGAGGTGTTAAAAAAGTCGGCGATTACTGTAACTGCAAAGCCTTCATCACGCATTCTGCCTACTATGGCCAATTGGTCTTCATTTAAACTTGGCATTTTGCGATTAAGAGGCACTAACTTATTAGCAATCGAAGGAACAACAATAAAAGTGACAGAAATCAAAATGACAACCAGTGACAGGCAATAATAAGCCAGTGCGATTATTCCCATTCTCGGTACGTTGCATGGTAACGAGAATTTTCAGATAAGCAAGAGTTACGATTCTTCTTCAAAAACAGGCAATCGTTAATTTGTTCCTACACCAACAATTCTTAACTCATGCAAGTAAAGAACATCTTGAAGTGTTCAGATTATACAGTTTCTTCGAAAGCAAGTTGACTTTAATTGAATTATCTCATAATATCAGTTTTAGGGGGTTATACAGATTTGGTTCAACTTTGATGCCACCCTGTATATTTAATCTTTGTCTGGAATCGATTACCATTCTCGCGCCTTATTAACTGCAATTTTGGCTTCAACATGAGCCCTAGATTTTGAGAGTCGGTTCCGGAGTAAAAAAGTTATCAATGCAAGAACAAAAAATGGATGTTTTTGAGGTCACCATGTAAATAAAGCAAATCAGCGGTAGTTTCAAAAACCGTTTCGAGATATGAGGTCCATATTTATAGCACTCTTGTTGAAATCCAGAAAAAATATTTTTTGTTGAAATGGGACGATGCCGAACTTTCAGAAATTTAGCACTGTTTTATTTACCGCCCTGTAGAAACTTTATGTGAAACACATAATCTTAGTAAAAACAAGAACTGGTAGACAAAGGATTTTACTAGCTAACACTTCAAACAGAAACTAAATCGGCGGCGGCAATCCAAATTTATTCTGTTCCAAAATCAGGGCAAATTTGGCAGTGTAACGTTTATTTTGTTGATCAGTTTATTTTAAATGTAAGTACTAAATTATTTAAATTTTAACGTAACTTAATTACAATCAAATTTATGATTGTTTTACTCGAAATAATAATAATGTTAATAAAAAAATTAAGTAAATGAATAATAATAGATAATAACAATTTAACGATTTTTGTGAATTTTATAAGTCAAATTTTCTTACGATTAATAACAACTACATTTTAATCAATTCATAATGTTCTGTGATATTTCCTTTTAAATTTTTTTTTCATCTTTCTATTTACCTATTTTTAAATTAACTAATCAGTTGTTACCAAGTTACTTTAATCAGTTTATAACAACAAACAACAGGATACATCAGCATTATACAAGAGCAAGAAATGATTTTCATATATCTAGAACAAAATATGTAAGTTCAATGAAAACATTATTTCATAAAGGATTGAATGAATTTAACAAATTACCGGAAGAGATTAAAAGTAGTATTAGTGTAAATGTGTTCAAACGAAAATTAACCTCATACTTAAATGTTATGTAAATTCATTATGACCTATTAGCATTACAATTATTTTACTAGATAAATGTTTATTTTATTATTTATTTATAAGGGGTAATATTGGGATTCTTGGGTACCATATTTTTAATTTTTAATTATTACTAACTATGAAGGATAAATTTTTATTTAAATTTTATTTAAATTTTTGTATAAGTATATATATATATATATATATATATATATATATATATATATATATATATATATATATATATATATATATATATATTCTTTTTTTTCTCTTCTTTTTCTTTTTTGATTAAGTTCTATTAAGGTTTAAGATATATCAGTACATATTATACATATATGGATAATGTAAATCAATGTTTGTTTGTATATTAGGTTTCCTATTTAAATAAAGCTATCTATCTATCTATCTATTTAATTGTATATACAGTCGAACTCGGCTATAGCGAACCTCCAAGGGACCCATAAAACTGTTCGTTATATGCGAACGTTCGTTATAAAAGATCCACAAAAAAATAGCTTCAACGAGCTCGTGATCACGGCAAATTTGTGCATTTGCACAGCCATTTTCCAGCTTGCGAATTATATTTAACTCATCCGACAAAGAAATAGATTTTCTATTTGCTTTGTCAACATTAGCCATTGTTCAAATGCAAATTCAACACGCAATTTAGCACCCACTCAAACAATAGATTAATTGTAGGTAACTTGCAGAGACTTCTTTGCAAATTCGTCGCGCGCCGTTCGTTCGACATTGAGTCAACAAACCACTCGCTAGTTCGTTATAACCGAGTTTAGAGGTCCGCCAGGCCAAAAATGCGGTATGTTATAACCGAGTGTTCGTTATATCCGAGTTCGTTATAGCCGAACAAAAATAAATGCGCTTAATAGGGACTTCGGACGGGACTTTTCGATTCGTTCGTTATAACCGAGTGTTCGTTATATCCCGTGTTCGTTATATCCAAGTTCGACTGTAATTATATTAATTTTCATCTTTTCTTAAAACTACCATCATTGTGCATTATTTCAGTGTCCTGAAGATGAAATAAATTATTTCGAAACGTCGACATTATTAAAAAACAGTTTGTTGTTTTGATTATTGGCCTCAATCCCACCCAAACCTAAGGAAAGAAATTAATAACAGGCTACTACGCTCATTTACTATTACTGTACTATATCCGAAATATTTAAGTGGCCACACGTGTATATGGTACAAACCCGCAATGGTTTAAAGTAGACATATAAGTGTTAACAATTGGATCTTCATGGTTTCTAATATTTAGATTTATATCACCTATGAATATTTCTATCTGTTTATTTATATCTTCAGAGAAGTATTTATAAATATCATTAATGAAAGAAACTTTATCGGTTTCATGATTTCTATATGCGGCTGTAATGCCAAAAGAAATTTTATTTATTTTGAAACAAACTCTAGTCAAAGTTACTAATGATTTTTCCAGTTTAATATCTGAAATTTCAGTATTTAAATTAGATTTCATAAATATAACTCCACCATCATTTCTATTATTATAATGAACAAAATATCCAGGAATGTTGTACTGATTACTAGATAAGATATTATAAGTTTCCGTTAAAATTATTACATCACAGTTGGCTAACTTATATGCCTCCAAAAAAGTTAGTAAGTTATCAAAATTTGCATGAATACTATTTATATTTAAGTGAATTATGCTTAGGATTTTATTATTTGTATTGATTAGATCCTTAATTTCATCACCGCTTACACATTGATCCTGGTGTTCTTCTAAAACATCTAAATTTTCGAGCACTTCTATTTCTTGCCGTTTAAACATATTAACTAGTTACTGTTTTATTATTTTCTATATCTTATACTATGCGGTATGATAGTCCGTTTTATTCTTCAGAATTTGTATATGATATCTTAAAGTGGGGCACTCTATATCTGTGGTTTCATGTTGAGTATTATGTTTAGTTTTATATTTATCGTTTGCTGCTACGCAATTCACACAGCGCTTGGACATTCATTTGTATCATGTTCCTCGCTGCATTTTGCACAAGTCACTTTATTTTTACATTCAGTCTTTTTATGATAGAACTCCTGGCATTTGAAGCAACGAGGGATGTCTAGATTCTCGTATACAGGATAATGTTCCCAGCCGATATATACCTATCTTTTTCATGTTTATTAATTTCTTAAAAGCACTTGGGGAGCAATCTTTGTATTGCAAAAACGTTGCCTTAGAATTATATTTGGACTCAGACAGATGTAAAGTTGCAAAATGGTATTTGTAGAAAATAAGGTATTAACGCTATATAGCTTATATATATGTATATGAAGCAATAATGTTTGTTGTAGAAAATTACACTCTTTTCAAAGATTGCAATGGAACACATCAATATGTTACTAGAAATAAAAATGATCTAGTAAGTTACACCCCAAGATTCTCATACATACAAAAAAATGTCCATCACTCTATTATACAGATATACAATAAGCTACCAATTGATGTCAGAAATCTTCCCAAAATAAGTCTTAAAAAAAACTAAAAGTATTTTTGATTGAAAGGGCATACTATTCAATCGACGAATATTTTAATGACAACCTAACTGTGAACTAGATATAATATTTTGTATTTATTATAATTTTTATTCTATTTCCTTGTTTTTGTTGTTTATTGTATTAATTTTAACTTTAATGTAATTTAATTTTTAATGTAACTTTTATTTCCATGTGACACATTCTACACCCAAATTGGGTATATGTATTTTCTTTTAGTTTATACATTTTTTGAACTAATAAAGATTATCTATCTATCTATCTAATCACAAAAAACAGTTTTCAAACCAGATTTCTTTTTTGCACGTATGTTACATTAATCCCTTCTGTTAGTTGGTTTTGTTCAAGTATATTTTTCTCAATAATTTCAGCTGTCATTTCTTCATTAAAGTTCGGGATTTTTATTTTCGGTTTTCTCATTTTACTTAATTCTATATTATATGAATCCTTTAATTTATCTTTCATTGTATTTTCTAATAGGACACTATCTTGTTTCGATGGACATTTAATAATTATCATACTATTTTTTGTTGTTCGTACGTTTTGAATTCCAATCTTCAAGTCAGCCGGATTTATTTTTCTATTAATATCGTTTAATAAATAGGATTATAGGAAACAACTACTGGACGGGCAAAGGCCCCTACTCCCATTGAATTATACCTATAAATCCAAATTAGTAGCCAAATTTGTTATTTGTCTTTTCTATACCAGACACAGACCGGTTTCGAACTCTTTATGTTCTCATCAGTGTGCCACAGGTAGCTGAAAAGACAAATAACAAAGGCAAACCAAACTGGCCTATGGCAGACCCAGCACATAGTAAGTAGTGAGGGATAAGTACATCCCTCTGGTGGTCAGTTGCTACTACCAGTCAAGACATCGACGGTGTCTCTGTGACCGATAGCGGCTTGCCAAGCAAGCACCAAGAGCGGCGACCTCTAGCCCTGATGGACTAAAACATGCTTAATAAATAGGATTATAGGAAACAACTACTGGACGGGCAAAGGCCCCTACTCCCATTGAATTATACCTATAAATCCAAATTGGTAGCCAAATTTGTTATTTGTCTTTTCTATACCAGACACAGACCGGTTTCGAACTCTATTAATATCGTCTTTAGTTTGTGGGATGTTTTGCACTACTTTGGGTTTCACTATTATGCTTGGGAAATTCTGTTTTTCTTCTTTATTTAAATTGTTTGACAAAATGTTTGCATATGAAGGAATTGATTCAGCTTGTTCTTTTTCCTCATAAGATCTTAGTTTCTCTTGAAGCAATTTTATTATTTCTGTTTTCTCATTTATTATAACTTCTTTATCTTTGATAATGTCTTTTAAAAGGTCTACTAGTTCATAATTTCTGCATTTGTAACAATGGAATTTCATGTATCGTTTTTGTAAGGGTATACATTTTACTCCCGATGATGTTAACTCAGAGCATTCTATACAATATAAATTTCTGCATAAATCACATGGAAAGCAGGGGTATTTTTGTTCTTTAGATGGGGGTTTAATTTGCTTGCATTTTGAGCATTCCATTTTTAAGATTTTTCATCCTTATATTTATCGACACTTTTTTATCCCTTATTTTAATTCTAACTGATAAAATCTATTGATTTTGTTTTTTTTAAGTAAAAACTGTGTACTGCTGTTGATATTATTATTTAAATAATTAATACCTTATTTGTTTTGTCACTAATGATTATATGAGGCTCAATATTTTACAGCTTATACTTCCAGCTTCGAATTGGTGTCAAACACCATTATTAAATTCAAATTATTCCACCTTAAAAGTCTTATAAATTAATGAGCAACACAATGTTCACCTTCATTCACAAGCACAAACTATTAGAATTATTACTCTGGTAGAACAGGGAATGTCACAAAGAGAAATTGCAAGGACGGTAGGGGTTACACAAGGGGTCATTTCAAAAACCTATTTAAGGTTTCTAGAATTGGGAACCTTAAAAAATCGATCAAGAAGAAGTCGTGGGAAAGTTACTACTGAAGAGCAGGACCAGTTTCTAGTTCAAATAGCAAGAAGAAATCCGACTGTATCTCATCCCGAGCTTCAAAGGCAACATTTGCAAGTTACGGGTATTAGCGTTTCCGTCGAAACGAGCAGGAAAAGGCTTCGAGCTCGAGGATTATTTAGCAGAAGACAGTTAAGGGTTCCCGAACTATCAAGACAACATAAAATTGACCATTGAGAGTGGTGTTTGGAGCATCAAAACTGGACTATAGAAGACTGGCGAAATGTCGATTTTCAGATGAAACCAGAATTGGCCTTCGTTTAGACGACCAGCGAATTCGAGTTTTGAGAGGTCGTGGGAACCAGGCTAGACTCGCTGTTGCCAAATCTCTCCCCAAATACAAAGGAGGAACTGTAATGTTTTGGGGTGGAATTATGATGAATGAGAAAACTCCTATACTTCCCATAAGACAAAACTTAATGGGTCCTAGGTATGTTGATTTAATTCTAGGACCCATAGTAAGAAACTGGAGAGCCGCTTTTGGCGAAAATTTTTTATTTATGTACAATAATGCACCTCCTCATACAGACAGAGTCGCCACAAATTTTTTGGAAACAGAAGGTGTAACTGTTTTACAGTGGCCTAGTTGTTCACCTGACCTTAATCCCATAGAACACTTATGGAATATGATTAAAAGAAGGATTAGAGCTCGAGTCAATAACCCTGGCAACACAGACCAACTGATTCAGGAAGCTTTAGAAGAATGGGAAAATCTTCCCCAAGAAAATATTAATAACCTAATCGTAAGCATGCCTCGTCGAATTCGCGCATGTATTGAGGCTAGAGGTGGCAACACTGATCATTAAATTAACAAAAAATGATTATTTGTTTCTTAAATTCCCTATTACTTTAAAGTTTTTGTTTGAAAAAAAGATACGTTTTATGTTTCGTGTTATTACAGAACTTATTTAAAAAGTTGTTGTTTATTTTTTCAATAAATGTGGTTTGCATACACCTCTATTTATTTTCTATCAATGTGTCTTTTCTTTAAATTTGATCAAATAGGAGAAAATGGGTGATTCCATATATATCTCGCTATTTTTACAAACCCACTATTATTTAAGTAAGTTGTTAAGTGGAAGAGCTGATGTCCACTCTAGAGAATTAAGATATTGCGACAATCTCACAATACCCATCCACAGCACAGCTAAATTTGAATGCACATTTGAATATGAGACAGCTAAAGTTTTTAATGATCATGTGCCTCTTTACGCATCAAGAACCCTGTATAAGTTTACACTAACTTTAAAAAGAAATTATTATTGTCTCAAAGAGGAGAGTGATCCTGTATTACTGTCACTTTTATTTACATGTGTCTATACACTTTGTATATTATTGTTATTATTATTACATATAATAATAAAATTTTAATGATCATGTGCCTCTTTACGCATCAAGAACCCTGTATAAGTTTACACTAACTTTAAAAAGAAATTATTATTGTCTCAAAGAGGAGAGTGATCCTGTATTACTGTCACTTTTATTTACATGTGTCTATACACTTTGTATATTATTGTTATTATTATTACATATAATAATAAAATTCACAATTACAACACACGAAATCAAAATAACTTTCATATCCAACGAACACATTTAAAAGAAGGTATACAATCGTTGTTTTTTTAAGGATTAAAAGAGTATAATAATATACCAGCTGAAATTAGAAATGGTCCATCTCTGCACCAATTTAAAAAGAAACTATTACTTTTTATAGCTACACTGCGCATATAATATAAAATAATATAAATGAAAATAAAATATAATAACCTATTTTAATTTTAATTATGTTAGTTATTAACAATCTGCCGTAAGTTTTAAGATTTATACAATTGTCAGTTGATTAGTTATTATTGTAAAATGTTTTCGTTTTTGGGGTATCACAATAAATTATCGTTTTATTAAGTGTCATTTAGCCCAGCCGGATTATATCATATATTATTAGTTATTTTATATATAATTAATTATTTGAAATGAAATTCTTTTGTTATATTTTGATTATATGTAATGTTTGTATATTAGGATTTTTCCTACTTAAATAAATAAATACAAAAATTTTATTATTACTGTTATTTTTTTAAGCAACTTTTTGGCCTGATTTTTTTTTTCTCTTGTTTAATTGTACGAGTATAATTGAAAAACATCTCTGATGATATTATATTATACCTTTTGAATACTACTACTACCTTACTATTCTACAGTTTCGAATATTTTTATAAAAAACATGCTTCCTTTATAATACCGCAAAGAACACATCGATATGAAGCCGCTTTGGTATATTCGCCCTCTCATCGATGTAAATATCAACTGCGATCTAGATCGCGACCTTAACTTCCACCTCGATTTCGAGGCATCTTCAGTATGTCCGTACCCTAAGAGTTTTTACCCTGCAAAGAAAAACTATATTAAGCAGATTAAACTACAGAGATGTCTATAGGGACAATAGGGACCTTGCATATAATTTATTTTACTTCCAAAAGCTAATAAACCACATCTTTTAGTAAATTTAAGAGCCTCTTCGCATATATTTTTGAAAAGAAAAGAAAAATTCCAGTCTAATTTTCCATTTAAAATTCAAACACAGATCTTTAAATTGACGTCACACGAAAACGCCTTGCCATTGGTGGTGATGTCACGAAGCAGGTCGCCATATACGTTTTTTGATGCTTCTCGTCTAATGGCACTTTAATAAAGGATGATGTGACCAATTATCGGGCAATTTGCTTGCAATCTGAAATCCCAAAATTACTAGACTGCCTTATATCTAAGAAATTATCTTGGGATACTCGTTCTATTATTAATTCCGAGCAGCATGGTTTTGTATATTGCAAGTCAACAGCAACAAATTTGGTTATTTATGAAAATTACATATTGACAGCCTTCGAAAAGAAGCTGCAGGTTGATTCTATCTATACCGATTTTACAAAAGCATTTGATCAAGTAAATCATGAATTACTGATAGCTAAACTTAAGTCAATCGGTATAGATGGAACTGCCCTGGCTTGGATACAGAGTTATCTAACAAAGAGAACCCAGTGTGTGAGGTATGGAGGCTCAGTCTCTGCTCCTATACTAGTACACTCAGGTGTCCCTCAGGGATCGCACATGGGTCCGACTCTATTTAATCTCTTTTCAAACGATATCAAGGAAGTTATACAAAATACTGCTTTTCTAATGTTTGCTGATGACCTAAAGCTTTTCAGTACAGTCAGTAGCAATAAAGATGCAGAGTTTCTGCAAGAAGATCTAAATAATCTCGTTAGATGGTGTGATATCAATTTATTAAATTTAAATACTAGTAAATGTTATCAAATCACCTTTTCAAGAATTACGAATACATTAGTTTATGAATACAAGATCAAAAATGAAACACTATCTGTCAAAGGCGATATAAAGGACTTAGGTGTCATATTTGACTCCAAGGTGACATTCAAACCACATATTAACTTCATAATATCTAAAGCTCTAAAAATATTAGGTTTTGTAACAAGATCCGCAGAACATTTTTCCCTTAACACTTTCAAATTATTATATTGTTCACTTGTTCGCTCTATCCTTGAATATAACTCCATCATATGGAATCCACATTATAATAATGGCATCGAAGCAATTGAAAGAGTCCAGAATAAATTTTTAAGACAAACAGCTTATAGACTGGGCATTGAGAGACACAATTATGAATATAATGATTTACTATCGACCCTAAACCTTAGTTCTCTGGAAAGCCGTAGAGTACAAATTGACTTATGCTTCTTGTACAAAATATTAAATGGTCTATTTGACTGTCATCAACTGCTTGAACTAATAAATGTTAATGTAAATGATAGGAGAACACGTAACACTGAGTTATTGAAAGTTCCTTTTCATTCTACTAATTATGGCCTTAATGAACCTATTACAAGAATAGTAAGGACAGCCAATATTCACCAGAATAATATTGATCTCTTTAGCTCATCCCTTTTCTCCTTTAAAAACGCTGTTAAAACCTTACCTGTCTTTTTGTTAGTAGTTAGTTAATTTAATTGTTAGTTAATATAGTACGTGCCGATATAATATTTTAAAGTGTAATGTTTTTGTTTAGCATATTTCTAGGACTTATTGTACACTCTCTTCTCTTTTCTTTTCTTTGTAAATTATACTGAAATGGATTATCCGTTAGTAAATAAATAAATAAATAAATAATAAATGTTTTTGCTGGTGTGGAAATCATAGTACTTTTACAATCGGGTACCATGCAATATCGATAAACCATTGTCTTTCAATATGACGCTCTATGAGGATTACACAGCTCAATTGCATTCAAGAAAATTAAGAAAATAAAACAACGTGCAAACCGTCCAGTGTAAACAATCAACACCTCCTAAAACACGCAAGGCCTCAGCGCTCGTTATTATGCATCACTACATCTTGGCTGAATATTTGTTTACTTTAAAGGATAACCTGAATTGAAATTTACATGTATAGGGTGGTATTTTCGATTTAAATATTTAATTTAAGTTTTCAGTGCATAACGTTTGAAATTTAACAATTAATCACTTTTTGCTTTCAAAAAAGATTAATAAAAGTATTAATAACCTCAAAACATTGAACTGTCAATTTCGACTGTCAAACACTTGTTGAACTACGCTGCTGGCAAGGCTTGCGCTGCTGACTACCGAAAGTCCGTCCAGTCTAGACTATATGACGTCAGCGGAACCTGCCACGTGACGTCACACTACATTGAGATGGCCACGCCTCGTTTTGGCGCGCCCGATTTAATTTCAAACTTCGATTGCTTATAAAATTATTATAAGTAAACGCTTTAAAAAAATACTTTGCAGAGGTGATATTTGGATATAAAGAATCATTTTTACCATATAAAAAAAAATTGTGCAAGGACCCTATTGAATCCATATTCTATTTTACGTGAATAATAACTAAAGACTGATTCTATACAATCATAATTGCTGTTATTTTCTGGCGTCAGATTATTACTGCACCATCAATGTCGTATCCATTCCAGGGCTTATGGGTAGTGGTGACATAATTCCTCTCCTCGGAGATTCAACTATGAAGTATGTATTGTGTGAATAATCGAGATGTAAAACAATAATTAACATACAGTGTTAACAAATTATAATTTTATTCTTTTAACTGAAAGTCACATTCTTGACAGACCCTGCCAACATTCCTTGTTGGCAACCCTGAATGCGTCCACAATGTTCCTGTCCCTTTCATATTGTTACCTAATAACTATCACTACATCTTCCTTTCTTTTTTTTCAGTTCTGTAATGTCTAAGGTTAAACAAAATCATATTTTTTTGGTAGTTTCCTTCTTGAACTTCTTCTGACCCTATCTCTTTCACTGTCTTCGAGATATTTTTTTTCTTTACGCTATACCGCAACCTCCGGGAATATAGAGGCCTTGACTAAGGAATCGTGACATCACGATACTGGTCCGAGCGATAGAACAGTGTATATGGACATTTTCATGTTTGTATAAGTAAAAATGAGTAAAACCCAGTATTTTTCAATAGAAACACTTACTTATGATTAACTAAATGAAACGAGGTTTCCACATCACCCAAGGATCTCTAATCGATGCGACTTCCAGTGGCGGCTGGTCAGGTTGGGCAGAACAAAATGAAGAACTGTTTCGCACCCTATCGAAATAATTTTTTTTTGCTTTCTTTTTGTGATTTAGATTGGTGTACATTTGCTTTCTATTTATAAATAGAACAATAAAATGTTGAAGAATATTAAATATTTAAATATTGATTACCTCAACAATGCTATTCCAACACAAACATTAAGTTACACTTTTGAATCCAACTCCATCTTAAACATTAACATGTTTTATAGGCTTTAACATGTTTTTGTGACGTGTTGACCAATATCGAACCAATACTGTCCCGATTCCAAAGACTTTTAAAACAATTTGCAAATAGTCCATCCAACTTTGAAACAATACACCCGCTAATTCACCAAACCAATCCTAACTTCGCTCCCAAAAGAAAATTTCCTACTCAAACACTATATGAATCCCTCATACATTTACAGAATCTTTTTAAACTTAAACTTTTTCTTTTTTTTTTTTTGTAAATTGTTAGAAACACAAAATGTAACTATATTTATTTAAATTTAAAATAGTAATGTAAACACAATATAATTGTAAATAGGCTGGAAGACTTCGGTCGTTAGCCAGTTGGAATTTCCAATAAAGCTTTCTACTACTACTCTCCTGACCCTTAACATTTCTAAGTTCAAAGAATGTAAAATTTGGGTACACTCATAAGTGCCATATCTTATCCCCATCTTGAAAGCACAGTGTCTCAGAAATTTATTTTGAACCCGTTCTATTAAATCAATATACCATGAAAAAAGTGCAATGCATAGTGCCACAAGATAGAGGAGCCTAAAATATTGAAAAAAGTTCGTATACACTTAGGTCCTAATTCCTTTCGTTTTCGAGATAGAGCGTTAAAAATTTTTTAAAAATATTTTTTTTCTTATTTCTCAATTTCTTTTCGTTTTTTTCAACGTTTTTTCACAATGAAAAATTTACTTTCGATTTGATTTAATAAAAAATCCATGTTCTCTTAAATAACTAATGAACGCAATGAAACAATGGAAACCAATAATACTTTTATGAACGAACTATGATCAATCAAAACATACAGAAATATGAACATTAATATTAACAAAAATAATGCATAGGTACAAAGAATAATAAAGTGCAACTTTAAAGAAGGTGTTCAAATTGTCGGCCTCTTTCTTGATTACACATTTCCAATCTTCTCAAAATTGATTGACGACATCTCTGAAATATCCCGGGATTATTACGAAACTGATCAGCAGCTTCAATAACTCTGTTCCATAAATGCTCTTCATTGTTTATTTCTTCGGAATATACTTCATTTTTCATAAACCCCCAAAATGAAAAATCGAGGGGAAAATTTTTCATTGTGAAATAACGTTGAAAAAAACGAAAAGAAATTGAGAAATAAGAAAAAATTAATATTAAAAAAAAAAATTTAACACGCTCTATCTCGAAAACGAAAGGAATTAGGACCTAAGTGTATACGAACTTTTTTCATTATTTTAGGCTCCTCTACCGTGGGGCACTATGTATTGCACTTTTTTCATTTTCACCCTGTAGATATCATAATTGGGATTCCAAACCACTGAGCAGTATTGTAAGACTGATCTTACAAAAGAACAATATATAATTTTTTTGGTTTGAACAGAAAAATCTTCTTAATTCTCAATGTGAATCCCAGCATCTTGAGGCCCTTTGCAACAATTTCTGATATTTATTTATTTATTTATTCATTTATTTATTCTCAACACGTTAGAACCCAGTAACAGAGAAAGCTTAAAAAAACATAACAAAATATTACATTACATACAATATACAATACTACAAGTTTACAACCTAAGACTAACAGACAATAACTTACATACTAGTAAAAAAGTACTCTACAACTTGTTTCCTGAACATATTTTGGCTATCATTAATTATATCACAGGTATCGAATAGATCATTACTTAGATTGTTATATAAGATACACATTCTTATAATGGGCGACTTAATATATCTATTAGTACGTGGGCAGTCATAAGTAAAAAGACTGGAGAAACGTGTTCTGATATCAGGTACTTTAAAGTTAATTTGCGCAAGCAGTGAAATATCATCAATTTTATTATGTAGTAATTTGTGAAGTAACAATAGTATAGTGATCTTCCTTCTTGCTTCTAGAGTGAGGTATTTATAATCTCTACACATATGTAAGTAGGGGATATTGATGGGGTATTCACCATGATCCTTAAAGTGTAAATATTTTAGGAATTTGTGTTGGCACCTTTCAATAGCATATATATATTTATTGTAATAAGGATCATAAATAATAGTGCAGTAGTCAAATTTACATCTCACATAGGTATTATACAGTAATTTAATGGTATATGTATTATGGATTTCTCTACTATTTCGTATAATAAAACCCAACATTTTTAATGCACTATTGGTTAAATTATCAATATGTATTCTGAAACTTAACTTGTTGTCAAACATGATACCAAGATCCTTAAATGTAGTTACCTTCTTGAGATTTATGTCACCTATTTTATAACTAAAATTTAGTGCCTCATTCTGTTGCCCAGAGTAAACCATGTACATGCATTTGTCTACATTAAGTGGAAGTGAATTAAGACGGGACCAATTATATAATGAGTTAAGATCATTTTGTAACATTTGAGAATCCGTAATGTCATTTATGGATTTGAATAATTTAGCATCATCAGCAAATATCAATATATGTAAATTTTTTATTACACTTGGTAGATTGTTAATAAATAAAATAAACAATAGAGGACCGAGGTTCGACCCCTGGGGTATTCCAGATGTTGGAATATATGCACTTGATGTATAATTATTATGTACTACATATTGCTCTCTATTGGCAAGATAGGATTTTATTATTAAAATAATTTTAGAAGGAATATTGTATTCTGTCAATTTCTCAATTATAAGTTCGTGGCTAACTGAGTCAAACGCTTTTGCGAAATCGGTATATACCACATGAACATCCATTTTTTTTTTCCAGAGAATTTGAAACGTACTGAGAAAAATTTACGAGGTTAGTAGTTGTAGATCTACTATTCATAAATCCATGCTGGTATGTTGAGATACTAGTTTTAATATTAGGGTAAATGAATGAATATAGTGCAACCTTAAGCTCATTTCACTGTCAAACTTTATCCCTAAGTCTCGAATTGAATCTACTCTATTGAGAGTGATGTCATTTAACATGTATTGAAATTCTACAGTGTTTATAATTTTAGCAAACGTGATCACACTATTTAAAAAAAATGTGTAACAATTACATATAACTGCCTTCAAACATGGGCGTAAGAGACGAAAGCAGGAGATTTAATGGGACGTTTTATATGAAATTACCATGCTTAAAAATTATACTAAACAAAATAATTTTTATTCTTAGGGGAGTCAGCCATTCAGCCGTAAGTGACATGCAAGCAATAGAACAAGAAACCATACAGTCAACCCCAAGCACTTTAAGCTCAGTAGGAAAGTTACGTATATCTGATAATGACAGTTTCTTTGATGACTGTTCATATGGAAGCTCCTTTAACATGAATCGTAATAGCAATATTGGTAGTAACAAAATCGAAACATTTCTATCAGAAAGTGGTACAGGCAGTAAGGATAACTGGGTTATTATATACGATCCTCCAGAAAAACCTAAAAGCAGTAGTAATTGTTCATCATCTGGTAAGTAGGGGATATTATAGTCTATCTCATATTCAGAAATCAGTGTTGGTCTTACGGAGAGCATTGATGCCGTCCTGTGCACATCAAGAACCAAGCGTGCAAATGGCTAAGCGAGACACTAGACAACCCGCACCGCTGTTGACAGATCTCCCATTTAAAAAGCAGTGTCCTATGCGAGGCCATGCTGATTTCTGAATGTGAGATAGACTGTAGAAATAAGTAGAGATGGGTTAATGCCAGGCATTTTCATTAATGCCCAATAAATAATATAAATAAATAAAATTAAAATTAAATATCGTTTATTTAAAAATGTGCATATACATCAAAAAAATAATACAAGGCCCGGCAGAATGAGGTATCCATTTTCAAAGTTAAATCATTTCATAATAAATGATATATAAATTCAAATCACATCGCCATGCTTTTGCGATAAATGGATATTTAAGACAGTTATCAAAGCATTTGCGAGAAAGAGAAATGTCAGTTTAGCTGTGAATATGGAGTGTTGGTCAAATATTGAACGTTCTTTTGTAGTTGAAGCTTATCAATATATGTATACTGTATGTGGAGAGCTCTCATAAAAAGCTTTAAAATAAGTGTTTAGACTAATAAAAAAATCGTGTAATTTTTAAAATCTTCCATATAAAAAGGACACATACAGTGCAGTGTGACTATTATACAGTAAATAGTGCTATTATAACTAAAAAGTGCGTTTAATATGTCAACAATTTGTGTGAAATGTACTCAAACAGTAAACTATAAATCTGTTGGCCCTGATTGTGGTTTTTGTAAAGAGGTTTTTCATATTAAGCAAACAGTTTATTAAATCAAGAACATACAACTATCTACTATCTCACTAGGGTTGTGGTTACAGGCCCACCGCACTGAAGCTCAATTGGCTTATTGTGCCCCCGTGATTAGATTAGATTAGATATTTATTGGCCAATAATTATACATATTACATGTATGTGTGGCAAGTCAACTTTACAGAGTATACAAAAAATAAAATACAAAAATGTAAAATATATAAAGTATATAATAATAATAATAATGTCTTTATTATAATTTTACAATTTTACATAATTACATCATATAATTTTAGGCGAAGTTCACCAGTAGCTGACACGAAGTCAGGCAAGGTGCTCTACCACTTAACCTAAACAATAATTAATACTATATTCAATAAAATAATAATAATAACGGTTAGCATATTCGCAAATTAACAATTTAAGTAATAAAGATAAAGATAAACTTTATTCATTATTCAAGTTACATACCTACAAAGATATAAACTTATCAAACTAGTCAAAAGCAATACACTCACACACAGACACATTTACTCACACATTAAACATCTCTAAATATACTAACACACACAATAAAATAGTCACTGACTTAAATATTCCTCTACAGAATAAAATGGATTACTTACTAAATACTCATACAATTTTTGTTTAAAGCAATTAAAATTTTTTATATCACCAAAAATATTTATAAACTTGTTGAAACATATAATGCCCTGATAAATATGTGAATTTTGAGAAATTCCTAACCTTGAATATGGCAGGTATAAGTTACAGTTGTTACGTGTCTCATATTTATGAATATTATTTACTTTTATAAGAGAATTTTCATCCCTTTTTATATTCAATATAAGTAGATATACAGTAAATTCACTTTTAAACCAAAGCACTTTGTGAGTGAATAGGAGACAATAAAGCGAGAGCGCTAACATTCTGAGATCGACATGCAGTCACGCATGTGTAGTGCTCTCGCTTTATTACTATCTCCTATTCACTCACAAACTGCTTTGGTTTAAAAGTGAATTTACTGTATATAAAGAGAAGGTAAAGTTAAAATCGATGTATCAATAAAAATTTGTTTGCAAGTTGTTTGCGGGTGTGCTCTTATCATGCATCTCATAATTCTTTTCTGAACAATAAAGATTTTATGGAAGTGAGCTGAGCGTCCCCAGAAAATTAAACCATAACTTAAAGCAGGTTGCACAATAGGGTGGAACGAAAAATGAATTTTTCAAAATTTTTTGAGAATTATTACCCCTTAGCAATCAAATCGTGCATTTAGTTGTTATTAATAACTGTGCAAAAACTGAAAACGGTACGTTGTCTTTTTCAGGTTCCTCAACAATGAGGTCAAAATTTTAGAAAAAAAAAGATTGTTTTTTATGCCATTTCTTTTTCTGTTCTTTGGGTAATGATCAATCACTAATGTGTCTTAATGTACCACAAAATACTGTGCATTTTAATTTAAAAACGATATTACCCAAACTTGTCGTTTCTCAAAAGCGTCAAAATACATGCTTCTAGCAATTTTTCCCAAAAATAAATTTTTTTTTGACAGAGACATTTACTGTTCTTCTCTATATTCAACTACAAAAGGATGAACATCAAATAAATCAAACGCTTTATTAGCAGAGAAAAAACAAAAATACACATGAAGAATCAAACAAAAAACAGTTCATTTTTAATATAAGGTTATTATAGTTATTATCTATTTTTAAGAGAATCTGATTTCGTTTCAAATGATGTCAATATATTTTTTTTACTTTATACGGACTTGAATAAATCCAACTCGGTTTTCTTGGCCACAGACAGCTAATGATGCCCCAGTTACAAGATGTACGCATCGTTCAACAGCTTGGGTATTGCAAGGAAATTGTGGAAAACCAGGAAAACTTATGTCTCACACCTTAGTTAAGCATATTTCCATATTAGCGGTTATTAGCGACTCAGTAATATTTTCTTCATTCCAAAAGATCAATTCCGAGTAAAGTTTGGCCTCAAAATTTATTTTGAGTATACTGAATTCACGTAGTACCGTTGTTTTGACGGCCCGTGCCTTCAGAACATGTCGGATACCCAGTTCTGTGTATTTTTGATATTCGTCCGTAAGTAAAGAAAGCAATACCTATATTTTCAGGATGTGCGAAAAACCATGGCGCTGAATTACCGTATAAACAATTTTTTTAACTTTTTCTTGTAAAAATCTGCAAGCATCTATTAAACTGAATGTCTTGCCCTTTCAACACACGAAGGCATGAGTTTTACTCGAAACCAAAATAGGGCGTAAACTTCATTATGTAATTTACCAAAATACAAAGAGCTTATTTGTCCCATTTCCGCCATAGACGCCTGGGCTGTGATTGTATCGGAATATGCTCTTTGTCGCGTAATCCCCATAAGTAGTGAGATTTTTCAAGACCATGAGGAACCTGAAGATATTAAAATAAAATAATTTGGGTTGGAGGGACTTTTTATCATAACTTAATAATTATTTTAAGCACTATGTCAAATAGAAAATATATTTTTTTAAATGAATCAATGCAGGTAATAAAAACCTGCAAAAACAAGGAAATTTCGAAACTGTAAGTCCTGTGAGGAACCTGAAAATACTAAGATAGGTCAATCAACTTTTGGGAATTATTTTTACTTATATAAAGGCACATTTGAAGTTTATGACAAAGTATTTAAAAAAAAATTTTTTTTCCGTTGCACCCTATTGCACAAGTCCATAATAGACAAGTTTAAGAACAGACATGGATACAGTTTCTCTCAGTTGTCTAATTATAAAACATACACTACTTAATTTTGAACAGACTTTCTCTATATGTTGTTCCGAAGTCATTTTCTGGTCTATTTGAATACCTAAGAATTTTATACAGTTTACTTGCTCTATGCTATTGTGTTTCATCCTTATAAGTTGACTGCTATGGTAATTACTGTTTTTAGATTGAAATAACATAAATAATGTTTTATTTCTATTAACAATTAGCCCATTATATATTGGCACCATTGATAAAATTCCTCTGCAGATATGTTTGCCCTTGCGACTGACTATTAAATTATCTCCTGTTACTAATTTGTTTGTATCATCTGCATAAATTATTGTTTTCTGTGAAGAGTTGCACGAATATGTTATATCATTAATAAAAATAATAAAGAATAAAGGACCTAAAGTTGAACCCTGAGGAACCCCCATAGAAACTGTTTTTGGTTCTGATTTATATTTGTCGATGACCACAATCTGAGTTCTTCCTCTTAAGTAGAATAGAATAGAATAGACGTTTATTTGACTACGTTACATATAAAGATACATTTGTAGCAAGTCGTAAATTAAATATTATCAAGTTAATATTCAAGTAATTTAAAATAAAATTTACACATATATATATTAAAAAACATATACACATATGAACAGGTATTTATCAATTGTACAAACAAAACAATATTACTACATATTAAAGCAGATTTACACTAAGTATTGATGCTATAAGGGGTGCTCATATACTCTTCAGTTGAATAGAAGCAGAATTAAAGAATATGATTTTTAATACTCTTTGAATTTGTGAAAATTTAATTGTCTTATATTTTCGGGTAGTTTATTATACAAATGCAAATCTAGCGTATTTTTAAGAGATTTAGTTAAACGAAACCTAGGCGTCTTTAATAAATTTGCTGACCTTGTGTAATGATTATGTAAATCTGAAGGACTTACATAAGCATTTCTATTTTTATGAATGTGAAGTATGATGCTGCCCAGTCATAGGCAACACCTCGTACACCAATACGATATAACTTTTCTAACAGCAAATCATGGTTAATTGTATCAAAAGCCCGTGATAAATCAAAATAAAGAGCGATCGGATATTGCTTATTATTGAGACATTCATATATACTACTACAGAGTTCCGCAATTGCTGTTGATGTAGATTTCTTAATTCTGAAACCATGTTGACCATTGTTTAATAATTTTTGTACTTCTAGAAATTCATTTAACCTTGTATTGTAACAAGATATCAAACAATTTTGCTAACTGACTTTGCAAGCAAACGTTCCTATAATTATTTATTTCGTCTCTAGATCCTTTGTTCTTAAAAACTGGTATTGATTTAGATACTTTTAGTGCATCTGTATATTTTCCTTCACAAAATGACTCATTAATCAGATAAGATAATGGTGAACTTACTAAGTCGCTAATTACCTGTAAAGCACTACCATATACTTCATCAATACCAGCCGCTGGTTTTGACGTTTTTTTAATGCATAATTCTATTGCATGAGGTGTAGTGGGATATAAGTAGAATGTGCTTTCTATATTGGGCGCTAGCTTGAGATTATCAGTCTCGGGCTTAGAGCTTTGTACGTCCATAAAAAATGTATTAAAGTAATCAGCTAATTTGTTTTTGTCTACAATTTTTTCACCATCAAATTTTATATGACATGGGGTATGGCATTTTGAATTACCCTTCATTTCATTTATTATTTTCCAACTCTCCTTCATAATGTTATTGGCGTAACTTATTCTATTATTATTATATTTTGCTTTAGTTCGTTTTACCTCCTCTCCATATATAACCTTCAATCGAACATACCTAGCCTTTATCACAGCATTATTAGTATCTTTACATAATTTTGACATTTTACATTGTTGAGTCTATGATTAAACCAAGGTTTTTTATGTCCATTAATTTGAATTTTTTTGTAAGGAAAAGCTCTATTAAAATGAAACATGAAAATTGAATAGAAAACATTGAATTTATCATCTAGATTAGACTGATTATATATTTCGGACCAATTCTCGTGTTTCATTTTATTTCTAAAAGTTTCCAGATTACTATTAGAAAAACCTCTTTTAAATATGATTCCACCTTCATGGTTAATTAATCGCTGTGCTTTAAACTCACACATTTGAAAAGTATGATCCGAGAAATATGTATCCTTTACCAAAGTAAACTACGCGGCAATTGAACTCGAACACTTTGAATTTTGGACAGTTTTTCAAAGTATGTAACTCAAAAACTAATAGATCGATTTTGCTCAAATTTTGACAGGTGTGTGATTGTTCCTTTGGCCTTTTAATTTTCAGTTAGCGATCCATTTTCACCTACTTGCTCCAAGATACAGGGTCAAGAAAAAGTTCGTGTTTTTTTGACAAAATTTTAAGAGACTCCCATTTTGCATGTAGAGAGATTAGGTAGATATTCGATGTATAGTAAAGAAGAGTACCTTAGTACCTCGGGACGGTTTTGAGTTTTTGTAGATATCATGGCCTACTACAATGATACAGATATTTTTCTGATTTTCGATAAAATTTTTCAGAAACATACACGTCGCAACAAGGGCGACTGTGTGTTACAACGGAGATCCCATATGATTATTTTTCAATTATTTCCTAGTACAAATATGAAGTAATGTATCCATGGCTACGAATTAAAAATCTAATTTATGACTTGTCAATCTTCTCATAAACTGTCATTTTAAAAGTTGACGTCGCGCGTCGAGCCGTTTTTTAAATTTAAAAGCGAAAATGTCTAAAGAAATGCAGTGCATACCACCTGAAATACTTGAAATTGCAAATTCACCTATTACATGTTTCATTGATAAATGAAATGGTTAGTATTACATATATTTTTTTTTACTAAGGTTGAACGCATTTGACCTGATGTAATTTTTCAAAAGTAAAGTTTTGATATTTTTGATTTTAACGCTTGAAGAAAAAATAGTATATGTCACTCGGAGTAGAAGGCTCATTATGTGTTTCGCCCAGTTTGCTGCCTCGGCTTGCGCCTCGGCTGAGCAAACTTCTGGGCTCAACAATAATGGTCGCCTTCTACTCCTTGTAACATAATATACTATTACATTTTTGAACAAGAATATGACTGTATATGTTCCTTAATTTTTCACCTCGAGTTATGAATCACCCTGTATATTATACTAACTCTTCTCTTGTCTAAACTATTTTGATATGTGACCACTGACCATACAGCTGTCTCATTCTCTGATATGTTTTAATATTATAAGACCCAGTAGTAGGATATATTTTTTTAGGTTAAGTATAAGAATAGTAGTAAGTAATACTAAACTTCGCCTAATAAGGTTCTTTTAGTATTATTATTTATTTATTTATTATTATTTTTTCTCGCAAAGCGCCGCTGAACAGTTCTTGTACATACTTTTAAAATGCTATCAAATCAATTGCGGAATCGATACAAATTTTACTTATTACAGATACGTACAGCTTATCAAGTGCTACATAGTACATATTGGAAAGAAAGTTTTGAACATTGGTTATTATTGTCTAAAATACTAGAGTGTGGCTATACTCAAAGTGGAACATACTGTATAAATTTGCAATCACAAAGATATGCGTTTCCAATAATAGAAAAAATATGTATAAGGTGTTTTATTTGAAAGAATGCATGTTTGATTTGCCCCACTTTTTATGAGACATATTGTATACTTTTTGCAAGTGTTCCATAAAAGTTCTTAGGTTTTCTAAAACTCTTGAAATGCTTCATGCTTTTCTGATTATTTAGTCTAAGAGATGAAGTGTTTTCTGCATTTTCCCCCATTATCTTTTTGAAAATTATTTTTCCGCAAATGCGAATAAATATAAAAAAAAATTTTTATTACAAATTATAAAATCTTTATTATCTATTTTTCTATTTGACATGTGCAAATTTTTTGTAAATAACTACATGCTTTTCTGAGTATTTAGTGCAACAGATAAAGTGTTTTCTAGATTTTCTTCTTCCAGATTATCTTTTCATAAATATCAATAAATAATTCACATGTTTTATTATAAATTGTTCTTTATTATCTATTTGTTTTTTTTATATGTAGGCACATATTTTTTGTATTTTTTTTTTAATTACTGATAGGTTAGATAAGGGAAATATTTTGATTAGTTCAGTGAGATTTTGTTCTCTGGGTTTTTTTCGTCTTCAAGTGAAGATATTTTTCTGTGAATGTTAATAAACAATTAAAATGATAAAAAATAGGTATACTATTCGAAATTAGGAAAAATAAATATTAAAATGATTGTTTTGCCATTTTTGAAAAGAAATTATATTTTTTACACAGGAAGTTGAATGTACAGGGTGTCCCAAAGTTGACGTCTCGGGACTATATCTAGAGCATGAAAAAAGTTAAGATAAAATCGTTTACGTGGTTTAATTTGGGGTGCACTAAGGTACATTTTAATTTAGAATTTTTTTTTTCGAAATCTGAAAAATGGCGAAACTGACGTCATCAGAAGTTTTTTCCCAGGAACATACACTTTTTTTGTGCTACCTGGAAAGTGCTATTTTTTCTGAACATTTTCTATTAAAAAAGTTTTTTCGTATCTTTTATATTTAAAAATATACAGGGTAAAATAGTTTGGAAATACCCTTAATTGCGTAAGAGTTAGCCATGATGTAATCGAGTGGCCTATGGAAAACAATGAACTAGGGCTGTTGACATAAGTTTGTTTAGTGAATATATTGTTTGTGTCAAATAGTTTACGGGTGTGAATTAATTTAAATAGCGCCGAAATGTTTACAAACAATGAGAAAGTAGACATGATTTTAATCTAAGGTGAAGCTCAAAAAAAACGATTTAGAATTTTGTTCCTGTTTTAAAATATTTTTTTTTTATTAAAATACCCTTTTCAATTCTTTGATAAAACGTATAAATAGCTTTTTTCATTGTTTTCCATAGGCCATTCGATTACATCATGGCTAACTCGTATGCAATTGATGGTATTTTCCAAATTATTTTACCCTGTATATTTTTAAATATAAAAGATACGAAAAAACTTTTTTAATAGAAAATGTTCAGAAAAAATAGCACTTTCCAGGTAGCACAAAAAAAGTGTATGTTCCTGGGACAAAATTTCTGATGACGTCAGTTTCACCATTTTCCAGATTTCGAAAAAAAAAAATTCTTGCGTAAAATGTACCTTAGTACACCCCAAATTAAACCACGTAAACGATTTTGTGTTAACTTTTTTCATTCTCTAGATATAGTCCCGAGACATCAACTTTGGGACACCCTGTACAAGCTCAACTGTTTTCGTCGTTGGATATCTCTGTCGTCAATTGTGCGCTGCGCTTGTTTTGAATTAAAATATTTTTGTTTTATTTTCTTATTATACATACATACATACATACATACAGGGTTTGACAAAAGACCTGGAACGATTGGATTACAGCCGGACGGAACATCGTAACAATTTAGGATTATCGATATTGTAATCAACGATATTTTTAGAACTTTATGATGTTTATTTTAGACGTCATTTTTTTAAATGGAATATCGTATATATTTTTTCATATTTTTGATCCTTTAAGCAGTTAAGCAGAGTTAAACGATGTAGCTATGATTTGTATGGATTCTTTCATGAAGTCCTTTATAACGTAAAATCAAAATAATTATCGAATTTTCATATCTAATGAAAGTTAAGTAATTTTTTTGCAATTTTCTAATTGAATGCTAAAAATGGACTGGAAAATCGTGTTATAATGGAACAGCCTGTGTCCTGTATGATATTATTTTTCAACATAACTTCCTTTTTTCACATAATAACACTTCTTAATTTTTTTGTTGCTATGGTTTTTAATGCCATTCCATTTTATTCTGATTCAGATGTTTACTTGTAAAGCATAATAAAATGAAATGACATTAAAAACCATAGCAACAAAAAGTTAAAAAGTGTTATTTCATTTTAATGGAAAAAACAGCGTTTTTCTTCAAGCGTATAACAATACTTACATTACATAATGCAACACGTCCTGTAGAAAGAGCCTATTATTGTATTAGTACAAATATTTCTCATTTTTTTCCTAGTACAAATATGAAGTAATGTATCCATGGCAACGAATTAAAAATCTAATTTATGACTTGTCATAAACTGTCATTTAGTCCCTATTACAGTTTTTTGACAATATAAGTTATTACTACTAAAAACAATTTGTATCGGTTATCAATCAACTTATGTTATCTATAATATCTAAATTGGGGACATAATCCTTAAACTTATTTGGTATCGAAATTGTTCTGCCTGTACGGCTTGTAACATTTAAATCTTTGTTTTTTTTCTTGGTGGCTTTGTCAATAACTTTACACTCGTTTGGAGGATCGTTATAACTTAAACTAATGGTACTACTACTACTAACTACATTACTATTATCACAGCAATCTTTAGTCTGATATATGTCAATCCTACTGTCATGTTCCAAATTTGTAATTTCCTCCCTCGCTTCCTGAGTGTTTATATCGCTTTCTTTTTCTGTGCTTACAGTTTCTAAGTAAACATATTGAGAAATATTTGTATCAAACACCTTTATTTTATTTCCTTCTGTTATATTCCTTTCTTTTTTAGAGTACTGGAAATTATTTTTTGCTTCCCTGATGAACCGCCTATTTCTTATTAAGATTGAGCCATTTTGCAATTTTACTTTATACGAACGAGTACCTACTTGTTCTACGATTTTACCTTTTTCCCATAAACCTGCTGGTTTTATTTGCACCCAAACAACAGAGTAATTTTTTAATGGCTTTAATTTTCTAGATTTTTTGTCGTAATATGTTTTTTGTTTATTTTTTCTTATGTCTAGGAAATTGTCATATTTTTGTTTATTGAATGAAACTTTTCTAGTGTTTTCAAAAGATCTCGTAAGTGTCTTTTTTGTAATATATTTGCAGGTGTGTTAATACCATCTATAGGTGTGTTTCTATAATTGTCGCAGTATTCTAGGCAAAACAAGAGACATATTTATTAATTGCGGATCAATGGAACACCAGTGTGATATTGTTGCATTTACCGAGACTTGGTTAAATGATAGCGTATATGACGCCGAATTATTTGATCCAAGTATATATAATGTATTTCGCAAAGATAGAGACTTCAATTACACAAATACTACCAGGGGCGGTGGTGTTTTGTTAGCTAGCTTAAAAAGCATTAATGTGGCATTGATAGATATTTACTCGGAATGTACGAGTTTTTCCGATATCAAATCCATAGATATTTTAGCTACTAAATTGAGCATTAAAAAATTTGTATTATATTTGTTTATCATATATGTTCCTCCTAAAACGTCTTTGGCAGATTATGAAATTCTTTTTGATAGTCTTGAATCACTTTTTTTTACTTATGGCAGCAATATGCTATTAATAGGCGATTTTAATGTTCCAGAATATATAAATAATTCTTCAGATAGCACGGTCCTAACAGTAAATAATTTTTGCAATTTCTTTAATCTACGGCAATATAATTCTGTTTTAAATGCACAAAATAGAATCTTAGATTTAGTGTTGGGTAATCTGCCATGCTCTGTTGTAAAGGCTGTAGATATTTTGTTACCTGAAGACTCATACCACCCTGCGTTAGTAATTGATATTGAATGTGGAGAACATTATCAAAACTTTCCTGTACACAATAATATTGATTATAATTTTAAGAAAGCAAACTTTAACAACCTATATAATGATTTGTTATTGGTTGATTGGAATTTTATATTAAATTTTAATGACGTGAACGTGGCTGTAACTGTTTTTTATAGTATATTAAATGATCTGATATCAAAGCATGTACCTAGAAAGAAAGTATGTACACAAGTATATCCAGTATGGTTCAATAAAGTATTAATTGTTAAATTAAAAGATAAAGATAAAGCTCGCAAAAGGTATAAAAAATCGAACAAAATAGAGGACTATAATGTTTTCAAAGAGTTAAGAACTGAGTTTAAAACCATGAATGAGGTGGCACATAAGCAATATGTAAGTAAAATTGAGAATGATTTGAAACTAAACCCAAACAACTTCTGGTCGTACCTAAAATCTAAGAAAGGACAATCATCGATACCCCTCAATATGAAATATAATAATAGTAGTTTAGAAGATCCTAATCAAATTGTTTCTGCTTTTGCAGACTTTTTCTCCAATTCATTTTCAAAAAATCTTAATATTCAACCTAATCCAATTGTTAGCGACATACCTTCACCAAATAGCTTGCTACACTTAAAATGTGTTACGGTAGAAGACATAATTAAATCGTCAAAAAAAATTAAGGCGAACATGACTATGGGACCAGACAACATACCTGCTTTTATAGTCCGTGATTGTATCTCAGTACTTGCTGCGCCATTATGTACCATTTTTAATTTGATTATCAAAACGTCAACGTTTCCAGACATATGGAAATTAACGAAAATCGTACCAGTATTTAAAAAAGGAGTTAAAGATGATATTATGAACTACAGGTCAATCAACATTATATGTAATTTTAGGAAACTATTTGAAATTATATTATATGATTCCATCTACAGTCATGTTAATAACTCGCTAATACCTGAACAACATGGGTTTATAGTTGGGAGATCCACTGTTTCAAATTTAGTGGTTAAAACACAAAATATCTGTGAGGTCTTGGACAGTGGCGGTCAAGTGGATGTGATCTACACTGACTTTTCCAAGGCCTTTGACAGAATGGATCATACTATTTTAAAACTGAAGTTGGAGGCCATGGGTATTTCTGCTGATCTCTTAAATATAATATGTTCTTACTTACATAATCGTCAGCAATTTGTTCAAGTAAGAGGATTCAAATCTCATACTTTTATGCAAACATCAGGGGTACCGCAGGGCTCAATTCTTGGTCCGTTGTTTTTTGTGATCTTTATCAACGATATTTCTCGTGAACTTAATGTTAGATATCTTTTATATGCTGATGATGTCAAGATCTTTTACCAAATCAATTCGGAGGCTGACTGTGTAATCTTACAAAATAATCTGGATACCATAAACAACTGGTGTAAAACTAATAATTTGTTTTTAAATATCAGTAAATGCAACGTAATGTCATACTCACGTAAGCAGAATGTACATATATATGATTACAAAATTGATAATAAGTCTCTAGTCAGACCTGATACTATCAAAGATCTCGGGGTGATCTTTGACCCTAAATTAACGTTCGTTCACCATGTGAATTCCACGGTTGCAACATCTTTTAAGGCATTGGGATTTGTAGTACGTAACATGAGAGACTTTAATAACATTCATACAAGTAAACTATTATATTATTCAGTAGTAAGATCAAAACTAGAATATGCATCTATCGTATGGAACCCAATTTATAATACGCATATTGTGGCAATAGAAAAAATACAACGTCGTTTTTTAAAAAATCTCTATTTGCAAACCTATGATGTGTACCCACACCGAGGATATCCTCAAGAAGATCTTTTAGCAATTTTCACTGTTGACAGTCTCTTAAAGAGAAGAACAATTCAGTCCGTAATATTCTTATATAAGATAATTCATAATATCATAAAATGCGAAGATCTTTTAGACAATATTTATTATCATGTACCTCGCATAACCTCAAGAAATAGTCAAACGTTCTTCTTACCCACTCCAAGAACAAATGTACTCACTCAAGCTTCCCTCTTTCAAATGTGTAAAAATTATAATGATAATGGCACATTAGATATTTTCCAGACTAATGTATGTCAAATTAAAAAAAACCTATATCAACAGTAAATAAATTAATTTTAAAAGACAAATTTTTTATTGTTCTTATCATTCTCGTACAAGTTGCACATAGGCTTCCTATTTTTATTTATTATTATAACTTTTTAGATTCTTGTTTTCTTTTAATGTGTTATTCACTTATTTTATTGTTACTTGTTATTGTTTGTAGTAAGTATTAGCAGTCATTTAACTTTTTGTAACTTTTTTTTTATCTTTTTGTATACTGTCATTTTTTACTACCTGTATATGTAAATACATAGTGTGATATTTTGCTTATTTATAGTGGATTTACGGTATATATGTGTATCTATATATTTGCTGGTATGTGCTGTAAACCCTCCCATATCCTGTAAATGGACTTGCTCTGTAGGATATTGTAAGCAAATAAATAAATAAATAAATAATTTAACCCTTTCGTCACGGTGAACGTACTGGTACGTGTCACTAAAGGTGCTGTTGACGGCCGCCTGCCGTACTCGTACGATATCTGATCCTATGAATGTCTTATACAAAATAATAATTTTATGATTTTCCTTGCCTACGAACATACCGGTCCGTCGCACATGACACATATTTAATATAAAGGTGCCGTACGTGAACGTCGCATGTTTCTAATTTACATGCCGTGCGCCGTACCGGTACGTTTCGTGTCAATCCGAGTGCCGTACCGGTACTGCAAAAAAGTTTTCGTATTTTTTATTGTTTTTATTATAAATAAAATAACAAATAAATGTATTTAAGATATTTATTGCTAAGGAACATACATTTAACGAATTCTTTTATTATAATAAAAATGAAATCAATATTTTTTTATTGTATGAAAAATGCGGAACGTCACAGTCTGTACACGAGTCTAGTGTCCTTTCTTCGCCGTTTTTGTAATTTCGTAATGGTACAAACATGACAACGCCTTTGAGTACGTGAACCCTGTGCAACAGTAACACGTATAGAACATTATTGTACAAGTGGGGACGCTGCCAATAGCGGCGTAATGCACAGGGGCGGGCATTTTCCTTGGCCCGGTCGGGACTAGTGGAAGTATGATTCTCTCGCCCGTGACGAAAGGGTTAAAAGTGCTAAAAATGGATCTTTATTATCTAAAATACATTTTTTTAATAAATTCTTCACCGTTTGTATCGTTCTTTCTTTGCCCATTCGACTGAGGATAGCGAGGACTGGACATTACATGTTGGAACTTCCATTGTACTGAAAATTCTTTAAATTTTTGACTACTAAATTCTGGACCTTGATCTGAACATACAATAAAAGGTATACCCTGACTCGAAAAAATTGATTTTAAAGCTAATATTACATTTTCACTTGTTAAGTTGTGCTTTAAGTTAACAATTTCCACAAATTTTGAATAATAATCTACTATTAATAAATAAGATTCATTTAAAAGATGAAAAATATCACACGCTACTTTATACCAAGGTTTTTTTTCAATCTCATGGGGAATCATGGGTTCTGGAGGCTGAGATTTTTGAAATGTTTGACAGATATTACATGTCAAAACCACGTCTGTGATTTGCTTATTCATGCCTGGCCAGTAAAATGAAAGATTTGCTTTTTCTATGGACTTTTTTATACCTAAATGTTCATAATGAAGTTTAGATAAAATTTCTTTTCTAAATTCTTTAGGAATAATGACTCTTTGGTCCCTATACAAAAGTTCGTCTGCTTCTGTTATTTCATGTCTAAACTTAAAGAAAAACTTTATACAATCTGGAACTTTTTTGCTTGATTTCGGCCAGCCTTTTTTAAGTTGTTCTTTAAGAGTTTTAAGGATACTATCTGAATTAGTCATTTTAATAAGTTGTTTGCGTTTCTGTTCAGTAATATTCAGATATACGTTTTTATCAAGCAGACCTGAGCCTCCATTTCAAGGTCGATGTTCTCGTCAAACTTTTGATTTATATAAGCTCTAGACAAAGTATCAGCTAAAATTAAGTTTTTTCCTGGTTTATAAATCAAATCAAAATCATATTTGCGTAATTGAATTAATATTCGTTGTAGTCTGGCAGAACATGAGTTTAATGATTTTTTTACGATTTGGAGCAAAGGTTTGTGGTCTGTCTCTACTACGAAATGTTTTCCATAAACGTATTGTGAAAAAATCGTTACGCCCATCCAAACCGCTACAAATTATTCTTTTTCTATCTGACTGTAACGTGACTGTGTTTCTGTGAAAACTCGAGAAGCATGGGCACAAGGCATTCCATCTTGTAGTAATACTGCCCCCATGCCACTCTGAGAACTTACAACTGAAATGGTAGTTGGTTTGTTTATGTCAAAAAATTTTAGACATGGATTTTTACATAAAATGTCTTTTAGGTGCTGAAAACTTTTTTCATGATGGTCCTGCCAAATAAAGGCCGAATCTTTTTTAATTGAGGTTCTGAGAAGGGCTGTTTTCTCAGAAAGATTGTTAACAAATTTACCTAGATATGTGACCATACCTAAAAATCTTTGAACATCTTTAATATTTTTTGGTGATGGCATATTTTTTAAAGCCTCTATTTTGTTTTCATCTGGCTTAAGGCCATCTGAGGTTATTTTAAAACCCATATACTTGACTTCTGCAACAGCAAATTTACACTTATTTTTGTTGAACCGGATATTAAATTGGGATGCCTTTAACAATACTTTCTCTAAAATTTTATTATGTTCTTCTTTGGACCTAGAGAAAATTAAAAGATCATCTATGTACAGCACGCAACCCTCTATGTCATTAAATATTTCACTCATACCTTCCTGAAAAACTTCTGGAGCACTAACCAAACCATAAGGAAGTCTTTTAAATCTGTATCTTCCGAAAATAGTTCCAAAGGTACATAAGCGTGAACTTTCATCGTCTAACATTATTTGCCAAAACCCTTGGGTAGCATCTAATGTACTAAAATATTTACAACCCGAAAGTTTTTCTGTTAGTGCCTCAATGGTGGGCAATTTAAAATAGTGACGTTTAATAGACGTATTTAAATCTTTTGGATCTAAACAAATTCTAATATCCCCGTTAGGTTTCCTAACTAAAACAGTGGGGTTTACCCAATCAGCTCCATCCGAAGCTTTTTTTATAACCCCTTCTTTTTCTAATTTATCTAATGCAAATTTTAATTTATCTCTGATGGCAAAAGGGACTTTTCGTACAGGATGTACTTTTGGTTCAACATTTTTTAAACATCCTATACCTTGAAACAGATACTCATACTTACTTAACAACCCGTTTATATCGTTTGCTTGAATTGTGTTTTCAATGCTTTCCACTCTTTTTATTAAATTAAAATCAAGGCACGATTTAAGCCCCAATATTGGACAACTTTCACTTTTTACTACATAAAACAGAAGTGCAATATCTTTGTTTTTATACTTACAGTTTAAAAAACATTCTCCTATAACAGGCAGACTATCATGTGTATATGAACTCAATTTAGCCTTTGGCTTTTTAAGCTGTGAACAATCAAATCCTACAGACCTCAATATTCTAGCAGGGATAACATTTGCCATTGCTCCAGTATCTAACTTGAAATCGATCACGTGATTGTTGATCTCTATACCAGCAACCCATGTTTCCTCTGACATTGTGTTTATGGACAGATTGACAGTATCTATAAAAAGAAAATTATCATTGTAGTTATTAAAATTATCAAGCTGCAAATTAGTATTTTCTTCCATTACATTATCTACTATGTGAATATCTCTATTTCTTAACTGTTTTCTATTTTTACACATGCTAGCAAAATGATTTTGTTTATTACAATTAACACAAGTTTTACCAAATGCAGGACATTTGCCAGGCTCATGCCGATACGAGCACTTCTGGCACGGTTTTCGTTGGTTATTCCGCTCTGTGTTCATCTGCTGGTTACTGGTACCTTTTCGATTTTGATTTAATCTGGCATATCTTGACCTGCTGCTTTGCTCATGACCCTGATGTCTCCTTACTCCCTCGATGTTCAAACAGTTTTCACCCTGTCCATTTCCATTAGTAATTTGACGATTTTTTTCTTTTACACTTATAGCAGTGATGCAGGTTTTTACAGCATCCTCCAACTTTTCGTTATCGTCTTGAAGCAGTTTTTTTCTGATTTCTTGGGACGAAATGCCACAGATAAGCATGTCTTTCACCAGGCTGTCACGTAAGTCACCCAGTTCACACGATAGTGCCAAGTTCTTCAATTCAGTGATATACTGTTCTATGCTTTGTTGCTCTGACTGTTTATGTGTGAGAAATTTATGCCGTTCGTAAGTAAGGTTTTTCCTCGGATGGAAGTGATCTTTGAATTTTTTAAGTAGGACCTTAATTTTTTCCTGCTCTTGCTCCGTGAATTCAAACGTATTAAATATTCTCATGCCCTCCTCACCTATTAGCGTTAGTAATTGGGCACATTGCGTACTTTCATCTTTTTTACATATTTCAGTTGCTTTTAGATATGTCCCGAATCTCTGTCGCCAGAATTTCCAATTTTCGGATAGGTTTCCACTCATATTTAAGGGTGGAACTCCTCTGAAATCCATCTTTTACAAACGTGGTATTTTATAGGTTAGAATATAAGGTTTTCTGCTCTCGAATTTTACGTGAGAATCTCCAAATCCCTTTCTAAATGTATGTACTAGTTATTTTTTTACAGTACCTTGTCAATTTTTGCCGATGATTATAGATTTTCTTCGATCTTTTGTCGCAGCGCCATGTTATATCTGCTTTTCGGGTCAGGGGACGGGAAGGACGTAATGACTACTCTGGCGTCTGGTTAACAACTGGCTTTATTCGAACCTCGTTTCCGGTTGCCTTCGTATGTAGATAGACAACTCATAATACATGGCTGTATTGTACAGCCCTACATATATAATTTGGCTTCACTCTCTAAAACATCTGCAACAGCAATATTTACTTCAAAATGTTTTTCTATAGTTTTTATATGGTAGCGGTTTAATTTCATAATTTTCCTTTGAAAAAATGCATACACCTCCATGTTCAAAATCTTTGCGACAAAAATTATTAATTAGTACATAATCTCTTAATTTTAATGATGTTATTTCATATGATTTTAACCAATGTTCTGTTATACATATTACATCTGCACAGTATATATTAAGCAACAATTCTAAATCTAACTCTTTTCCTAAAATTCCTTGTATATTAAAATGCATTAAGTTTATGGTACTCTTAATTTTTCCAGAGCACTTTAACTGAGTTGGCTTTTCCCCTTGTGATAACTTATCAGACACATCATTCTTTAGTTCTAATACTAGTTTTTTATTTCTAAAAAAGAATTTGGCTGCGTTTCAACTATATCATTGACAATATCTTTTACTTGAAATTTTTCGTAATAGAGCCTAAAGTCAAACCTTCTATAGCGAACCCCTCTTGGCCAGAATGAAGGTTTATAAAAATCTTCTTTATATTTAAAATCGGCTGCGATCATATAATTTCTGAATCTGTTTCCTTCTCTTGTTTTTAATTCTTTGACGATAAACTCTTCATCTTTATTCCCTGTTTTTGTATTTAGATATTTCTTAATATCTTCATCTGTTACATATTGTGTCACTCCATAGACATACATCCATACTTTAGGGCTTTCTCCTTTAAACTTTCCATTTGTATCTTCTGACTGTCCCACATACTTCTTATGGGTTTCCTGCTCCTTTGGACTATTTGCCAATTGTCATTATTTCCTTGTTTATGTGTATATTCCTCTTGTGAGTCTTGTGTTTTAATTTCTTCTACAGAATTCAATAGTATATTACGTAATGAGAGTTGTAAATAGTATATTACGCACGAATGAAAAAATTGCGCACGACGCCGCGTAGCGGCTAGTGTGGAAATTCCATGAGTGCGTAATTGCTTTACAACTCGAATTATGTACTATACTTTACCTACGATCGTATTTATTGATATTAAAACACAATTTTGTATTATTTGTTGCTTATGTCAGTTTTGACAGCGTTGGAAAATTAAGTTTTGCACCTGCCATTTTTAATAATTTTAGCCTGGTGTCAGAAATATGAAGTACAAGTGTTGTGTAAAGTTGGTCACGTGGTCACATTGCAATGCACCTCAGCGGCTGAGCGTGCGATTTGTTTACGGTGTGTAAGGTTCAATTTACATAGATGGCGGAGAGTGCGTTTTCAGCTATTTACGTTAGCGATCGTAGGTAAATTTATTATTTTATCCATCATATTTCTCTGTTGTTGTTCTAAAACATGTAGGGTATTTTGCTTTGGTGCCATTTTTGCTGCTTCTGAATACTGTTTTGGTGTCACTGGATTATTATTTGTATGTAAATGCTTATCAGTTGTTTTTGTTTTTGTGTAATAGTTTTTGTATGTTTATCATTTTTTCCTTCCAAATTGTTGTGGTTTTGTTTACTCATTTGTTGACTTAATTTATTTATTTCTTCTGTTAAATCTGCGAATTTATTTTCAAAAATTGATGTTAGTTTTTCAATAATATTGTTCTTCATCATGTCTTTTTTTTCCCTGTACAGTGCTGAGATATTCTTGTTCTTTATTACGTAAGTTCTTCAATTCTGCATTTTCTACCTCTAGTATTTCAACCTTCTCTTTAAGTAAATTATTATTTTCTCTCATTTCCTTATTTATTTCTTTTAAAACTTTATTTTCCCAGTTGATAGATTGTTCTATTACAGAAGAATCATTTGATGTGTCCTCTATTTCCTCGTCCATAATTATTTCAGTTTGATTTCCTATCAAGTAATTGGGTTTATCACAACACTTTTTATTTTTGGTTTTTTTATAACAACTTGTGTGGATACTGTTAGACAATTCACACAATTTATTTTTTTATTTACTGCAGTTTTCTTGCAAAAACCACAGCTCTCTGCATTTAAACTTGCACACTCATTATCCACCATTTTGATAATAAAACAATAAAACAGTAACAGCCAAATGGGAATGTAAATAAACAAATAAGAGATTGAAAACTAAGTAAAAACCCCGAAAGAAAACAGGGAATGTAAACTGAGAAAGTCTGAAAAATAATCTAATTTATGTAATGAAAATGAAAATGTGGTTTTTATAAATCTTAATTTAATTTACTACCGGGTGACCACGAGATGAGGTTACACTCTATAACTTCTTTGTTATTAAACCGATTAATTTGAAATTTACAGGTGAGGCATAACATTTAAATGCGCAACTTTTGACACTATATGGCCTTATTTTTTACTTCCGATTTAGCCGGAAATGATATCAACTTTCTTATTTTAAATACAACTCTACCTGTTTTTATAATGCATCTTATTCGTTATAAAATTTACAATACATTGATATGTCACACAATGACATTTCATTTCAAAATGGCCAAAAAATAAAATATTTTCAAAAATATTAAAATGTCAATTAAAAGATATTGACTATTAATTTTTTTCCAAATAAAATAACCTTGGATTTGTCTGGATTTATCGTTAAGCAATGATGCTCTGAAGCTTCGAGCAATTTTGATAAATCATTATTAATCATAGTAAGAGCATCAGCACTGTCATAATTAAAAGAAAAGTAAATCTGAGCATCATCTGCATAATAGTGAGATTCACAATTCCTCAAAAAAGAATAGAATTTAAAAGTGTATATGGTAAATAATAAAGGGCCCAGTATTGAGCCCTGGGCAACATCACTATTAATAGACAAGAGTTCGGACATATTTTCTCCGATTTTGACCAATTGGTGGCGATTACTTAAATAATTTTCCATCATGGCTGTGGCACTGTTAGTAAAACCTATGTAATGTAATATTGACAATAATAACCTATGATTTATTCTGTCAAAGGCTTTTGAATAATCCAAAAGTATTAATGCTGATAGTTTATTATTATCACTTGCCGACAGAATATCATCACTTACTTTCAATAACGCCATAACACAGCCATGATTAGGACGAAATCCGGATTGATTCTCTGGCAAAATATTGTAATTACGAAGATACTCTCTCATTTGTTCATTCAGTACATTTTCCAATAATTTCGACAACACAGATAGAATGCTTATTGGCCTTAGGTCTTTTAACTCACTAGGGTTTTGTATTTTGGGTAAAGGTAAAATATGTGCAACCTTCCAGAGCGATGGAAAAACATTACATTCAATACAGTAATTTACTAGATGTGTAAGATAAGATAAAATAAATGGACAGAAAAACAGTAGCATGCGCAAGGAAATATTATCAGAACCCATTGAATTAGTTTTTATATTAAATAAATAGTTTTTAATAGTATCTGAATCGACAGTGTGAAAAAAAAACTCCCCTACATTTGGCTTTAGCATTTTTTAGCATAAAAACTCAAAGTATTTTTATTAAGACTTTTTGTACCTTCTGCTGCACTGGTAAAATATTGATTAATCAAATGAACATCTGAATTAAAATGTGAAACATAATATACAAAGTGCCGACAAAATACAAAATACCAAATACAAAAATAAGATATATGGTAACAATTAAATAATAAAATAACTATGGTAATAGTATTTGTGTCACAGACAAAGAGAAACAAGTAACACGTACAAACACCAAATTTGGAGAGATTTAATTAATTATTTTAATGAGAGACGAATTCGCTCAAATTTTAAAAACAGTTTTAGAATCAGAAATTTTTTTAGGCGATGTTTAAATTCGGCCATTTATGTCTTTTAAATATTCTGGTAATATATTTAAAAAATAGCAGCCAGCATATAGAGGTGATTTTTTTGTGTTTCTACTCCATCAGTCGAGTATCCCTAACGAAATTCAAGATACTGCCGATGGGTGCATTTGAAATTTCTTCAGGTTCCGGAAATGACTCCCCAAAGTGCCGGTGCCTTTTTGCACATAAGGCCGGACACTGGCATAGAATATGGTGAGGAGTTTCGTCCTCATCACCAAATACCCTACAACTAGGGTCGTCTAATATCCTCATGGTATTGAGGTGCTTTCTCAAACATAAATTGTGCGACTAAGGGTGATGTTTATCAACAAAATTACCAATGTTAGAAACCACTTTATTGGAGCTAAATAATCCAGATATATTGTGCATATGTGAACACTGGATGAACCTTATACAATCATCAGCCACTATTATCAAATATTATAAAAATATAAGTACTTTTTGTAGAATGACACGTATACATGGAGGGGTAGCTATATTCTGTAGGACTAACCTTTCTGATAATTGTAAGATTTTATGCACAAAAAATACTGTATTGAAATGGATTTCGAGGTAGTGGCAATTATATACAGGGTGTTCCAGTTTTTTGTAGCAGGACTTTAACAGTCGATAGACAATTGAAAATTATTAAAAAAAGTTCCTATAAACATAGGTTGAAAAATGCTTAGTTTTCGAGATACAGGGTGTTAAAGTTTGAAAATAAATACGGATTTTTATTAATATTTCCAGAATGCTAAGAAGTATCGAATCCAAACTTGCCAATTCTTTACATATAATTTAGAGGTCTATTTTAGAATAACAAACTACTACTTTACTTATCCATGGGCGTAGATATATGAATTTACTAAGGCTCTTTTTTACAAAAAAGTAGTACGCCACTGATATTTTCCCATGTTTACAGTTTAATTCAATAAAGCAAGAAAAAACAAAAATTTAATGTCTCTTGGCACTTTTTGATATGACAAGCCGTTTTCCAGAAAATTTACATTTAATCATTTGATGCACGCATCTGGACGAATTTTGGACAAACTTGAAGTCGCTCAGAATTTCACCAAATTTGATGGTGCGAAAAGTCTCTTAAAAATAAAGAATGAAACATTTAAAATATTTATTGTAAAAGTTTATTATCATGTAAATCAAAATTTTTATAACACAAATGTATTAAAACACAACGGTCGAACTAAAATAAATTATTAGAAACACAAACACAAAAGCTAGCAACATGTAAAAGTGTCTTACTTCATTACAAGCATCATTAACGATGTTTCATTCTTTCTTTTTAAAAGACTTTTCGTACCATCAAATTTGGTGAAATTCTGAGCGACTTCAAGTTTGTCTAAAATTCGTCCAGATGCGTGCATCAAATGATTAAATGTAAATTTTCTGGAAAACGGCTTGTCATATTAAAAAGTGCCAAGAGACATTAAATTTTTGTTTTTTCTTGCTTTATTGAATTAAACTGTAAACATGGGAAAATATCAGTGGCGTACTACTTTTTTGTAAAAAAGAGCCTTAGGAAATCCATATATCTACGCCCATGGATAAGTAAAGTAGTAGTTTGTTATTCTAAAATAGGCCTCTAAATTATATGTAAAGAATTGGCAAGTTTGGATTCGATACTTCTTAGCATTCTGGAAATATTAATAAAAATCCGTATTTATTTTCAAACTTTAACACCCTGTATCTCGAAAACTAAGCATTTTTCAACCTATGTTTATAGGAACTTTTTTTAATAATTTTCAATTGTCTATCGACTGTTAAAGTCCTGCTACAAAAAACTGGAACACCCTGTATAATGAACATACCTACTTGTGTTGCTAATATACAGGGTGATTCACGAGGAAAGGGACAAAATGTTATGGTAGATAGAGTTCACTTAGGTGAATTAGAAATGACTATTGAAAAAAGCCTGAGCCTTTTTTTTATTGATCTACAGGGTGATTTATGAGTTTTGCCCAATATTTCTTAAGGTAATATCTTTTAAACTAATCACTAGAATCAGCTCGTATTGTGGGTATATAATATACTATTAATTGTCAATTTACATGCATAATCAAAGACAGAAAATTCCAGGGCCGGCTCAACTAATTTTTATTTTTAGGGCTCCTATGAAAAAATTCACCCTGTGTACGTGATTTTTAAATTCTAATACTGAATTATGAAACTACATACAAAAGTGATCGAAAACATGTATTTTGTTGTTTTGCCACACTTTGGGCGAATTTTAAATGAATGATCAATTTTCGCCAAAATCGAAGGTCTGCACAAAATAAATTTATAAAATTACATTTTCCTCCCTTATTCAAACTAAAATATTTGTTATACAAAATTTTGTGATTTCATGCATGATTAATATGAAATAAATAATCAAAAATAAATAAGTTCAACATCAGAGTAAGTAATTTTTATTTCTGAGGTTTCTGTGAAAAATCAGTCTGTATACATTTTTCTCAAATTCTGATAATAAATTGTGGAACTACATTTAAAAATTAACGAAATTATTTATTTTTTATCACAATACATCAATAAACAGAACATTATAAACAACAAATTCACAGAACATAAAACCTTATAACTTATTTTCAAAATGAAAGCCTTCTGCCTCCCTACATTTTCTTTGTCGTAAAATTCAATTTCCTACGGCCTTCCTAATAATGACAGGATTATTAATGTTCTGTTTATTGATGTACTGTGATAAAAAAATAAACAATTTTGTTAATTACTTCCTCACCAAAAATGAGGAAGATATGTATTCGTGGAAAAAATTTTGAAAATTTGTATTGCATTTCTGGACGATTCTCGACGAATTATGACGATACACAAAAATTTTCTTTTTTTGAAATAAAGCTTTCAAATTTGGTACACACGTTCTATAGAGATCAAGGAAAAAATTGAGTTCGTTGATGAGCAAAATCAGTCCACTGGAATGGGGTCTACCGGACCCCAACATTTCTATTTCTAACTTTACAAAAAAATTTATTTGTGATGAAAGATTATAAATAATAGGATCTGATATACAACTCATACGCCAAAATATATACGCAAAATACGCCAAAAAAACAAAATACGTACAAAAAAAACAAAATGCGTCAAAAAACAAAATACGTCAAAAATTACTTTTGTTATAAACTCCACCACACGGTGAGGAAGTTTTGATCCCATAATTGGCAGCGGTTTTTTTTAATGTAGTTCCATAATTTATTATCAGAATTTGAGAAAAATGTATACATACTGATTTTTTCCACAGAAACCTCAGAAATAAAAATTACTTAATCTGATGTTGAAATTATTTATTTTTGATTATTTATTTCATATTAATTAACCATGAAGTCACAAAATTTTGTATAACAAATATTTTAGTTTAAATAAGAGAGGAAAATGTAATTTTATAAATTTATTTTGTGCAGACCTTCGATTTTGGCGAAAATTGATCGTTTATTTAAAATTCGCCCAAAGTGTGGCAAAACAACAAAATACATGTTTTCGATCATTTTTGTATGTAGTTTCATAATTCAGATTAGAATTTAAAAATCACGTCCACAAGGGGAATTTTTTCATAGGAGCCCTAAAAATAAAAATTAGTTGAGCCGGCCCTGGAATTTTCTGTCTGATTATGCATGTAAATTGACAATTAATAGTATATTATACAGGGTGTATTCTAAAATCACCGACAAACGGAAACTGGAGATTCTGTGATCCAAAATAAGACGAAAGTTGTTATAAATGTATTTCCGAAAATGCTTCCTAACCGAGCTACAGGGTTTTGCTTGCATCCAACAAGACGGAGGGCATTTTGAACAGTATCTAAATTAATAATACCTTTTTCAATGTATTTAAAATACTTTTATTATGTAATAGTTAACTGCGTTATTTTGATAAATTTTATTTAAATAAAAAACAAATTTTATTTTTTATTAAAATGTGTGGTCGTACTTTAATTCAAATTATCTCAAAAACGGAGTGCCTAATCGAAAAAACACAAAGTATGATTTCATTTGCAGAATAGAACAGTGAATCTAAAAATAAATAAAAATAAATAAAAAAATGCAGTGGCGTACGTTTTTTTGTGATTTGAGGGAGTAACTTAAACGATGTTACGCCACTGGATTGAGCCAATCGACTCAAACTCACCTCATTAATTGTATTCAGTAAGACATTCGAGTGTACCAAATCTCAATATAATATCTTATGCAGTTTTTGAAAAAACTCCAAAAAACTACAAAAAAAAATTTTCCCCAAAACCCTGTAGCAAGGTTAGGAAGCATTTTCGGAAATACATATAACAACTTTCGTCTTATTTTGGATCTCAGAATCTCCAGTTTCCGTTTGTCGGTGATTTCAGAATACACCCTGTATACCCACAATACGAGCTGATTCTAGTGATTAGTTTAAAAGATATTACCTTAAGAAGTATTGGGCAAAACTCATAAATCACCTTGTAGATCAATAAAAAAAAGGCTCAGGCTTTTTTCAATAGTCATTTCTAATTCACCTAAGTGAACTCTATCTACCATAACATTTTGTCCCTTTCCTCGTGAATCACCCTGTATACAGATCACCTAACGGGAATATTGAAAATTTTCTACTGCAATTATTCTTATTCCTGGCTGATTTAAATAATAAATTTAGGCACATAATAATAACGAGATTTTAATATAGACAAACTCTCTACTAGTAAACAAAATACATCTTTATCTGAGCTAATTGAATCCTTCCCATTAAGATCGTTGGTAAATGAACAAACAAAAATTGACTTGCGTGTAGGTTTCAATTCAAGTACAGCTTTGGACTATGTCATTACAAATTTAATTAACTGTACGATAATATTAGTAGAAGTAGATGCACACATATCCGACCATAAAGGACAATTATTAAATTATAATTTAATGGAAAATGACCCTGACCCTGTACCTGTATCAGACAATAAGAGGACATGTAGAATTTTTTCAGAACAAAATATGTTCACTTCTGCTAACTTATTTCATAATGAATTTGATTTATTTACTGAGGAATACAACAATATCAACGACTATTATTGTGAATTTTTAGCGCATTTCCAGTGGTGTTTGGATATGAGTTGTCAAAAGAAAGTAACGTCAGTCAACAATAACAAACCTCAAAATGATTTCAGAATAAGACAAGAAGTAAACAATTTAAAGTATCTCTATCACTTTGGATGTCCAGAACTAATTAAATCATTTAGAGTTCATAAAAAATGTATTAATAATGCAAAAAACTAGATCTATACACCAGCGATATAAATGGAATTGAACAATTGTGGATTAAATTAATAAATAAAAAAAATACTATAGCCATTGGAACTGTGTATAAACCTGATGGAAATTCGTCAATAGAACCTCTCGAAGACACACAGAAATAACTATGAACTTTGATTATGTAATATGCATGGGCGATATTACATATCGCATAATTAACAACTCTTTTAAATATGGTATTTTCCCAGAACAGTTAAAATTGGCATTAATTAAGCCCTTATATAAAAAAGGAGATCCTGAACTTATGGAAAGTCATAGACCTATAAGCGTGTTGCCTTCGTTCTCCAAATTATTTGAAATGTCTATGTGCGATAGAGTGGTGACTTTCATGAGAATGTGTAACAATTTCAGTGAAAGTCAGCACGGTTATATTAAAGGTCGCTCAATTGAAACGGCTATTTTTCAATTTACTGAAAAGATATTAAAATCATTCGAGGAAGATGAACTTTCACTGGGTATTTTTCTAGACCTATCAAAGGCATATGATTGTTTAAATCACAATTTTTTATTGAATAAGTTAGAATTATATGGAATACGAGGCAATGCATTAGGCTGGTTTAAATCTTATCTCACCGGTAGGAGACAAAGAGTTGTGATGGAAAAAAATGGTAGACAAATTAAATCTGAAATAAGCGAAATAAGTATAGGTGTTCCACAGGGTAGTGTGGTGGGACCAATTATGTTCATTATTTATATGAATGATTTGGCACACTTATTAACAGATACAAAGAATATGATAACAAATTATGCTGATGATACAAATTTATTAGTAACAGCCAAAAATTTTCCTGACATTATTAATAAAAGTAGCGAAATGTTTGGGAATGCCAAGGAATGGTTTATTAAAAATGGTTTTCTACTGAACGTAGAGAAAACCAATGTAATGTTATTTACAACTAAAAAATCACAAACAGAAATTGCCAAAAACATAAAAATTGTTAACGAGTCTTTTGATTTAGAAGATAATATAAAATTTTTAGGAATACAGATTGATGTAAACTTAGATTGGACCATAAATGTAAATACGGTATGCCAGAAACTAAATAAAATTTGTTACAGTATGAGAGTTGTAAGTAAGTACTTAACTGAAAAAGCACTGCGAGATATATATTTCTCAAATTTTGAATCAGTAGCAAGATTTGGAATAATATTTTGGGGAAGAAATAGTAACATAAATAACGTCTTTATTATACAAAAACGAGTCTTGAGATTGATGTACAAAATGGAATATAGAGAAACATGTAGGGGAATTTTTAAATCCAAAAATATATGTACGATCTTTGCTACTTACATATATGAATGTCTTATATTTATCTTTAAAAATAAAAGCAAATTTTCTGTTCACAATGTTCAACATAATTATAATACTAGAACTACTGATGTAAATTTCCAAATACATAGGCTAACACTAACAGAGAAACATCCACATTACATGTGTATTAAATTATATAATTTCTTGCCTAGCAATTTTAAAAATATTGGAAACTTGAATAAATTTAAAAAGAAAGTAAAAAGTTTCCTAGTTGAACTAGAACCTTACTCTCTCAATGATTACTTTTTGAATAGAATGTAAGATATATCTTTTGTTAAGTTACATAGTGTATATGACATATATGTTGTGACGTTGTTTCATTTAAAGTTCTACATGTACCTACTTCATTGTGAAACTTTCTCTGAAATAAATTTATTATTATTATTATTATTATTATTATTATTAATCAGAACATGTTAATGAAATCCAAGCAATCTGATGAAATTATTACTATGTTGAATACATTAGATATGAAACAGATCATAAGTGATCCAACACATATAACACTTGAGACAGAAACATTATTAGATGTCATATGCATAAACAACATTTGAAAAGTTTATGAGTCTGGCACCATAGACTCTCCATTTCGGACAGACCACGAAGCAGTATACACCCTACTGCATTTTGATTTCGAAGATATAGTCCAGACTAGGTATTACAGAAACTTCAAAAATATAAACATGACAGCTTTTGATGAGGACGCACGAAAAACGGATTGGTTTAAGGTCTTTAGAATAGAAAATGTAAATGAAAAACTTGAATATCTCAATTCCTGTATGTTATCTCTGATTGTTTTTTATGCCCCCAACGTACCTTATAACAACCGGAAAAATAATGCACCATGGATGACATATAATATGTTATGTATGATAAAAATCCGAGAAAAGGCCTACAAAAAGTACAAGAAAACAAGAAATGTTATGGACAAACGGTACTATTGCCAACTGAGAAATTATGTAAATAATACAGTTATAATAGAAAGGAAAAAATATGAAAATATCTTATTGCAGAACATTAATAACTCTAAGCAATTTTGGGCAAATATGAGAAGATGAGGTTTCTTGATGAATTCAACCGGTGATATAGCAACCACAGATGAATTTGATCCTGATGAAGTGAATAAATACTTTGTTAACTGCACGAGTGACATAGAAAGTGACAAACATTTAAGCCAGCATTTTTATGACAACTTCTTGCAAGATCGAGAAAATTTTGAATTTTCACCGGTAGGCACGGAAGTAGTAAAGAATTTAGTTCATAATATCAAGTCCAATGCACAAGGCGCAGATGGAATCACAAGAGACATGCTCAAAATATGCTTACCATATTGTCTAAATGAATTATGCCACATAATCAACTGCTCACTTATTACTGGACATGTTCCTGAACTTTGGAAGGTAGCCAAAGTGATCCCTTTATGCAAGAAAGAAAATACAGCTGATGTGAGAGACCTTCGACCGATTGGTATTTTATCACCAGGATCTAAAGTTTTAGAGAAAATCGTACATAACCAGACGACTGATTATCTGGAAAATCATCAAGTTCTGTTGCCGATACAGTCAGGATTCCGAAAAAACTATAGCACAACTACAGCTCTTCTAAAGATAAATGATGACATAATCAAAGCCACAGATAACTCGTTAGCTACAATAATGGTTCTACTAGACATGTCTAAAGCATTCGACAGTATTGATTTTGAGCTTCTATTAGCAAAGTTATACTATTATGGTTTCCGAGATACGGCCTGGGAGTGGTATAGAAATTATATACAAGATCGCAAACAAAGCGTGGAATTAAAAACAGACCATGGGCAAGAAACATCAGAATACATGACCACCAAATCAGGAGTTCCGCAAGGATCGATCCTTGGACCATTGTTGTTTAATATCTTTGTGATAGACCTGGCAGAAGTTGTTAAACATTGTTCGATTCATTACTATGCTGATGATATTCAACTACTGTTCAGTTTTGAAATCAGTGATATTGACACAGCCTTGTATTTAATAAACAAAGATCTAAAGAACCTTCCCGATAGTACGACTAAAAATGGATTAAAAATTAATGCTACAAAAACAAATGCTATATTATTTGGAAGTAACAAAATAAAAAGAGAGATCAGAAGAGATATCATGCTAAAAATAAATAATGAAATAATTGAAATCAATGATAGTGTGAAAAATCTTGGCCTTATAATGGACGACAAGCTCGCTTACACGAACCATGTTACTACCATATGCCAGTCTGCATAGCTGGATGGACATGAAAACCAGACGTTGGGTACACCTTTGCTGTTTAACATATAAAATTATAAAATCAACGCAATTTAATGCAGCATTTTACAATGGAAAACAAGGATATTATTGATATTAAGCATCCAAGGTACTGTTAAATACCGCAGTGCCAGTCGTCCATAAAAAAAACACCATAAAAAAGGTTTGTCTCATTACCTATATACGATCAAGCGCTATAAATTAAAGAAAAAACGAAAATTATTGTTACGTACCATGAGAAGGAGTGAAACTGATATATCAGAAAACACCAAAGGGGTTGTATGTGAGGATCATTTCAGCGTAAGTGCGATTTTGTACCTTTTTAAAATCATACAATTTTTGGTTATGTATTTTACGTTTTTTTTCAATTAGTGGAAGATTTAGAAAACTATATGATGTTTAAATTAATGGGTAGTTACATACATTTAAAAGATCATGTATTTTGATTGTCAAACTGGTAGAAAAAGGCGCCTTCCACTTAAAAGTAGTACAGCAACAAAGAGAGCAACATTGGCCAAATTATCTCTCTGGGCTTTTACAAAATCTGTTCCACTCACTTTTCCGTGAAAAATGTTAATATTTAACACCGAAATCGCACATTGAATCTACACGTAAACAGTATGACATATTGCACAACGGCGAATATAAAAGATTCTGTAAAGTTCTGTCAAAAAATCGAGTGATTGACGTCACGGTCAGATTCGGATTTCATCGTTTGTTCTCGGCCAGTGGTCGTAAACATAAAAATAATATGAATTTTAATTAACAAATACATAAATATAGGGTACATTGTTGATAAAATTTTATTGTTATTCATTTTTTTATAGCATTAACTATCTTTTATAACCAATTTTGCTTAAAAATCTCGCATATGCGCATACCCTATTATTCCACTAGAGGTGCGCGAGAAATACACATTAATAGTTTCAAGCTTAGCAAATATAGAAAATCACCATATTATTTATTTATTTATTTATTTATTTATTTATTTATTTATTTATTTTTATTACACTACCCAACAGATTGCTCCAATTACAGGGTAGGATAAAACATAATTTTACAAATATGCAAGAAAAAGTAACATACATACATTAAAATTATTACACATACCTAAGTAAATTAATAAATTAATTTAATTACAACAAGCAGTTCTTATATCCAGCACACTACAATTAAAAATATCTACTTTATCCTGGATATTATGCCAGTTTTGACACATAACATACACCGGCGAGAATTTTAATAAGTTTGTCCTCGGCGTAGGTAAATAAAAAAGATTAGTTAGCCTTGTTTGCACCAATGGCATATGAATATATGCATTAATTTTTGTCAACAGTTCCTGACATTTTATTTCATTTTTAAAAAGATTGTATAAAAATTTTGCAGAGTGAAAAAACCGTCTCCTGTTAAGTTCCTCAATATTAAATCTCGCTAATAATATGTCATGTGGAAAACCTATTGGTGGATAGGTTTTGTCCTCTTTAAATGCCATATACTTTAGATATCGCCTCTGAATTTGTTCAATAGCATTAATATGTACAGTGTAATGAGGACTCCACACAACAGAGCCATATTCAAGTTTAGAGCGTATAAAAGCTGCAAATAACATTTTCAATGTATTAATATTGTTAAATTCTCTGGAATTTCGAATAATGAAGCCTAAGGTTTTGTAAGCTGATGTAACAATGATATCAATGTGCTGATTAAAAGCAAGCTTATGATCAAAAGTTATTCCTAGATCTTTAAATGAGTCTGGTTTATTCAAAGGTACCTGATTTATACTATAGTTATATTGCAGGGGATTTAATTTTCTAGTATAGGTGACAGCATTACATTTAGCAGCATTAAGAGGTAGGAAATTTAAAGTGCACCAAGTATTTATTAAATCCAAATCAGCTTGCAGAAGTAGACAGTCTGATTCATTATTAATAGCCAAATACAGTTTGAGATCATCCGCATACAGCAGACAACAGCAATTTAGGCCAAGTACAATGTCATTTATGAATAAAATGAAGAACAGGGGGCCCAAAACGGACCCCTGTGGAACACCAGATGTTGAAACAATCTTGCCAGACTTATGGCCACGATATTGAACATACTGCTTTCTATCTTTTAAGTACGAAGAGCAGAACAAAATTAAATTTCTGTTGAAACCAAGATCAGAGAGCTTCCTTAGTAAAATACCGTGGTCTAGTCTGTCAAAGGCTTTTGAAAAATCTGTATAGATGACATCAACCTGGCCATTGTCATCCAACACCTCTGAAATAAACTGTGTAACACAAACCAAATTACTAATTGTCGACTTTCCTGCTACAAAGCCATGCTGATTAGGGCATATTCGTTCCTGGACATGTTCATAAAACTCTTCATATAGAGCAAATTCAAGAACCTTACTAAAGTTATTTATGATAGTAATAGGTCGATAATTAGTTATATCAATGCGACTACCTTTTTTAAAAACGGGAATAATTTTGGATCTCTTCCACAATTCCGGAAATGTATTACTTTTAAGAGACAAATTATATAAAATAACTAAAGGTTTTGCAAATACATTGGCACAGTCTTTAATTAAAAATGACGGTATACCATCAGGACCAGCTGTAAATTTGTTTTTCAATTTTTTTAATGCTTTAACTACCTTATCTTCGTTTAATTCATTTATCTGTAGCTCATATTCATTTCCATCCACATCAGTCATATCCGAATCGACAAATTCAGATGATTCAGCAAACGCAGTTTTAAAAAACTCTGCAAATACATTGACAGTTTCTTGCGGATTATCAATAGAACTATCGTTGTAAGTCATGTTATTTGGAATTGTCGTCGTGTTCTTTTTGTTATTTATGTATGTCCAGAAAAATTTAGGATTCGTCTTCAACTTATTTTCTATATCATTGACATACTGATCATGAGCTAGCTTAATATTATTTTTTATCTTTGATCTTAGAGCTTTAAGTTTTTCAAGATCGTGAGTATTATTAAATTGCCTATATTTTTTCCATAATGACGATTTTTCTCTGATATCACAAATTATGTCTCTACTATACCATGGAGGATATTGATGCGTTTTGGGATAAGTCTTAGGAACACATGTCGTAAATATATTATTAATAACACCGTAGAAGTCTTCAACAGCTAAGTTAACATCCTCATAATTAGTTAGAAACGACCAATCCGTTTGCATTAGTAAATTATACATTGTGACATAATTAGCTTTCTTAAAGTTAAACATCAATTCACGATTAACTGAAAACATATTTCTCGCTTCATCATTTCTATGAGATAAATTAATGCATAATGGGGGGTGGTGCATGTCTTCTCGCAACATAGAAATGTCTGACCTAATAACTTTAATAGAAGTGATGTTGCTAATGACTAAATCTAATAATCGTTCATTGACATTAAGTACTGAATTGTATTGTTTTAAATGATACAAATTACAAAAATTGTGTAATGCGCGCAATTTTACAGAACTACCTGTAGTACTGGATTCATTATATTCGGGCAAGTTAAAGTCCCCAACGATGCATATATCACATGCCTGAATTGAACCTAAATGAATAAGAAGTTCAAATAACCTCTCATAAACCCAGACAGCTGAGTTTGCCGGTATGTAGATTATAAATAAAATAAAAGTATAATGGTTAATTTTAATTTTTAAACCTAATAAGTCAACGCTAGGAATATGTGTGGTAATTTCCTGCACATTAATAGGAATAACTGTGTATTTTTTATCTATGGCACATAAGACTCCACCTCCTCTTTCTAAACCAAGACTTTGAAATTTGCGATCTGCTCTAAATACATTATATCTGTCACAAAACAATTCATTGTCAAAAACACTATCATCAATCCAAGTCTCAGTGAAACAAATAATTTCATAAGTGCTTATTTGCGAGGCCATGTGCATCTCCTGTGTTTTTGTCTTAAGACCACGAACATTCTGGTAATAGATTATGCTGGTAGGTATATATATAATAAACTTCCTATAGAAATAACTTAACAAGATACTTTTACATTATTCAGAAATAAACTAAAAATGTTTCTAACTGAACATTGTTTTTATAATATGACCGAATTTTTCGACCGTAATAATCAATAGTATTTTTACATAGTGCAAAGTAAAAAAACTACTTATATGAAGTGTTAATTTTTCTGTTCATGTAATGCACCTGTTTTTATGATTACATATTTGTTAGTTTGAGTTTGTGTTTCCTTCTTTTTTAACATACTTTTATAGTTTTTTTTTCTTGTTTTCTTATTTTATACACTTTTTGTTACTTATTATATTTATACACTTTTATGACAAAACCAATATTGTTCTTGTAACATGATTTAAGGTGAATAAATTTATTCTATTCTATTCTATTCTATTCTATCAGGGACCTCTACACCCATCACGCGAATCCGATAGAACAAGGTGTTAATAACACCATCTTGACAGGCCACAATGAATCCCTCGGTCTCCAACTTTAGCCCTGCTGACCTTAAAAATGAGAAGGTCAGCTTTATCAATAAACCCAGTGCTTCTATGTTGTTATAGAAAACACCGTGCATGGGTTTATCGACGTGCTGCCTGAACAGATGTCTCTGTTCGGCAGCTTTAATTTGGGCTGTCAGACGATTCGACGGAAGCTCAGTAACTGACTCTACATCAGCACCTCGCCGGCCTCCTCGCCTGTAGTCGAACACGAGACTGAGTTCATCTGCGGTCCTCTGTGCTGCCTTAAACAATAATGCGCCAACTCCTACAGTTTCGTGATCTCTCACTAACCGTAGGAATGGATCCAAGCTCCTGAGGATGTTGCATGCCATACTCAGTGCTACTCTGCCATGCATACACTCCAGACTCCAACATTTAAGATGGGATAAACATGTTAAATCTGTAGTAACAGCGGAGGGGAAAATCATCCCTCTAGTGGTCAGTTGCTACTAACTGTTTAGGACATACTGTAGTGATATAAAATCACACATAAGTAAAAACAATGAATTTTAATCAAGAAAAAGAATAAAATATAAAAGTTTACCTAATTTAAATGTCATAGCAGAGGTTATAGAATGTTTCACTAACTTAATATACAAAAGTAAAGTCATTTCGGAGTTGAATTTTCTTATTGTTCACTGGAGTAATCAATGATGCATAGATGGACAGTATGGCAAATCAAATCCATAGGTTGAATATTAAAATCCAAATTCCAAAATGAAAACGTTCAGAGAAAAACCTAAATCAGAAAATAAATTGTTAGAAATTATAAAATATGTCACATAGAATTAAGAAATAAGTTAAGCAATGATGTTAAGTGAAAATAATAGAGCTAAAGGTTCTAAAAGTGAATTAAAATAAGTGTAGTGCAACGAAAAACAAGCAGAAAAGAAGCAAAAGGAACACAAGTCCATAATAAATAAATATTACAACGATAATGACAGATAAAGAAAATAATGACAGATTTGAAATGAAACATTAAATAAATGGATTAAAAGCAACAAAATAAGGACAAGTATTAAAAAGCAATAGATAATTAAAGTAAATTAAAAATAAAATAACATTTACTTACCAGCCATAGAAAATGACAGTAATAAAGAAGCCAGCCATGAAATGATAAAAACTTGGTATCCAGGGAAAAGAAATGAAGGTTGTTAGGTTGTTGTTGAATCTCTCTCTGCAGAAAATAAAATGATGCCTGGTGAAAAAAATTATAGAAGAAACCAAAACTGAAGTAATTATGGTAAAAACCAGAGTTTAATGAAAATCCATCCCGATCCAGTCCAAAAGTTTGAATGTCCAGAGATTAAAGTGATAAGAAAGTCATATGCAGCCAAGTACCTGAAACAGAAAAGAGAAAATTAAGATAACCAGTTTCAAAACCTGAAAGAAGACACCAAAGCGTAAGAAAGTAATGTTTCATATTAAAATTGAGCATAATAAGAGTCAATATAAAAATTAATCAAAGTCAAAGTACTTACCAAGAACTATAAAAGTTTTTAAATGAAAAGGAAATAAATCAATCATCAATTGAAAACCATAAACAGTCCCAAATAACCGTAAATTATTCAAAAAGAACTTTCAATGCAAGGAAGCACTATAAACTGTGTGGTATTATTATAATAAGTTAGACATAACCTTAAATATTAAGCAGCAGGCAATTTAAAAATTCAAGGGCAGATTTGTAAAGCCATGTTTCAATAAATTATTCACACTTAATCAATTATTATGCCAGAATTATTAAATAGCCACTCGTATTCTTCATTTTAAGTTAGCAGGGATAATATTAGTTGTAGACTAAACTGAACAGTCTCGAATGTTTTTGTTTATGTAAATGCAAAATAATGATATGCAAGTAAAACGATATTGAGGTAAAACAGAAAGCTTTTATTTATTTGTCCATGATAAGGTATGCAACATTGAATACATAAAAATAAAATAGTAAAGCCAAGAGCTAGGCAACACAAATTGCAAGAATAGAGTTTAAATAATTGCATATAGCCAGTGAAAATAAAGTAAAGATTTAAAAACAAATTCATTATCGTCCAGGAACCCAGATGAGCCTGAGATAAAGAGTAAGTAAGTAAAATAATAAGGTATATGAGAAAGGTGAGATATTCTATAATTCTATAAAAAAAAATTGTTATGTACATTATAAAAAATTAAAATTAAAAATCAACAATAAATTAATTACACTACAAATAAAATGGCCGCCACCAATGTGGGGCAATAAATTCAAATAAACAAAATTATATATAATTCAAAATAATTACATAGCAATACAATGGCTCTGTGACAGATAGCGACTTTACTAAGGTACCAAAGAGCAGGCGACCTCTAGCCCTGGTGGACTAAACTATTAATAATAAATAGGATTTGAGGAAACAGCTATTCAACGGACAAAAGCCTCGGTTGCGCTGAATTATACCTACTAATCCAAATTGGTAGCCAATTCAGCGCAACCGAGGCTTTTGTCCGTTGAATAGCTGTTTCCTTAAATCCTATTTATTATTAATAGTTTAGTCCACCAGGGCTAGAGGTCGCCTGCTCTTTGGTACCTTAGTAAAGTCGCTATCTGTCACAGAGACATTGTAAGTCCTAAACAGTTAGTAGCAACTGACCACTAGAGGGATGATTTTCCCCTCCGCTGTTATTAATTGCTTGTCTGTCATAGACACTAACTTGGTTTGCCTTTATTATTCGTCTTTTCAATGACCAATGGCACACTGATGAGAACATAAAAAGTTCGAAACCGGTCTGTGTTTGGCGTTGAAGAGACGAATAATAAACTTGGCTACCAATTTGGATTAGTAGGTATAATTCAGCGCAACCGAGGCTTTTGTCCGTTGAATAGCTGTTTCCTCAAATCCTATTTATTATTAATCTGTAGTACGTAAAATAGGAGGGATAGTTCCAAAATTAAAATATCTTTCTGACTTTTTAGATTTGCCTGCACTTAAGATAATATATTTCTCCTTGATACAGAGTCATATTTCATATGCTATTCTAGCATGGGGAGGTGTTAATGATAACTATTTACAACTATACAACAGCGCGTTAAGTCAATTAAATGTCGTACAAAATTTTATTTTAAAAGTAATCTACAATAAAGAAGAAAATTATCCAACTGCCTTATTATACAATGAAGATGTATTTAATGTAAGGTCATTATATATTCAAGCGACATGTCTATATGTACATAATAGTAGCGTAAATAGCTGCTTCTATCGTGTCATCCCGTTTGCACTTTGTTGCTAAAATGTGAGACCCACTTTTTATCATTCCCCACCCGTTAACAATGCAAAATCGAGAGGTCGTCAAAAAATCGTACTGTACATACAGGGGGTTGCTAGGGGTGGTTTTTCAAAAATTATGAAAAAATTATTTTTGCGTTTTTTACATCCATGCCACCTGGTCCATCATCTACTGAAGTTTTATGCCAATATATTAATCAGAAATATATTTTTTTTAATTTTAAAATCATCATATACAATGCTTTCATATGGAGCGCCTTATTATATAAAGTCTCGCCCTGAAATACCACAATTGTAATATCCTTTCTAACGTCATAACTCGAAAACCTTTTCATTAATCAAAAAAATCATTCCTATAAACGTTGTAGATCAAAGATCGAGGATTACATTACTTTTTTCATATTATAAATCCGATGGATAGTTTCGTTAAAAACTTGCAAATTGTAAAGCCATGTCGTGGCGGTAGCGGCCGACATTGGAGATGCTACAAAGGTTCACGTTACCCTGGCAAGGCAGTCAAAAAGCGACTCTAAGCTTCAGCGCGTTTGTAAAGTCGATATTCGGCTATTATCGTGCAATTCCTATGTTTTAGAAGCATTTTAACTGTCTTGTGATATTATTTTATTAATAAATATATAATTATACAATTTCGATGTGATTTTTTTTAATGGTAATAAAATTTTCCTTTGATTTTTTTTCAATAATAAGTCATTTTAAATAGGTACACAAAAAAAATATAGGCAGGTAGCCGGTATCTTACACAAAAATAAAGGGTAGGTAGTTTGTACTACAAGTGTAACGAATTACAAACCCTTAAAAGGGAGCCATATGTATGAAAAAGGGGTCCGATTGGGAAATATTTACTATTTTTGGTGATAAATTTTTTGTTAATTCATATAATACAAAAGAAAACATGAACTTTTATAATAAGTTAAACAATAGAGAGAGTATAGTTTTGTGATTTGTGATCTGTTTATATACTTAGCCCAATCAATAGGTACTTTTACCTTGCAAAAGGTATAGGAAAGTTTATATTTGGTACGATTGTTTAATTCGGAAGTTATTTAAAATCCCAAGTTTTCGACCTTGGGGGGGATGCCGCTTGCGCCGCCATATTGGTATTAGGGGGTGGAAAATCGCTTTTTTGCGATTATCTCTGTATCTCTTATCTGTAGAGCGTACGATTTTCTACATTTTTTATCGAAACATTCTTTTTTAAGGTTTATAGTTTTAGAGCTGCAGCGCCTAGAAAGCAAGTGTTTTCGTCAATGTCTCCGAAAATTTTATTTTTTTATTTATTTCTCGCTGTTTATTAATTTCTTACCCTTGATCGTTACTCCTTTCCACACCACCATAGAGGTAGAATCGAGGGTAGAATGGTAGAGTAATAGGGCGCGTTGTTTTTAACGTGTTATCCCCAGCCCAGTACGCATAATCCACGAAGCATCATGTTGTTGAAAATGATTAATACTTTGACTTTTTCGAACTCCTTGTGATAGACCGGGTCTTTTGGATCAATTAACGTTGAAGAATTTAGTTCGTCAGAGATTATGGACTCTTCCTGAGAATTTTCCTCTTGTTCTTCAGGATCAATGATCATCACCATCACCAATATCATCTGGCATTTGTAAAGGGAGAAATTGATTGATTTCAGGTGGTTCATCGTCTTCATCGTCGAAATCGGGAATTATTTCCGGAATATTGTTACATGAAATTCCTGTGCAATATAATCGAACATTTCAAGCCTGCCTTTGTATAACTGCATGTTGTTCCACATCCTTTTTAACATTTACATGAAATGCATTTTAAAAAAATTTCTGGTGCAGGATCTTTCTTTCATCATAAGTATTGGGACCAAATTTACTACTCCTCCAACCACAATCAACTGCATTCTGCATTTTTCGATTTGTTGTACCATAATTAAACTTGATAGTAGGTCCGTAAAGAATGATATCGTGCAGCATCGCCTATAGGAGGCAAAGAGACCAACGCACATTAATTTTTTGTAATAGATGTAATAAAATGTTATTTAAGGTGACGTCATCATTATTTATTCTGTAAAGTTCAACAAAAATTGACGCCCCCCCCCCCCGCACAAATGGTATCTTAACTGTTAACATTCTCATCTTTGAATATTTCAAATGAATAAATCACTGAGTGACAAGTCTTGACTCTATAATAAAGGTAAATAAAGAGGAAAATTCTCAGGAAGAGTTTATATTCTCTGACGACCTAAAATCTTGTATCCGCAAATTTTCAGATATATCTTTATTTTGTTCGTTATTGTCTTCCCATAGCCCATCAATGAATACAAGAAGTTCAAAAAAGTATTAATCATATTCAACGACATGGTGCTTCGTAGATTATGCCTACTGGAGATAAAAAATTAATAAATAGTGGTAAATTTTGTTCAAAAATAATTTTTTCCGAAAAATTGACGAAAATGCTTACTTTCTACGCGCTGCAGCTCTAAAACTATGAACCTTACAAAAAAAGTTTCGAAAAAAATATACAGGGTGTCCCATTTTTTAGGGGTAGGACTTCAGGAGGTGATAGAAGATAGAACATCAAAAAATAATAGTACTTTCTCAAATGAACTATATGTCGGAAAGGCGTATTTTTCGAGATACAGGGCGTTGAAATTTGGAAAAAAAAATAGTTTTTCTTTTTTTCTAGCCCAAACGGATGGAGTTATGAACTGAAATTTGATGTATTGTCCACTGGTATCAAGCTTCATGGAAAACTCGGTGGAACGCGTCATATCGTTTACCAGGGGCGTTTCCTTCGGGTATGCTGAACCCCCTTTTGTATAAAATATGATACGCCAATGACTGGTTCGACAAAATTATAATATTTTTGAATTTGTTGATGAATTTTGAACAAGAACTGGTCCTTTGGGAAATTCCGTCAGATGCACCGTTTTCGTAGAAAATGGCAAAATAGGTGTTCTTGTATGTTCGTTCCGTTCGGTTCTTGAAGTTAATTTCTTAAAAAAAATCAAAATGCAATTTATTTTTTTGTTATTATTTATTTGTATCTGAATATAAAATTTTGTTCTTGATAATTATTTATCAATCTATTCTCTAATAGATTTCATCTTTATGAAATTGCATTTTGATTTTTTTTTAAGAAATTAACCTCAACAACCGAACGGAACGAACATACAAGAACACCTATTTTTTTTTCCAAATTTCAACGCCCTGTATCTCGAAAAATACGCCTTTCCGACATATAGTTCATTTGAGAAAGTACTATTATTTTTTGATGTTCTATCACCTCCTGAAGTCCTACCCCTAAAAAATGGGACACCCTGTAGAAAACGCTCCACATTTTTTATCAAAAAAGCTATTTTCCAACCCTTAAAACCAATATGGCGGTGCGAGCGGCACCCCCCTCCTCCCCTAATAATAAATAAATAATAAATACACCACATGTAATTACGACCCCCTTTATCCCAGAAGGCTGAGCCTTGTGCGGGAGGGGGCTACACATTTAAAGACAAGGGACACACATCCAATATCCGTGTATAATGGAAAAATCCCTCTCACAGTAATTTCCATTGCCACGACCGGGATTCGAACCCGGGACTTTTGGGTGAGAGGCAGGTACTCTACTATCTCGACCATCAGTCATGAAGGTCGAAAACTTGGGATTATAAATAACTTCCGAATTAAACAATCGTACCAAATATAAAACTTTCCTATACCTTTTGCAAGTTAAAAGCACCTATTGATTGGGCTAAGTATACAAACAAATCACAAATCACAAAACTAAACTCTCCCTATAGTTTAACTTATTATAAAAGTTCATGTTTTCTTTTGTATTATATGAATTAACAAAAAATTTATCACCAAAAATAGTAAATATTTCCCAATCGGACCCTTTTTTCATACATATGGCTCCCTTTTAAGGGTTTGTAATTCGTTACACTTGTAGTACAAACTACCTACCCTTTATTTTTTTTGTGTACCTATTTAAAATGACTTATTATTGAAAAAAAATCAAAGGAAAATTTTATTACCATTAAAAAAAATCACATCGAAATTGTATAATTATATATTAATTAATAAAATAATATCACAAGACAGTTAAAATGCTTCTAAAACATAGGAATTGCACGATAATAGCCGAATATCGACTTTACAAACGCGCTGAAGCTTAGAGTCGCTTTTTGACTGCCTTGCCAGGGTAACGTGAACCTTTGTAGCATCTCCAATGTCGGCCGCTACCGCCACGACATGGCTTTACAATTTGCAAGTTTTTAACGAAACTATCCATCGGATTTATAATATGAAAAAAGCAATGTAATCCTCGATCTTTGATCTACAACGTTTATAGGAATGATTTTTTTGATTAATCAAAAGGTTTTCGAGTTATGACGTTAGAAAGGATATTACAATTGTGGTATTTCAGGGCGAGACTTTATATAATAAGGCGCTCCATATGAAAGCATTGTATATGATGATTTTATAATAAAAAAAAAAATATTTCTGATTAATATATTGGCATAAAACTTCAGTAGATGATGGACCAGGTGGCATGGATGTAAAAAACGCAAAAATAATTTTTCCATAATTTTTGAAAAACCACCCCTAGCAACCCCCTGTACAGTACGATTTTTTGACGACCTCTCGATTTTGCATTGTTAACGGGTGGGGAATGATAAAAAGTGGGTCTCACATTTTAGCAACAAAGTGCAAACGAAAATCTTTTCTAGAAGGCTTTTGCGGGCTGGCAAACTCTACTATAAAGAAAGAACAATTAAAAACTATGTAGATCATCAACACGAAACTAGAAATAAGACACAAAATAATCTGCAAAATTCCTATGAGCTATAGAGACATAAATCAACGATTTCTGAGTTATCTTGGACCTAAATTTTACAATTTGCTACCAATTAGTATTAGAAAAATAAAAAATCAAAAAAAATTTAGTGAAAAATGCAGAGCTTATATTGTTGAGAAATATACTGAATTTATAAATATTCTATAAACATAATTGTACGAAATAATCTGTCTAGCGTTAGTTTAATTTTAGTTAGTTTAAGTTAAAGATGTAATTAAGCATTTTTGGGTACAATCCAAAATTATAATAATTTATTATTATTATTTTATTAACGGATATCCATTACATATTTAAATACAATAAATACAATAATCAAGAACAGTCAAACAAAGCTCTATTTATAAATCCAACTATACTAATTATAATCTAAAATAAAATTTACAGTACAAAAAAAAAACAATGAAATATATAAAAAAACAAGTAAACAACAAAAACAAAATTTATAGACATTAAAAGCATTAAAAGGCACCAGACATGTATTTTATTGCCTTCTTAAATGAATTGAGAGGTATGCTGAAGATATCCAGAGGACATTTGTTATATTCCCTTGGCAAACGGGCCAATGGACTATTGTAACCATAATTTGTTGAATGTGACTGTATATAGAACAATGGTCTATTTCTATTTGTTCTTAATCCAACATTAAATAAAAATTCTGACAACAGATTGGGACAATTTATGTCACCATTTATCAACTTGAATACAAACAACAAATCAGCATCATGTCTACGTTTTTCAAGAGATTGAAGGTTTGAAATATTTAAAATGGTTTCATAATCAGTCTCACTCCATGCGTATCCCAGTCTAAAAGCATAATGCCTCAGACACTTCTTTTGCACCCTCTCCAACATATCAATATCACAATGGTAAAAAGGACTCCATACGACAGATCCATATTCAAGGCCCGATCTAACAAATGATGAATAAACCAATCTTATGCTATTCAGAGACAGGTCTTTACTATTTCTAAGTACAAAACCAAGATTTCTAAAACTTGCAGACGTCAGCTTTGTGATATGAGTTTTAAATGATAATGTCTTATCAACAACAACACCAAGATCTCTGATTTCATTGACACGTGTAAGAGCCTCACCATTAACTTTATAATCATATAAAATAGTTGATGTACTTCTAGAAAAAGTAATGGTATAACATTTAGAAATATTTAGAGCAAGGGCATTGATAACAGACCAGTCGTAAAAACAGTTAATATCAGCCAGCAATAAATTACAGTCACTCACGTGAGATAATGGCCTAAATATTTTTAGATCATCAGCAAAAAGAAGATACTCAGAATGATTCAAAACTTGACCAATATCGTTGATAAATAAATTAAATAAGATTGGTCCACAATGTGAACCTTGCGGGACTCCAGAGGTAACCTCTATTGCATTAGACACAAAATTATTAATTTTCACACATTGTACCCTATCCGAAATAAAACTATAAATCCAATGCAACGCCCCTCTGTCTACTCCAAGAGACTGAAGTTTGCCTATTAATAAATTATGGTCGACTTTGTCAAACGCCTTTGAGAAATCCGTGTATATACTATCAACTTGCATACGGTTCTCAAAAGCATTTAAAATGTAATTCTGGTAGCAGAGGAGGTTTGTTGTAGTGGATTTTCTCGATGAAAAACCATGTTGCTCCGAAACAATTACATGTTTTGACGACCAAGCTAATTGCACGGATATCAATTTATCAAATAATTTTGGTATTTCGGATTGAATTGACACCCCACGGTAGTTCATTACATCCTCCTTATCCCCGGATTTATAAATAGGAGTTATGAAGCTATTTTTCCAGTAATTTGGAAAAGTTGAAGTCCTTAGAGATAAGTTAAATAAAAAGTGCAAAGGATTTGTCAATGCACAAACACAATTTTTCAGTAACAGAGCAGGTATTCCATCGGGCCCGAATGACAATTTAGATTTTAATGGGCAAATACCTTCGTACACATCTTGAACAGATATGTGAAAGGAATTCAGATCCATAACATTATTATTTGTATAGTTGGGAACAACACGGTTTTCACTAGAGTATACTGTAGAAAAGTGCTTCGCGAAGAGGCTCACCGAAGAGGAACCATCATTACTTTGTTCACCATTAAAGTGCATATTAGAAGGGTAATCTCCGTAATTTCTCAAATTATTCACATGTCTCCAAAAAGACAATGGATCATTCATTAAATTGCTGTTTATCCTTTCAATGTACCTATTATAACACTCATTACTAACTGCCTTACATTCCTGTCTAAGGCGAGAAAAATATTGATAATCTGCTAGATTATTAGTTTCTTTGTATCTTCTGTGCGCTATTTTTTTTATTAATTGTAAGTTGCTTGAGGTATGGTGAAAACCATGCGGGAAAATTACTGGATCTGAATTTTTTCACAGGGACAAAAAGATTTATAGCAGTATACATAATATCATAAAATTTCTCTAGAGCAGTATTAATATCGTCTCCACCAAAAACGTCATTCCAACTTATGGTGCTAAGATAATAGTTTAATTGAAAGAAGTCAGCACTTCTAAAGTCATGATAATATATTTCATATTTCAAAGAATTATTTTCATTGCATTTTATTGAAAAACTATAAGCCATATGATGGTGTGATTCTGATAACAAAAGATCGATAGCAGAGACAACATTTAACTCTCTACAATGAGTAAAACACAAATCTAAAAATACTTCCTGATTGTTTGGTAACATATTTACTTGACACATATTAAGAAAACTGAAACCCTCATGCACTATACTTGCTGCAGAATTTTGAGGATACTCAGCCTGAAAAACACCATCCATACATAACCATCTTGCTTCGGGTAGATTGTAATCACCACAAACTATGAACTGATGAGTAGGAAGTGACGCTTGAAGTTGCTCAACGTTTTGTGTGTGTTCTAAATATACCTCTTGATTCGATGTAGGAGGTTTATAAACACCAGCAATAACAAAATTTGATTTATCCTGATTTATAGATACAAACACTTGCGCAAAATTTGACTTAAAATTATAGTTAATACTGATTCCTCTACTATTGATATTTCTATGAACCAATACTGAAACTCCACTACCCCTTTGCTTTTCTTCAGATTGGCGGTCACATCGATAAATCATGTAGTTTTTAAAATTGAATTCAGCCATTGAGATATCTGAAGTTAACCAAGTCTCAATTAGTATAATGACATCATAAACACATGTTTCAATTGCTGATCGTAAGTCACACAACTTTGTCCTTAGACCTCCTACATTATGGAAATAGCAATTTAGTTTTTTAAATTTAAATCATTTTGTTCATTCCTTCTCAAATTTTCTACTATTCTAGGCACACCTCTAATAAATTTCACTATTATATTATTTTCACCTTTTGATTTCCTATCCTCCAATTCTTTGTAAACAGCCTTAATATGTTCTCTCTGCATAATAGTCAGGTCTGCACCCAAGCGAATGTTAGATTCATTATTTAAATTTCTCCTTCTCTTCAAACACTGTGATGCTATACTTGCATCATTAAAAATAACTTTAATTGGTCTAGGTCTAGTGCCGGGGCGCCCGAGGCGTATGGATTTAAAATTTCCTGCATTGATTTCTATATCATTTAATATATCGGAGATAGAAGATTCATCATGACTAATTCTCACTTGTAAATCCTTGCTTGGATTTTCTGGAATATTATAAACTAACAAATTCCTAGAACGTTCAATTCTATCTGCAATTTCACTATACATTTCTTCAGGATTTTCGTAAGAGCCTTTATTATCAGATTTGTTTTGATCAGTTTTCCCTAATTGAGATTTAAGAATTTCAATGTCTGATGTCAGCTTATCAACTGTTTTATATAACTTTGGTACTAACTTTAGCCCTTCTTCACATTCCTTGCAAAAATATTTGAGTAGTCTCTTTGATTTTAACTCCATTACTCGTAGTTCCATGGGAGAGAGTCCAGAGTACTCCTTATGGACGCTTCTATCACAACTGTCAGAGTGTAATGCATTTTTATCCATGTTTGTATCATCTTTACATATAAAACAATTCATTTGTATTTTATTTTATCACTCTGACTCATGACTAAGTTAAGTTGAAGGCCAAATTTATTTACTTATCAGGTTCCTTTCTTGTGTAGTAGCAAGAAAAAAAAAACAAAAAAAAAATTTCTGGATATTTTACTTCTGTGTTGATTATCAAAAAAATTTAGCATATTGTTCATTTTACATATTATTTATATTTAGTTTATAATTGCACATGCAGCTGTTTAATTAGCTAGGTGCATTATGTAGTCTGTTTACCATTACCATTTTTAAATAGGATTAGTGGAAATTAGTAATTGTGACTTTGGTATTATAGTTTTATAATGGATTTTTGTAATAGATGTAATGGATTTAAACAATAAACAATAATAAACATTCGTTATGTGTAATTCAAAAATGGTGCTTAAAAATAATATTAAAAAAAAACTATACATACCCATCGGACGCATTATTTAAGATGTCCAAGGTATTGGATCCAAGGCAGTTATTTGGTTTATCGATGTGTAATCACATATTTAAAAATCAACATTGTATTCAATATGTCGACCACCAATACAATACTAGAGCGATGTCTATATCCATGCCTAAAAACAAAAAATGCATTAAAACGATAGGGCAAAGATGCTATACTTACCTTAGTTCTAAATTGTACTCTGTTATTCCTCAAAACATTAAATCTATTACTAACCTTTTTACTTTTAAAAGACATGTGAAAAACTGGATGTATGAAATTCCCAGAACTGAAATTCAACTAATAATAGAAAATAAAAACACTTAACTAACTATAAGTTAATTATATGTGTATATTATATGTATAGTACTAATGTCTTCGTTTAAATTTTAAATCAAATAGTGTATTATAAAATTAATTTAATTATTAATTATTTTAATGTAAAATTAATTAACGCATTACTTACAAACAAGTACTCACAATCTCCTTGTGACTACTTCGTGAGTTTCCCCACGTTTATATCTAATTAACATTGCTATATATGAATTTTTGTGTATATTTTACAAATTTTACAAATAAACGTTATTATTATTAACATTGCCAAATATGTAAGAAAGAATATATCCTTATACAAAACGAATGGTAGTTTTCACCACTATGATTCTAGACATGGATCATTATTAACTATTCCTGTTCATAAATTATCTTTATATGAAAAATCACCTTATTTCTCAGGCATTAAAGTTTATAATAAAATTCCGATCTACATTCTAAATGCTAATAATTTTAGTCATTTTAAACTATTGTTCAGACATTACCTAATTGAAAAATGTGTTTATACTGTCAATGAGGTTGTGTAATCTTGATGTGTCTGACGTTGTTTATCTAATTTTTATTTTTTTATCTTATTGTGTATATTATTGTATTGTATTTTAATATTTAAGTGTATGAAAAGCTTATTAAGTAACTATCGATTTTATGCTCTGTTTTGACATTTCATATCTGTTCGTGTGTAACAGCAAACGTGAAATAAAGTATTATTATTATTATTATTATTATTATTATTACTCCAAAGGAGTAGAGCAGAATCGGAACGGCAGCATAATAGTGGCAGACACCTTGTTCTTCCCCGAAAGTTCTGAGTACCAAATCTTTCGGAGTCGGTGTCTGTACTTGCCGCGTAGAGAATCCTTTATTTGGTTCACATCCTGGATGTGGCGTTGTTCCACACCCAGGTATGTGTAGGTCTCTCCGGCATCCAGATGTCATAGGATGCTTCCGTCTGCGAGCTGCGCATCTTCGTGGAATTCCCCGCATTGTCCTCTCTTGAGGTGGACGACTGCGCATTTGTCCAACCCAAACTCCATCCCAATTGCCCGCGTGTATTCCTCGACCACCCTGAGAGCATTTTGAAGTTCTCGCTCTCGCTTGGCATCGGGTGTTATGGTGAAGCGAGTTCTCCAAAGCGGCAACAGTTGTTCAATGCATCTCACTAGTGGTGCTGGTACCGCAAGACATCTGAGCAAGTGTAACAATAGCTCATGGGATGTTGTATCAAATGCCTTGCGATAATCAATCCAGACCATTGATAGATTCCGCTTGTACTGCACAGAATCCTGTGTAATACAGCGGTCTATTAGCAGGTTTTCCTTGCAACCTGCCAGGCCCTTCTTGGCACTACGCTGTTCGTTTATCTGTTATTAGACCGGATCAAGAGACCTCAACATTCTGGTATACAAGATACGAGTTTCCGTTATAATTACAATGTCGTAACAACAGCTAAGTTGTGTTGTAAATCTAACAATTTTGTTCTTAAACAGCCAGCGTTTTGGTAATACATATTTAATTTATTATTAGGCCTAGCTAGTTTTTTGGTTTGGGAGCAGCAATTTTGGGGATACCATTTATATACCTAATTGTTAAGTCTTCACCACTAATGACACGTTGTGCCAATTCATTCCTAAGATTGTGCATATATTTCAACTGATTAGGTGTAAAATCATTGGCTAAGCGATATTTTGTTGTATGTAACTTATTTTTATTTTTCAGTATTTCTTTTGCTGTGGTGGCACTGGAAAATATTATTTTAACAGGCCTAATTTTATTTTCATTATTATTAAATTGTTTCTTGCCAATTCGGACAACTTTATTAATTTTAAACGAAATGCCAGTTTCAGATAAGATATTATTAATAACAGCCTTATCATCTTCAATTTTTTGTGAAACATTGTCAGCTGAGGATTCAGCAACATTATAGATTATGACATTATTTGAACGAATAATGCGCTCTTCGATCTCCGCCAGTACTCCTTCAGAATTAGTTGAGCAGTTGTTTTGAGTTTCTAACACACTACTTTTTTCAGTTTTTTAACTTCTACGCTAAGATCATTAATTTTTCTGATGAGCATAGGCACATTTTTAAATGCTAATCTGCACTCATCACAAAAAATAGTAGAATACGTTTTTGTATTACCACTGCTTTGATTTCAGATGGAGACATACCACAGCATTTTTCACGTAGGTGTAACAATATGCGACAACTGTCGCAAGAAATGGATTTTTCATCTAGAGATTTTTTATTTGCATTTACCACATTCGTCCATTTTTCCAAATGAATTGACTCCTGTCCTGCAATATTTATCAAGTTTCTTATATTTATGTTTTATTACTATCAATTTTTACACTCCGATTTTTTATACCACAGAAAGTTGTAAATAAGATTGTAGCCCAGGGTCGATCTGAAGATTTATATAGGAAACCTTGAACAAATTAGAGACAAGCTGAAATTTGGTATATAAGTTTGTATTGGGGTCCTTAAAATACCACCAAACCCCACCGGTAATGTACCGTGCCTGTCACTCCTAAACAAACCCCGAAAGAGGTGAAAATCGGACTTTTTTAGTTTTTTGGCAATATCTTAAAAACAAAGCTATATACGAAAAAATATGACCAGATGAACAGTTGCAAAAAATTTGTTTAAGGAACCCTTTGGGGTCTATATCTTGATCCATCTGGACTGGAGAGATTCCGGAATCACTAGAAATCCATCCCCAGTCCTGGAGTGGTAAGCTACTATTCAACCATGGTTGAACCTAAAAGTTAATCATACATGTAAATAAAATATGTATGTAGAGTTGCTGGATGAAATGTCCTATATGCATGGTACTGAGCTGCATTTATGATCGATGGAAGTGAAGCCAGATTAAAATCTTTATTTAAACTTTGCTTTGCTACATACTGCTGGTAGAGAATGTATCTGACGTTATTCAAATCGGTACTTGTTCTATTTTTGACGTATACGGAAATAAAAAATGTTGAAATTAAGGTCCTCAATCTGTTTTTGGATATATTTGGATTGTAAAATTCTTCAAGAAGGTCAACCAACTTCTTCTTTTTCACAGTATTGACCAAATTAATTTTTCCCGTGGTAAACAGGCCAGATGTAGTATCACATCCGGAAATGGCGTGCATGGCAATAATAATAATAATAATATACGTCTTTATTGATGGGCAAAGTTTAGTACAAAATACTATTCTTACACTTTATTTATTTATTTATTTAACATTTATTAAAGGTCCCAACTTATGCTGCAACTTTGAAGTATTAGTAATTTTATTTGGTTTTGAACTTCTTCCTGGGCGTAGCATATACAAATTTTGTTTAGCGTAATGGAGTCGTATCGAGAATATACGAAGAGAGCATACATACAGGGGCGAATGGTGACGCGGAAAACTACTCAGCTGCCTTGACATGCGGTTTAACGGTTACATATTTAAAATAATTATTTTGTTACATTTAATATATGACTGATGGTCGAGATGGTAGCATACCTGCCTCTCACCCAAAAGTCCCGGGTTCGATTCCCGGACGTGGCAATGGAAAATAGAGAGGGATTTTTCCATTATACACGGATATTGGATTTGTGTCCCTTGTCTTTAAATGTGTAGCCCCCTCCCGCACAAGGCTCCTAGAACCTTCTGGGATAAAGGAGGTCGTAATTACATGTGGTGTATTTAAAAAAAAAAAATAGGCACGTAAAATGTTAAAGTTCTATTATCTAATACAAAATAATGTATGAAATTAGAATCCTACTCCACTGGTATGTTTTTTATTTCTAATTTATTGATGTAAGATTGTATTAAATGTATTTACCAAAATATCCATAATAGTTATTTATGATACAAGTGTTAAAAATGAATTTTTATTTTGTGAGTGGAGAAGTTTGCGAAACGAGCGGAAGCGAGTGGAGCATCTCCACGAACAAAATAAAGTCATTTTTAACACGTGTATCATACAATGTTTTTTCTACAAACACCATTAAAAGAACAATAAAGTCAAAAATATTTCAAATCCTTTTAACGGTTACCTCATAATTCTAGTAGTTTGTAGGATTTATAAAATAAATAAATCAAGTTTGCCCGTTGTTTGACACATGCTTGTCAAATGTGAAAAACTATTGCAATATGATGCGTTCCAATATTAATTATAGTCCAGAAGGAAGCGAATCGATTCCTCCATTGCTTCAAGTTCAACTTCAACAATTTCTTCTTGTGAATTAGCTTCCTCACAAGGAATAAATATTACTAAATGCTCCAATTGTACAATTAATATAAATATTTCTAAATAACTTGTAATTTTTGTTAATAAATGTCATTTTGACAAACGACTTGTCATTTTACTTTCTGCACTAGTGTTAAAAATAAATCATGTGATCATTTTTAACGCGAGTTTATATAATATTACATTTTTAATTCAAGTATGCCGTGTTAAAAATTTAATTTTTAATGGTGTTTGTAGAAAAACATTGTTATGTATATTTAATGTCAAAATCTAATAAGTAAAGGCTTAGAGAATATTTTTACAAAATACCCAATTATTAAAAATATCATAACTCCGCCACTGGTATACAAAATATTTCTGCTAACGGCAATTTTATAGGAAATTTTATGCCCTTTAAATTTTCTATCTTCATATTTTTTCGTATATAGCTTTGTTTTTAAGATATTGCCAAATAACTAGAAAAAGTCCGATTTTCACCCCTTTCGGGGGTTGTTTAGGGGTGACAGGCACGGCGGATTACCGGTGGGGTTTGGTGGTATTTTAAGGACTCCAATATAAACTTATATACCAAATATCAGTTTGTCTCTAATTTGTTCATGGTTTGACTGGATCGACCCTGGGCTATTGAGTTTCTTTAATAAATCAAGATTATTATTATGAGAAAAATGAATACCTAGTAATAATAATAATAATAATAATAATTTATTGGTTCAATAGATCATTTACATGATATAGAACATGTCAATATAATTACATATATATATAATCTTATTCAAATAAACAAAAACAATAAGAATAAAAAGTTTGTAAAATAGTACAAACTTTTAGTGCCATATACCCCAAAAAAGAAACCTGATGCAGCTACGGACACGTGTTTCGGAGTTATTGCTCCTCATCAGCGTAGCGTAACCGTTCATAGTTATTGGTTCTGATCCTATCCACACGGATCCATTAAGCTACGCTACGCTGATGAGGAGCAATAACTCCGAAACACGTGTCCGTAGCTGCATCAGGTTTCTTTTTTGGGGTATATGGCACTAGGTATTCATTTTTCTTATATTTATTTAGCCCCGCCAAACATCACTCTATTATTATTATGATTTGAATAACTATTTAACCCGTCAACGGCGGAATTTTTTTATTTTGATTCAACACGATATACAATTGGGCAACGTCAAAAATAGATAGTTCTTAGATAAATAACTTTTGAATGCTTATTCTACTGATTTTTGGAAAAAATGTACGTTACCATATGGTTACACTAGCATATTCCCAATCACAAAATTTTCAAAAATAATAATAGAAAAAGTTAAGAATATTTATTTGCACACGACTAATTGCAATGAAAAATCAGATTACACTCGATACACAAACCCACTATAAAAACTTTTGATTCCTTTTGTCCATAAGGGGTCGCAGCTTCCAAACTTTATCATCTTTGTTTTTCTTTATCGGCACAATGTAAAAATTGGATGATTTGTCTGAATCTGTCACGTCAAATCGCTTCCGCAACCAAAGTGTTTCTTAGATCATTTTCTGCATCCCAGTATAAATCTCTACCTGGCAATTGGTTGTACCCCGTTAGTAGAAGAATTGCGATTGCACATTTCATCTCATCTCTTGTTATTTTGGGATCGGGCTTATTCAGATGCAGAGCATCTGCTCTTACTCTTGCTCAACATGGTAATCATCAGTTTCATCGTCAACGAAACATTTTGCATGTTAGATATGTTCTGATATCTTAAATAATCACCTGGAGGGAATTGCATGCTAGGTGCAGGAATTATGTCACCGTCAACCCATGTAATGTTTTCAGATCCAGGACGCTTATAGTAAAGAAATTGGACTTTCCACCGCTTGTAAAATTTCACCACCATCTTGATCTTCAGAATGTACGGCATTTCCTTCTCTTATTTCGGCCGCAGCTCGTAATTGCTGCTCACTCAGATTGCCTACTAATTCACCGGTATACCCATCAGCAGAATCTTCATCTGTTAAAACATTGTCAGCATCAGGCGCCTCTATAAATATTAAATCCACGTCTACATCCTCTGCAAAAGCAATCTGAAGACACTCCCCTAGTGTAAATCCCCATCTACAATATAACATTATTTGTTTAGAGTTATGATCTTGACAATTGGCTAGTGTTACCATATGGTAACGGACTCAAGAAGATGGCCCAAAGATCACTCTAGAGTAGCAAATCTTTCAAATAAGTTTTACACAGGCATACTGTGAACATTTTGCCATTAGAAAATACATGGCAAAACAATATACAAAGAAACAACGTTATCGAAACTGACGCTTACTCGAATTGTATACTCATTTTTTCGACAATAAAAAACAACATGCAAATTCAAGAGCTGTCAAATAGCAGAAAACAAGTCTCAGTTGCCATTGAAATATTAGCCTTGTTCGTAGAGTAGTCAGAAACCATCAGAAACTGTCCGACGCATGCGCATTTGGTTGTAGAGTTGCGCGTGTTAAGTCAAAGCACTTTTAAATTTCAGAGCTCTATTCAAAATCACATCTCTACAGTCATCAAACTATCACAAATCGGTTCTACGAACAAAGCTAATATAAATAATGTGGCGACATATCTTATGCATTCTGAAGAGCATTTTAGGTGATTTAATAGCTGAGCCGATAGATACTAACAAATTGTATAAAACCATGCACATGTTACCATATGGTAACACACGCTGTTGACGGGTGTAGTTACCTTTTTTAACAATTATAAAAATAGTATTTTAAATGTTTTAATTATAAATAAAAGCAAAAAAAGTATTTCAACAATTTTCTGTACTAGTTTGCAACTTCTTAATAATTTAAATGTAGTTATTAATGATAAAAAGAATATGGAAATAAGGGAAATTAAATGGGCAACTTTGTATATTTGGCAACATTGTAAAATCCTTTGACAATAATTTGACATTTGACAGCGATCGGAATTCGGAATAGTGAAGCAGTGAAGTGTTTATCGTTTATCTGTTAATTGTTGTTTTATAGGATCCATTGCTTTTATTAAGGATTATAAATTGTATTCATAATTTAACAAGCTTTTGTAAACATGGCAAAAATTGTAAAGAAATGTATAGTATCATCTTGTCTCAGCAATAGCGGAGATCATCCAAACGAGATATTTTTAACAATCCCAAAAGATGAAACTTGTCAAGACAACTGGGCACATGCATTAAACATTAAAATAATTCCAGATAGCGGAAGACACTGTGTTTGTGAAGATCATTTTGATGTAAGTATTCATTAATAATATTGTTTAGGTTAACATTCACACAGCAGCTTCTGTATTATAAATTAGGGAACCAATGTGGTCCTGTTTTTTCATGAAAACTTTGTTGCAGTTGGAAAAGGACAGTGCCAACTGGATGTTTTTTAAGACAATTGGGAAAAAGTTAATGTTAAAAACTGATGTCGTACCACACAAGAATTTAGAAATCGCTACAACAAGTAAAATTAGCCAGTTAAGTGATACACCAAGGAAACGTAAAATGGAAGCTGTGCAACGAGTGCAAGTTGAAGATGAAATGAGTCATTCTGAAAAAAAAGCAAAAAGTGTTACCCGAAAATTATTCAAAGACGATCTTCCACTAACGCCTACAAAGTCGAATTCTAGAGATGAATGTTTCAGTTTGTCTCCTTCTGGTGTATTTAAAATAGAGCCACTTACACTGAGTATTGCAGTCCAAGTAAAACCAGAAGTACAAACCCGCTCCACAAACACTTCGAAATTAATTACCGAATCTGTAGGTACTATGACCAAAAAGGATTCGTCACTGCCAATAGTAAATATATCTAGTTCAACTACAAGTCCCACAAAGTCAAGCTCTATTACAAGTATTTCATCTATATCTCTTTCAAGTGACGAACTTGCATCCGACTACAAAAAGCAAGCACTGCAGAACATTAGGAAGCAAAACACCATTGATCTAATTGAAACAGAATCTCGTTTTTATTTAGGTTTGCCGAAAAACATTTACTTTCTGGTTAAGTTTCTTTCACAATGGCTTAATATTCTCTATATTAATATATTAATTACTTTTTAAAAGATTAGATTAAATGATGTCTATGTTAGGTTAGCACATGATTTTGGCATGAGTAGTACAAATATTGTTAAATTTTTTGTACGGTCGGTACCAAAGATTGCAGGAATTAGCAAAATTTTGTATTCTGGCCTGACGTTCTTATTGTTAAACAGATGTTGCCAATTCCGTTTAGGTATAGGTACAGCAATGTTGTATCTATTATTGATTGCTTTGAAATAGAAATACAAAAGCCATCTAATCCTTTAACACAGAGTTTAACATGGTCAGATTATAAAAAATGCAATTCTTTAAAGTTTTTAATTTCATGTTCTCCAAATGGTCTTGTTAATTTTGTATCTGGGGTGTTTGGAGGCAGAATTTCAGATAAAGACATTATTAGTGAATGTGGTTACTTGAATGTGTTACCAGATAATGTTTGCGTAATGGCATATAGGGGTTTCAAACATATACAAACTCTACTCTTAGCAAAACATTGTACTTTAGTAAGGCCTCCAAGTGTGGCGCAAGGACAGAAACTATCCAAATTTGAGATGAAGGAAGCTGAGAGAATAGCATTACTTCGAAATCATGTAGAACGTATACATAAGAAGAATCAGAGAATTCGAAATGCTCCACATGCATTCCTGTGTAAATAATAATTTATTGCACTTAATGGATTGTATCATGTTAATAGCATGTGGGCTTCTTAATGTACAAGAACCATTAATACGGTAATTTAGATTTTTTGTTGTAATAAATATTTTATCAGATTTTGTTGTTTCATTTTATTTAAAATGAGTGATTCTCATAAACAGTAATCCGAAAAATTATTATTAAATCACTTTGAAATATGATTTGTCTGCAATTTAAATTTCATCTATTGAGTTCATTGGTGAATCTTCCTGTATCTAAGAGATAAATTTAACGGGAGGGAAAAAACGAGTAATATTATTTCAAATATCACTAATATAAATTTTAGCAACATACCTATTTCTTGATAAAATAGGAGTTTATGAAAAAACAGTTCTTTAACTTATTTTTAGTTCTATGAATAGTAAGACTTGCAGAAGGGGGAACAATATTTTTATTTATAATAATGGCTTTTTATTATCCCAAGAAACTACAAGTTTATAACAGGGACTGACTAATTAACTAACATAAGATTTTCGAAACTTAATTAATATTAGGTATAAAAAAAATAAATTACATATACAAAACTTTGAAATACATAAATACGCTGAAAATTGATTTGATAGTTTTCGCAAATGAAACTGTGAATGTGCGGGATAGGTACCTCAATCAAATTTTGCGGCCTATTGTAATTATTACCAATAAAACAAAAACTGCTTGGAACATCATAAAAAATGGCCATAAAAGCATAAATATAAATGAAGTAAATGTAAACGGTGAACTTGTTAAATGCCCTGTAAAAATAAGCAACAACTTTAACGAATATTTCAATAATATACCAGGTGAATTGCAAAACAAAATTGAGAATTATGAATTACCTAGTTTGAATTTTAATAATAACAATACCTTTTACATGGCTCCTATAAATACTCATGAAGTAATAGAAACGATAAAAATTTTAAACCGTCATACTCAGCAGGTGTAGATGAAATTAGCTCAAATTTACTTAAAAAGGTAGCGGATTTAATAGCATGCCCCCTAGTGTTTCTTTATAATCAATCACTGACAACTGGAATTTTCCCAGAGAAACTCAAACACTCCAAAATTATACCTATTTATAAAAAAGGATCAAAGTTACTCCTTGAAAACTATCGACCTATTTCACTTTTATCGAGCTTTTCAAAAATACTTGAAAAATTAGTAGCAAAAAGAGTTACAACATTTCTTACAAAATATAATATTCTAACACCACAACAGTGTGGATTTCGGCAAGGACTCTCAACTGCGGATGCAGTCACATCTTTTATAAATCAATTATATGAAAGCTTGGATGCTGGTGACAAGGCAATTGGTCTATTTCTTGATCTCAGTAAGGCCTTCGACCTTGTGGACCATGGTATCCTGCTATATAAGCTGGAATGTTATGGTGTGCGGGGGTGTCCCTTATGAGTGGTTTGAGAGCTACCTAAGAGGGAGGACCCATCAAGTGGAATTAAACAATGTAAAATCGGCAACTTGTAACTGTAACATAGGCGTTCCTCAAGGGTCGGTCCTTGGACCGTTACTCTTTATTATTTACATAAACGATTTTCCAAGTTATTTGAAATCAGCTAAAGTTGTCATGTTTGCAGACGATGCCAATCTCTTAGGTAGGTTGACAAACGAGGAAGACCTAAGAACTAAAATGTCTGCCACTGCTGAAGCATCCAACACGTGGATGTCAGGAAATAAACTACTGTGTTTCGTCCTCTTGTATATATTTTTTAATATCTCTAAGTTGTTCAATTTATTTGTGTCTACATACTCATATTATCTAAAATTTAATTATTTTCACGTGACAGTCGGGACGGCGTAGGTCTCCAGGGTGTCATAATAAATAAAATAATACATAAACTTGACAATTAAAAATAAGTTCCTTCAAAAGATAAGTGATTATCTAGTGCCTCGAACAATAATTAATATCTGTTAAATTATTACCGATTCCTCGAAGATCTACCAGGTTGCAACCGTGAATTGATCGTTCTTGCTGCCGACATCTGATACAAAGGTAGGCCAATTTGCTTTGTCCCATTTGTCACGAAGAATTTATTTATTTTTATACAGTCCACTTAAACCCATACATATTTTGGCCTCACGAGCCGGATCTCTTTGGTTACGACCAGCCTTTTAATAAATTGAACAACTTATAGGTAGATCTTAGTTTTTTTTATTCGCTTAGAACAGGTGCAAAGTTCAAATTCTTAAGTAATAAGTAGGTACTGAACTAGTGCTAGTTGCACTACACACTCCCTCTCGCTAATTTCGTGATATCCATGCACTTGGTCCGAAGGCAATAAAAAATAAAGTGTAGGGATCATATTTAATAATTTGTTGATATAATTCGTATAAAATATAAACTTATATTAATTAGTAACATACTCTCGCCTAATAAGCCGGTAGGAACTATTTTATAATTGTGTCAAATTGTTCTTGGTAAACAATTGTTAGAGCTCTCGCTTCTAGTTCACTCAAATATAACTGAAGTTACACGTTTAACGGATTTCGTGTAATTTTGTCTCTCATATTCACCTCTTATTATTCTTAATATTCATTGTTCTCATAATGGCTCATATAAATAAAATTAAACAATTAACTGCTCAAAGAACAAGCGATATACATCGATTGTCTGAATTAAAAAACATTGCAGAACGAGCTGTACTCGATAAGCAATTTTATTCTCAATTTAAAATGCGCTATAAGCATATTGACTTAATATCTGATGATTTTGAAAAACAGCATTCAAACTTGTTATCTATTATAGCTATTTTAGAAGATCCAAATTTGAACAAAATAAAATCAGGGCAGATTTTGATAATGATTATTATTACATTCAATCAATTCATGAACAATTATTTGCTGAACCACCACTAAATAGTATTGATGGTACTTCTGCTCGAGCTAATAATAATCACATAAAATTACCTAAATTTGAAATATCTAAATTCGATGGTGATATTAAGTTATGGAAAACTTTCATTGATATGTTTAACTCTATGATTCACACAAATTCGACTTTATCAAATGTTGAAAAGTTTAATTATTTAATTAATTCTTTAAGAGGTACACCTCTTGCTCTTGTTAAATGCACACCTATGACGGGTGACAATTATTTAATTGCGTATAAAGCATTGGTAAAGCGTTATGAGAATAAGCGACTCATTGCAACATCTCATTGGCGTGAAATTGAGGGTTCTAAAGCCCTTTCCAATGACAATCATAACTCACAAGCATTGCAATATTTAGTAAACACATTTGTTGAAAATGTGGCTGCATTGGAAAATTTAAAATATCCTGTAAGTCAATGGGATTTTATTTTATTTAATATGCTGTTTGATCGATTAGATTCCACAATAGCCACATGTTTTGAACTTGAATGCCAGTGTCTGTTAAATGAGGAAAATTGTAAGTCATTTAAGATTCTTGTTGACTATTTAAATAAGCAATGTCAAGCTTTAGATACGGTTGCTTTTTCCAAAAATAAAATTGGAAAAGTAGGTCAAAATATACCTCCACACACGAGCGTGAAAACCAGGCAAAATTCCTCATTTGTGCTAAATGCAAAAAATGTTCATAAAAATACTGCCACATGTCCGCTTTGTAATGCAGCTCATTTGATTTATAGTTGCCCTCAATTTATGTCTAAAACTCCATATGAACGGTTTAACATAGTTAAAAATAATAAATGGTGTACAAATTGTCTAGGTTTTAAACATAATTCAATAGATTGTTCTTCCACCTCTACGTGTAGAAAGTGTTCACGCAAACATCATACACTTCTGCATTTCGAAACAAGCGTGTCTAATTCTGAAAATACTTCACCGTCAGTGAATCATACTCAAAATAACTCATAATCACACACTCAATTACTTTCTGACCCTTGCTCCTCTACTGCAGTTCAAATAAATACTTTAACTAATATTGTTCCAATTAGCACCACTGTTTTGCTCTCTACTGCTCAAATAAACGTAAGAGATTTCCAGGGAAATTTTCAGACAGTTCGTGTTCTGCTGGATAGTGCCAGTCAAGCTAACTTTATTACTAGTAAATGTTGTAATAAATTAGGTCTCATTCGTACTTCATTGCCGTTATCTATTAGAGGTTTAGGACAGATGACTGTTGCTGCTACACAAGGTGTAACTTGTACTCTTATGTCTAGAGATCAACCTCAACCTACTTTTACTCTTGATTTTGCCATTTTACCCCAAATATGTTCGAATATGCCTAGTGCTGACATTTCTATGCATAATTTTCAACAATTTTCTAACTTAAAGTTAGCAGATCCGCAATTTAATGTCTCCGGACCCATAGACATGTTATTAGGAGCAGACATATTTGGTTATCTGTTCAAAGATGGCTCCCGAAGAGGTACTTTTAATGAACCTATTGCCTTAAATACTGTTTTTGGATGGGTCATAATGGGCAGAGTAAGTTGTTCTACTACACACTCTCTGTCACCACATGTTTTACTTCTATTGATTTCTCGCTTGATAGTACAGTGAAGCGGTTCTGGGAACTTGAGCAGGTTCCTCAAACAGTTTCCATATCCCCTGAGCACACTCTCGCAGAAAAAATATTTTCTGACACCTGTTTCAAGGACGATTCAGGACGTTATACAGTTTCTCTTCTTTTTCGTAATTCCGAACCATTTTTTGGAAATTCTCGTGACACAGCACTTAGACGTTTCTATTCATTAGAGCGTCGTTTACTTAACAATCCTTCGCTGTATAAAGATTATTGTGACTTTATGCAAGATTATCTCTCTTCCGGACATATGGAACAAATAAAAAATGTCTCTTTGGATATCCCTCATTATTATATACCTCACCATTGTGTCTTAAAGCCGCAAAGTACTACAACCAAATTAAGGGTTGTATTGGATGCCTCGGCTAAATCGTCAAATAATATTTCTCTTAATGAAACTCTGTTAATCGGACCTAAATTACATCAAGATATTGTTTCTGTTTTATTAAGGTTTCGATTGCACTCTGTCGTGTTTACAGCGGATATCAAACAAATGTATCGTCAAATTCTTATCACTAAACCACACCAAGACTTTCAACGAATACTCTGGAGATTCTCAAATTCGGATCCCATTCAGGATTATCGAATAAAAACTGTCTCGTTTGGTATATCTTGTTCCCCTTTTTTAGCGATTCGCACAATTCTACAGCTCGCTAGAGATGAACAAGCCTCTTTTCCTCTTGCCTCAAAGGTTTTGGAAACTGACATTTATGTCGACGACATAGTTTCAGGTTGTGAGACTCTTGAAAATGCTCTATATCTACAGTCTCAATTGATACAATTGTTAAAGCGAGGTGGATTTGAGCTACGTAAATGGGCGAGCAATAATCAATCTCTATTATGTCATTTACCCAGCGATCTCTTACAAATGCACCCCCTTTCCTTAGATTTTAATAATGATACTCCAATTAAAATTCTCGGTCTACAGTGGCATTCTTCTCTTGACATATTCTCATATAATATTGTTCTGCATGATAAACCTTGTACGAAACGGACTATACTTTCCGAATTAGCAAGTATTTTCGATCCTTTAGGATTTCTTACGCCTATCACTATTTATGCGAAACTTCTCATACAATATCTGTGGATTTTAGGTATACAATGGGATGAAAATCCTCCCTCTGAAATTTTGCTAAAATGGGCTCAATATAAAGCTGAAACATCACTACTTTCTTCTATTACATTACCCCGTCGTATTATTGTTGATAATTTTGAGTCCTGTGCCATTCATGGGTTTTGCGATAGCTCGGAAAAGGCATATTCAGCAGTTATATATTTTCATGTCATTAATCAAACTCAAAAGATTCAAACGTTTTTTATTTGTGCTAAATCCAAAGTTGCACCTCAATTTGGGACACCCTGTACAGGGTGTCCCAAATTGCTTGATTTTGGCTGGTTTTCCTATTTCCAGACCAGGTAGAGAAAAACTGACATATGAGTCTAGAGCTCGATTTTTGTGAAACGCCGATTGGTGAAAACCACATTTCGATATCTCTAACCGTTTTCGAGATATCGGCAAAAGTTGACATTTTACAGATTCCCAAAAATTGTCAACTTTTTTATTTTTTCAAATGGTAAAAACTTTTTGACGTAGAATAAGATGCATTTGTCAAAAAAAATATATCGCTTTTCGATTGTTTGATATCAAAGCTAACTTTGTTATTTCAAATGGAAACCATAGTTTTGGCTTTGACTTTAGAAAATAGGAAAAAAAATAAGCTTTCCAAAAATATATATGCCAAGATATGTCTAGTCATCCTTGCTACCAATATAACACATTTCTCTTTAAAAATAACATTTTTTAACGTTAAAAAAAGTTTTTCGGAATCTGTAAAATGTCAACTTTTGCCGCGCGATATCTCGGAAACGGTTAGAGATATCGAAATGTGGTTTTCACCAATCGGCGTTTCACAAAAATCGAGCTCTAGACTCATATGTCAGTTTTTCTCTTCCTGGTCTGGAAATAAGAAAACCAGCCAAAATCAAGCAATTTGGGACACCCTGTACAGTACGTTTCATTTAATCATGAAATATCTCTACTTAAACAAAAAGGATCTCTACCCAAATATCTCCGAAAATTATCGCCATTTCTTGACAGCGAGGATGTTCTCAGGGTGGGCGGACGTTTAGTCCACTCTTCTTTATCGTTCGAACAAAAACATCCCATACTTTTACCCTCTGCTCATCGATTTACTTATTTAATTATAGAAGATACTCACCGACGTTATTTACACCCAGGTTTGCAAACCCTCCACTATTTATTGTCTCAACAATTTTGGATTCTCTCTCCCAAACGAACTATTCGAAAGGTACTTTTTTCTTGTTATAAATGTTTTCGCACTCATCCCACTTCTCCCCAACCTCAAATGGGCAACTTACCCTCGGTTCGAATTTCTCAAGTCAAAGCCTTCTCTCAGGTCGGCGTAGATTATGGGGGACCATATCTGATTACACTTGGCAAAGTTCGGGGAGCTAAAACATTTAAGGCTTATATATGTTTATTTGTATGTCTCGCAACCAAGGCTTTACATTTAGAGTTGGTCTCTGACTATTCTTCGGAAGCTTTCTTAGTAGCATTGCGCCGTTTCATATCTCGTCGCGGCCGTTGCACTGATATATACAGTGACTGTGGCACTAATTTTGTGGGCGCATATAAAGAAATTTCGCAAAATATGCAATCAGCCGCCTCCGAAGAACTTATTCGTTGGCATTTTAATCCGCCATCTGCTCCTAATTTTGGTGGTATATGGGAGGCGGGAATAAAATCTGTCAAATCTCATTTAAAACGGGTTATTGGCGAACAAATTTTTACTTATGAGGAATTTTACACAATTTTGATACAAATTGAGGCACTTCTCAATTATGCCCCATAAGCTCCGACCCTAATGATCTCTCCGCTTTAACACCAGGACACTTCTTAACTTTAGAACCTTTAGCTACTCTTCCCGATAGCAATGTGCAAAATGTAAAATTAGGACGACTCTCACGATGGCAACTTCTACAATGGGCGCATCAAGATTTTTGGTCACGTTGGCACACGGAATATTTACATACGCTTTTGCAGCGTAGTAAATGGACTCATCCGTCTACACCTATTAATATAGGTACACTTGTATTAATTAAAGATAATCTTTTACCTCCTTTAAAATGGAATCTTGGCCGCGTTGTGGAAGTACATCCCGGAACTGATGGTATAACCCGTGTGGTAACTGTTCGTACTGTAAAGGCTACATTTAAACGACCTGTTACCAAAATTTGTCCATTGCCCTGTAATAGTAATTATATGTAAAATGTCTCATTTTAGGTGAGCGGTATATGTTTCGTCCTCTTGTATATATTTTTTAATATCTCTAAGTTGTTCAATTTATTTGTGTCTACATACTCATATTATCTAAAATTTAATTATTTTCACGTGACAGTCGGGACCGCGTAGGTTTCCAGGGTGTCATAATAAATAAAATAATACATAAACTTGACAATTAAAAATAAGTTCCTTCAAAAGATAAGTGATTATCTAGTGACTCGAACAATAATTAATATCTGTTAAATTATTACCGATTCCTCGAAGATCTACCAGGTTGCAACCGTGAATTGATCGTTCTTGCTGCCGACATCTGATACAAAGGTAGGCCAATTTGCTTTGTCCCATTTGTCACGAAGAATTTATTTATTTTTATACAGTCCACTTAAACCCATACATACTGTTAAATCAGGATAAAACCATTTTTATGAATTTTTCCATAAACCATACAGTGAATGATCAGAGTATGCTAATAAAATATAATAGTAAAAGTTTAGAACAAAAATTATCACACAAATTTCTAGGTGTAGAAATTGATAGTGCTTTGACTTGGAATCATCACATAGACAATGGTTGTAACAAAACATCTAAATTATGTTTTACGTTGAGGCAATTAAAGACCTTTGTTAATAGTTTTATTCTAAAATCTTTTTATTTTAGCCAGATTCATTCAGTAATATCTTACTGTTTGATTTGCTGGGGCTCTGAAGCTTGTAGCGGTCACTTTTTTGGAGCCGACCTGTATCAAGCGCTTCACCAATTATTATTATTTGTCTTAGGCTAAGTGGGTAGGTGACTGTAAATACACTCTTGTATTTAGGGTTGTGGTAATATAAAGTCATCAGATGTATGCCATAATCACACTTTTTGGGCATTAGAAAAACACATGTAGCTCACCATTGCATTTACAAGTTTATTTAATTACAAGCAAAATATTGTCCCATAGTCCATGCTTTGTGGAGATTAAAAGATAAATAAATAAGCATTTCATTCTAAATTAAAGAAAAAGCAAGATAAAGGCATGCAAAAAATAAAATGGAAATCCTATATAAAAAGCAAATGAAAATGTAATTCTTAGTATAAATAAATAAAATAAACAATTGTACTCTTTTAAAACAAATAATCCTTTGAAAAGATGTGATTTCAAATTTAAATCTAAATACTAGTGAATTTATTCAGAATATTGGTAGCTTGACTTTTTTTTCTACGAAAAAAGAGGAAGACTGTTTTTTGATCTATCTTTGAGCAGCCATGATGAACTTCTGTTAATTGTTGAACTAACTGCTGCATTTTTAGTGAAAAACCTCATAATATCTAAGGTAAATATTCTTGAAACTTTTTCTCATGTTGTAATGTTGATATTACATCACGTAGATTCCTAGAAAGAAAGGGAAGAAACAATTAAATGTTTGTAGGTTTTTTTATACGAGCAAGCCACCGAGGCATTGATTTTGGAATTGTAATTGAAATCATTAGGACATTTTTTGTCCATCACAAAAGTGTGAACGATTTGAAATCAACAACTAATATATTATATCAAGGAAACGAAAATACTTGGAAGACGCCTTCAGATTATTCAACCCTTGGTATTCGTCAGAGAATCGTCTAGCGTTTTAATCATTCGAGGAGTCGTTCCACCTTTACGTGGGTTAGTTACAGCGGAGGAAACTGTAATTGCTCTATCATTTAAGAGGATCGACAACAAGAATTTCATTACGGAGAATCATCGGAAAGTAGCAAGCTTCCAAGACCTTCGTGGCCACAAATTTTGTTTGAATTTTATTTGTTTGTATTAAAGAACTCAGTAGTGTTGAACGTATAATAATACCTACCTGTGTTATCAACTGGTGATAGCGTTTATTGTGTATTAGTGTACTTTTGGGCTTTGGGCCTTAACCATCTTGTCCATCTTATGTAATTAGAGTACAAGTATTACTCTGTTGTGCACTTACGTAGCAGCTGCTATCTGGGTACCCATCTTAATTTTAACCTTGTCAAGTACTGAAACATAAAAGCATTTTAGTTGTAGTATGTGAGATAAAAGTGAACACTTCAAGAGTAAATTAGTTTAAGAGTATATTAAGACTTACCTATAGAGATTCACCAATAGTGGGTGTCACATTCGTCATATTGTTTATAATTGATTGCATGCTTTTAATAGGAACCACCAAACGTGTAGCCAGCGGTTGGAGTGGCCATAACCTCAATCAAAGTTTGTTTGTTGTTTATTTGTTTGAATTTGAAAAGATTATGTAATGGTGGCCACACTGTGTTAACCTAAGATTATTTGTTTTGTGAGCTAACGCCAACCCATACTTGTTTTATTGTCCTGTTATTATACATTATACATCACACCCTTATTTACATCCGATTTACATTTATTATATTAAATTTATTATCATTTCAATAGTCGCCAATTTATTTTGTCTGTCTCTGTCCTTTTTGTTTTGTTTGTCAACTGTTGTGGTTGACTGGCGCCCGCTGGAGTTTACTTGATTCAACATTTAAAACATTACCCACGCCCCGCTCCGACTGTACAGGCCGTCGTGCACCTGCACATTACTTGGGGGTTGGAAACCCAACTAAGTAAGTGTGACAAGCTGCAGCCATCAGAGTTTTTAAAATGCAAAAGCGCGCAGTAAGAATTCTTGCCAATGTGAGCAGCAGAACGACATGTCGACCATTATTTAAACGTTATAATATTCTTCCACTGCCATGCATTTATATCTATCAAATATTAATAAACACGAAGAAAAACCTTAATAGCTATAAAAAACTGGGGGACAACCATCAATATCAAACGAGAAATGTAACTACACTCGAGATTCCGAGACAGAATCACTAAATTCGAAAAATGTCCAAAGTATAAAGGAATTATATTCTATAACAAACTGCCAGAAGAATATAAAAGTTTGTCGCTTAATGAATTTAAGCGGAAAATAAAAAAACTGTTATTAACACATTGTTTTTATAGTCAGGAAGAATTCTTACTGCATGACCTTGCATTATAATGTAATATAATTTGCATTACAGTGTAATCGGAGCTTTACATTTTTAGTGTGAATTGTCTAAACTTATTTAATGTGTTGATTTTTATACAACTGTAGAAGTCCTTTGCGATGTATGTCTTAATTTATTTAATGTCGAATTTTAATAATTGTATTTCTGTATTGACAATTTGTGTCTAAATTTATTGGTGTTAATTTTAGTATTTGTATTTTTATTATTGAAATTACGGTAGAAACTCTTCTGAATGCGAGTGAGGCCTTATGTCCAAGATGGACGACAATGCAGATGTACAGTCACAAGCTCTCTGCAAATATTGTGAAAAAAAAGTAAATAAGAAGGTGAAATGCAGCAATTGTGCGGCAGTATTTCATAAAAGTTGCTCAACAAGGAAGATATGTTGTAGTAAACAAGAATTACAAAAGGAAAATCAAGAAAATAACCTAAACAATGATGAGACTGAAGAAATACCCAATGAAGCCTTAATGGAAACACTAAAATCTGAAAATAAACTATTAAGAGATTTTAATCAGGAATTAAAGGATATGAATAAACTTCTGAAAGAAAAAATAGAAAATCTGGAAAATGAGGTAATTCGCTTAAAAAATATAACAGACAAACCCAGGCAATATGATATAAGAAAAAATGACAAAGCAAATGGAGAACTTATACGAAATCTCATAGTTCAAGAAGTGGCATCATACTTTAATAATAATACAAATAATATAACTTATAATAGGAAACAAGACATAAAGGCAGATATTCAAAAAAAGAACCAACAACAAAAACCATCACCAGCAGGTCAAGAAAACAGAGAACAAAAAAGCAGTAAACAAAACAGTGATAAAAACCCGCACTTACCAGCCAACTCAAATAATATGATAAACTTAGAACAAAAACAAAGACAAATTATGCATAACATAATAAATATAGGAGACATTACCACTACACAAATCATGGAAGAACAGAAGTTAGACAGCATACAAAACCAAAATAAAGAAATGAATATTGAGACATATGTCAAACCCTCTTATAAGGACATGTTAAATAAAATACCGAAAAAAATAAACAAAACTGTACAAATTGGTGATGGAAATACAGACGAAGGTCTGGAAGGAGAACAAAAAAGAATATGGATGTTCTTGTCAAGGGTAAAACTACATATAACGACTGAAAAAATTCAACAATACTTGACTTCTAAACCAAACATGACAGGAAGAACATTTATTGTAGAAGAATTAAATTTGAAAAGAACACGGACCAAAGCATTTAAAGTTGGAGTAGAATATGCATTAAAAGATGAGGTATATCAGCCTAATTTTTGGCCGAAAGGAGTAGGCTTTAGTAGATACACATTTCCAAGGCAAAACAGAACAAATGAAGAACAAAACTGGGAAGAACATGGTAACAAGAAAGAAACAAATTTTCAAATACAATCGGAAACAGCTACGCAGATGTAAGGAATAAAACAACAGTACTACATCAGAATATACAGTGCATACGAAATAAACTGGCAGATATTATGTTATTTTTAGAAACATACTACAACAACAATCTAACAGCCTTAGCAATCACTGAACATTGGTTAAATCCAGGTGAGGACAAGTTTATACACATCCCCAACTATAATATGGCATCTTGTTTTATACGAAAGGACAGAGAACATGGAGGTTCATGTATTTTTGTTCATAAAGAATTAGAATTCGTTGAAGTGGAAAAATTGAAATATAAGAGCAAGGAAATTACCCTAGAGTGTAGTGCAGTAGAATTAACAAAATCTAAGACAATAATCGTTAATATATATAGATCTCCAAGTGGTGACACAGAAGAATTTTTCGATATCCTAGATGATATTTTAAAAGAACTGTCAAAGTATAAAACACATACAATTGTAATAACTGGAGATTTTAACATAGACTTTAGAAAGAAAGAAAATAAAAATGTTAGACATTTTCTTGATGCTATTACATCCTATAACTTACAAATAACCATACATGAACCTACCAGAATCACAAAAAACAGTAAATCAACTGTAGATAATATTTTAATAAACAAAAAAAACTATTCAAGTAAAGTCGTGGAATTGACACTTTCGGATCACTTGGCACAAGAAATTATAATTGATAATGAAATAAAGAGTAATAATTTCAGAAGAAGGTATGAGATTCGAAACTTTTCAGATCAACATCTAGCTCAAATAGAAGAAGAACTAAACGGTATAAATTGGACAGACATGTTAGTTGACAAAGATGCAAATAATTGCCAGTTAGTCTTAGAAGAAGTTATATTAAATGTAATGGATGAAGTGAGTCCAAAAATAACTAACGAACTGAAAACTTCAAAGGGTAAAAGATGGATTACGGAAGAATTAAAAAATAAATGTAAAATAAAAAGACAGTTATATGAAGGAATGCTAAAAGGTGAGGTGCATAAAAGAACGTATGAAAGTTTTCGTGACCAGCTGAAAAAGGAAATAGAGGAGCAAAAACAAAAATGTAACAGTGAATTCATACTAACATCAGACAATAAAATCAGAGACACGTGGAAGTTAGTAAAGGAGGTTACGGGAAGCAAATCAGATATAAAAAAATTTAATGTGGTCAACTTTAAGAAAAACAACGAGCGTAGCGAAGAAATATTGAATAATATAAACAAACATTTAATTAATATAGTAGACGATATAAATAATAACACACAAATAGACAAATCACTTCTAAACAATATAAAAAATACATTTGTATTACTACCAACAGATGCAGAAGAAGTATACAACATCATACAGTCATTAAAAAATACACTTGCCGTTGGGTACGATGAAATACCTACAAAACTTGTAAAACACTGTGCACATATATTGTCTGAACCTCTTTCAATATTAATTAATAAATGCTTTCAAGAAGGTGTTTTTCCTGAAAAATTGAAAATTGCCATAGTGAAATTATTACACAAAAAAGGAGATGTCTCAGAAATAAATAACTATAGGCCAATTGCCTTGTTATCGGTAATATCAAAGGTAATGGAAAAAATTGTAGCTAATAGAATCTACAATTTTCTTATAAAATACGATATATTGAATAAAAATCAAAATGGATATGTAAAAAATCGTTCTACATCTCGAGCCATCTTTCAAATTCTAGAGGACATAATAAATGGAATAAATGAAAACGAATACACTGTTTGCTTATATATGGACTTAAGAAAAGCGTTTGACAGCGTTCATCATCAAACTCTATTGGATAAACTAGAGATTTTAGGACTTCGAAGACCTATACTACAACTCCTTAAATCATACCTAAGTAATAGACAACAATATTTAGTTACAGAAGATGAAAATACAGGTAAATTGATAACATCAGAATCGTACACAATAGAAAGAGGGGTACCTCAAGGTTCTATCTTAGGACCTATTTTATACCTCTTATATGTAAACGAGTTGCCAAATGTATTAAATCACATAACAACTTTATTTACAGACGACACATCAGTAGTAATACGCTCGTCTGATGTCAACACTGATAAAATAAAGCAAGCGATAGAGTCTCTACATAAATGGTATCAACAAAATAACTTACGGCTAAACATAAATAAAACTAACATTATTGAGTTCCACAAAAACTTAAATATGTCAATCAATTTAGAGAATGAAATGCTCAATCCAAACACTGTTACAATGTTTTTGGGAATAAACATCGATTACCAACTAAACTGGAAAGAACATGTTAACCACATTTCAACAAAATTAAGCAGTTTCAACTATGAAAAATTTTAGCAAGGTCAGTTAACAGAGAAGCAAGCTTAAGTGCTTATTACGCTTATGTTTATTCACGCCTAAAATATGGTATCATTTTTTGGGGAAATTCAGTAGAAGCCGAAAGAGTGTTTAAAATCCAGAAAGCTTGTATTAGAAGTATATTCCACTTAAGGTACAATGAAACATGTAGGAACAGTTTCAAAGATAATAATATACTTACCTTACCCTGCATCTACATTTACGAATGTGCATGTTTTGTAAGAGGTAATTACGAATTATTCAGTAACCAGAAACTAGAACATACCTACAACACAAGAGGCACAGAAAACCCTTACTTAAATCCAGTACAAACAACAAGAGCCAAGGTACGAAAAAGTGCACCAAATCAACTAATGCGTATTTATAATAAATTACCAAATCACATAAAACAGATGCCGGAAAAAACTTACAAAAAGTGTGTCAAAGATTTATTGTGTAAATATGTATTTTATGATATTGACGAATTTTTTAAAACCAATTTTAATTAATTTTAACCAACTCAGCTGAGGTAGTATTTTAATGTGTAATGTTGAATAATATGTATTTTAAATTCATGTTTTATGTGGACATAATATAACATGCAATATCTTATACAGACAATTTAGTACCTATGCTTTTTTTATTTGACATGTTCTATACTTTTGTATTATATTGAATAAAGAGATATTCTATTCTATTCTATTCTATTCTATTCTATGATGGGCACATTAACTTGATGCTCATCATTTGGCTTCACTGGCATTCCACACCTTGATGTATCCTATAACTGTAGAAGTTCCTTGGATGAATAAATTATTATTATTATTATTATTATTATTATTATTGTCTTTTGCGAATCAAAAAGACCCTGAATTTCTATATATGCAAGACCACATCGTGCTCGAGTAGTAAACAATTTTTTCGAAGAACATATCACAAGAATGGTATGGCCTTCCTGCTCGCCGAATCTTAACCCTATCGAGCATGTCTGGGGCGCACTTGGAAGACGCCTTTGCAAACGAATGGTACCAGCTATCAATTTGGAAGAACTTGCTGTTGCGGTTTCAGAGGAATGGCTTCTTGTGGATCAGCAAATTATAGATAATTGCATTGTCAGTATGTCCAGACGGTATCAAGCTGTTATAGGAGCAAGAGGTGGACCAACTCGTTATTAACATTTAATGTTAAAAAAATTTATTTGTGTATTATGTACGTGTAAGATTTAATTGTAAACATTAAATAAAGTAAGCATTTAAAGTAGAAAAATGCCCTGTTGTATAAAAGTTTTCAAAAAATCAACAACAATTAAGTTAGCGCAATCAATCAACATCGAAAATGAACGCAATGAATGAGGGTACAAAATGACTATATTGTCATATCCGAAAACGGTTTGGGACACTCCATGCACGATCTCAAACTTCGGTAGAAAAACATAGCTCAACTTTCATCACCGTATCTCTAAAAATATACGAGACAAGGACAAGCAAAATGTGTCATTAGTCCAATCATTAGAGACACAAAAAAGGTGTTTTGATGCAAAAGGTTGATGAGTTTTGAAACTTGGCAGGAGTGTAGACTTGGGTGCCCTAAGTATGACTCTAAGTTTGCGACCTCGAGCGACCGCATTAGTCCAATCATTAGAGACACAAAAAAGGTGTTTTGGTGCAAAAGGTTGAGGAGTTTTGAAACTTGGCAGGAGTGTAGACTTGGGTGCCCTAAGTATGACTCTAAGTTTGCGACCTCGAGCGACCGCCGCTTGCGCCGCCATCTTGGAAGAATGGCGCTCAAAACTAGTTTTTGGCATGCAACTCCGTTCCTGTAAGTTTTAGAGAAAAAGTTTCTAATTGAAAGTTGGAGAGGACGAAATTTGCAACAAAATTGCTTCTACACATTTTTACCTCAGTCTAATTCTTTCCGAGTTACAGGGCCGAACAGTAAGGCCAATTTTTTTAAATCGCAGAAACGCGGCATTAGCGCGCTACTTTTTACCAATTCTCTGCCAATTAGCATACCAACAGTAGTTTCATGCAGTAAAGTAATAAAAATCAATGCTTCTATCAACTCGTTTCCACACCACCTATGAGGTAGAGTTGAGGGGCGCGTTCTTTTTTTTTAAAGTGTCATATAAAACAAAAAGATATTTTAAAAATTTTATTTCAAATATTTTGATTGATAATAATTAAGATGGCTCCGGAGGCATACTAATAAGGAATTGCAAATCACTCTGAAATTATAAATTATTTCGAAATTTGATTTTCACTATAGTATTTCTAAAAACTGTCAGCATGCAGGATGATGAGAGAAAAAACACAAGAAAAACGTTAAAATATGCATTTTGGTATCTACATTGAAGTTGTACAATTCCTTCTTTGTCAATTAATAGTCCTTTTTGTAACTTGCCAGTATCTTAGCATTCTCTTTGAAGTAGCCTACGGCCTAATCCACACTCCATTACATGCGCGTTTTCTGTCGTTTTGCACTACGCGATGTTCCTGGTTCACTATGTTTACTATCTTTAGAATCCTGTTCACCTCCCGTCTCTTCCAATGCCAATTCCAACTAATCAAGGACATCATCAGCTTCATATGGGTCCTCGGGGTCTGAATCCGCTACCAAATCTGGAATGTTTTCACATTCTGTCCCATTACAATAGAGACACAGTATGCAGATGCAATTAGTTGTTGCAGATGCAATTGGTGGTTCCTCAGTCTGCTGGATAAAAACGACTCGTTGCTTGACAGTATAGCAATCTTCCAGGACTTCAAAGCTGATGTGGATGCTCTCGCTGCAGCTGGTGAAACGGTCTTATTGGCAGTGTACGGCGGCTCGTCTGCAAAGGACACATTAAATTCACTTCGCTACCAAAATTGCATTGCCTGCGAGCGTACCACCAAGTCGCGATGTGGTGTGGCAGTGAAAAAGATCCTAAGCAATATGGCAGAAAATGAGGCATGGGCTTATAGATGCTGTTCGTGCTACGTCAGAAGCAGACCCGGACACCATTTTAAAATCGATATCCTGTAAATGTAAGAAAAGCTGTAGAGGAGCGAGTGGATGTCGGAAAACCGGCTTAAAGTGTTCAGTGCTGTGTCTCTATTGTAATGGGACAGCATGTGAAAACATTCCAGATTTTGTAGCGGATTCAAACCCCGAAGACACATATGAGGCTGATGACGTTCTTGAATCGTTGGAGTGGGTATTGGAGGAGTCGAGAGGTGAACAGGATTCTAAAGATATATATATATCTTTATTAGCACAGCTCTTACTACTCACACACAACAAATGTAAAGAAAATTACATCTTACAAAACATCTTACAATCATAACATAACTATTAATTAAATCAGTGGCGTATCCAGAGCTTTGCTCTGGATGGGGTAATAACTAATTTTGCTCATTTTAATGTGTAAATAATTAGCATACACTGAAGGTATTTCAAGAATATTACTGTTGCCAGTTAATTAGTGTATTTTGAATATCAAATTAATAGAAATAAGGTTTTTTTCGTATAAGGTACATATAAAGTTTATATTTGTTACAAAAATATTGTCAAAAAACACAGGAAAAAGCAGATAACATCTGATCAACAGTTAAAGACATTAACACAAAGTAATAATTAGGTAAATAAAACATAAATAAAAAATAAAAACATAACAAAATAGGTACCCAAAAGAAAAAAAATATGTAAATAACGACTTATAACTAAGAAAAAATAACATATTTAAATGTATAAAAACAAAAAACAACTAACAGGAACTCGAACCATTATTATAAGAACAATATTTTTATAAACATAAAGAAAGCCTTAATAAGTTACAGTCTCAAATCTAGTTTTTTTAGATGCAAACCTATTAATAATTTTCAACTTTATTAGTGACCTTCTATATATTTTTTTTTCTTGGATGGTTGGGATTGTGATAGGTCATGATCAAATAATAAAACTGCTTTTCTAAATCAGTCGACGTTTCGCTTAATTTATTAGCATCTTCAGGACTGGATAAATGCAGTCTTTTTGTTGTTGCACTTTATAATAATACAAATTTTTAAAAACAAATTCAACAACAAGCAAGGGACACTTGTCGTATACAACATTTCAACTTGAACTGATAGGAATGCTACTATACTATTAATAATTGCATCTATATCAATAGACACCAATCTTTGCACATATAAAAGTGTGTATAAAAGTAATATTAAAAATAGTAACAGTGGCCGGTGGCCGGCCAGAGAAGCGTGATTGAGAGGCACACACGACATGTGCTGTAAGTTATAATATTGTGACATTGTCGCAACGCTGTTGGCTGTTGCCTCGCACTCCACGTAGACACAAATTAATACTATCACTATCACGGTAAATTAATTAAATTGTAAATTTCGAAGGGATTTATGTTCTACAGGAGAATTTGGATTTTTGTTAATTGTTACCTTTGATTATTTTTACAATTGTTATTCTAAGCTCTGGGGGGGGGTAATTACCCCCATTACCCCCCCTTAAATACGCCACTGAATTAAATACAATAATAATAATAATATATGTTTATTTATCCAAGAGATCACATAATTAGGACATAGAACATGTCAGTGAAAGAGCACACAAATTTAAAATAGTAGTAAAATAACAATAAAATAAAATAATAACATTAATGATTTTACACACAAAGAGATGGAACTATGTAAAAAGACGAAATACGATCAAAAAAACAATTTTTATAAAAATACATGTGATAAATATTCATTTATAGGGTAGAAAGCATTTTCTAATAAAATATTTTTGACAGATATAACAAATTTAGTTGTGCACATATTTTTAATATTTTCAGGTAATTTATTGTATACGGTTACACCTATGTAATAGGGATTTGATTTGTATAATTCCAATCTGTGTAAGTTATACTGTAAATCATTCCCATGTCTAGTTGGATAGTTGTGAAATTCATTCTGAAAATTAAAGTTACTAATGTCTTGCTTAACAAATTTTAACAGATCTAATATATAAATACATGGTAGCGTTAATATTCTTTCTTGAATAAATGTTGTTTTACATGTTTCCCGAAATTTTAGACCAAACATGCATCTAATCGCCCTCTTTTGCAATACGAATATTCTATTTGCTGCGGTTGAGTTGCCCCAAACAATTATTCCGTACCTAATTATGGACTCAAAATTTGAATGATAGAATACTTTTGATGTTTCTTTACCAGTTATCTCATGTAATCTTTTCAATGCAAAACAATTCTTTGCGTATTTTTTGGATACATACTCTACATGGTACTTCCAATTTAAAGATAAATCTATATACACCCCTAATAATTTAAAGCTTGTTACTTGTGTTATAGTTTTACTTCTCAGTTTAATTAAAGGACTATATGTATAATTTACTGAATGTGGATGGAACTGTAAGATGTGTGTTTTAGTTGGATTCATTACTAGACGATTTGTTTCGAAATAGTCATTTATATATCTAATATTATTATTCATTATAGATGTCATTTCAGATTGATCTTTATGATACGATATTAATGTCGTGTCATCAGCAAATGCAGTGTGAAATATGGATATATAGTTGTCTATATCATTGCAGTATAACAAAAATAATAAAGGGCCCAAAACACTTCCCTGTGGAACACCTAAGCTTACACATATTTTATTTGAATTTTCACCAAAATAATGTACAAATTGTTTTCTGTTGCTCAAATAGTCGCTAAGTAAATTTTTACAGTTTCCTCGTAAGCCATAACGTTCAATTTTCTCCAAAAGAATTTCATGATCCACACAGTCGAAGGCCTTAGAAAGATCCACAAAAAGGGCAAGAACCTTATTATTTTTGTCTAATTGTTTGTACACAGTGTCCAAAATTTTTATTAGAGCCGAAATTGTAGACTTTTTTTCCCTAAAACCATGTTGATTTGGTGACAGAATGTTATTATTCTCTAAAAAGCAGACAATTCTTCTACATAATATTTTTTCAAATATTTTTGAAAATACAGATAAAAGAGAAATAGGCCGATAATTTGAGATATCTTTAGGATCACCATTTTTTAAAAGCGGAATGACTTTTGAGATTTTTAAGGCATTTGGAAATCTACCCTCTATTATACATAAATTAGCAATATAACATAGTGGTTTGACAAGGTATTGTATACATTTTTTAATAATGGAAGTAGAAAAATTGTCAGCACCACATGAATTTGTATTGTTTAGTTCCCGTACTACGTTAATAATTTCACTTTCACTTACTTCGTATAATAAAATAGTGTTTTCTGTGAAATTAGGTTGGTTAGCATCATGTTTGTAAATTGAAACAGAATTTTTATTTAAAATATCCATGGTAAATTCACAAAAAAATTATTATAATGATTAGCAATTTCCTTTTTATTAGTTATTTCGATGTCATTTAGGACTATAGTTTTATTGCTTTGATTAATTAATTAATATATACCCTATTATTTTGAAAAATATAAATGGCCCAACCAATATCTCTTTAAATGATATACAGAAAATAAAGAATGAATACGGTGAATTAATTACAAATAAACAAGAAATTGCTGAGAGTTTTGTTACACATTATACTAATGTAGGCAAGCGTTTGGCTAAAAAGATTAGTATGCCTAAAAACATGATAACTCACGTAACCAGTGTTCCAAATTCTATATACATAGCTGAGACTGATCGCCAAGAGGTTAAGCAGGTCATTGCTGAATTAAAGACAGAAAAATCTCCAGGATTAGATAATTTAAGACAGGAAACAATAAAATATATTGCTGAATATATATCAGAACCACTATCGCATATTATAAATTGGTCCATAAATACAGGAGTTTTCCCAGATATATTTAAGGAGGCATTAATAAAACCGATATATAAAAGCCTTGATAAAGAAGAAGTGGCGAACTACCGACCGATATCCTTAATAAGTAGTTTAGCCAAAGTTTTCGAAAAAATCCTCAAAAAGCGTATTACAAATTTTCTCGACAAATACAATATAATTTCAAATAAACAGTTTGGTTTCAGGGAAGCCAAATCGACTGAAGATGCCATGGCGAGTGTTGTAAATAATATATATAAAACTCTGGATGAAGGCAAACCCGCCATCTGCATCTTCATCGATTTGGCTAAAGCCTTTGACACAGTATCTCATAATAAATTACTGAAAACCTTAGAGAAAATTGGCTTTAGAGGAAAAGCGCTTGACATCATGCGCAGCTACCTATCTCATAGGCAGCAATGTGTGTCGATCGGCAGTTCGGTAAGTTCAAATATGACGGTGGAATATGGTGTGCCTCAGGGGACGGTCCTGGGGCCTCTCTTGTTCAATATATATGTAAATGACTTGTTTAACCTCAATACCCAAGGCGAAATCATCAGCTTTGCTGATGACACTGTTATTTTCTACAAGAGCTCAAATTGGGCTCAGTTAAAACAGACTATTGAGCGGGATATGATACAAATAGTAGACTGGTTCAATAGCAGACTACTAACCATTAATTTTAATAAAACCTTTTTCGTGCCATTTAGCTGCTACCAAGATACATTACCAGACTTTGAATCTCTTGAAATCAGTATAAATCAACAACAAATATTAATATCATCTAAAAACAAAATAAAATATCTGGGAATAATTATCGATAGTCACTTGCGCTGGAATCACCATATTGATTATGTTGTACAAAAAATCAGAGGACTGTTAGACAAATTCAAGATGTACAAACAAATATTTAATGAAAAACAATTAAAAACTCTGTACTATTCTTTGGTTCAATCTCACCTCACATATGGTATATTGGTCTGGGGCGGAATAACTAATACCTATTTAAAAAAATTAGATGTTATGCAGAAATGGATTCTAAAAATTATGTGTTGGAAAAGTTATACCTACCCAACTGATATTCTATTCTCAGAAGCCAAATTACTTGATATAAGGCAGCTATTTTTTCAGCGACTGGTAACAAGACAATTCAAACATCAAAATAGCCTAACACCCATAATGCACCAACACAATACTCGGTTCTCTCTAAAAACAACAACAATACCCAAAGTAAAAAAAACTATTGGTCAAAGATCTTTTGCCTACCTTTGTCCAACTGTTTACGCTGAATTACCACAAGACATTAGAAAAGCGAGCTCTCTGGCTGTACTAAAAAAAAAACTGAATACCTGGTTGATAAATATCCCCAGGAAAAAAATACACGAAATAATTGATAGAAAAAACATTTATATATACCCACAAAACATATAACTACTAGAAAAAAAAAAAAAGAAATAAAGAAAAACAAAAACAAATAGGTATTTTCATAGAAGACATAGTCAACCTACCACATAAACTGAATCTATCATCTCATACTCATTGAATTATCTGTACAAATAGTCAGCGCAAATTTTCGTGCTTAGTGATACAATTGGTTTTGCAATGGGTAGGTAAATAAATATCTATGCATCGTAATTTAGTTTGAGTCTACGTAAAGGGTAATATGGTTGTGGTAAGAGCAGTCCACGCGCGGGATTTTCCTTGTGGGTTAGCATCTTGCCGGAATTTATTTATACCTACTTTTTACTTTTAACTGTACATCAAAACCTACCGCTCACTTTGTATTCGTATTTTAACTTATTTATATTAAACTATTATGTTATGTAGTATTTTTATAGTATGTTCACTGTCCACTAGCAGGTTCGCCTTTGTGGGACACATGTTTATTTTCTAAATATTTATTTTTTGTATCTATTAATTGTTTTATAATCTTTATGTATTATATTTGGTAAATAAACTTTATTATTATTATTATTATTATTATTCTTTAAAATTTGCACTTTATATAATCTGTACAAAGCCTCTTAAAACTATATTTATTCCTACACTCTTTTAAGTCATTTGGCAAATCATTAAACCAAATTAATCCTTTTCCCAGTAAGGTATTTGATTTAACATATTCAATTTTAATATAGAAGTCATTATTTACCGTGGCTCGTGTTTTATACGAGTGAAAATCAATTACGTAATTCAATTCATTAGACAAATAAGATGGCGTCATTCCATTTTTCATTTTGAATACAAATATTAATGTGTTATAAATGATTCTTTGCTCGACGTTCATTAGATTCAGTACACTTAACATAGTATTAATCGGTGTATACCTATTACAACTCAAAATAGCCCTCATGCCTCTATTTTGGACTTTTTGCAGTGCTTGTATTTGTTGCTTGTTAAGAAAAATTAGTGTAGTACCACAATAATCAATATGAGGAGAAATCATAGACTTGAAGATGGTTAATTTAGCAAACATTGATACCTTGTTTCCCAGTCGAAACAACAGGCCAACTTTTTTAGCCATTTTGTTTTTTATATACTCACAATGAGCTTTAAAATTTAGTTCAGAGTCAATAATTACTCCTAAATATTTAAATTTGATAACCTCCTGTATTTATTTATTTTTATTTGTTTTTTTTGGGAGGGACTCATAGAAATAGCTATAAGATACATACATTAATGAATTTTTGTCACTTTAACATACGATCAATTTTTTCTGGATTTGACCTGTTTACTGATTTTGTGAAATCTGGAGATACTTTTGATGTTCTGGGACTGTCTGAAACGTGGTTAGACTCTTCAGTGGGTGACTATGCATTATCTATCGATGGGTATAAATTTATTCGGCGCGACCGCAATACCAGGCGTGGAGGTGTCGCGTTTTACATAAATAACTCACTAAACTTTAAAATCCTTGAATTACTTGAGCCTGCCACCAGCCCGTTAGAACATCTTTGGATATCTTTAAAACTTGCAGGTAAAAGGGTTTGCTTGGGAACAGTATACAGACCTCCAAATACTAATTTAGATGTTTGCCTCGAAGAATTGGAAAACTCTGTTCTGCAAGAACTACTTTCATTTAGGAAAAAGTTAAATAATGAAGTAAACGGAAAAGAGGGTAATGCAAATGAATTAAATTTTGCCAAAGCAGTTAAAGGTGAAGCCATTGTGATAAAACCTAAAATAAACCAAGAGAGCAGTAAAACTAACGAAATAATAAGGAAAAATCTGAAGCCAGCTGAAATGGAAGTCGGTATTACTCAGCTGAGAAATGTGCGAGATGGCGGTGTGCTCATAAAATGCAGGACAAAAGAAGAAATTGAAAAAGTAAAAAAAGCTGCAGAAAAAAAGTTGGGGAAGAACTACCGGATAAATATGTCAGAACAAAAAAATCCGTGCATAAAAGTACTGGATCTGGAGGATACAATGAGTTGTGAAGAACTAGTACGAATTATTAAAAAACAAAATGCACACCTACGTCATGAAAATATGGAGTTAAAAGTTGTCGTTATAAAAAAAATGAAAACCCGTTATATGGCAATCATAGAGTGTAATCCTGTGGCATATACAGCTATTATGGAGGAAGGAAGTCTGAGTATAGGATGGTCTTCATGTTGTCGAGTTTTTGAATACGTACGAGTATTCCGTTGTTTTAGATGCGGAGGTTTTAACCATAAAGCCGAGGAATGCAAAAATAATATATGTTTAAATTGTGGAGATAATGATCATAGTAAAGATAACTGTAAAAGCGTAAGTAAAATATGTATGAATTGTATGGAAGCAAATAAGAAAATGAATACTGACTTTGATGTGAACCATTCCATTTTTGACTACTCTTGTCCAGTTTTGCAAAGGAAAATTTATGTAGAAAAACAAAAAATAAAAAACGATACACCTGAATAGCAATTAGTCCACAAAGATTGTAATAATACAAGCATTAAAATTTTTCATCAAAATATACAAAGCATAAAGAATAAGGCTGATTTGTTGGAGTGTGACGCTATCTTATTCGGACGTCATTTGTGACGTCCCTTTTCCTAAATAGTGAATTAATGTTACACAAAATGACTGTCGCTAATATTATTGCCTCGGGCGCCAATCCCTTGTTTAACGTGAAGGAATGTCACTTTGACCTATCAACAGTATGATAGGGCCGGATAACTTCAGTGAAGACACGGTATGTCCGGGTTCGAGGTTTGCTGGTCGCCGCTCTACTGGAGCGTCCCGACTGCTGACTGTATAAACTTTGAGAGTTAGAGGCTTATACTGATGTTATAATAAGGTATAGTAATGTTAGTGATATAAAAAGCATAAACTATCTGACAAAACACATTTATTACAATAAATATTTATTGTACATCGTTTGATAAACGAAAAGAAAGTAAATCAACGTGGTAGCTATAAATACGGCTAATTCACCACAAAGCAGTATGTAAGCAACTAAATATGTATTCTAAAACATCTATAAACCAAGCAACAAATATTTACAACAATACTTAAAGTATTTACTACAAAAATAATTTAATAGAAATTAATTCTACTCAAAGAAACTATTTACAATTAACTACTCAAAAGATAACTCTCAAGCGGAGGTGTGTGTAAGCAAAGCGGATGCAAAACTAACTACAAGCGGCAGGTTCTAGTTTTGAAGAAACTAAACGACTAGCAGAGTTATGGAAAGTACTAAAGCGGGTAAACGTATGTGCAATTACGGTATTAATCTAGAATTAATCGGATGCAGGTATCTAAAAAGCGGTAGCAGTAGTAAGCAATGGCAGGATGGTTAACAAGCGGTGACGGAACTAAGCAAGACTTGAAGTAAGCTTTGGAATAATTACGGTACGTGTTTTCAAAACTACCTTTGATAACAATGAATGAATTTTATTTCAAAACGGTAAACGTGTGCATTGAAAGGTGATAGTACAGTAAAAGAAACGGCAGTAAAAACTTCCAGTGATAACAAAAGAAATTACTAAAAAAAACCTAATCAGTATTATCGTGCTGGCAAGTCGGATTTTCAGACTAAATATTTACTTTAAATAATTCTACAAGTAATAATTAACCCCTATACAACCACTTCAGGAATAATTGTTAAACCAGGTTTATCCGTGTTAATCTAATCACCCGGACGCTGGCTAGCGCTCTCTCGACAAGGTGTTTTTAGATTTCTACGCCGGCAACCTGATTCGTTTATGTCAAAACCCAACTTGTTAGACACTGGCAAATTCGCGCTCGTATCCACAAGGTTTTGGGGTTTTTACCACAAACTATTATTCTGAGTAGTTACGAACAGATCTGATTAATAAAACACAACTGTACTGGCACCCCAAGACAAACCTCTGAGGGGAAGATTTGTGTTAACCCTTGCAATACCGTTGTTGGCGAGTGCGCTCTCTCAACAGATAAATGCGTTGGTATTTACACACCTCCTTAGTCTCGAATTCTATCGGGCCACCATACAGACAGACGGACTATTAAATTTATTTAATTAAATAAATTACGGAAATGACTAGCTTTAATACCTTCTATCACGTTTCAAAACCAATGAAATATTTTATTCCTTACTTAAACTTAAAACACGCAAATCTACAGCTATTACAATACACAATGATTTATTATAAATCAAGTGTAACACACGGACTGAATTTATAATTAATTCTTTCTAATAATTGACTATAAATTTATCTATCACAATATTCAAATAATTCGCAAATTATTTCTAAGTTGAAAAGCAAATAATTAACGCGGTTTTATCTTTTAACTTCAAGTACCGTAAATATGCCAAATGCTTAATATTTACCTAAACAGGACTGGAGTGTGTCGATCGTCGGTATAGACTGATTTTTAAAATTGATTCCCGGATCCTACTAACATCGGTACGGCCGGAGCGCTTCGCTTCTCGCGCTGATAACGTGAAATGTATGTTTCTTGTCGCTATCTAGTTAAGTCGCGTTCTGGCTCATTTATTTATTAATCCCGAACGGAAATTGTTATTAACAATTCTAGTTCGGACTCCTGTATCGGCGGAATAGATTCTACTCATTTTTCTGAGCATTACAGTGAAAGAAACGGAATTAATAACGTACGGATTACTTAACTAGAAAAATAAATAAGTTTATTTATTTATAACACGTTTAAATAAATTGAACAACTGTACACGGACCGGTTTTATAACACAGGTAATTACCTGAATACGTACTGATATTACTCTACCCCTTTATACAGGGTGTACCCGAATTTAACTATAAATAAACAATAAATAAATTTATTAACTGAAAATAAACAGAACGCGGAATTCTAGGGTTTAATACTTCGTATTTTTACTAAACTGGTTATACAGGGTGAACTCAAAAATACTAGCGGATAAAATAATAATAGTAACGAGTAAATTATTCAACTACCAGCTGAATCTGTAGGCTTAAAAATTTGCTTCGTTACACCCCCCCCTTACTTGGAGGAAAAAAAAGAAAAGAATTTTCTTTTTTTTCTAACTATCTAACAACGGACTAAACTACCTAAACTCTACAATACTAAACTTTTCTCTCGCGGATAACTAAAAGAAAAATTTTAAACAAACCAAAAAAAAATCTTCTAGTCTTCGGACTTTTCTCTTGTCCAAAACAAACGGGATTTTTGGAACGTCTTCTCTGGTGTGGTGCCAGAGGGTATTCCTTCCTAAACCATTACCACAAGCGGTGATGCGGACAAGGACAACCGCACAGGTGACACGGGTCGTCTCCTGGGGTTATGTCGGTACGGACGGACGGATAGACGGACGGACAGATAGACGGACAGACGGACGGACCTTCTAGGGACTTTTCTGGTGAGATTGAGTCACCTTGATCGGTTGCGGGCGGTTTTGCACTCTGGCGACTTGATGATCCCGGCATTTTTATTTCTCGTCCGAAACTCCTGTGTGCTGGCTTAAAACCAGTAGGTTCGTGACGTGAACTTTTTATGGCGAAGTTTCGCTCAGAAAACTGTTGGACCCATTTTCTTTGGTCGGCTTCGCAATACTGGGTGGTCATAGCTTTCAGAGTCTTATTTCCTCTGCTCGATCGTGGCAAGGACCTCACGAGGTCGATGCTGACGGTTTCCCTTGGCTGCCAGTTCAGAGACGGTTGCATTTTTCCGGGTGACTGTTGCTGTGACGGTTTATAACGCTGGCAGGTCAGACAGTTCCGTACATACTTTGCAATTTCCCTAAACATACCGGGCCAATAATAACGGCGAGCTATTCTAGCTATAGTTTTCGAGATTCCCAGATGTCCTGCGGTAGGAGCATCATGGTTCTCCTGAAGTATCTTCAGACGGAGCGGGCCAGGTACGCAGAGTTTCCATGGATCTGACGTACCGGGTTCGGACAGGTCATTCGAATCCCAGAAGTGACGGTACAGCTGATCGTCGCGGATGCAAAAATCCGGACAAGCTCCAGGGCTTTTCTTTACTTCCTCCCTCTTGCGGCGGTACCAATTACATGTTGATACCTCCTCTGACGGGCACAGGTCCTCTGTGTCCGGTACGGATGAGGTTACCAGAAGTGGTTGCCTTGACAGGGCGTCTGCCACTCGGTTGAGTGCGCCCTTCCTGTACTGGATTTCGAAATCATACTGCTGAAGGAATATACTCCACTTGGCCAGGCGGCCAGTCGGGCTCTTTATGGAGTGTAACCAACGGAGGGACTGATGGTCGGTGATGACGGCGAAACGGTAACCTTCTAAATACGGCCTCATCTTTTCCACGCCCCATACAATGGCTAAACATTCCTTTTCAGTAACAGAGTAATTCTTTTCGGCAGGGGTCAAGGTACGGCTTGCATAAGCAATGACTCTTTCGGCCCCTTCGTGCTTTTGCGTGAGAGCAATCCCAAGTCCGGTATCAGATGCATCTGTCTGAAGGCTGAATGGCTGACCAAAATCAGGACAGGTCAGTACGGGTGCCTCTGTCAGACAGGTTTTCAGTTTCTGAAACGCATCTTCTTGCTCTTCTTTCCAACTCCAGCGCTGTTTTTTCTTTAACAGACTGGTTAACGGTGCTACTATTTGAGAGAAGCCAGGTACAAAACGGCGATACCAGGAAGCCATGCCCAAGAAGCGTCGAACTTCACGGACAGTTTTTGGGGCCGGGAATTTTTGGATCGACTCCACCTTATCTGGATCGGTCTTTATCCCCTCGGCCGTAACCATGTGGCCCAAATACTTTAAGGATTTCCGGCAAAACTGACATTTATCTGGATTTAACTGGAGGTTGGCGGCTCTCAGCCGACGAAATACCTCCTTCAGGTTTCGTAAATGCTCCTCGAAGGTTTCTCCCAAAACTATGATATCGTCTAAATAGGCGAATGCATACGGTTCCAACTCTGGACCAACGATGCTGTCTAGCAGTCGTTGAAAAGTGGCTGGTGCAGAATGCAAGCCAAATGGCATCACCCTAAACTGGTACAACCCTCGACCGGGTACAGTGAAGGCAGTAATCGGTTTACTGTCTGTCGTCAGGGGTATTTGCCAATATCCTTGCTTCAGATCTATGCTAGATATGTAACGTGCTCTTCGTAGTTTATCTAGTATAGCATTGATATACGGTAACGGATATGCGTCCTTGCAGGTTACTTCATTGACCTTTCTGAAGTCAATGCAAAATCGGTACTTGTCATCTTTCTTTCTGACGATCACAACAGGTGAACTCCACGGGCTGCTAGAGGGTTCAATGATCCCTTCCGCTAGCATGGCATCGACCTCCTTGTCGATGATTTCTTGCATACGTGGGTTCCGAGGACGGTAACGTTGTTTGATCGGTTCGGTATGGAGTAGCCGTATTTCGTGTTGTACCTGCTGAGTGGTTCCACGGATTTCTCGGAAACTGGGAAGCTCGTAGTCCAGGAAACGCTGGAGCTTGGCTTCTTCCTCCACGGTCAGGGTAGGTGTCAGACCTCCCAACGGACTGCAAGCCTGGTGTGGCAAGCGTCTGGATACCACTTGATTGTTCAGGTATACGGTGGCAGTCAACATGTCTATGTTGAACTTCTTCTTACTTAGCACATCCATACCAAGTACTACATCGGACGATAAGTGAGGGAGATACAGCAGTAGTTCAGAAAATTGGGTTCGGCCAATCACGAAGTTGAGACAGTAAGCCCCACTGACAGGTATGACTGCACCATTTGCCAACTTGGCAGCTGGTGCCTGGATTCCTTCTATGGCTATCCCTATCTTCTTGCAATGTTCGGCTACTTGCTCTCCTACATAGGACCTTACGGCTCCGGTGTCGATCAGGGCGGTAAATGTTTTTCCACTTATCTGGATGTCAACAAACGGTCGGTTATCTTCAGGTAGGTTGGTTAATTCGGACGAGGCTGTACTTGCGGGTATCTGGTCTGGTTTCGGTACAGCTTTTTGCTGGTTCTGGCATCCGCAATTTCGAGTCATGACTCCATTGCGACCACATCGTGAACAGAAAAGTTTCGGCGGTGCGTGACATTGTCCGCGGTAATGTCCAACCTTTCCACAGCGCCAACAAACACGACTTCTGTCGAAGCCGGCAGCAGAGGGTCGGGTACTCTGCGACGGTTGGGACTGGTCCCTTCTGGACGTACCGTCAGGTCTGCTTCTGACCCCGGTATGACCTTGGTTAGGAGGTATAACTTCCTCCTCCTGTGCGGCGGTCATCGATTGCTGGCGGTGTGAAGTCTTTGGCTTCTGCCCTTGGCTAGTGAATCTTTCAGCTGTGCCACCTCTGTGGGGCTTGCTGATTCGCTGTGCTTCTCCACCGGACATCTCTTGACAAAGGTTTTCATATTCCTCAATCCTCTTCACCAAGTCTCGGGCATTCTGGACGTCTCCACGTCGGATGTATTGTCGGTATTCTGGTAGCAGGTTCTGATACAGGCGGTGTATGGACTTGCCGGGTGAAAATTCTCCATGACGGCGGAGCAAAGTTTGCAATGCCAGGACATATGCTCGGCCGTTCTCTCCAGGACGCTGGCGACGGTTGTGAATTTCTTCCTCCAAGAAGGACTGGTAATCTGCTGGTAAATAAAACTGTTTGAAGTCTGAGATAAAATCTTCCCAGTTTTCCCATAATTGTCTGTTGTTACGGTACCATGCTAATGCGTCTTCTCTGAATATCTCATACAGGGCGGGCAGTAATTCAGCTGCTGGTATCCCGCTGTGCTCTTGGAATTCACCTAGTTTCTCGAGAAATTCCACCGGATCGGTTTCTCCGTTGTAGTGGAGGTTCCACTTCCTAACTTTCTCATACACGGTGTATCGGTCGTAGTTACCATCCGTAGGGCCGGTGCTTGAATGTCTGCTAGTGCTTACCTGCGGTGGCAGGTCTCTGCTTACGGACGGCCTACGTGGTCTTGTATTAATCCTGACTGGTGTGGGTGGCCTCGCCATCTCTTGGCGGGGTGATTCGTTAACGTGGGGCGGTGAGTACGATCTACGGTCGGTTACGATGTGCTGCGGAGTGACGGACGGACCCTGGCCGGGTGTGTGTACCTCTGTTGCCAGTATCTGAGGTCTGGTGACCCCCCTTCTAAAAAATTTTACCAACCTCCTTCGAAGCGTAGGTACGGTACCTTCGGTATTCAGATTGAACTTTTCCATTTCGGCTATCAGTTCTTCTTTACGTAACGGGTAAATCCAGCCTACTCTGGTCGGTCTAGTTCTCTCTTCGTCGGAGCTTGAGTCTATATCGGCGGATTGCGGCGGCGGTGAGTCTATGGGTTCCTGTTCGATATCGGTCGGCATGTTATAGCCTTACGGACGGTGCCGGTATAACACAGTACTTTCCAAAATTCTCTCTCAAGTTAAACCTCGTTAAACTTTTATAGTAACTCGTGCAACCCAAATCGAAATCAAAATCCAGAAAAAAAATCGATCTACTGAACTTAAGAGGGACGGTCCTCTTGTCTTACCTAACAACAGTCTAACTGTTCAGCTACTATAAAACTAATACACCTCCCTACTGAACTATCGGTAGGGTTACGGACAACAAGGTTAAACTTAAAGCAGGACGGCTACAAGTTAGTTTTCTTTTGAGTAATTTTGCTACTGGACGGATAACAGTAGTTACTGAACTTCAAAACAAATATTTGTTCTTATAGTTGCTTACAATACTCGGTTACTTATATCAACTAAACAAAAATACCTAATATTTATCGGATAACAGTCTTACTGAAAAAAACAAATCAAGTCACTTATAACTTTTACTTTATTTAAAGTCCCTGCTCGGGCGCCATTTTGTGACGCTATCTTATTCGGACGTCATTTGTGACGTCCCTTTTCCTAAATAGTGAATTAATGTTACACAAAATGACTGTCGCTAATATTATTGCCTCGGGCGCCAATCCCTTGTTTAACGTGAAGGAATGTCACTTTGACCTATCAACAGTATGATAGGGCCGGATAACTTCAGTGAAGACACGGTATGTCCGGGTTCGAGGTTTGCTGGTCGCCGCTCTACTGGAGCGTCCCGACTGCTGACTGTATAAACTTTGAGAGTTAGAGGCTTATACTGATGTTATAATAAGGTATAGTAATGTTAGTGATATAAAAAGCATAAACTATCTGACAAAACACATTTATTACAATAAATATTTATTGTACATCGTTTGATAAACGAAAAGAAAGTAAATCAACGTGGTAGCTATAAATACGGCTAATTCACCACAAAGCAGTATGTAAGCAACTAAATATGTATTCTAAAACATCTATAAACCAAGCAACAAATATTTACAACAATACTTAAAGTATTTACTACAAAAATAATTTAATAGAAATTAATTCTACTCAAAGAAACTATTTACAATTAACTACTCAAAAGATAACTCTCAAGCGGAGGTGTGTGTAAGCAAAGCGGATGCAAAACTAACTACAAGCGGCAGGTTCTAGTTTTGAAGAAACTAAACGACTAGCAGAGTTATGGAAAGTACTAAAGCGGGTAAACGTATGTGCAATTACGGTATTAATCTAGAATTAATCGGATGCAGGTATCTAAAAAGCGGTAGCAGTAGTAAGCAATGGCAGGATGGTTAACAAGCGGTGACGGAACTAAGCAAGACTTGAAGTAAGCTTTGGAATAATTACGGTACGTGTTTTCAAAACTACCTTTGATAACAATGAATGAATTTTATTTCAAAACGGTAAACGTGTGCATTGAAAGGTGATAGTACAGTAAAAGAAACGGCAGTAAAAACTTCCAGTGATAACAAAAGAAATTACTAAAAAAAACCTAATCAGTATTATCGTGCTGGCAAGTCGGATTTTCAGACTAAATATTTACTTTAAATAATTCTACAAGTAATAATTAACCCCTATACAACCACTTCAGGAATAATTGTTAAACCAGGTTTATCCGTGTTAATCTAATCACCCGGACGCTGGCTAGCGCTCTCTCGACAAGGTGTTTTTAGATTTCTACGCCGGCAACCTGATTCGTTTATGTCAAAACCCAACTTGTTAGACACTGGCAAATTCGCGCTCGTATCCACAAGGTTTTGGGGTTTTTACCACAAACTATTATTCTGAGTAGTTACGAACAGATCTGATTAATAAAACACAACTGTACTGGCACCCCAAGACAAACCTCTGAGGGGAAGATTTGTGTTAACCCTTGCAATACCGTTGTTGGCGAGTGCGCTCTCTCAACAGATAAATGCGTTGGTATTTACACACCTCCTTAGTCTCGAATTCTATCGGGCCACCATACAGACAGACGGACTATTAAATTTATTTAATTAAATAAATTACGGAAATGACTAGCTTTAATACCTTCTATCACGTTTCAAAACCAATGAAATATTTTATTCCTTACTTAAACTTAAAACACGCAAATCTACAGCTATTACAATACACAATGATTTATTATAAATCAAGTGTAACACACGGACTGAATTTATAATTAATTCTTTCTAATAATTGACTATAAATTTATCTATCACAATATTCAAATAATTCGCAAATTATTTCTAAGTTGAAAAGCAAATAATTAACGCGGTTTTATCTTTTAACTTCAAGTACCGTAAATATGCCAAATGCTTAATATTTACCTAAACAGGACTGGAGTGTGTCGATCGTCGGTATAGACTGATTTTTAAAATTGATTCCCGGATCCTACTAACATCGGTACGGCCGGAGCGCTTCGCTTCTCGCGCTGATAACGTGAAATGTATGTTTCTTGTCGCTATCTAGTTAAGTCGCGTTCTGGCTCATTTATTTATTAATCCCGAACGGAAATTGTTATTAACAATTCTAGTTCGGACTCCTGTATCGGCGGAATAGATTCTACTCATTTTTCTGAGCATTACAGTGAAAGAAACGGAATTAATAACGTACGGATTACTTAACTAGAAAAATAAATAAGTTTATTTATTTATAACACGTTTAAATAAATTGAACAACTGTACACGGACCGGTTTTATAACACAGGTAATTACCTGAATACGTACTGATATTACTCTACCCCTTTATACAGGGTGTACCCGAATTTAACTATAAATAAACAATAAATAAATTTATTAACTGAAAATAAACAGAACGCGGAATTCTAGGGTTTAATACTTCGTATTTTTACTAAACTGGTTATACAGGGTGAACTCAAAAATACTAGCGGATAAAATAATAATAGTAACGAGTAAATTATTCAACTACCAGCTGAATCTGTAGGCTTAAAAATTTGCTTCGTTACAGGAGGTAGAGTTGGACATAAATGAAATTGATGTTGCATGCATTTCTGAACATTGGTTGACAGATAATGAATATGAATCTGTAAGTTTAAAAAATTATACTTTAGCAAGTATCTTTTATAGATCAGAATTTAAAAATGGCGGTGTTGCTATATATACTAAAAATAATTTAAACGTTGAGATTTCTGAAGTAAAAAATATTACCGATATGTCACAAGAAAAGGTATTCGAGGTATGTGGAGTTGAATTTGATATAAAAAATTGTACCAAAAATCTATATTTATTTTGTTTGTATAGATCTCCGTCATCAGACGTGAACTCATTTCTCGCACAATTAGAATTAATGTTAAAAAAATATTGTAAAAGTAAAAATCAAATTGTCCTATGTGGTGATTTTAACATTAACTTTTTATCTACTTCAGAAGACCGCAATAAACTGTTAGATATTTTAAGTGCATACAAAGTCAAGCCTATCATTAATGAGCCAACTAGGTATGATGTAAATTCAGCTAGTGCAATAGATTATATCTGTTTAGATTTGGATATTGAAAATTTTGTAATAGCTCATACAGTTAATTTTAATGGTATATCAGATCATTCCTCGCAAATGTTGGACGTTAAATATGAAGTAAAAAATAAAAATGAAAATACAAATAAAAATTATGTTTATAAAAGAATTTTCAGTGATACTAACTACAATACATTTATAAATTATTTAAGTACAGAAACGTGGAATGAAATATATCAGTGTAATACAGTAGAAGAAGGTTTTAAATTATTTTCAGTAACGTTTAAATATTATTTCGAGTTGTCTTTTCCAGTAACTAGAGTTAAAACTGATTGTAGCAAAAAAACATGGGTAACAAAAGGCATAAGGATTTCTGCAAGAAAATTAAAAGATCTATATGAAACAAAAATTATAACAAAACTTACTGCTGATATAGAGTCCTACAAAAAATATAAAAAAGTTTATAAAAAAGTATTAGCAGCTGCCAAAAAATTGCAGAATGATAAGTTGTACGAGCGATCTGATAATAAAAGTAAAACCATATGGAATATTATAAATTTCAATACAGGGAGGAAACAAAAAAGTAATCAAAATGTTATAAGCAATATTGTAAAACACGATGTAGTGATAACCGAGCCTATTATAATTGCAAATCATTTTAATGAATTTTTCGTAAATACGCCTGTACAACTACATGAAAAATTAAATAATTGCAATATCGACAACACTTTTAAATGTAATAAAAATTATCCAACTATGTTCTTAGAACCAGTTACAGAAAATACAGTTTTTAATGCAATTATGGAAATGAAAAGTTCTAATGCAACTGACCTTGATGGTATATCAGCAAATATTTTAAAGAAATCTGTCAATTTCATAGTATATCCGCTTACATTTTTAATAAATTTGTCTCTGGAATCTGGAGTCTTTCCTGACATATTTAAAACAGCAAAGGTGATACCTCTTTATAAAAAAGGAGAGAAAATTAATATAGAAAATTATCGTCCAATTTCACTGCTTTATACTGTGTCCAAGATATTAGAGAAAATTGTATTTAACCAACTTAAAATTTTTATTTCTAAACATCAAATATTAAATCCAGCTCAACATGGTTTTATCAAGGGAAAAAATACTCAGTCAGCTACATTAGAGTTTCTCAGCTATCTATATAAAAGCCTCGACATGAATCGTACGTCTATGGGTCTTTTTATTGACCTGAGCAAAGCATTCGACTTAGTCGGACACGATCTGCTCAGGGAAAAGCTTATGATGTATGGTTTTAGAGGAAAAATAAATGAGTGGTTGACTTCTTACTTATCTGATCGTAATCAAGTAGTCGATGTAAATGGAGCCAGGTCTGATAAACTAAGTATTAAAATAGGTGTGCCACAAGGGTCTATCTTAGGGCCACTATTGTTTTTAATTTTTGTGAACGATTTACCAGGGCTGGTTCAACATGACAACTTGACAATGTTTGCTGACGATAATACGCTTCTCTGTACTGGCTGTTCAAATATTGAGATCATACAAAAAATACAGAACATTATTAATAAATTCTTGACTTGGTTTAAAGCAAACAAGCTGTTTTTAAATGCTTCTAAAACTGTGTTTATTAACTTCACACCCAGGAGTTCCACAATTAAAGAAAGCCATCTTTTAAAAGTAGAACATAAGTCAATAGAACAGGTAAATGCAACAAAATTTCTAGGGATGCATATAGATAATAAACTGAATTGGGATATTCATATTGAAAACCTGTCAAAAAAACTATGTTCAATTTGTTTTGCATTTTATAAATTAAGTAGTATTACCAATTTGAAAGTAATGTTATCATTTTATCATGCGGAATTTGTGTCAAGAATTAAATATGGAATTATTTTTTGGGGTTCTTCAAGGCATTTCAATAGAATTTTTATATTACAAAAGAGGGTTATAAGAAATATCGTGGGTGCTTCAAATTATCAGTCATGTCGTCCTATATTTGAAAAACTGCAGCTATTGCCACTTATTTGTATATATATCAAGGAATTAATACTATACGTAAAATCCAATGAAAACCAATTTACAAGAAATCTTGATAATCATAATTATGAGACTAGACATAATAATGAAATAACAATACCCATGCATAATAGCACTCTTTTTGAAAAAAGTCCTAACTATTTAGGAATTAAATGCTACAATAAATTGCCTTCCACAATTAAAAATGTTAAAAACATAAAGAGATTTAAGTATGAAGTAAACAAATTTATGTTAGAGAAAAACTGTTACACCATATCAGAATATTTTCAATCTTAAGTTTTACGTTTTTATACTTTTAGTAATTAAAACCTATTTTTGTTACTTGTGATTGTCTGTGTCTTTTAATTTTACGATTTTATTTTATAACTGTCTACATAATGTTAAAATCTTTTTAAATAATATTAAGTTCCATATTTTTACTACCAGGACATTTGTTTGTAATTTGTAAAACTTGACTTGTCCTATACCATTTCATTGTATTTGTACTTTGTAGTGTGGTCTACTGGATAATAAAGGTTATTATTATTATTATTATTATTATTATTATTATTATTATTATTACTTAACAACTGATTGAATATGATTATGTAATCTTTGGAGGAGATTTTAATGTCGACATTTTAAATCCTGATTCCTCTAACTCTAAGCAAATAATCTCATTCTTTAATAAGTATCACCTTAATCAATTAATATCTAGTCCTACGCGCGTTACTAATCGCTACCGCCAGCTAAAAACCAGATAAGTCTAATTTTGGCAAATTTTAGGTAAATACATGTTGAGAATGTAAGCATTAGTATCTATCGTTTGGTAAAAACCAAATAAGTATATTTACCCTCTAAAGTACAAAAAACTTTATGAGAATATTCAAATATGTCTAAAAAGTTGTGTCACTAACAGCATAAGTTTACATATTCGGCAGAATGTTTCAACTGCTAAAATATTATGTAGATATATATGTTTATTTCCGTTGGTAAATTAGTAGACATTTTTCATATATGTGTACATATTCGTTTTTTACCAAACAAATTCATTTCGTTTGATAACAACAAGTACACATACCTGGTTATCAGCAATGATTTTTCAAATGTTTATTAGCGAATATGTAAACATATCTTATTTATATCAATAAGAAAAGCTAGAAGTGGCATTGAAGGAGTCACATATGTCTACTTATTTAGTTTTAAACAGGGTAGTTCACAGTTTATTTTTCTCGTTGTGTAGACATATTGTGTTTTTGTGTTAGTTTCGTGGTTCATTTCGCAACATGCAACATTTTTTGGATTTCGCTTCGCTACTTAAAGGCAATAGTCTAATCATGCGGAAGACGAGTGAAACAAATGAGAAAGTGAACTGGAGAAATATAAAATGGATACGGGTAGTGACGATCAAAAAGGAATTCTATTTTATAAAGAAAGTTTATCGGAAGAGGAAGATTTTAAAGCCATAAATTGCAAAAGAAAGAAGAGGGAAATTACTTTCAATTTTCCTCCTATCAAGGGATGCAGCTAGAGCAGTGTACCAATAAATGCAAAGAAAAAGCAAAATTTAGTTGAACTTTGTCAACTAGAACTTTCCATGATTTTTATATGAATTTATTGACTGACGCAAGACCAGCCATCGATCCAGATTTAGCTGATATTTGAGATGAAGAAGACGACTAATGTATATCATTTCTCATTTGTCAGAATTTTGTTTTTTAAGTAATAACTTTTGTTTTGTACGATGGCTCTGAAGGGCCACAGTAAAAATTAAAAAAAAAATAGAAATTTCTACTTTAAAACTAAAAATTTCTACTTTAAAACTAGAAATTTCTACTTTAAAATTAGAAATTTCTACTTTGAAACTGTAAATTTCTACTTTTAAAGTAGAAATTTCTAGTTTTCAATTTTCTACTTACAAAGTAGAAATTTCTAGTTTTCAAAGTAGAAATTTCTAGTTTTAAAGTAGAAATTTCTAGTTTTAAAGTAGAAATTTCCAGTTTCAAAGTAGAAATTTCTAGTTTTAAAGTAGAAATTTATAGTTTTTTTTAATTTTTACTGTGGCCCTTCAGAGCCATCGTAGTTTTGTTATTATTTAGGAGGTAGTTAACTTAAATTCTCAATGGAATAATTGTGGATGTCATTCAGATATGTACGTTATTGCAATGAAAATAACCCTATAAGTACTTGTTTTTCTGTTTTAATAAAAAAATATTGTAGGATACATAAAGTTGTCTTTTATTATCTGACTCCTAATTATGTTTTTTATATTTAGACTTTATTGTAAAAACTAATTTAATTAAGGCACTCTCTTATACAGTTTTTTGTTGTTTATGGAAAACTATACTTTTATACTTATCTGGTTTTTAGCTGGCAGTAGTGTAATATTTCCAGCACTCTTATTGATTATACTTATTGTTACATCAAACAATGACATAATACTCAAAACCGAATTCTTGAAAATGGAAGACATATCTGACCATGCTCTCATTAGTTGTAAAATCAACATTGAAAAAGATAAAACTAAAGCAAAAATGATAACCTACAGGTACTATAAAAATTTTAATTACAACGATTTTCTTAATAATTTAAACTCCATCAACTGGGATATTATTTTTGAAATCGCTGATATAAATGACATGTTAAAGTTCTGGAATCATAATTTAAATGAATTACCTATTTAATCTCCATGCACCTTATAAAAAAGTTAGGGTCACGAAACCCGCGGCTCCGTGGTTAACTGATAATTTAAAGCTTATGATGAAGCTTAAAAACAAAGCTTTTGTTAAATATAAAAAATTCAAAACTGACCAACTTTGGAATGAGTATAAAAATATTAGAAATTTCGTCAATCGCTCTGTAAAATTGGAAAAGAAAGCATACTTTAACCATATTTCAAAAACCGACCCGCGCCGTTTTTGGCAATCTCTGCGTCACTTAAATATCAATTCCAAGTCTCAAGTTTCTACTGTCCTGACGGATGTAGAAGCCGTAAATGATTTTTTCATTAACCAAGCAACCCAGTTAACAGCAAATGGTCCTAATCCTAACCTCGAAATCCTCACAAAATACGAGGATAGAAAACACCCGAATGTCGACGAAGAGTTTGTTTTCAATGAAGTTTCGGCTGAGGAAGTCGACCGTATCATTCGTACATTGAAATCTAATGCCATTGGTTATGATAATATTAATTTAAAAATGTTAAACTTAGTGATCCCCCATTTAACCATCTACTTTACTTATATTATAAATCAATGTTTAATTAATGGTATTTATCCCGATGCTTGGAAAAAAGCAAATGTTTTGCCTATTCCTAAAAATAGTAACCCTACTGAACTTTCTCAATTCAGACCCATTAGTATTTTGCCAACATTATCTAAGGTACTCGAAAAAATAGTCGCCAATCAACTAAACAAATATTTATCAAGTAAAAGTATAATACCATCCATCCAGTCAGGTTTCAGAGCTAATCATAGTACAACCACTGCATTATTGCATGTAGTAGATGACATATTTAGAGCGAATGATAGATGTCATAATACATGCCTAATTTTGTTGGATTTTAGTAAAGCATTTGACACCTTAGATCATCAGACCTTATGTAAAAAACTTAAATATTTTGGCATAGGTGACAGTGCATTACTATTTTTTCAAAACTACTTAAGTCAGAGATATCAGCGTATCGTAAATAATGGTCAATTATCTAATTTTAAATCAATAAATGCTGGCGTTCCGCAGGGTAGCATTTTGGGCCCACTGTTATTCTCTGTCTATACTTGTGACTTTAGTAATTTTCTCCAAGTGTGTAAAGCTCATCAATATGCAGACGATACTCAAGTTTATCTCTCATTCGATTTTAAGGAAATAGGAATTGCAGTAGATAATGTAAACTCCGATAAATATTATCACTGAAGTTTCGAGGGCCCATAGTTTGGTGTTAAATGAAAGAAAAACCGAGTTATTAGTCTTTGGTAAGCAAAATAATCAAATTGGAAATGACCCATTATTCAATATTACCTTAAACGGGCAAAAATTAATTCCTAAGCAGGAATGTAAAAACTTAGGCATATATTTTGATGTGCAGTTAGGGTTTACAAATCACGTAAATCACTTAATAAAAATGGTAAACTAAAAGCCCTGTATATGCATAAAGATGTCCTAGACCCCGGCATTAAACTAACGCTCTGCGATTCCCTGATCTTGTCAACTCTTTCTTATGGTGATGTACTGTATTGGCCTGCACTAACTCTGAGAGATCGTTTAAGCCTACAGAAAATTCAAAACGCTTGCATTCGTTATTGTTATAACCTAAGAAAGTTTGACCATATATCTGAAAAACTTGCAGAATCCAGATGGCTAATGTTACACGAAAGATTTATACTTCATTTATTATGCTTAACTTATAAAATAAACCTTCATCGGGAACCAACTTATCTGTTTGATAAGTTGTTGAGAGGTTCAAACATGCATGGTTGTTATACTCGCCATCGTGATCTGTATACTGTTCCAAAACATAGAACCACGCAGTTTCAAATATCATTCTCCTACAATGCTGCAAAAATATATAATAAACTCCCTTGGAGCATCAAAACATCTTCCAGCTTAATTTCGTTCCGAAAAAATGTCAAAAATTATTTATTTCAGCAAAGATCATAACTTTTATTTCTACCTAGCCCTTATTTACTTATTAGTATGTTTCATGTGACAAATTTATTGTTTGTACCAAAGCACATTATGTATTTAAATTTCTTTTTGTATTATTGTTTATTTCATTGTATAGATGGTTGCGTGGAAGAGCGAGTGATCGAACGTCGCCATCTCTCTACATTTGCTTATGTACTACTTAAAAATATTAATAAAGACGTGTTATTATTATTATTATTATTATTATTATTATTATTTCACAGTCATTAATTCGTATATTCAGTTTTATTTTATTTTCTTTGATTTTTTTCAAGTTATTTTTAGATGCTATAATCATGAACTTAGTTTTATTTAGGTTAAGCTTTAGGCTATTGTCACATGTCCAATCATGTATATTTTTTAGGTCCCGATTTAATTTTCTTTCAATTTCTTCCATTTCTTCTACTTTACCTGTCACATATAACATTGTATTATCAGCAAACAGTTGAATTTTACATTTCTCACAGTGCCTGTTAATATCATTTATATATAATAAAAACAATATTGGCGCCAGAACTGACCCTTGAGGTAATCCATGTTTATTGGCCATTCTTTCTGAGTAACAATCATTATATTTAACCATTTGTTCCCTACCTTCTAGGTAAGATACAAACCATTTTAGAACTATCCCATCAAATCCGTATTTTTTTATTTTCAGTATCAATAAATCTTTATTTACCGTTTCGAATGCTCGTTTAAAGTCCAAGAAATCTACCCCTGTCACTTTGTTATCAGCACTATCCACTTTCCATTGATTTATAACAAATTGTAGTGCAGTTTCACATGAATGTTGTTTCCTAAAACCAGACTGTTCACTTATAATAATATTGTTATCCTGAATAAATTTCATTACTTGATTTTTTACTGTTAATTCTAATAATTTCTCAGGAATCGGTAAAGAGTGTATAGGTCTAAACTCTGAACAGATGTTAGTATTATTAATTTTTTCTGTTGGTATAATTGTCGATAGTTTCCATACCTCTGGGAAAATTCCTTTTTCAAGTGACGCATTAATGACATCAACAAATCTATTACCAATCACTTCAAAAGCACTTTTAATTATTTTTAGGGTTATACCATCCTTATCACAATTATCCTTCTTTATACTTCCAATGATGCTCGATAACCCTTGTAAATTGATTTTTTCAAATTTGTAGAATTTTAATTTTGTTTCTTTCATGCAATTTAATACATGTTCCTTATCACGTAAAGGGATAATACTATTGACAATAATATCCAGACTGCTTATAAAAAATTTATTAAATTCGATCGCTATTTCCATTTCTAATGATAAAGTTTTATTTTCAAATATTATATATTTTTTATTGTACCTTTTTTTTCCATTCATTAGTTCCTTTAGAACTTTCCACATTGCTTTCCCATCATGTTTGTTTTGGTCAATTTGTATCTCGTAATAGCTTTTTGTTTCTTCTCTGATTAATGACGTCACTTCATTCCTCTTTAATTTATACTTGTTCCATACTTCAATTTCATTATTACTTTTTGCCTCTTTATATAATTTGTCTCTTTCTACTATTTTCATAATTACTTCACTAGAAAACCATACATTTAGCTTAAAATTGTTAAATATTTTAAATTCCTTAAGTGGTGCATGCTCATTTAGTGCCTCAATTATTGTATTATGTAGACATGATGCTAATATATCCACATTTACTGAACAATTTTCCCAGTTTGTATCAATGAGCGCATATTGAAACTGTAAAATGTCAAAATTTTTGAAATTTCTTTTGAAAATTTTGTCTTTATTACTGATTGCTTTAATTTGTTTATCCTGATTTGTAAGTGAGACTAATATGTTATGATGATCTGCAATTTGATGGTTCTCACCAACATTACATATTATGTTTTTCTCGTTAGTAATCAAATAATCAATAAGTGTTGAGGACACCGCTGTGACCCTTGTAGGCACATTTATCATTTTTGTATTAATCCTAGAGAACTAATAAGATTTTTAATTTTATTACTGTAAGTAGAATCTATTAACAGGTCAATATTAAAATCACCCACTATAATTATTTTGGCATTAATAACAACTAAATCTTCCATTAACTCTTCTAAGTATTTAAAAAAATCAGCATGAGAACTATTTGGTGAATGGTACACTACACAAATAATAAATGTATAGCGATGAACATTAAGTTTGACAGCCATACTCCATGTATTTCGCGGTAGGACATTGCTTTGAATAACTGTAAATGATTTATTATTTTCCAGATATATTGCTACCCCGCCTGTATACCTACTATAAGACTTGCAATTTATCAATTTATATCCAGTTATTTCCATTTCATGATCATTAATTTCTTCAGTTATGTGTGTCTCTGCAAAACACATTATACATGGCTTAAGGTAGTGAGCGCATAATTTAACATAATCTAAATTTTTTAAGAGGCTTTGACAATTTGTATATAGTAATAAATCACATTTGAGTTTATCCCTAATTTGGTTCTTAATACCTATTATACATTTATCCGTACTTTCTAAGTTACATGAAAATCCAAATCGGCATCTTGTTGTTCACTTATGTTCGTCCCTACTCCGTCATTCCGATCTATAGGTTTATCCAGAAATCGTTCACCTTTTCGAAAGTCAAATCTATCAAAAATCACACCTTTCGGCCACAATTTTGGGTTATAAATACTGTCCATAAGTTTACTATCAAACCCTATTAGATAACAATTATTATCCTTTATTTTATAGTATGTCTTTAACCACTTAACACTGATACTTTCTTCTTCTACATTCAACTTGTTTTTTAAATATTCTTTAATTATATTAGGATTTGTATTGTCTTTAACTTTTTTTATAATCAACCAATATTTTTAATTTTTCTGTACCGCATTTCCTTCAAAATTAATTTCATCCGTTTGTTTGTCATCACCTGTGCCAATGTTTCCTCTTCTTCTCATTTTTTTTTTGTACTTAACTTGTGTAAAATTATCCTCATCTTCATTCAGATAGTGAACATAGTGAACCAGGGACATCACGTAGTGCAAAAAGACAGAAAACGCGCATGTAAGTTTGGAGTGTGGATTAGGCCTTTCGGGATACCACGTTTAAAAAAACGCGCCCATCATAGGTGGTGTGGAAACGAGTTGATAGAGGCAATGATTTTTATTACTTTACTGCATGAAACTACTGTTGGTACGATAATTGGCAGATAATTTGTAAAAAGTAGCGCATTAATGCCGCTTTTCTGCGATTTAAAAAAATTGGCCTTACTGTTCGGCCCTGTAACTCGGAAAGTGTTAGTCTAAGGAAAAAAATGTATAGAAACAATTTTGTAGCAAATTTTGTCTTCTTCTTTTTCTCTAAAACCTACAGGAACGGAGTTACATGCCAAAAACTAGTTTTGGGCGCCATTCTTCCAAGATGGCGGCGCGAGCGGCGGTCGCAAGAGGTCGCAAACTTAGAGTCATACTTAGGGCACCGAAGTCTACTATCCTGCCAAATTTCAAAACTCCTTAACCTTTTGCACCGCAAAAGTACCTAATGACCACACAGCAAAATTATATTTTAAAAACATTTCCTTGACATGTTTCTCCAAATATTTTAATATTTTAAAAACATTTTGTACAATATGTAAAATATTACCATAATATTAACAAAATATTGTGCGGGTCCACAGAACTGACATTAACATAATATTAACTAAATATTAAATTCTATGTAATTAAAATATTTTAAAAATCTTATTTAAATAATCCATAATATATACAAAACGTTTTAAATATATATTATACAGGATGGATAAAATCTTTCCTGAACTATTGAGATTAATATAAGGGCCAGTTGTATAAAAGTGGTTCAGCGAAAGTTCAGCTGAACTTGGTTCAAAATTCAAGGATACCGATTGTTGCAAGAATGGTATCCTTGGATTTTGAACCAAGTTCAGCTGAGGTTTCGCTGAACCACTTTTGTACAACTGGCCCTAATGGTGTCAGAATTTGAGGATCATAAGTATGGGATTAAAACTAAATTCCATAACAATGACTGAATAATCAAAATTTATCTTTAGTCTCATTATTGTTATAGGAATTTTATTTGTATCGCAAACTAAGATATGGCACGTTTCAAGTTCCACCAACCATAAAAAAGAAATTGGTCCTGAGGGCTACTTGTTGAGATTAAAAAATAACTTTATTATTCTATATTTTTTATTTAAAAAATAATATTTACAATATAGTAAAAAAAACATCTATAGGACCTCAAACCCTGTCATTCCTGAAAAGAAAAAGAATATTAGCTATAAAACACTAAATATTGGGTAGTCGATGGAGCCTAACGCAACTACGATTCAATAATAAAAAAAAAAACTAGCTGCTCGGTAAAGGAGCCATCGTAACACTAACGAACCTGGACTGCACCCCCACCCAAGGTTGTGATGCAAACATAGTAGCCGGATAACACGCTGCTTAAATGGTTTAACTGTTAATGCCAATTTGACGCAATAAAAAATTTGAATATTACTGGCAGGACTTTATTATTTCTAATAGTATATGTAAATACACACTAGGTAACAATTGATTATTGCCATTTTTTTATGTGACGTTTCTTGTGAATTTTTTATTCAACATTCAGTTAGTGATTTCAATTATATACCAACTGTGGCGCTTGGATCAGAAATCAACCACACATGACGTATTGGAGCAACTTTGGATGCCTGTATATTTAAAACTATTGACACTAGACTTTTCAGACTTTTGTAGAAAATATTCTCTACAAAATTGGTAATATGTAATTCTGCTCTATCTAGCACCAGTTTCGCAGCATATGCCATGGAACCGTTGCGTAGGAGCTAATTTTGCAACTTAAAAAATTCATTTTGCAACTCTGATACATCTGAAATTGCACAAATTAGCTATGCTTATGGAATTACATTTACTACATGCTAAATGTACATATACAATTTAGAACATCTACCTTTACTGGGCTATATATCGACACGATATAAGCATAAAACATACTGAGCTGCGTTTGGCCAGTAATGTGACAACAAATTGCACACCCAGGCTCGTTAGTGTTACAATGACTCCGCCTGTAGTCAAATTCCTTCTTTTATTATAGTGTTTCTCCTACAAAAATAATTAGAATATGATGATAGCAACTTAAGCTACAGTCAATTAGTAAACTAGGCAATCAGCTACATTAGTTGTAAAGCCTCAAAATATAACAATATTTAGGCATTTTGTCTGAAACTGGTTTCTTTGGTATGAGAACCTGAAACTATTTGATTGCTTGCTGACTGAAAGGATAATATTTATATGAATTGGTTTCTATTTTTCTGTAGTGAAATCGCAATTGCATTGTCTCAATATGGGCAAATAGCCTTATTTTGTATCTTACCTCTGCTCATTTTTTTTGTTTTTGAGTTGTTCCCTAAATTTTGCCTGTACGAGCCAATTTCTAATTCTTGTGATTATATCTGCTTCGGTTGCAGTATTTAATCGTAGACGTATAGACGTAAAAACAGTTAAAAGTTATCGCAATCCTGTATTAAAAACATGTTTTAGGAAATCAGTTACTTACTGATAACAAGTGTTGATAAATTAAGTGTCTTGAACACTTTCTTGCCTTTTTGCCCCTTCCAGCTATAGTAAGGCAGCAAGTTTGTTGGAAATGATTTGGTACGTAAGCTTTATCGCCTTAATGCTGTCACCTCCTATAAATGAGAGTTATTTTGCCTAAAATAAAAAAAATTGGGAAGTGCAATCGATTTCATAAATAACAGGGTTTGTTGTGGAGTACCTACCTAGTTCAATTTTCAACTTCAACTTTGAAAGTGGATTCTAAATTTTTTGGCAAATAGCAATCATCTTTCAGGGTTTCATCGTCTAAAAAATCTGTGAAAGGCGTACCTACGCTAATACTTCCTTTTTGAAGGGGTTAGGTTTATACGCACGCTTCGGCATTTTTTAACCTCAATCTACAAATTCAAACTAGTTCAAGAAATATTTACGTTATACTTAAATTCTATTACGTACCTACATAAGAAGATATACACACACACTATCAAGAGTATAAAATAATATTTCAAAAAGAAACAATTGCAAAACTATGTTAATGGTTTAATAGCATCCACCACGGTCCACCACGAGAGAGAGAGAGAGAGAGGGGGGGGAGATGGGAGCAGTTAGTTAGCGCAAAGATCCGCGCATTATTGCCATTTTTTTTCGAGTAGATCAGAAGAGCACCAATGGAAATGAAGTATTTGAAAGCTACTCAATTCCTATTGGTTATTATCCGGATCATAACGTGTTTTGATCTGACTATCAGTGTCGAAAGACAAGGCTTTAGTCACATCGCAAAGCGCCATCTCTTGGTCTCACACGATATTAAAAATACGTGGCAAATTCAAATACATACTTCTCATTTTTAGTAAAGAACGAATAGGTAGCAATTCGGTAATTGTGTCACGTGAAAAATAATTTATTGCTACTGCCTGCTTGTTTACACGAACAAATAAAAGCACAAAATAATTTTAAAAAATGTAAATTTTTTAAAATTTTCTATATTAAAATTTTTGTGTGTATTCTTAATTAAAAAAATTTAATTTTATTGAAGCCGTTCTAAAGCATAAAATTACTTGATTATGACAATTTTATTATTACAAATGTTTCTAATGGAATTCTAAAATCAAATGTATGTATATGAATAAGAGGTTAAATGGAAAATATTTTTAAAATATTTAATTAATTATACAAAAAAGTTTTTTCGAAATATATTTCTTTATGTTTTAATAGTATTTTATAAACATTTTCAAACGTTTTTAAAACAATTTTAAAATAGTGTATGCAAAATATTTTTTTAAATATTTTGTAAATATTACAGTAATATTGAAAATATTTCTCCAATAATGAAAACCATTCTAAAATATTTTGAAAATATTAAATTCTGTTAGGGGATTGGACTACATATTCTTGAGGCGTATATCTATTATACCTAAAAGTACACATTCTTGAGGCGTATATCTATAATACCTAAAAAGATTTATGGCTCTGCGATTCTTGCATCAAACGATATATGAGTTGGAAGTTGATGCAAATTTTTCTTGGGTCACTTCAATTGATCGTCAGTGTATATCATTTTTCCAAAATGTAGTGGCATGATCCATAATTTCCAAGCATTTTTCTCTATCAAATTCAATTTCGTAAATAGATATTATTTAGTTTTTCTCAAAATCTGCAGATGCTACACAGAATAAACCTTTTTGCCTATTTGCGAAAAACATTTGTAACGATACCATCGCTGACATAATTTTTTACTGTTTTCTTTTTCGTGGGGCACTTAACCTCAACACAGTATGTATCTGTTATACCATCTGGGGAAGCTCCAAACAGAGGGTACTCTTTATTTAAATATGGGCCAGCTTTTTTTATTTTTATTTTTTTTATTTTCTCTACCTCACGTAACACTAAAATTTCCAAATTGGATCCATGTACTACAGCTTCTGTTACTAGTACCTCTGAGGCACCCATTATTGCTTCTGTCAGAGATCCACCAGTGGTTTTGCAACGTGCAGCTTCATATATTCTAGAAGCTGTTATTCGTGCAAATTTATATTCATACCACAGCGAAGTTTTACTTTGGTCCCGAGTATTTTTCTCTGCATTTTTACATGTCTCATCAGTCATAGTATTTTTTAAGGACTCAATAAAATTTTCAGCATTTCTGATTGAGACACTTAACTTATATGTTAAATACATGTGATATATACTAACATTAGACATTTCTTTTCCTGTTTCAAATATACCACCGCAGGCTTTTAGGGCTGCAGCAATCACATTTTCTACAAAAATAAAATCTTTTGATGGCAACGTTGGTATATCTCTAAGAAGTGATTGAAGGTCCATTTTTGAGTTTCCGATTTTTGAAAGTGCAGACTTCTTCCAGTAACATTCTGCTGATGTAACTGATGATTCCTCACTTCGTCTATGTAGCCATAATAAGAATGCTACACCATGTTTACATCCACCTGAATATTAAATGTTACATACAAAAATATATATATTAAACGAATTATGAATATTTGTAACTACCTACTACAAAAATAATTTAGGAACAATGTATTGGCATAAAGTTAATTTCATAATATGTCAATATAGGCATATAGATAGTATATGTACCTTCAGAAGCTGCACAATCCTTACATTCACATGAAATAACCTTTTCTTCTTGTTCATCAATAGTAGCTTCTACATTATAGGCCTTTTTATGCACCTTGTGCTCTGGTGTAATTCTAGCTTTTACCAAACACTGACTGCCTTCTCGCTTCAATTGGACATAACCAATAGCGTTGTCTCCATATACCTCTTTCATTGATCTGAAACATTAAATTACTTCTTTACGGTTGTTTACGTTTATTTCTTTTCTCTTCATGAAATATTTAGGTAATGACAAATTTAGTAATCAAATTAATTATTTTTTTAACAATAAAACATGTTTTGGAAGTTGTTATTATTGCAGCTTACCTTTTTGTTTTAATATTCCGATATTCTGCACTTAAAAAGTCTGCATTGGCCATATAAAATTCATTTACTATTTCGCTATCTACTGTAGGTAGGTTATCACCATCAGCTTTTATAAAAGTTTTATCCATCTCACTATTTAAATCAACAAAATCACCAACAGCTTAAAGCTATTTCCACAAACTAAAATTACTGCTGTTTTAACGCAAACTAAAACTACTATTACTGTTTTTACACTAAATGAAAGGACGAATCAACAACAAAACTCAAACGAGAGGTTATGACAACCAAATGTCAAATCAAAATGCGTGACGTACACCGTACACCACAGATGAATCAAGCTAAGACAAACGTATTCCAACCTTTCCAAGTATCCTGAAAAATTCTAAAGTAATCCCTATATACAAAAAGGGAGATATCACAATTCCAGATAACTTCAAACCCATTACACTATTACCAACTCCATCAAAAATACTCGAATTAGCAATTTACAAACAAATTTATGAACATATGGAACGCAATAAATATTTCTCCACGGAACAATATGGATTCAAGAAAAATAAAAATACCTCGGATGCAATCTTAAAATTTATAGAAAATGTATACGAAGCCTTTGAGGAAAAACAACTGTGCCACTCCATTTTTATCGATCTCTCAAAAGCTTTTGATTGTGTATCACACCCAATTCTGGAAGAAAAGCTTGAATATTATGGAATACGAGGACCGGCTCTTCAATTACTCAAATCCTACTTGAAAGATAGACCACAAATAGTTCAGTGTCATGAAACAAATAGCATACCATTAAATATGAAACGCGGAGTTCCACAGGGCTCAAGCCTGGGCCCCCTCCTGTTTGTTATATACACAAATGACTTTCCAGACAATATGAAATTGAACGGCATTAATCTAATGACTATAACGTATGCAGATGACACCACTTTCAGCATTAGAGCACCGCAATACTCAAATTTGGAAGATATCAGTGAATCTGTGCTTACAACAGCTAAAATGTGGTTTAACAATAACGAACTTCTCCTTAACGAAAACAAAACCGATACCATGTCTTTCTCAGTAAATAAAACCAGTAGCCAATCCTCCAAGTTTTTAGGTATTTACATTGTTGAATCAGTGACATGGATCATTACTGTTTATGTAAAAAACTCTCATCCATAGTGTTCATGCTTAGAAGGATAACCTCCATTGTAAACTCTGAGGCCGCACTCACGTGTTATGCCATATTTCACTCTACATTAAAATATGGAATATTATCCTGGGGAAATGCCGCAAATGTCCACATCCAAAGGATCCTAATCTTGCAAAAAGCAGCGATTCGAGGAATACTTAAGAAAAGTTATCACGAAACTTGTAAACCACTATTTAAACAACTAAATATAATGACAGTTTTTGCTCAAATAAAAACATTCAGTGACGTGCACGACCACAACACGAGGAACAAAGGAAATTTGATATATCCGTACACAAGACTTAAAAAGAACGAACATAGTGGCGTAAAATTTTACAATGCCTTGCCTATAAATATGAAAATGCTGTGTAAAAAAATTTAAATATGAATTAAAGAAACTTTTAATCAGTGCCTGTCTCTATAATATTCAAGATTTTTATTCATATTGCAATACTTATGTTTTTAATGTGGAATACTAACAAACCACTGTTTACTGTATATCCATTTTACCCTCGATTTTACCACTGATTACTTGTATGTCTGTTTTTATCTTACTGTATGTTTATTTTTTATCTTACTGTATGTATATTTTTATCTTCTTGTTATTTATTACTTTTAAATTCCTAAATTAATTTGAACTTACCTCTGTATCTCACATGACGTGTCTATAACCAGTATTGTTTCTCAGATTAATAAAATTATTATTATTATTATTATTATTATTTATTTTTAGCCAATAGCAAGACCGTCTGTTTTTGACGTCATTAACGGAATAACTGCCGCGACTTTTGAAATTGATAAAACTTATTATTGTTTAAAGCAACTATAAGAATGATATATTATTGAAATTTATTGCATTATTATATTTAATATGTATTCAACTTTGATGTAAATCTATTAAAACCTTTTAATTCAATTAAGGTGTAAGACCCCATTGTTAATGTCACTGAATCAAAGTTGATTTTGCAAGGTTTTATACTAATAGATACACAAGACTTTATAAGACAGGATGATGCAAAATCATTAAGCAAAACACATTAAATACCATCCAAAAACTACTTAATATTGGGAGCACAAAAATATACAACCACACTTAATCACTTCTTTTTCTTTTATATCGTCTAAAGAGTTGATATAATTCCAACAAATTGAATTTGCATCCTTGGAGAATTCCATCGACATGAAGTCGGTGACTCGACTTCATGTCGATCGACCGACTTCATGTCGATCGATGTTATCAAGAACAGGACCTTCTGTTATCATGGAGCGTGCGTTACCTGTACCATGCTGAGGAAGGCTAATAAGCCAGAAACCGGTCCATGGGATGGTGACGTGCGCTGCCTGATAACAGAAGGAGTCCTTTTTTGGATTAATCCGTCTGGTGAGGCTTATTGCAATATTAAATTATTTGCTTTCTACATTCGTAGTACTGGTTTTCATACAGTTAAATGTAGATAGTCTGCAAAAAAGCTCTGAAAAGAGTATTTATGTCTTTTTAAGACATTAGAGGATTAAGACTAAAAACTTTGACGTAAATAGTAAAATTTATTTTTACTATTTTATCTTATTAAAAATTTACCTCTATGGATTTCTGACTTCTTTGGATTTTATTTCAATAATAAATCTATTTATTTTGCAAATTACACGAATTTACAAAACAAGGCATATTACAATTAGTTTTAAATAATTCGTTTGCCTTAAAACATTAAAAACATCAAAAAAATGTACACAAAATTTTACAATTGACTAATATTACACTCCTTAACAACAAAATTTGCAAAAGAAGAGCATAACATAGAAATTATGCAACCCCTCTGCAGAATACGACAGCAAGAAATACACACTAGAAGAAAATATCCTGAGATAACCTTATGGGAACATATCACTTGCTGAACTGCATTACATAATCTTCAGAGAGAAAACAGATAATTATTATAACTTTTGTGTGTGTTTTTTACATAATATATAGAAATAGAAATAGATTTATTGCATACTAGGGACAATAAACAATTATATACAATTATTTTTGTATAGTACATGTCAAATACACAAACAAATAGACATACAATTATGGTTAATAACAACAATAGATAAGTGAGTATCACAGAAATAAAGCAACGTGTACATCATCTTATTAATATTAGTTCATATTAGTCCAATACCTACAGTAGTTATGTCACATACTAGTATCAAAAGTTTTTTCACTCATTTCCTGAAACGTGTATGGCTCTGCTGTAATTAGCAATTTTTTTATAGAATTTTTATATGTTATTAAAGTCATGTCTCTTATATTTTTTGGTAGCATGTTATAGTATTTCAAACATTGATAGTAACACACTTTTTCTAATAATGTCGTCTTATGTTTTGGGTAATAGGAAATATCTTTCTTTCTGGTATTATGTTCATGTTCTATAATGTTATTTACGAATAATTGTTTGTTTTTAAAGACAAAACATAAGCACTCATATACAAAGACACCTGGTGCCGTTAACAAATTAAATTTTTTGAAGTGTCCTCTGCATGATTCATCCAACTTAAGTCCCACCATAGCACGTAGAGCTCTTTTTTGTATGACAAAAACTTCCTGGATGTGTGAGCCGCCCCAAATTAAGATTCAATATGCCATTAGTGAGTAGAAGTTACCGTAATATGCTGTTCGTATAGTATTTTCGTCTACCAATTTTTTTAGTTGTTTTAGGGAATAGCATACCTTACTGAGTTTGCCAAAGAGCAGTTGAACATGATTTGACCAGTTGATGTGAGAATCGATTGTAACACCCATGAATTTAGCACAATTTGTATATTCAATATCAACATCATTTATTCTTATTTGACTTGGGTAATCACTTTTATTTCTACTACCTATGCCTAAATAAGATACAATTTTTTTTTGTAGTATTTAATATTAGTAAGTTTTTAGTGAACCATTCACACATCTTTATAATAGCATCTTGAGTCTTATTCTGTACATATACTCATATTTTTCATCAAATATTAGCATATTAGTGTCATCGGCATAGTTTGTTAATATTACTGACATTTAGATAGTTTTGAAGATCATTTACATACAGCAAGAATAATATTGGTCCAAGTACACTGCCTTTGGCACCCCCATAGTAGTAGTCCGTGCGGTCCATAAAAAAACGTAGCAAATTGGGTTAAAAGCATGCAACTTTGCATAGTTGCTTAATAGGTGTTTTTAATTGATTTGACCCGCAGCACCTAAAATTTCACCCTCTCAGTTAGGACTTTTACCCCTTTTTCTTTTTTAAGGGGTTAAAATTTTTACAAATTCCATAACAACCTAATATTTAAAAGTTGGTGTCATTTTCGACTAATTGGAATGTGAGGACTTTGAAAAAAATATGTCAACTTTATGGGACTCACCGTTAGGGCTCTACGGCTGCCATATTTGATTGTAAGTGTCAAAATGTCTTTTTTAAAATTTAGGCAATTCTAACAAAAATAATGCCGATTTCTATTGATTTAAGCATAACAAATTCAATAGAACTTGTGCCAGGAGCGTAAAACCTACCGTTAAACTAATTTAAAGGCATGAAATTAAGAATAAAATTGTATAAGTTCATATGTAATTAAAGCTGTTCTAATAAAATTATAGAGTACAAAAAGTAAAACTACACTGCTGGAACTTTGAAACGCATAAAGTAAATTTTTAGTGTTTATTTGAAGTTAAATATCTTAGAAAATATGAAAGATATTTTAACGGGATTTGAAGCATATTTATTTATTTATTTATTTATTTATTTATTTATTTAGCATACACCATTCCACAGTATAACACCAATTATTGAATGGGAACAAACTGACTGCTTATTACGCTTATGTTTATTCACGCCTAAAATATGGTATCATTTTTTGGGGAAATTCAGTAGAAGCCGAAAGAGTGTTTAAAATCCAGAAAGCTTGTATTAGAAGTATATTCCACTTAAGGTACAATGAAACATGTAGGAACAGTTTCAAAGATAATAATATACTTACCTTACCCTGCATCTACATTTACGAATGTGCATGTTTTGTCAGAGGTAATTACGAATTATTCAGTAACCAGAAACTAGAACACACCTACAACACAAGAGGCACAGAAAACCCTTACTTAAATCCAGTACAAACAACAAGAGCCAAGGTACAAAAAAGTGCACCATATCAACTAATGCGTATTTATAATAAATTACCAAATCACATAAAACAGATACCGGAAAAAACTTACAAAAAGTGTGTCAAAGATTTATTGTGTAAATATGTATTTTATGATATTGACGAATTTTTTAAAACCAATTTTAATTAATTTTAACCAACTCAGCTGAGGTAGTATTTTAATGTGTAATGTTGAATAATATGTATTTTAAATTCATGTTTTATGTGGACATAATATAACATGCAATATCTTATACAGACAATTTAGTACCTATGCTTTTTTTATTTGACATGTTCTATACTTTTGTATTATATTGAATAAAGAGATATTCTATTCTATTCTATTCTATACAGCATGAGACAATTGACAATGATTTGTACATAATTAAAGTAACACAGATGTTAGATAATAAGATAGAGTTCAAATTATAATTTTATTTTCTTAATCAAGGCTACACTGCAGTTGAACAAATCAAATTTATTTTGCAGGGAGTTATAATTATGACACATCTGATGTAGGGGTGAAAATTTCGTTATGTTGATACGAGGTGTTGGAAGGTAAAAAGTATGCGACTGCCTTGAGGATATACGAGGAATTAAAAAGTTCAGTTGGCTGAGAATATCATCGCAGTCAATATCATTTGTTATTAATTTTCTTAAGAAAACTAATTGATTAATGGTACGGCGATTTTCAAATGTGTCAAACGAGTGTCTTAAGAGTAGTTCCTCATGCGGAAAACCAACAATTGGATAAGATTTATCTTCCTTGTAGCTAAGATACTTTAGAAAACGTCTCTGGATTCTCTCGATGTTTTGTATATGAATGTTGTAATGGGGACACCATATAATAGAGGCATATTCAACTCGAGGTCTAACAAGAGCAACATACAACAGTTTGATAGTAGTTAAGTTTTCAAAATCGCGAGTATTTCGTATTACAAAACCTAGAGATCTGAAACAATTTGTTACTATGTTGTTTCTGTGGTTTGAAAAGGAAAGGCTGGGATCTTATATTACGCCAAGATCGCGGATAGTGTTAGGTCTCTGCAGTGTAACATTGTCAATTGAATAGTCATGTTTTGTAATATCACGTTTTAAAGAAAAAGACATAACGCTACATTTGGATGGGTTCAACGGTAGATTATTTAATGTGCACCATGTATTGATTTTGTTTAATACTAATTGCAGTTTATTACAATCATCAAGGCACGTAATGGTAGTGTAGATTTTCATATCGTCTGCGTAAAGTAAACATATTAGGGCCTATTGTCCGGTTTTAGAGTAAATCGGTGTGTTTTGGTTTGTAGGAACTTTAATTCTAAAATACAGGGTGGTAAATAAAACAATGCAAATTTTACCAAATTTCACTCCGCCACCATTTCTTTCTAAACAAATTTTTTGCTTTTTTTCGGGTTTTAGAAGAAGCAGTGGCTCAATTGTAAAAAACAATTTTAGGGGTTTTTGAATAAAAGTCGTGGTTTTAAAAAAATTTGAGTTTAATCAAAAAATTTCACAATCGGATATCGTCACCCTGTATATCTATAGCGATTATTCGATACATCTTTTTTCAATTTATTGTTAGTACAAAATTCTTGTAATTTTTCTTGTTTTAGGAAAGATTTTATACAGAGTGAGAAAAAAGTATGCTTTCGATACTGAAAAACAACGATATAACAGTTAATAAAATTAAAATTCGTTGTTTGTTGTTCCCCCCCTCTAACGCGATTACTTCTGCCTAACGGTGGGGCATACTAATTACTAAATTACAAGAATTTTGTACTAACAATAAATTGAAAAAGCATATTTCGAATAATCGCTATGATGAAATCAGAATGTGAAGTTTTTTTATTAAACTCAAATTTCTTCAAAACCACGACTTTTATTCAAATACCCCTAAAATTGTTTTTTACAATTGAACCACTGCTTCTTCTAAAACCCAGAAAAGAAACAAAAAAATTGTTTGGAAAGAAATGGTGGTGCGGTGAAATTTGTTAAAATTTGCATTGTTTTATTTTCCACCCTGTATTTTAAAATTAAAGTTTCTACAAACCAAAACACACCGATCTGCTCTAAAATCGTGCAATAGGTCCTAATATGGTTCAAATCGCGTTCAAATATCTTTCATATTTTCTGAGATATTTAACTTCAAATGTATACTAAAAATTTACTTTAAGCTTTTCAAAGTTCCTGCAGTTTATATGAATAGAGCCAACTTTTTAGGTGCATCAATTTATTGGTATCTCGTACTACAAAAAGAAAAATCAAGTTTAATTATTATGTTTGTCGTTTTAAGCAAATAGCTTACTAGTCCGTGCGGTCCATAAAAAAACGTAGCAAATTGGGTTAAAAGCATGCAAATTTGCATAGTTGCTTAATAGGTGTTTTTAATTGATTTGACCCCCAGCACCTAAAATTTCACCCCTTCAGTTAGGACTTTCACCCCTTCAGTTAGAACTTTCACACCTTTTTCTTTTTTAAGGGGTTAAAATTTTTACAAATTCCATAACAACCTAATATTTAAAAATTGGTGTCATTTTCGACTAATTGGAATATGAGGACTTTGAAAAAAAATATGCCAACTTTATAAGACTCACCGTTAGGGCTCTACGGCCGCCATATTTGATTTTAAGTGTCAAAATACCTTTTATTTTGAATTGAGGCAATTCTAACAAAAATAATGCCGATTTCTATTGATTTAAGCATAACAAATCAGAACTTGTGCCACCTCTTCAGTTAGGACTTTTGCCCCCCCCCCCTTTTTAAGGGGCTAAAATTTTTACCAACTGCATATCAACCTAATATTTAAAAATTAGTGTCGTTTTCGACTAATTTGAATATAAGGACTTTGGAAAAAAATATGTCAACTTTATGGGACTTACCGTAAGGGCTCTACGGCTGCCATATTTGATTGTAAGTGTCAAAATGTCATTTTTTGAAATTTAGGCAATTCTAACAAAAATAATAATAAATAAATACACCACATGTAATGACGACCCCCTTTATCCCCGAAGGCGAAGGCTCAAGAACAGCCTTGTGCGGGAGGGGGTTACACATTTAAAGACAAGGGACACACATCCAATATCCGTGTATAATGGAAAAATCCCTCTCACAGTATTTTCCATTGCCACGACCGGGAATCGAACCCGGGACTTTTGGGTGAGAGGCAGGTGCGCTACCATCTCAACCATTAGTCATATAATGCCGATTTCTATTGATTTAAGCATAACAAATTCAATAGAACTTGTGCCAGGACCGTAAAACCTACAGTTAAACTAATTTAAAGGCATGAAATTAAGAATAAAATTGTATAAGTTCATATGTAATTAAAGTTGTTCTAATAAAATTATAGAGTACAAAAAGTAAAACTGCTGGAACTTTGAAACGCATAAAGTAAATTTTTAGTGTTTATTTGAAGTTAAATATCTTAGAAAATATGAAAGATATTTTAACGGGATTTGAAGCATATTAGGGCCTATTGCTGGTCTTAGAATAAATCGGTGTGTTTTGGTTTGTAGGAACTTTAATTCTAAAATACAGGGTGGTAAATAAAACAATGCAAATTTTATCAAATTTCACTGCGCCACCATTTCTTTCTAAACAAATTTTTTGTTTTTTTTCTGGGTTTTAGAAGAAGCAGTGGCCCAATTGTAAAAAAACAATTTTAGGGGTTTTTGAATAAAAGCCATGGTTTTAAAGAAATTATAGTTTAATCAAAAAACTTCACCATCGGATATCGTCACCCTGTATCTCTATAGCGATTATTCGATACATGTGTTTTCAATTTATTGTTAATACAAATTTCTTGTAATTTTTCTTGTTTTAGGAAAGATTTTATACAGAGTAAGAAAAAAGTATGCTTTGGATACTGCAAAAATAAAAACAACGATATAACAGTTAATAAAATTAAAATTCGTTTGTTTGTTGGTTATGCGTTAGAGGGGGGCTAACGCATATTACTTCTGCCTAACGGTGGGGCATACTAACTACTAAATTACAAGAATTTTCTACTAACAATAAATTGAAAAATCAGAATGTGAAGTTTTTTTATTAAACTCAAATTTCTTCAAAACCACGACTTTTATTCAAAAACCCCTTAAATTGTTTTTTACAATTAAGCCACTGCTTCTTCTAAAACACAGAAGAAAACAAAAAAATTGTTTGGAAAGAAATGGTGGTGCGGTGAAATTTGTTAAAATTTGCATTGTTTTATTTTCCACCCTGTATTTTAAAATTAAAGTTTCTACAAACCAAAACACACCGATCTACTCTAAAACCGGGCAATAGGCCCTAATATGCTTCAAATCGCGTTCAAATATTTTTCATATTTAACTTCAAATGTATACTAAAAATTTACTTTAAGCGTTTCAAAGTTCCAGCAGTTTATATGAATAGAGCCAACTTTTTAGGTGCATCAATTTATTGGTATCTCGTACTACAACAAAGAAAAATCAAATTTAATTATTATGTTTGTCGTTTTAAACGAATAGCTTACCTCATGTTACTGCACTCTCCCTTGCAGTTCTTGCAGGCAAGGGTGCAAGGTGGTTCACCTTTTTTGCAGCAACTGTACCGAGTTTTTGCTTTTAACCCAATTTGCTACATTTTTACCCTATTAAAGAGGATGGCTTCCACCCGAGCTTCCACTCCATGGGTAAGGGGTGAGTGTTCCAAAAGTGGCGGGTGGTCATCCCCACTGAGCAGTACGCGAAATCCCGGTTCGAATGACCGGCCACACTCGACTATGCAGGTAGAATTAAAGAAAGGATGGCTTCCACCTCTTGGATAGGGGGTGGTACTGTGTTCCTAGGGTGGCGGATGATCATTCCCTTTGAGCTGTATGGGAAGTCCCGGTTTGAACGACCCGCCACACTCGACTATACAGTCAGAATTTAGAAAAGGGGTGGTTTTCACCTATTTAGGGGTGAATCGATGAACCGATCGGTTAAAGCTCAACGGATTTGCATTCTCCACCCTCGAAAACGGGGAGTAGGTAGGTTTGATCTGGGTTAACAACAAATTTAGGATTAACTTTAAGGAGAGACTACTTTACCCCTAAAATTAAAGGTGGTGGCTTTAGGGTCAAAATTATACGTTCTACAAGGCTAATATAATTTTTTTTAAGTTGTTTACCCATGAATTATTAGGAAATGACACCGAACTTTTATTAATACGTTGACATTGAATTTTAGAAAATTTTAACCCCCTTTATAAAATAGGAGGTAAAACTCCCCTACCTATGGGGTGAAATTTTAGGTGCTGCGGGTCAAATCACTTAAAATAACCTACAAAACAACTGTGCCGAGTTTTTTGCTTTTAACCCAATTTGCTACATTTTACCCTATTTGTCGGGTGTACCGCACAGACTATACCTCATGTTACTGCACTCAGTGCACTCTCCTTTATAGTTCTTGCAGGCAAGGGTGCAAGGTAGTTCACCTTTTTTGCAGGAACTGTACCGAGTTTTTGTTTTTAACCCAATTTGCTATATTTTACCCTAATAAAGTGGGTGGCTTACACCCCATGGGTAAGTGGTGAGTGTTCCAAAAGTGGCGGGTGGTCATCCCCACTGAGCAGTACGCTAAATCCCGGTTCGAATGACCCGCCACACTCGACTATGCAGGTAGAATTAAAGAAAGGGTGGTTTCTACCCCTTGGATAGGGGGTGGTACTGTGTTCCTAGGGTGGCGGATGATCATTCCCTTTGAGCTGTATGGGAGTCCCGGTTCGAACGACCCGCCACACTTGACTATACAGTCAGAATTTAGAAAAGGGGTGGTTTTCACCCATTTAGGGGTGAATCGATGAACTGATCGGTTAAAGCTCAACGGATTTGGGTTCTCCACGAAAACAGGGAGTAAGTAGGTTTGGTCTGGGTTAACAACAAATTTAGGATTAACTTTAAGGAGAGACTACTTTACCCTTAATATTAAAGGTGGTGGCTTTAGGGTCAAAATTATACGTTCTATAAGGCTAATATAATTTTTTCCAAGTTGCTTACCCATGAATTATTAGGAAATGACACCGAACTTTATCTAATACGTTGACATTTAATTGTAGAAAATTTTAACCCCCTTTATAATAAAGAAGGTAAAACTCCCCCCCCCCCCCCCTATGGGGTGAAATTTTAGGTGCTGTGGGTCAAATCACTTAAAATACCCTACATAACAACTGTGCCGAGTTTTTTGCTTTTAACCCAATTTGCTACATTTTACCCTATTTGCCGGGTGTACCGCACAGACTATAGTATTTTTATAACTTGAGTGAAACTCAACAGCATTTTTCTCAATAACAACCTTCTGACTTCGATTTTTGAGATATGATTTAAACCAGTCAAGAGCCACACCCCTTATACCAATTATTTCTAACTTATTTAGTAGTGTACCATGATTCATACAATCAAAGGCCTTTGACAAGTCTAAAAAGACTCCAAGTGCCAGGCAGTCATTAGAAGTTTAGAACAAAAATTATCACACAAATTTCTAGGTGTAGAAATTGATAGTGCTTTGACTTGGAATCATCACATAGACAATGTTTGTAACAAAACATCTAAATTATGTTTTACGTTGAGGCAATTAAAGGCCTTTGTCAATAGTTTTATTCTAAAATCTTTTTATTTTAGCCAGATTCATTCAGTAATATCTTACTGTTTGATTTGCTGGGGTTCTGAAGCTGCAACCCTCAGAGTTTTTAAAATGCAAAAGCGCGCAGTAAGAATTCTTGCCGATGTGAGCAGCAGAACGACATGTCGACCATTATTTAAACGTTATAATATTCTTCCACTGCCATGCATTTATATCTATCAAATATTAATAAACAGAAGAAAAACATTAATAGCTATAAAAAACTGGGGGACAACCATCAATATCAAACGAGAAATGTAAGTTCACTCGAGATTCCGAGACATAGAATCACTAAATTCGAAAAATGTCCAAAGTATAAAGGAATTATATTATATAACAAACTGCCAAAAGAATATAAAAGCTTGTCGCTTAATGAATTTAAGCGGAAAATAAAAAAACTGTCGTTTTTACAGCCAGGAAGAATTCTTACTGCATGACCTTGCATTATAATGTAATATAATTTGCATTACGGTGTAATCTGAGCTTTACATTTTTAGTGTAAATTGTCTAAACTTATTTAATGTGTTGATTTTTATACAACTGTAGAAGTTCCTTTGCGATGTATGTCTAATTTATTTAATGTCGAATTTTAATAATTGTATTTCTGTCTTGACAATTTGTGTCTAAATTTATTGGTGTTAATTTTAGTATTTGTATTTTATTATTGAAATTACGGTAGAAACTCTTCTGGATGCGAGTGAGGCCTTATGATGGGCACATTAACTTGATGCTCATCATTTGGCTTCACTAGCATTCCACACCTTGATGTATCCTATAACTGTAGAAGTTCCTTGGATGAATAAATTATTATTATATTGACAAGAAAAAGAATAATTCTCACAAAATTTCTTTATTATTGTGACCGGTTTCGTGACCAAAATTTGCATCACATCTTCAGACACAAGAAATTTTTATAAAAATAAAATAGGGTAGTCAATAAATATAAATTGTTTAACAACATAGTCCATAGTATGTAAATGTAAAAAGTTAATTTAAATGTATCTATGTTATAAATATTAAAATAATTAATTTTTAATAAAACGTCTTTAAATGAAAATCGACTACACTATACAGTACAACAGATTAAAATCAAAATCAAATCAAAATTACTCACATAGGATCAATTTACTTAAATTATTATTATTATTATCTAGGAAATGAAGTATCCTCTCAACAAAACTAAAGGTTGCAGTCAAAGTCGATTTATTTCTTTGAAAACCATGCTGACTTTCGCTAAGAATGTTGCTTCCCTCCAAAAAAGGCACTAGCCTCCTGCACATAACAATCTCTAGTAGCTTAGCAAAACTAGATAGTAGGCTTATTGGCCTATGATTTTCTAATTGTAATGGATCTCTTTTTTCATAAATCGGCTTCACAACTGCAACCTTCAGTCTCGATGGAAACACACCCTGTGTCAGGGACTCATTTATAACATATCTTATTGGTTCACACACAAAAACGGCAATTTTTTTCAACATATTATTACTGATGTGATCCTCTCCACTAGAATGTTTGTTTTTTAGTTTACCAAATATGTATTTATAGGCATGTCCACAAAATTTTAATTTCAATTGGAAATGATAGATTTATTGGTATCATGAACTAATGTAACAATAAAAAAATTTGTATATTTTCATTTTGCCAATTATTCGCAATAGAAATCACCTAAAAGCAGAGAGGCTAAGAAACGTTCCCAAGATAGAGGCTGGTAACATGACGTCACATTCTCGCAGGCACGTTGCCGCGCGCCGGCCGGCTTGAACGGGTTCGTGAGTGAGCGTTCTCTGTGTTAATGAGCAGTATTATAAAAGAAATATGGTGGCACGAAAATGATGTTTTGTTCCTTGCTGCAATAATACAACTACTAAGACGCCAACGAAAATATTTGTAAGCGTCCCAAAGCCAACAATAAACAAGAAAAAAATGGTTTGAGGCAGTAAGACGTGATATTAGAAACGTTTCATCGACATCTACTTTGTACTGCTGCGAGGATCGTTTTAATGCAAGTTAATTTACTATAATAATAAATGCTATACGATTAGTTCTCCTCAGTTTAAACCCGAATTTAAATGACCTACATTAAAACACAGCTTTTTTTCGTGATTTCCATTGGGGCTGGTTAAAATCACTGTTTGTTATCAGAAAATCGGATACCATAATTACGCTTACATTTGGCAAATTATGTGAATCTCCTTTCTGGAAACCTTCTTCCATATTTACTAATAAGACGATGCAATAAACCAACACCACAACGTCGTAAATAATAGAGCTACTGCAAATGTAGACTGCATTCTGACACTTCTGACAGTTCAGCGCGCGCCGCGCCGTGCGAAAATTAATCACGCGCGTCAGCCAGGCTAGCGAGCTTGTGACGTCAAAGCAATCAGCAGGCGTTTATTTAATTCAAACGGAGCAAAAGATTTCTTGGGTCGCTGTTATGGTTAGGATGAATTTTTTTTCAAAAAAAATTTCAGATATAGGTACCAGGGGCTCCGATGTACGATTTTAACTAATATTAATGTATATTAATTTTTTTGTGGACATGCCTATTGCCTCAACAAGATTACTTGCTGCCTTTATAAAAAATTCGTTGAAAGCTTCACTTGCTGTTTGGGGACATTCAATTGTTTTTCCATTAATTTTTAGCCCATTGAAAGTCTGTTTATTACCCTTTCCATTTCCTTTTTCTGTATTTATGATACCCCAAATTGTCTTAGGTTTATTGTCCGATTGATTTATTTTATTTCTGTAATAATTAGATTTTTCAGGTAAAAGAAGATTCGAGTAAAACTTACTGTAATTTGTAAAAACGTCTTTGGGTATTTGATCTTGTTGGTATAATTCCGATAATAGGTTTAATGTATCTTTGGCCTTTTTGACCTTTTCCTTTATCCATTTTGGCTTTTGTGTTTTATCTATTTTTACAGTTTCTACAGGAAATGAGTGTTTAAAATGATTAGATATACACTGTTTGGCCATCAGATAGAAATAGACTCCGCCCAATTAATTTTATGGCAGCGCCGAACGGTGCACGCAATAGTCAGTTTTACACGATGGAATTAATGAAAGTTGCGATAGCTTCAACTAAATTTGTTTATTATGTGTTACATTTTACACTACAGCTATACTATATTTTTATAATGTTTATTCCCATTCAAGCTTCTATTATATATTTTCAATTTTGGACTTTTAAAAATAATGCTTATTCCCGCGAAAATTTAAACGACGAAGTCCGCACTGCGCTAACTCACGATACTTTTTATTTCCGGATTTCCGTCCATCTAGACAGCACCGATTGCCTGGTATGTTTACGTTTGTATTTGTTTTAGGTTAGGCGCTTTCGCGAGTTATTTCCACATACTTAAAAGAACGTATATGGTTATTTCAGGCAAAAAAGTTTAGTTTGTGATTTACTGTAGCAATTTCACATAGGTTACAATGAGCCCAATGCAAACTACTCAAAAATAGCCAAATCTGCTTAATGAGTCGTTTACTTTTCAGTTTTCACCACTGTACATGTTTAGTTTAATAGCTATCGTAAGATACTTTCGGTTCTTTTTACGAATGCCGTGGAATGTTCAAGCAATAAAAACTATGCCAAGTCAAGTACCTACATTTTGTTTTATTTTTATTGAGAAAAATCTTTAAAAACCCTATCATTTGCTAGAAGGCGAGAACTTAACTATAAATTTTAACATGTCCAAATAAATAAAACTTGTTGTTTACCTACCTATTTTTTCTATTTCAACAAGGTTCTATTACAGCTTGTATAAGAAAGTTATGAGAGATAGGTATCGATATAATATAAAATATAATGCTTTATTCATCATTTCAATACATTTGGTAAGTCAGTAGAAAAAATAGACTTTCAAAGCCCTAAGTGTTGCATATAACAAATTGGTAAATAACATTAAAACAACGACCATTCTCAACGAAACCATCCTCTGATCCTATGTGGAGGACTATAAGGCGACTTCCCTTACCCGATGGATCTTTTAACCCCATCTTTAAAGCTTAGATGAAAGCCTGCCTTGGAGTCGTGTCGTGTCGTTCCGTACTTTACTTATAGTATGGCCACCGCTCACGCAAGTCTCATCTAAAAAGTACAACTTCTTAAGTTCTTCCTGATATTTTCTGATGTCACGCAGGAATCTTTGCCTCCAAGCGATAATCTCATTTTTTTCTCTTAGGGCACTGTTACGTGACCTTTTTGAGAACCTATAATGCCAAACACAATTACATTACAACACGAAGAAATAACTCTTTCGGGCACGCTGGTACACCGTTTGTACCATGCAAACTAACCCGCTTAATGCATGGTGGTACAAAATACGTACCACTAATTCAAGGTGATTTGTCAAATGTTGTCCGTCACATTTTATTATTCCCGCTAACGGGAGTCGTGGAAAATGGTTGAACTATTGTACAACAGATGGAGAAACTAGTAAAATTTGTAGCTTATTTGCGATACTTCATATTTATGACAGTTATTAGAGGGCTGTTTACCCTTATGTGTTTACTGTTTTTTTGTGAAGAGTGCTTTGACCTGTAAATTGACTTTTAGCTGTTTTTTACGTTATAAAAGTGTGGTAAGTATTGCTTGATTTATATTAGCTTAAAAGTTTAAATTATTTCAATAGAAAAACTTGACTTTGTTAGAGACCATCATATGTACCACCATGCAAATAGGATATTTTAGGTAGCATATTATAGAAATTAGAATTTTACTCAAAAGCAATTTCTTCTTGTAGGAAATGGACGTGTTTACAGATCCACTGCCCTTTACACTAGTTGACATGACAGAAGAGGAGTTGTTGAATGAAATGTACGTGGATATCCCAAGTGATATTGAATCAGTAGTATCCCAAAACAGTGATATTGAGGAGGAACCTCGAGATATAGAGGAGACTCTTTTATTGGAAGAGTGCGAATCAGAATCTGAGCAAACATTGGCGGAATGGTTGCGGAATAACCCTGACTATTCTTCAGTTCAATTACCTGAACCTGGAACTTGCCAAGATAAACCTTATTCTGTAAATTGGGACCAGTTCCAAACAGTGGATAGACCGAAACCTTTTGTCGAGGAATCTGGTGTACCTGATTTTATCAGAAATAAGGAAGAGCCAACACCAGGGAAACTGTTTCAACTTTTCATTACTAATGATCTCTTGAATCACATCGTTTTTGAAACCAATTTATATGCACAACAAGTACAGCAAGACAATGGTAAGACGTATATTCCTACAAATAAAACTGAAATAATGGCCTTTTTGGGCATAAATATGCTTATGGGAATAAAGAGTAGCCCGAGCTACAGAGACTACTGGAGTAGTGCACCTGATTTGCACGATCATTATATTAGTGAACTAATGAATGTTAATCGATTTAGCTGGTTACTCGGGAATTTGCATCTCAACGATAATAATATGATGCCCAGAAAAGGAAGTCCAGGATTTGATAAATTGTATAAGGTCCGGCCATTTATAGATGCACTTGAGGCTAGCTTTGAAAAGTGTTTTTTACTCTCTGAATCATTTGCTATCGATGAATCAATGATTAGGTTTAAAGGTAGAAGTACCATAAAACAGTATCTACCGAAAAAACCCATCAAGTGGGGTTACAAAGTATGGAGCCTAGCCGATAAATCAGGTTATCTAAAAAAATTCCAAATATATACTGGTAAGGAAGGACCTAGAGAAAAGCTATTGGGACCACGAGTGGTCAAAGATTTATGCAAGGGATTAGAAAACAAAAACCATCGGCTATATTTCGATAACTATTTTAGTACAGTGAAACTATTAGCTGAATTGAAAGAAAGAGGTATTTATGCATGTTCTACAATTAACAAAAATAGAAAAAACTTTCCCACATTCAAAGCAGATAAGCGTATGAAACGGGGTGAATATGATTACTTTATCAATAATGAGGGTGTAAGTATGGTGAAGTGGAGAGACAATAAAGCCGTGCATTTGATTTCAAATTTTCATGATCCTACCATGGCAACTACAGTCAGAAGAAAAGGCAAAGATGGTTCGGTTCAAGATGTAGCTTGTCCTGTTATGTTGACAGATTATAATAAAAACATGAACTCGGTGGATAAATTTGACCAGAAAAAGCAATGCTATGAAATTAATAGAAAATCAAAGAAATGGTGGCACAGAATATTTTTCCATTTTATTGACGCATGTGTTGTGAACAGTTTTATAATATATACCAATCTTAATCTACCCAATCTAACAATGAAAGATTTTAGACGTCAAATTGTTAACTATCTAGTTTGTGAGACACTCACTGCTGCGAAGAAAAGAAAACGTACAGATTCGCCAGTACTTCTGCAAAACAGAAAACCGATGGTTCCCTTGCAAATTCGACAATCCCAGTCAGCTCACCTACCAAAATCTACATCTAGACGTAGATGTGGAAGATGCAGCACCAAAAATTGTCAAATACGCACCGAATGGATGTGTACGATATGTAAAGTTCCATTATGTTTATCAAAATCACGAAATTGTTTTCTCGAATATCATTTGTGAATTTATGTTTAAGCTCATGGTGGTACTGACCCTTTACCACCAATTTAAAAATTGTTAAAATGTCAAATGTGCCAAAATATCAATAAAGGTATTTTTACTTTGTACTTTTTAATAGTTTTAATAGTTTTTTCGTGCAGGTAGGGTATTTTTTATGAAATTTTCTTGTGCAGCAAAGAGATAAAGAGTGATTACTTTTTATTTCCGGATTTCCGTCCATCTAGACAGCACCGATTGCCTGGTATGTTTACGTTTGTATTTGTTTTAGGTTAGGCGCTTTCGCGAGTTATTTCCACATACTTAAAAGAACGTATATGGTTATTTCAGGCAAAAAAGTTTAGTTTGTGATTTACTGTAGCAATTTCACATAGGTTACAATGAGCCCAATGCAAACTACTCAAAAATAGCCAAATCTGCTTAATGAGTCGTTTACTTTTCAGTTTTCACCACTGTACATGTTTAGTTTAATAGCTATCGTAAGATACTTTCGGTTCTTTTTACGAATGCCGTGGAATGTTCAAGCAATAGAAACTATGCCAAGTCAAGTACCTACATTTTGTTTTATTTTTATTGAGAAAAATCTTTAAAAACCCTATCATTTGCTAGAAGGCGAGAACTTAACTATAAATTTTAACATGTCCAAATAAATAAAACTTGTTGTTTACCTACCTATTTTTTCTATTTCAACAAGGTTCTATTACAGCTTGTATAAGAAAGTTATGAGAGATAGGTATCGATATAATATAAAATATAATGCTTTATTCATCATTTCAATACATTTGGTAAGTCAGTAGAAAAAATAGACTTTCAAAGCCCTAAGTGTTGCATATAACAAATTGGTAAATAACATTAAAACAACGACCATTCTCAACGAAACCATCCTCTGATCCTATGTGGAGGACTATAAGGCGACTTCCCTTACCCGATGGATCTTTTAACCCCATCTTTAAAGCTTAGATGAAAGCCTGCCTTGGAGTCGTGTCGTGTCGTTCCGTACTTTACTTATAGTATGGCCACCGCTCACCCAAGTCTTATCTAAAAAGTACAACTTCTTAAGTTCTTCCTGATATTTTCTGATGTCACGCAGGAATCTTTGCCTCCAAGCGATAATCTCATTTTTTTCTCTTAGGGCACTGTTACGTGACCTTTTTGAGAACCTATAATGCCAAACACAATTACATTACAACACGAAGAAATAAAGAGTGATTACCCACCGAAAGCCAATTTCTCTTATTAATAGCCACAAACTACTGATGAGGTACATATTCATCTTCATGCACAGCTGCTAAAATTTTGTTTATAGTTGGTGGTTCATTTCTTTCAAAAAAATAATGGATCATACGCTTGAGAGCACTTTTAGTTCCTTCATCGATATTGTCCAAAATTGCCCTTTGTCGGTGGTACACTTTTGGTGGTTGAAGTTGTTGTGTTTGTTTATATTCATGAAGTATATTATAAACACTTGCAATGGTGGAGAAATTGGACCCCCATCAGCCATCAATTTCGAATTAACCTTAAAAAAAATCGTTTTAACATTTAATCAATATTATTCGTTTGCATTACTTAATACTAAATACAGAAAACATATAAGGTTAATTTTTGTACGTACCTTCACAAAAACGAATATAGAAATAATTCCAAATTTCACAAAAACGAATATATGACAGTAGACACTGTTGACAGTGAGGCCGGCTCCCCATTTATTCGCGGTTTTCAATTTTTCATATGTTTAGCGTTTATGCGTTTCGCGACAATCATAACATAAGCTGATTGGAGTGATTGGTCTATTGCAAAATACGTAAAAGTTTAACGCGCGACGCAAGTTCTTGTGGAGTCGACCTTTCAGCCAAATCTAGTGGTTGCTTTGTAATTCGGGTTCTATAAATATGACCAATAGAGAAATTTCATTCAAATGTAGCAGGCATTTTTGGGGGTGGAGTGTATTTCTATGTTTTCGCCATACAGAGTATAGTATTGTAATAAATCTGTTGTACAGGGTCATCACGCGAAAATGTCCTTTTTTGAAATAACTCAGCCATTTTTCATGTTATGACATAGATGTAAAGACATTCTTAACTAGTTTTTTCCACAGAATCTAAATTTTCAATCAAAAAAACAATAACGCATCGCATTTCAGAAATACGACTTAATACTTTCTCTTTTAAATAGAACACTCCGTATATTTTGAAATATTTTGATTCTGCTTCTCTTTCTGAATTCAAAAATGTCAACATATCTTATGTTATCTCAAATGGTTTTTGAGATATTTAGATTTGATGATATTTTGATGATATTAAAATCTGATATATAAATTTGACGATATTAAAATAAAGTGACCGATTTTGTTAAATAAATTTTTAAAACAAAGAAAAAATCGGTCACGTTATTTTAATATCGTCAAATTTATATATCAGATTTTAAATATCATCAAATTTAAATATCTCAAAAACCATTTGAGATAACATAAGATATGTTGACATTTCTGAATTTAGAAAGAGAAGCAGTATCGAACTGTTTCAAAATATACAGAGTGTTCTATTTAAAAGAGAAAGTATTATGTCGTATTTCTGAAATGCGATGCGTTATTGTTTTTTTTATTAAAAATTTAGATTCTGCGGAAAAAACTAGTTAAGAATGTCTTTACATCTATGTCATAACATGAAAAATGGCTGAGTTATTTCAAAAAAGGACATTTTCGCGTGATGACCCTGTACATCTCATCAACAAAACCTGCTTCATACACGGGCAATATTGTATGATGTAAATATTGATGATGTAAAAATGAGAAAATATTTTGAATTGTAACAGGCTGAAGGACTTCGGTCGATGGCCTTTTGGTGATACCAATAAAGTACTTTTATTATTATTATTATTATTAATAAAGTGTTTGAATTAGAAAACTTATGAAGTACTTAAATTAAAATAAAGTAACGAAACGTAAACTATGAAATCTAATGTTGGTTGAGAGGCTAGGATACTAGACTCTCAGCCAGGAGTCCCGGGTTCGATTCCCGGCCGTGGCACTGGGATTATTTCGGACAAAGAAATTAATCCTAGTATACTCGGATATTGGGTGTGTGTCCGTTGTCTCTAAATGTGTAGCCCCCTCCCGCACAAGACTTTCAGAGTCTTCAGGGATAAAGGGGGTCGTATTATCTGTGGTTTTATTTATTTATTTATTTATTAAAATATGTGCAAAATCCAGATAATTTTCAAAAGTACTCTTTCCTTTTGGAAAAATGTATTTTTTTTTTTTTTTTTTTTTTTTTATTTTTTATTTTTTATTTTTAATCGTCTTATTTATATTAACGTCCTGGCGAAGTTTAGCTTAGAGCTATTCTGACACTTAACCAGGACACACCACATACACCCATTCCCTCCGACATTGCCATCTGCCGGAGCTGGGACTCGAACCCAGGAGAGATAGGCAGTAACTAGTCGCCTTGTGCCACTCAAGGGCGATCTAGCCTGCTGCACTATCCTCGGTAATGTAATGAGATACGGTCACCCATCCATTCCCCGGCTCCGACCACCGCTGCTTTGCTCCGAAGATCGAAGACCGGCAATTGTACGCATGACCCCATCTCACTACAATATTGATGTTGTACATATTTTTTCAATAAACTTATAAATAAATAAATTATGTTTAAACTTTATCTAATTAGAGTTTATGCAACAAGCCATTATCAACGACACATTAGTCAATAGTAAATGAAGTATTCTCAAATACAATTTGTTGATCTACTTCTACTTATTTTTGCTCACATTGTGAAAAATATAAATTGAAATAGCGGAAGGTCTCTGTTTTTTCAGTACCTAACCTAAGTATACTAATTATTACTAATTTAAATGGTGTTACAGATAAATTGAGAGAAAAACATGTGAAAAATTTTGATACATCCAGTACAGATGAGGCACAACAGAAATTTGGAAATGCTAAAGCTATATCTTCTGATCAGTTCTTTAATGATCAGGGACCAGATTGTGAAACAAAAGCCAATTTAAACAGATTTCATGGATCCTCAAGTATTTCATCAGCTGATTTTTTTGGCGATGGAGGTAAGTTCCTTCTTCTGTCTTTATTAAATTCTAATGTACAATTATATGTTTCAATAGATACTGTACAGTCAAGTAACAGTCCTTCTTATGATATTGAAGATGTAAAAGAAAGTGTGAGACAAGGAGTTACAAAAGTTGCTGGGAAATTGGGTTCTTTAGCCAATGGTTTAATGTCATCATTGCAGGTATATTGCTTTAATCTTATTAGTGAACTGTTTTCTTTTAAATGTATTAGTGATAATGTAATGTCAACGTCTTACTTAGTTTACGTATATTTTTTATTTCCTAAGTTTAAGATTTCACAGACATGATATTGACAAGTATTTCGAGATATTTTGGTCTGAATTTGTGCATTCTTTTGAGAGAACATTTCCAAAAACAAAAAATAATATATCTTGTAAACATAAGAGTTTAAAAAAACAATTCCAATTCTATCGTGAGTTTCAAACAGAAGCCGATAACCTTAGGGAACTACATAATATAAGAAAAATTATAAATGATAACATAAATAAACAATACAAATTAAGGAAAAGGGAATGCAATAATAATATTAAAACGAGACAAACGCAGAATAAAAATAAAATTGACAATTCTAAAAATACTACTAAAACAAAAACACCTAATAAAATAATTTTATATCAAAATAATAAAATAATAGAAAACAACATTCAGATTGCCAATTGTTTTAGAATAGAATAGAATAACTTTATTTCCATAGGATTTTTACATGAAAAGTATCAGAATTGTCATTAGTATAAATATAAATGTATACAGGGTGATTCATAAGCTCTATTACAAACTTGGACAGATGATAGCTGATAGGATTCTAAGAAACTTTATATGAATATGGGTCCCATTCGTCTTATTTAAGAAGTTATAAGCGTTTAAAGATTTAATACATTTTATTAAAAAAATAACATGGACAATAGTGATCAAATTGATTGTATGGAACTGTGCATTAAATTAAAAATAATAAGAATATCGTTGTTTAAACATTAAACAAGTGGAGTTCATTTATATCAGTAGACTTTTTGTGACCGGCAGTGTGTTAATAAAAACATTATCAGTAATCTTTTTTATAGTAATTGGTAGTAAATACGCAAAAACTATACAAAAATAGGTGCAGGTCTGGACCTTAAAAGATTTTTACACGGGTAATTCTTGAAGTGTGAAAATGGCTTCCAAATTATGTTCTAAATGCAAGTTGGACATTGGGAAAGAGAAATTTTTATCTTGTGATGGCTGTAAAGTATTTTTTCTTCAAGCGTATTAAAATGTCTAAATTGTGCTACCAAAAACAGAATTAGAAATAGGACATTGTTTTACTAATAACAAAATGTTAATACAGAACGCCACCGTGGTGGAAATATTTTTACTAGTAACATAATGTTAGTACGGAAAGCCACCAGAGCGGCCGGCGACGCGCTATTTACAAACCATCTGTCATATATTATGTCATTACTCATTATGGGTTATGTTGATATTCGGAGTCACAGGCGCCTGTCGCTGTGATGAGCTAATTTGAATAATTGTACATTTATAATAAATAAATAAAAAAATGTTTGCATTTTAATACGCTTGAAGAAAAAATAGTATATATTACACGGAGTAGAACGTCTTTTTTTGTATTTCGCCCAGTTTGCAGCTTCGGCTTCGCCTCAGCTGCAAATCTTGGGCTCAACACAAAAAAAGAGTGTGTTCTACTCCTAGTAATATAATATACTATTGTCATGAAAATTGTTCAGGTTTATCTGCTTCTGAACTTCGTTGTATGCCCTTGAGTAAACGAAGTTTAATGTTTCTATGTGATGGATGCCACTCAGGTTTAAGTCTAGTACCACAGCTTTTAAATCAAATTAAAGTACTAACTGGTGAACTTATATTATTACGTCAGGAAGTAAATTAGCTAAAATGCAATCAACCAACAAATACTATGAATTCTGAATCCTTGTTCTATGAAATACAAGATAGAATTACACGTTCAAGGAACGTTATGATTTACCAAAAAGAGGAGTCTACATCATCTAATTTGGATGATCGTAATCAACATGATAAAGCAATCGTCCAGAATATTTGCAGTGAAGTTGATCTAGTATCCGATAATTTTAAGGTTATACGTGTTGGTCAGTGGAAAAAAGATGTTAATAATCGTCCTATGAAAGTGATATTTTCAGATGCAGGATTTGCCATGGAGATTATGAAACGTAAATCTTATTTATTTAGTAAAGGCTTTCGCATTTCAGCTGATCATACCCCTATGCAAAGAAATCAGTTTAATAAGCTTAGAGATGAACTTAAAAAACGTATTGATGCTGGTGAAAAAGATATATTGATAAGGTATTTTAGAGGTGTTCCAAAGATTACTAAATCAAAAAACTAAAAAGTACAATTACATGTTTCTATCATAATGTTGGTGGTTTACGTTCAAGATTTGTTGATTTTAGGAATGCGGTGCTTGTGAACAACTACGATATTATGATCATTACTGAATCATGGCTTTTGAATATTTTTGACAGTAATGAAATTTTTATTCCTAATTATGTAATCTATTCGCTATGTGCAGAGTACAGAGTGGGGGTAATGAAATCGATGGCAGTGCTCGCAGTGGACAAAAATTGCAATAAAGTGGGCTGTCACTGCTGTCAGTACTGTCAGTAGTAGTGGTCACATAAAACTCATTTTGTAAACAAATTTAAAAATGGGCCACTATAGTTGCCGTGTTGTAAATTGCAAAAATATTGGAAGGAATTGTAAATGCAAATTTCATCGATTCTTTACGGCGGGGCTCGGAAATTAAAACAACGCAACAAATGAATAACTGCAGTGGAAAGAGAAAAGCAAACATCACGCAACAAATCCGACGAAAAAACCAGTTCCAGTTACAAAACGACGACTTTTTCCTCCATCTACCATTCAAAAAAATACAATGAATCTGCTGTTATATCTTCGTACGTACGTTTTATGAAACAGAGAGGAAAGAAAGTTAAGGAAGAACCATTCAACACCATAACAACCAACCAACCAAGCATCCATCCATCTACAACACCAAATGAAGAAACAAGTCAAATAATAAGGGGCAAGTTGCTTTATTCGCCGGTTGCTCCATTAGATGTGTTTTACCTTATTCTATGTCCGAGGTTAGAATGAGATAGAACACATCTGATGGATCAACCGGTGAATAAAGCAACTCGCCCCTTATTATTTGACTTGTTTCTTCATTTGGTGTTGTAGAAACTGATCAGGAATGTCAAGTTTGTAATTTTCAAAAATAGAAAATCCTTTCAATCGATTTTTAGGTTGAAAAGTGATGCTGTGAGTTACACTCTCGAATCAGGTTTTTATAACTGCTCATTATGGTCTAAAAAGTGATATAAGAAAATGTTATTTATTATTAGTGGTACAGCAACAACATATGTTTGTCAGACTTTATTAAAAGCATTTATATAGCTTTATTTTTCTTCTTTTATACCAAAATTATAAGTAAATATAACCTAATACGTCTTAACCAAAATATACATTTTAAGCGAATTTTACATGCCTTTTTTTCATTTTACTGAAAGAAAACGCTTGTTACGGATCTTTGGCCGCACAAATTGATGCAGCGCAATGAAATTAAATGTAATTTACATGCAATTTTAATTTTCCAATTTTATCTTACTGTTTTGACAGACACATCACAGCCCACAAAGTTGTGAACGCTACGCGGCGCTGATATCGCGCACATAGAGAATAGATGTGATAGATCTTATCTGATAAGCTCAAAAACTAGGAGTGGTGGTGTTCTAATAGCTATACACAAGAAATTTAAATCTAAAGCGATTAATATGCAAGTTAACATTGAGCAATTATTCATCAAAGTGGAACATATGGATAAATTTATTTTTGGTGCAGTTTATATCCCACCTAATGCAGCCCTTGAGGTTTATAATACACATGCGTCATCTGTTGAAGACTTATCATTACGTTACCCTAATCACAAGTTTATAATTTTGGGTGATTTTAATATCCCGGAAGCTCACTGGTCCAATGACAATATTGGTGTTATTGTAAATTGTCCTGCTAATTCGGCAGCTATTCCACTTAGTGAAACTTATAGTTTTTTAAATATGTGTCAACTCAATAACGTACCTAATAGCCTTGGTGTTTTTTTAGACCTTTTATTCTCACAGATTCTCAATATCACAGTCTCACCTGCGGCTGATGTGTTAACAATACCATGCATCATACAGCTATTTCATTTGATATACCCACTAACAATGATACCACATACCGTGCTTTCACAGCTCACAGCTACATCGAGACACGGCGATCGTACATATTCGAAGTAGAGGGGAGATCATGGCTGGTGCTGTGGCCTATGTGGATGGGGGTCTCAGTCGACGATGCATGACGGCTAATTCCCACTTTTGGCGTTCTGTAGCCCCACTCACTCACGAGCTTGACCGAATGCTCCCTTGTGTAGTATTGCGAGATGAAAGCACGGTATATCTACTTTGAAGAAGTACTATTTGATTTTGCCAGTGCTGATTATGATACTATTAACAACTTATTTGCTTCTGTTGATTGGAATAATTATTTGTGCAATGACAATGTAGGCACTGCTGTTGATCAATTTTACGATATTGTATATACCGCTATGAATTCATTTATACCAACCAAAATCAGAAGATTTTCCAAATTTCCTTGTTGGTTTAGTTATGAATTAAAAAATTGTGTGATGGAGAAGAAATGGATGCATAAATTATTTAAGTCAACTAATAATAATGATTATTATGTACAATTTTCTAATCTGCGATCGAGATGTAAAGTACTAACGGATAGTTGTTATAAATCTTATCTGAGTAAAATCGAAGTTAATATTTCTTCGGGTCCACAAAATTTCTGTAAATTTGTGAACGCTGGTAACAACACTTACTCTTGCCCAAACAATATGTACTTGAATGGTATAAACAGTGATAATGGTTATGATACTGCTAATTTATTCTCTGAACACTTTTCTTCTGTTTACCTTGCAACTGTAACAGATACATAGACTTAATAATACTAACGTATGGACGGAGCATTGTGCCACTTTCCGTTCGCCAGTGTGAGGACGCCATTGAAGAGAGATAGAGCGATATAAATTGAGTGCGTCGAACAAGGATAGAAAGATTTAAGACCACGTGACTGTTATTTCCACAGTTCACAGTCACGTGGCCAAGTTACTTTTTTACACGGCGGATGGGAACATTTTGCCGAGATTCTTTATAAATATATTTTAGCACGTTGTAGTGATTGTGAACCATAAAAATAGATGCATCTCAGATATCTATGCATTAATAGGTAGGTATCTAAAGAAGGTTAAGGAACAAAATACATAACCTTAAACTCGCATCTATCGGCGTCTCTCTCGAGGTGTCGTCCTCATCACCTCTCTCTCTAGGGTCGGTCCATATAGTATTATTAAGTCTATGAACAGATATAGTGGATAATTATCATTGTAATGACAAGGTCCATTCCTTTGCACGCAAAGTGTAGCACTGGATTACACTGAATAGTCCAATGTCGTTCCTTTGTAAGAAAATAGTGGAATATGCACTACACTTATATATTCCTTCGCACGGTGTAATATCCACTGGTGTAGCTTATCTCCACTTCGTCGAAGGGAGGTGTGAATTACACTCGACATGCGCAATTGGTGATGTGATAAAATGGAGCACGAAATTAAGTTTAAAATTGGTGGTAAAATTGTAAACTTGAAAGATAATCCAGAAATAATTACTTGACTCAGAAATGGTAATTATAAAAATGAATATATAGGAAATAAATTCCTTTTATGTTTTTCTAATAAACAGCTAAAAGTTCAAATTCATCGTCATTATCACTAGATGAACTACTGAAACTCAATCGATAGGTTTCATCCTCTAAGTCGTCTTGACAAATTTCGCGTCCAAGTTCTTCCATCGTTTTTGCCAGGTATTTGTTTTGTAAACATAACATAACCTACAATCTCGAACTTACACAATTTCAATTTGACATCTATTACACTTTTTCATTCCGTTGCTTTTAGCTACACCGAATTATCACCTGACTTAAGTGTAGTGTAAATTCCACTGTGATTCCACTACACTATAAACAAAGGAATGGACCTACAATGTTTGTATTAATGTCAATAAGTGTCAAATTACTTAGGAGAAGTATTTTTGAAAATTGAAGGGTTAAAAAGCAATTTAAGTTGTGGTCCTGATGGAATACCAGCTATATTTAAAAAAAATTGTATTTATACTATTAGCAACCCGTTCCATATCTTGTTTAATTTGTCTTTAAATCTGGGTGTTTTCCCACAATTCTGGAAATACAGCTTCATTAGACCTATTTTCAAAAGTGGGGATATAAATGATATTAAGAATTATAGAGGTATCTGTTTACAGTCATGTATACCAAAAATGTTATTTGTTTCATTACAGTTAACTTGGGAATTTAAGAATGTTATAATTAATGAGCAGCATGGATTTCGCCAAGGTAAATCGACACTCACTAACTTACTTATTTATCAAATTGATATACTTGATGCATTTGAAAGAAAACATCAGATTCATTCTATATACACTATTGGTAACGTTTAATCTTGGAAGCCGATATAAATGCATCAGACGGAGATAATTAATTATATCGTAAAACAAAAAGATATTATTATCAGTGAACTGAATGAAAAGGTGAAATTATTAAAAAATCAGATTGAAATGCTGAATAAATATCAGACAAACTTGGGTCAAGGTAGTGTTCAAAAACAAACCGATAACGCAACGATAGACGATACCGCAAAAACTACAGTTGTAAAAAATAAACAAAGAAAAGATCAAGACAACACAAAAACTAACGTCAACAATAAAAACGTAATAAAAACGTCTCCGATAACAACCAAAACCTTAGCCGTAGGTTTGTTGGAAGCAGAAAGTAAAGTTAAATTAAATAAATACATTAATTTAACAAAAAATGAAGATGCACCTTCAACTTCTTTAGAAAAAGAGAGCGAATGGCAGCATGTACCACAAAAAAGGAAAAAACGGTCTGTAATAGTGGGAAATAATAAGGACTCGGTTATTCAGGGTGTGCCTAAATATGTAGCCCTTCATGTTTACAGAGTTGATCCAAAAATCAATTCCAATGAATTAGTAGAACAGCTGAAACCTCATCTGCCGGAGGTAGTGTGCGAAGCTATAACTCCAAAATATCCGGAACTCTACTCATCGTATAAGGTCACAATATATGATTCAAATTTTAAGAAGGCAATGGATCCATCAATATGGCCATTTGGGGCATGCATTAGCCGTTTTTTACAGTTGGGCAGCAAGAAGAAAGCATCGAAAGATTAAATTTTGATCCAAACATTCTGTTGCTCAATGTAAATACTATAAGTGTAGAAAAAATTAATAATTTAAAATTAGACATTTCTGGATATAATAATTTAAATATTTTATGCCTGACTGAAATAGGAATTAAACCTGACTTTATTAATAAAGTTTACATTGAGGGATATAAATTAACAAGCTCATATTGCCGACCTTCAATTAAATGTGGAGGAGTGGGAATATGGGCAAAAGAAGATATTGATGTAAAGGAAATCAATTTAAAAAAATTTTGCGTAGACCAAGATTTTGAAATTTGTGGCGTATCTTTTAAAATAAATAATACTACTCGTATCATTTTAAACATCTATAGATCTCCATCGGGAGACCGAGATCTATTTTTAAATAATATTTTTAATGTTTTAGATAATTTATTTAAGTCAAATATCGAAATTGTTTTATGTGGCGATTTCAATTTTGATTTATTTAAAGATAATACTTTTAAAGTTTTATGTACAACTCTTTCTACTTTTAACTTAAGGCCTGTGGTAGGGTGGCCAACCCGAGTAACAGCTACCACCTGCACGTTAATTGACCATATTTTTATAAATTTTAATAACGATGGGATCTGTACAGTTCTGGATAATTTAATTTCAGACCATAGAACCGTTTTACTAGAATCAAATTTCATAAAAAGTAACTTGGCTGGTATATCTTCCATCAGAAGAAGTTTTAATGACAATGCCATTTTAAATTTTGAAACAGATATCAAAAATGAAAATTGGCATTGTCTTTATGCATTAAAAGAAAAAAATTCTGCGTTTTGTTATTTTCATGAGGTTTTTATGTATCATTTTAATTGTAATTTTCCACAACGTAGATACTATTCCAATAAGAAAAGTAAAAAAAAATGGATAAATGACACTGTGAGATCATCAAGCATCTATTTGAAAGATTTATATTATTTAAAAAGAACGTATCCTGATTTGACATTTGCGTATAATGAAGCAAAAAAGGCTCATACAAAACTAATCAATGAGACCAGAAAAGATTATTATCAGAACAGAATATTTGATTCCAATAATCCCTCGCAAGCTGTTTGGAAGACCATATCTGAATTATCAAACCAAAATAAAAGTGTTGGTAATATATCAATCAGTATTGATCAAAATATAACAGAGAAACCTGAAGTAATTGCATCATTATTTAATGACTTCTTTGTCAACATACCTATCAATATTATAAATCAAATACCCAACACAAACACTAACACTAATACTATATCATCCCCGAATTCAGTCTTTCAGGATCATACTTTGTTCCTAAAACCATATACAGAAAAAGAAATGCTCTCATTATTAGGTAACAGACTTACAAACAAAAGATCATCAGGTCCGGATGAAGTTCCCGGATTTTTATTAAAAAATATTCTTAAATTTATAATAGAACCCCTTACCTATTTAGTAAATCTGTCATTCGAAACAGGAACATTTCCAGAAATCTTAAAAATGGGGAAAGTCGTACCCATTTTTAAGAAAGGTAATCCACAGCAACTGGAAAATTATAGACCCGTAACAATTCCATATGGCTTTTCAAAACTGCTTGAATATTGCTATTTAGATCGTTTAATGGATTTTTTAAACTCATTCAAAATATTATCTGATAAACAGCACGGTTTTCGAAATGGCAAATCGACAATAACAGCTGTAAATAATTTTTATAACGAAATAATTAATTATATTGAGGCAGGCGAGTGTCCTGTTGGAACATTCTTTGACCTCAGTAGGGCATTCGACTGCGTCAATCACTCTAAATTAACTTCTATACTATATCGTTATGGTATTAGAGGACAGCCATTAAATTGGATTACCTCATTTTTAACAAATCGTCAACAATATGTCAGTATACGATATAATGCACAAATAGTTAACTCGGAACATTCTTCTTTGAATATAGGCGTACCGCAGGGTTCAGTATTGGGTCCAATATTGTTTATATTGTACGTAAATGAATTAGATAGCATTTTATGTAATGACTTTTTTTCGATGTATGCAGATGATCTTTCCACAATAACTTCAGACATTAATCATTATAAGAAAAATAAAAAATGCAATTCTGTAATAGAAAAAGTTTCCAAGTTTTTCTATCAACGTGATTTGTACTTTAATGCTACAAAAACAGAATTAATTCAATTTCATAATATTCAGAAAACTTGTGATCCCATTTATGTTAGTAATAACAACGTAACTATGACAACTACCAGTTCAAGTGTAAAATTTTTAGGTTTATATATAGACGAGTGTTTGACATGGAAAACACATTGTGAACATTTGACAGCGAAATTGGCATCAATTTCATTTCTATTTAAAAACATAAAAACGGTTCTCGATAAAGAACAACTTATTAAATTATATTATGCGCAGGTAGACTCTAGATTAAGATATGGTATCTGTTATTGGGGAAACTCCACCTTATCACAAAATGTCTTTATCGCACAAAAACGTATATTGCGCTGTATAGCAAATATCCCTAGTACACATTCGTGTAGAGAAGTCTTTCGAGAATATAACATTTTAACTCTTGCATGCCTACACATATTCGAGTTAAGTATCTATGTGTATAAAAATAAAAATACGTTCTGTTTAAATAAAAACTTTCACAGTGTAAATACACGTAATAGGAATGATTTCCACATACCCTATGCTAGGTTAAGTAAAACTAATAATTCACCTAATTATATTGGTCTGAAAATATTTAATCATTTACCCACAAAATGTAAACTAGCTGATAATCTATATGTTTTTAAATCAACCTTGAAAATATTTCTACTGTCTAAATGTTTTTACTCTGTATCTGAATTTTTTGATTAGTTTGTAAGGCCCAATTGACTATTCCTATACAATGTACTATTGTCTTATGAGGAAAATAAATATTATTATTATTATTATTATTATTATTATTATTATAACTTAAAGCGTTTACAAGTTAAACAGACAACGCGCTATCCCCTAACTCCCACCTTCCATTCTTTACAACATGCGGTCGAAGGGGACGACGGAATCGGGCGAATGTGTCGAGCGGCCGCGGTGTCGCGGCACAGGTCACCTGTGGGCCCTGTGGCACGGCTAGGTCGGCTGAAACGATGTCGTCGAGCGCGCTACACGCACATCCCCTCTTTAGTAGGAGTGTAGGAATGGTTAGGCATCTCTTGTTAACTGAAGGCTTTGCCTCTATGTACCTTCTCTCTTAGTTGCATTACAGATTTCGCACTCCAAAGTCGAAGCTTGCCAACAGTGTATAGTGACTTTTCAAAGGCATTTGGTACCGTTAATCATAAGTGTCTGATATCTAAATTAGGTGTTTTGGGTATTGTTGGTTCACTACTTTCATGGATTGAAAGTTTTTTAACTGGACGGAATCAATGGGTTAAAATCAATAATTTCTTATACTAATACCATTGAGGTTCACTCTGGTGTTCCTCAAGGCAGCCATTGTGGCCCTTTATTTTTCAATTTATTTATTATGATATAGCTGAATATATAACTCATTCCAAGTTTCTGCTTTTTGCAGATGATTTCAAAATTTATTTAGAAATAAGCAATCTGTCTGATTGTTTGCTACTTCAGGAAGATTTGAATAACTTTGTTAAATGGTGTGAACTAAACTGTATGAAATTGAATACTGACAAATGTTTTTATATGAACTTCAATCGATTATATGCTTTGGTAGATTTCGATTATACTTTAAATAATATTTCTCTAAAACAGGTCACTGAAATAAAGGATCTTGGCATTTTGTTTGATACCTACAAAGCTAAGCTTTACTAACCATCTACTATAACTAATAAGGCTCGTAAAATGCTTGGATATATTTTTAGAATTGGGAACATTTCTCAGCTCAAACTTTAAAAATTTTATACTGTGCATATGTTTGATCTCATTTAGAGTATGGCTGCTGTGTTGTGGAGTCCATTTTATAACATTCATATGCAATCAATTGAATCAGTTCAAAATAGATTTGTGAGATGTATAGCACATAAATTGTATTCAAAATTCAAATATTAGAACACTACAGAATTAAGTAAAAATTCCAAATGGTACATTAATAGCCTTGTTCGTAGAGTAGTCAGAAACCATCAAAAACTGTCCGACGCATGCGCATTTGTTTGTAGAGTTGCTCCTGTTAAGTCAAAGCACTTTTAAATTTCAGAGCTCTATTAAAAATCACATCTCTACAGTCATTAAACTATCATAATCCTAATTAATACTATACACTAATTACACACACAAAAAAATAGAATATTAAATTGAAATTTGGCACACTTATAGACAAGACTTCGGTCTATCTTCTGCTGTAGAGAACGACTTTTTAGCATACGCGATTTCCTTGCTATGAGGCTTTAATTTTTCGAAACCTCAAAAGGTCCTAACTTCATTTTTACAAATGGAACACACAGTATCGATTTCGGCATCTCATTCTACATATCTTTTATTAAGCATGTCCTATAGCAAAAATGCGTAATTTAGGAGATAATTTGAATTTATCAAAGGTAGACACTAATACTGGATTAGTTAGTAGGTAGGTGGCTACGATCCACACTTCATTTTTTTTTTTAATGAAAACCATAGTTGGCTGTGGCCTAAAAAAATTACATATCGGAGAATCTGTAAGAGTCAGAAAATTTTAGTTTTCAGATTCTTGATCTACGTAAAAAAGTGCTCAAAGAAAGTTTTTACACAGAAATAAAAATAGAATTTTAAATTGAATTTTGGCACACTTATAGACAAGACTTTGGTCTATCTTCTGCTGTAGAGAACGACTTTTTAGCATACGCGATTCCTTTGCTATGAGGCTTTAATTTTTCGAAACTTCAAAAGGTCCTAACTTCATTTTTACAAATGGAACACCCAGTATCGATTTCGACATCTCATTCTACATATCTTTTATTAAGCATGTCCTATAGCAAAAATGCGTAATTTAGGAGATAATTTGAATTTATCAATTAAAGGTAGACACTAATACTGGATTAGTTAGTAGGTAGGTGGCTACGATCCACACTTCATTTTTTTTTTAAATGAAAACAGTTGGCTGTGGCAAAAAAATTACATATCGGAGAATCTGTAAGAGTCAGAAAATTTTAGTTTTCAGATTCTCGATCTACGTAAAAAAGTGCTCTAAGAAAGTTTTTAAAGTTAGGAAAAATATTCGTAAATAAGGAAGTTGTGGTACCCTCTCAAAAGGCCAAAAATACAAATTTTGGCTTATATCTCGAAAACAGTAAGAGATATCGAAATAAGCCTTTGACCGTTCGATTTGTCTCGAAAATTGATCTCAGGAATGTGTCGTCAGTTTTTTCCAGCTACTCTGGAAATAGAATAGATAATAGTAGTGTAGAATTGAATAGAATAGAATTTATTGTGAATTATTCAGTACATAATTACTTAACAATTTATTTAAACTTAATTCCATAATTCTACAATTAGGTCAGTGTTTGCCTAATGGCGATCTTCCACACCTCCTACATCTAGAAATTTTGTATGAGAAAGCTATCTATCATCATTATTATTACGAGAACAAGTATTAATTAATATACAGGGTGTATTAAGTATGAGTACCGTTCTTTTAACAGGTGATACATTGATGTAGAAGGAACAAAAAATTCTTAATAATTTTTTTCTCTCTCTCGAACCGTTGCCCAGTTATGCCCTATTTAATTAAATAGCGCATCTGGCAACATAGCGCAACGAGCAGCTGTACTACAATAACTTGTGCTAACCTACCTCAATATCCTCTACTCAGGCGACTGTAATGTGCCAAAAAAGGTGTTCTTGGCGAAATATTACATTATGTTATTGAGAAATAATCTCTGAAATAATAGTAATAATTGGGTCTCGATGAACTATGTCCAGAATTTCTTCCTCAATAACCAAATTATCCGCATGTCGGTCGTTGTGGTCCCCGGTTTTGTACACGCGGAACTACACTTCCCGTATCTAACAAACGTTGAGATGTGCGAACAAAACTTCTGCGGTTAGGAAGGAACCCTTCGATTCGGAAAACGTTCTTCATAAAGACGTCTCGCAGCAACTGAATTCATGTGAGCTTCTCCATAAATAAGCAACACATCATGTAGGTAGTTCTTGAACAGTGAAATGTGGCATTTTGCAAACTAGTCAAAACAACAAAATGAACTGACGAAAACAAAATAGTAAAACGCACTAAACATTAATTACCGACTTAAAACACTCGCACGGCGTTAACAAAGGCAACTGAGTGTCCTTTGACTCCTTTGTAACAGTAGCCCACTGCCAGCCATATGATGCGACGTTGTCATATGCCTCTTTTTAAAAATGTATTAAAATACAATAAATTATTTCACGAAAACCGTCCACCGGACAAAAAATTCGCATTACAATTTTCTATTTGTATATTCGACCGGCACCTTCTCATAAACTTTTAGAACTTATTTTCTATTATTTTCCATGTAAATTTACCTTCAAAAAGCAAAGTTAAATTATTTTTTTTGGGAAAACCATTCAATTTTCGACACATGTTGTATAAGGTTTTTTTGTTTCTTTTAGGCCAATGTTTCACCCCTTAAAATAACGGTACTCATACTTAATACACCCTGTATTTATACAGTTCTTGATTATTCTTGGAATTTGATTACATATAGCTTCTTCTTTCTTGGGTTTTTTCTTCCATTAATTTATTAATTACGAATAAAGGGGGGATAACAATTATTAAAGTGTGTAGTAAACATTTGGAACGACTTGTTTATTTTATTATTACATGTTGACGTTTCAAAGGCTTTTTCAAAACATTATTATATAATTAACATTACTAAAAGAGAAACAAAAACAATTATAAGTATTTTTAGTCTGAAATCACAAAGTTATACCGGGTGACCACGAGATGAGGTTACACTCTGTAACTTATTTGTTATTAAACCGATTAATTTTAAATTTATAGGCGAGGCATAACATCTAAATGCGCAACTTTTGATACTTGGTAGCCTTATTTTTTACTTCCGATTTAGCCGGAAGTGATGTCAACTTTCTTATTTTAATAACAACTCTACCTGTTTTTGTAATGTATCTTATTCGTTATAAAATTTACAATACAATGATATGTCACACAATGACATTTAATTTCAAAATGGCCGAGAAATTAAATTTATTCAAAAATATTAAAATGTCAATTAAAAGATTTTGAAAATAAATTTTTTTCCAAAGTTGGCCGTGAAATCAAAAGGGTAATGAATTTGACATGTTTAATTTTTAATTTGCATCAAAATTTCGTTTTGGCGGCAAGATATTAGAAAAATAAAATAAATATTAGGAGAAATTTTTATTTAATTTTTATATTTTGTGAATAATTCGGTACGTTAATGGCATTAAATCAAAGAGAAGAAACAAGCAATTGCAAAATTTAAAAAAAAGTCAGTTAGGTGTATTTAAAAAAAAATTGTTTTGAGCATTTAAAAATTGCAGAAAAATATTTATCTTATTTTCCTAATATATTTCTGCCAAAACGAAATTTTTGTACAAATTAAAAATTAAACATGTCAAATTCATTACTCTTTTGATTTCACGGCCAACTTTGGAAAAAAATTATATTTCAATATCTTTTAATTGACATTTTAATATTTTTTAAAAAATTTTATTTTTCGGCCATTTTGAAATGAAATGTCATTGTGTGACATATCATTGTATTGTAAATTTTATAACGAATAAGATACATTACAAAAACAGGTAGAGTTGTATTTAAAATAAGAAAGTTAATATCACTTCCGGCTAAATCGGAAGTAAGAAATAAAGCCACCAAGTGTCAAAAGTTGCGCATTTAGATGTTATGCCTCACCTGTAAATTTCAAATGAATTGGTTTAATAACAAAGAAGTTATAGAGTGTAACCTCATCTCGTGGTCACCCGGTATAAAAAAATACAATGGTCAAAAGTTGGCTAACATACGTACCTAAACAGGAAAATAGAAAACACTAAGATTAAATTATCATATTTTATTAATTATAATTAATTTCAATTAATATAATCAACTAAACCACGTTTTTATTTAGTTGATTGTTTTTGTTTCTCTTTTAGTAATGTTAATTATATAATAATGTTTTGAAAAAGCCTTTGATCAAAGGCGAAACGTCAACATGTAATAATAATAATAATAATAATAATAATAATAATAATAATAATAATCAGGGGTGCAAAATTCGGACCGGCAACCTCCTCGCGGAAGGTCCGGCGAGTGGCAGCCGGACTGAGACGCCAACACCACACTCTAAATCGCACAGTGCTGCAGACCATCAAGCAGCACTGTCTAGATAGGATTCGAGCGCTTATGGCTATTAAGAAAACTTTGGTCAGGCGAATGCGGAGTTTGGAACAAAACAAATTGTTTCAAACAAACCCGTCTCGCCTGTTCCAAGAGCCACAGCGTGTTGTCGAAAATCCGCCAACTGTTGATAATGTCGAAGCCTTCTGGAAAGGAATCTACGAAGTCGCGAGTCCATTCGATAATGACACTCCAGCTATAGCACACTTCGAGGCTCTCTGTCGTAGAGTCTTAGAAGAGCCAGACGAAGTGTGCCCGGCAATCAGTACGGAAGAGGTTCAACAAGCACTTGTTGGAACCAAGAACTTCGCTGCCCCGGGTCCAGATGGTATAAACAACTGGTGGTGGAAGAAGTTCCCTTCCACCCACCGCCATCTGGCCCGAGTTTTCAACTCATGGTTGAACGAGGGGCAGCAAATTCCGGACTGGTTTGTCGAGGGGCGAACTGTGCTAATCCCCAAAAAGGGGGATCTGTCTGACCCAAAAAATTATAGGCCGATTACCTGCCTCAACTCCTGCTACAAGTTATTTACTCGTATCTTGTATACCAGGATGTTGAGGTCTGTTGATCCGGTCTACCAGCAGATAAACGAACAGCGTGGTGCCAAGAAGGGCCTGGCAGGTTGCAAGGAAAACCTGCTGATAGACCGCTGTATTACACAGGATTCTGTGCAGTACAAGCGGAATCTGTCAATGGCCTGGATTGATTATCGCAAGGCATTTGATACAACATCCCACGAGCTTTTGTTACACTTGCTCGGATGTCTTGCGGTACCAGCACCACTAGTGAGATGCATCGAACAACTGTTGCCGCTTTGGAGAACTCGCTTCACCATAACATCCGGTGCCGAGCGAGTTTCGACAGAGTTGGTGACATTTAAGAGAGGAGTGTTTCAGGGTGACTCTTTGAGTCCGCTCCTCTTCTGCATCTCACTGCTGCCGCTATCTGTTGGACTCCGCCAAACCCGCGGGTATCAGTGTGGGCCACCCAGCAACCGGAGGCATAAGGTCACCCATCTATTTTATATGGATGACCTTAAACTCTATACCTCCGGAGAGCGAGAACTTCAAAATGCTCTCAGGGTGGTCGAGGAATACACGCGGGCAATTGGAATGGAGTTTGGGTTGGACAAATGCGCAGTCGTCCACCTCAAGAGAGGACGATGCGGGGAATTCCACGAAGATGCGCAGCTCGCAGACGGAAGCATCCTACGACATTTGGATGCCGGAGAGACCTACACATACCTGGGTGTGGAACAACGCCACATCCAGGATGTGAACCAAATAAAGGATTCTCTCCGTGGCAAGTACAGACACCGACTCCGAAAGATCTGGTCATCAGAACTTTCGGGGAAGAACAAGGTGTCTGCCACTAATATGCTTGCCGTTCCGATTCTGCTCTACTCCTTTGGTGTAGTCAAATGGGGAGTAGATGAGCTGCGTCAATTGGACAGGAATACCCGCAAGATGATGAATATTCATAGGAGTATTCATCCTAGATCGTCCGTTCCTCGTGTGTACCTCCCACGTCAACGGGGGGGCCGAGGACTCTTGAGTCTGGAGTGCATGCATGGCAGAGTGGCACTGAGTATGGCATGTAATGTCATCAGGAGCTCGGACCCACTCCTACAGTTAGTGAGAGATCATGAAGCTGTGGGAGTTGGCGCTTTATTGTTTAGGGCAGCACAGAGGGCCGCAGATGAACTCGGTCTCGTGTTCGACTACAGGCGAGAAGGCCGGCGAGGTGACTCAGTCACTGAGCTTCCGCCTAATCGTCTGACAGCCCACATCAAAGCTGCCGAACAGAGAAATCTGTTCAGGCAGCACGTCGATAAACCCCTGCACGGTGTTTTCTATAACAACATAGAAGCACTGGGTTTATCGACAGAGCTGACCTTCGCATTTTTAAGGTCAGCGGGGCTGAAGTCGGAGACCGAGGGATACATTGTGGCCTGCCAAGATGGTGTTATTAACACATTGGTCTATCGCAGTCGCGTGATGGGTGTAGAGGTACCTGATATCAACTGCAGGACCTGCCGTCAGGCGCCGGAGTCGCTCATGCATTTATTATCTGCATGCCCGATTTATGCGACTTCGGTCTACATCCAACGACATAACGCGGCTTTACGAGTGCTATACTACCATCTACGGCACTCGTATCAGATAGACCAAACACCAGTGCTGCCTTACGTCCCCGGAGATATCGAGTCCGTTGTCGAGAACGAGAAATGCCGGATTTACTGGAACTACTCGTTCCCGACCGTCAGGCGAATTCACGCCAATAAGCCTGACATAGTCCTCCTCGACCATCAGACCAAGGTGTTGTATGTCATCGAGTTCTCAGCACCTGCTGAGACAAACATCGCCTTGAAGGAGGAGGAGAAACGGACTAAATACAGAGATCTCCGGTACGAGCTCCAAGTGCTATACCCAGGCTACTCTGTCAAAATGGTCGTCCTGATAATCGGTGTACTCGGAGGTATGAAGCCCACGCTGCTCTCCGCATTGAAGACCATGCCTGCCTGCCAAACATCGGCAGAATGGTTGGCTGGTCAAATGCAGAAAGCGGTCATCCTGGGATCCCTTCGTCTACTTAGGGCACATGAGTTTGGAATCTACAGTGACTAACCCTGCGGGATGTGGGGAGTTGCTGTAGATTATTCGCTGGCGCTCTCTCTGTGTGGTGTCGGAGGCCACAGGGAGACTGTCCAGCAATTTCTTCCGGAAACGGAAAAAAAAAAAAAAAAAAAAAAAAAAAAAAAAAAAAAAAAAATCAGGGGTGCAAAATTCGGACCGGCAACCTCCTCGCGGTGCACCCCGGACAGGGAGGGGTAACCCTCTCTGACAAATGTCGGCCGTGGGTCCTCAGGGCTAACCATCCTGGGGACTCATCTCCTCTGGTTCTCGACCAAAACGGAGGACAGGCCCCTCACAATCGACCCCATTCGGATGGGGTCAAAGACAGATGGGAGGGGCCATACCGGACGGTCTTAACGATGACGACTTTGCAAACGTACATGGACGCTTTAGGTGGACGGAGGGATTAAGGGATGACCTGCTGACCTGCTACGAGAGCAGCGAACCTGGGCGCAGGGGATACATGGCGCGATTACACCGGTTGTGGTGCGATATGCACCCGGAGTATCGCGCCTTCTCTCAACAACATCTGAGAGATCAAGTATCCTTCCTGCGCAGAACAGGTTACGTAAGGGCACCTCGTCAGCGTGAGGAAGTGCCTGCCGCACTTCCACCGCGGCAAGTACCAGCTGACGAGGAACATCCTCCTGAGTACACCGATATCGCTTTAAGGACGAGGGTTAACCTTAACACCAGGGTTAACCCAAAGCCACAAGACCTGGCACGAATGGATTCGTTGATTAGTGAGGAGCTTCCAGAAGATGCCAACATCTGGCAGATCAACAGCGCGGTGTACGCTGCCGCCAAGCAACTCGTTCCACAACAGCGCCTGGCAAGCGCAGTTCATAGGGTCGGGAAAGCTAAGCGGCGCGTACAGAAGATCGAAGCTAAAATTCGATCAGCAAGGCAACACGCTTCTCGAATCCAGAGTGTGGTGGATTATATAGTCGCAGGTAGACCATTTACACCGAAGGTCCGGCGAGTGGCAGCCGGACTGAGACGCCAACACCACACTCTAAATCGCACAGTGCTGCAGACCATCAAGCAGCACTGTCTAGATAGGATTCGAGCGCTTATGGCTATTAAGAAAACTTTGGTCAGGCGAATGCGGAGTTTGGAACAAAACAAATTGTTTCAAACAAACCCGTCTCGCCTGTTCCAAGAGCCACAGCGTGTTGTCGAAAATCCGCCAACTGTTGATAATGTCGAAGCCTTCTGGAAAGGAATCTACGAAGTCGCGAGTCCATTCGATAATGACACTCCAGCTATAGCACACTTCGAGGCTCTCTGTCGTAGAGTCTTAGAAGAGCCAGACGAAGTGTGCCCGGCAATCAGTACGGAAGAGGTTCAACAAGCACTTGTTGGAACCAAGAACTTCGCTGCCCCGGGTCCAGATGGTATAAACAACTGGTGGTGGAAGAAGTTTCCTTCCACCCACCGCCATCTGGCCCGAGTTTTCAACTCATGGTTGAACGAGGGGCAGCAAATTCCGGACTGGTTTGTCGAGGGGCGAACTGTGCTAATCCCCAAAAAGGGGGATCTGTCTGACCCAAAAAATTATAGGCCGATTACCTGCCTCAACTCCTGCTACAAGTTATTTACTCGTATCTTGTATACCAGGATGTTGAGGTCTGTTGATCCGGTCTACCAACAGATAAACGAACAGCGTGGTGCCAAGAAGGGCCTGGCAGGTTGCAAGGAAAACCTGCTGATAGACCGCTGTATTACACAGGATTCTGTGCAGTACAAGCGGAATCTGTCAATGGCCTGGATTGATTATCGCAAGGCATTTGATACAATATCCCACGAGCTTTTGTTACACTTGCTCGGATGTCTTGCGGTACCAGCACCACTAGTGAGATGCATTGAACAACTGTTGCCGCTTTGGAGAACTCGCTTCACCATAACATCCGGTGCCGAGCGAGTTTCGACAGAGTTGGTGACATTTAAGAGAGGAGTGTTTCAGGGTGACTCTTTGAGTCCGCTCCTCTTCTGCATCTCACTGCTGCCGCTATCTGTTGGACTCCGCCAAACCCGCGGGTATCAGTGTGGGCCACCCAGCAACCGGAGGCATAAGGTCACCCATCTATTTTATATGGATGACCTTAAACTCTATACCTCCGGAGAGCGAGAACTTCAAAATGCTCTCAGGGTGCAAGGCTGCCGAACAGAGGAATCTGTTCAGGCAGCACGTCGATAAGCCCCTGCACGGTGTTTGCTTTAACAACATAGAAGCACTGGGTTTATCGACAGAGCTGACCTTCGCATTCTTAAGGTCAGCGGGGTTGAAGTCGGAGACCGAGGGATTCATTGTGGCCTGCCAAGATGGTGTTATTAATACATTGGTCTATCGGAGTCGCGTGATGGGTGTAGAGGTTCCTGATATCAACTGCAGGACCTGCCGTCAGGCGCCGGAGTCGCTCATGCATCTATTATCTGCATGTCCGATTTATGCGACTTCGGCCTACATCCGCCGACATAACGCGGCTTTACGAGTGCTATACTACCATCTTCGGCACTCGTACAAGATAGACCAAACACCAGTGCTGCCTTATATCCCCGGAGATATCGAGTCCGTTGTCGAGAACGAGAAATGCCGGATTTACTGGAACTACTCGTTCCCGACCGTCAGGCGAATTCAAGCCAATAAGCCTGACATAGTCCTCCTCGACCATCAGACCAAGGTGATGTATGTCATCGAGTTCTCAGCACCTGCTGAGACAAACATCGCCTTGAAGGAGGAGGAGAAACGGACTAAATACAGAGATCTCCGGTACGAGCTCCAAGTGCTATACCCAGGCTACTCTGTCAAGATGGTCGTCCTGATAATCGGTGTACTCGGAGGTATGAAGCCCACGCTGCTCTCCGCATTGAAGACCATGCCTGCCTGCCAAACATCGGCAGAATGGTTGGCTGGTCAAATGCAGAAAGCGGTCATCCTGGGATCCCTTCGTCTACTTAGGGCACACGAGTCTGGAATCTATAGTGACTAACCCTGCGGGATGTGGGGAGTTGCTGTAGATTATTCGCTGGCGCTCTCTCTGTGTGGTGTCGGAGGCCACAGGGAGACTGTCCAGCATTAGGTTCGGGAAACCGAAAAAAAAAAAAAAAAAAAAAAAAAAAAAAAAAAAAAAAAAAAAAAAAAAAAAAAATAATAATAATCAATCTTTATTTAGTACAATATACTATTACAATCGTAATATATAAGAGGTAAAAAACTAAAATAAATTATATATAATATTGCAGTTCAAAATAATAACTAATAATTAAATTATCAATATTTCAATCAACCAGCTTCATTTGAATCATTAATAAATTTGTACAAAGCAGTTTTAAATTTATTTAGCGTATTACTGTCACTTATATGTTTAGGTAGTCTATTAAATTCAATCATTGCACCATTTGTTATAGATTTCTGTGCTTTTAATGTTCGTGCTGAGTTCACATATAAATCCTGTCTCTGCCTCGTTTCATAATTATGCAGTTCCGATACAAATCGTACAGTTTCACTTAAATAATCAGGTACAAGCTTATGTATCATCTTATACACAAACACTAAACTTTGAACATATACTATAGTATTAATATTATTTAGCCTCAACATTTCATACATTGTTGCTACTGGTGTATATTTGCTACATCTTAATATAATTCTTAAGCATTTGTTTTGCTCAATTTGAAGCTCATTTAATTTTGTTAAATTAACAGAAAATAAGATCGTCGCACAGTACATGAAATGCGGTAATATTATTGATTTGTAAATTGTTAGTCTTGCATATAACGAAAGTTCTTTACTAACTCTAGTTAAAAAATATCTTTTTTTCGAAACTTTCTTTATAATGTAATCAACATGGTTAGTAAAATTGAGAGTATGATCTATAACAACTCCTAAGTATTTAAATTCGGTTACAAATTCAATCGCTATATCATTTATAATGATAGACCCCTCATTTATGTTAATATTTCTTAATTTGTTTTTATTACCGATCACCATAGATTTACACTTGTTCGCATTAATTTTTAATTTATTTGCACAAAAATAATGTTCTAAATTAGCTAGGTCTTCATTTATTTTCTCTAAAATATTCCCATAGTCTGTACCTTGATTTGACAATAACGCATCATCAGCAAACAAATATATTTTCGAATTATTCAGTGCTCGATATATATCATTAATATATATTAAAAATAACAATGGTCCCAGCACACTACCTTGTGGAACCCCATATTTGTTTACTATCTCGCTTGATACAGCACTATTAACCCGAACTTTCTGCTTTCGGTTCACTAAAAATGACTGAAACCATTTTAACACCGTTCCACTAATACCGTAATCCATTAGTTTCTCCAATAAAATTTCCCTGTCCACTGTTTCAAATGCTCTCTTCAGATCTATAAACACTGCTACAACTATTTGACCATCATCAATTGCTTCCTTCCAAGAAGTAATGACAGCTTGAAGAGCTGTTTCACACGAATAATTGGATCTAAATCCAGACTGCATATTATATAATAATTGATAATCTTCAAAGTAAGTTTTCATTTGCTTATATACAGCTTGCTCAACAACCTTGTCCATAGCTAATGGGATATTAATTGGGCGAAATTCATCTACTTTATTTGTTTTATTTATTTTTGGTATGGGTAGAATGGTGGTCATTTTCAAGTTGTCAGGCACCTCACCATAACTAAGTGACATATTTACTATATCTAATATTATGTGTCCACATACTTCAGCTATTTTTTTAAAAATATTTATATTTAAATATTCATCAGCACAACTAGTATTTTTAAGTTCATTTATAATTTTATTTAATTCCTGCATGGTTAACATCTCAAACTTATCTAGTTTATTTTCAGTATAGCTAATCCTATGTCTATTCCCATTATCACCTTGTATATTTTCAACAATTTCTCTGATACTCTCTACATAATATTTATTAAATCTTCTAGCTTTTTCTTCATCATTCGTAATACTGTCTTCAAAAAATTCTATTGTTTTAGGAATAATAGTTTTAGGTTTTTCATTGACTACTTCTTTTAAAGTTTTCCACATTTTTTTACTATCCATTTTGTGTCCATCTATCATTTTTTCATAAAATAATCTCTTCTTTTTTCTCAATAAATTTGTTAGTTTATTTCTAGTTGTTGTGTATTTAATCCAGTCATCTCTCATGCCAGTATACTGAAATCTTTTATAATTTGTGTCACGTTCATTACTTAACAATTTTATTTCCTTATCGTACCGTTTGGCATTTCCAAATATTTCAACTTCTTCAATAGGACACTTTATGTTTATAAGATGATTACATGTTTCCATAAATGCATCATAACTCATATTTACATCACTATAATCCAAATTCCATTCAGCCTTCATTAACTCTCCTTGCAATTCTTCCATCTGCTTAACACCACATTTCCTTCGAAACTTACGCAATTGCATATCTGTTTGCTGCACATCTACTTTCATTTGACATTCAATTATACTATGATCAGAAATTCTTGTATCAAGTACCCTTACAATAACATCATGTTCTTTGTTTGCTATCACTAAATCTATAGTTGTAGATGAATGTAAAGTAGTCCTTGTAGCAAAATTAACTAGCTGAATTTTTCTACTCCTTTCAATAATAGATTTGATTTTCCTACTATAGAATGAGTTTTGTTTAATATCAATGTTGAAATCTCCTGCCAGAATGAAGTGGCATCCCATTAGATCTTCTCGTTCCAAAATTTCTTCCAAATAATTTAAAAATTCAGCCATGCTTGAAGATGGAGATCTATAGACAACACCAACATATACAGAATGCTCACCAATTATTAATTTTACTATTATGATCCACCAACTTTTCTCTACATATTCTTTTAAATATCCAGTACAATTATACTGAGAGTTAATGTACGCAATTACTCCACCACTGTGTCTTGACTGGGAATTTTCATTATAGAGTAGGTAATTCTCAATGAATATTTCTTTTTCACTTATATCTTTAGTAACACGTGTTTCTGTCAATAATATTATATCAGGTTTTTTTACTCGAAACTAGGTTGACTATTTGATCATAATGTGGCAAGTAGCTCTGACAATTCATATATAAAATGTTTATTGATTGAGTTCTATTATTCTTATTTGGTTGCTATATATATTTGGTTTTGGCTTTTATTGATTCAACCTGCCGTAAATAGGCTGGACATTGATTATCTACCACAGTGTGCCTTATATCAAGATTCAATTTCAGTTTATCATTTGCTTCTTTACAGTTGATACAGCTCGAATTATCATTTTCACATTGTGTTGAGTTGTGACCCTCAACTCCAATAAAATAAACAAGTCGTTCCAAATGTTTACTACACACTTTAATAATTGTTATCCCCCCTTTATTCGTAATTAATAAATTAATGGAAGAAAAAAGCCAAGAAAGAAGAAGCTATATATATTTATACATACACATAATATAATACACATATTAAAATTTTTACTATTCCCGTTCCTGTTTTTCCATCACCCAATTTTTTATTTTAGTTTTAAATGTATTTACTGATAAACCTAATAGGTTCAATCCAATTCAATTCAATTTTATATAACATTAAACATCAATGTTATAATGGACCACTGAACAAGTTCGTGCTGGCCCTTAATTTTTTTTTTTTCAATTTAGTTTATTTATTTATGTCATACTACCTAAATATAATATATTTTAAACATTTTATAAGTATTTACAGTAAATTAGTTAAAGAATTGTTCCTATTTATTACATTTTCCTATTTATTAATAATGTTATTTAACAACATTGGTGCTATATAAGAAAAGCTACATTGAAATTTGTTTGTTGAATGCTGCTTATGGTGTAACTATCTGTCCTTATATTTACATTGTGTGTTGCTGATCTTTGTTGCAATCGACTGCACAGATAATCAGGTATAGTGCTTTTTATTAAGAAATAAACAATAAAAATATGTAACCCTGTTGTGGATCTTCAATTCACCACATTTATTTATAAATGGAGTTACATGTTGAGCATACGGTACCTATATTGAATATAAATCTCATGCAAGCATTCTGCAATATTTGAACCTATTTTTATTATCATGTGTCAGAAAGTTATAATATATACAGGAGCAATTGTCTAGGTTGGGATATATTAAGCTTTGCACTAATTTAAGTTTAATATCGGATGATAATGTTTTCATTCAACGATATACTTATTATTTTATTCACGTGCTTTTCAAAGTTACAATGTATATCAAGTATTACACCTAAACTTTTAGTAGATTCTGACCAATTTAAAGCAGTATTATTTATGGTTATACTTAGCTCATCGATATTTACATTCATAAGCATCTGACGACTACCAACACACTTAGCTACTGTTTTTCCCGGATTAAGTCGCAATCCATTATTTTTACACCACGTATGTAAGCTATTTAGGTCTGTATTCAATTTATTAATTGAGGGGTCCAGTGCAAAAACCGGGTATCTCCACTTTTTTGTAAAAATGAGTTATATACAGGGTGATTCATAAGTAATGGTACACAGACCAACAGCAGATTTCGAACGTAAAAATATTGCGATTTAGCCAAACTTACCTTAGTCCAAAAGTTAATAGTAACCAAGATACAGGGTGTCAAAGTTAAAACTTATTTTTTAATTTTCTCTTGCAATTTAATGAATTTTTGTATTTTTCTTGTGAAAATCTATGAGTGGGGGTTATTTAGGGTGAGGAATCATAATACACCTTCAATTTTGGTATAACTCCTAGACGGCGCTACGTACGCTGCGTTTAATGTGTAAAAAAGGTCGTAACTTTTTACCCGCACCCATACGGCAGATTTCGCTTAAAAATTATATTCTTTTATCATTTCTTAATAAAAAAGCTATACTTGTTTCAAGTCTCTAAATACAACAGTTTTTGAGAAAAGTGCAAATCAAAAACTCCATGCAAATTCACTATGAGATTTGAAAAATTATTTTTATTATTTTGGCGGCAAAATTCGGCAATTTTTCGTTGAAAACGTTGTTTCTGTTATGTAGTTAATCCCGTTTAAGTGGTTATTGGCGTTAAAAACAACTTTTCAAAATTTCAGACATTACAACAAAACAATTTTAACTAGTAGGCATAAATAATTTTATTCCAAATGGTAAACTGCATTACAAATAATAACAACATATAACAACGAATATTACAATAAATATTCAACTTGATCACTTCTCTCATTTCAGAATTCGAAAAAAATATGTGACGATCAGTTTTTAGGTATTAAAAAAAAATTAGAAAGAAATAAAAAACACAATTAATTATTGTTTAAAAGATTGGTTGTTTGACAGGTACTTATTTTTATTTTTATGCATACTGATAAATATTTATCTTTATTTACTCTGATAATGCTACTCAACGCCTACTTTTAAAAATAATTTTTCGCAGGGGTGCATAATGAATACGCATAGAATTTTTGATTTGCACTTTTCTCAAAAACTGTTGTATTTAGAGACTTGAAACAAGTATACATTTTTTATTAGGAAATGATAGAAGAATGAAATTAATAAGTGAAATCTCCCGTATGGCTGCGGGCAAAAAAGTTACGGTCATCTTTACACATTAAACGCAGCATACGTAGCGCCCTCTAGGAGTTATACCAAAATTGAAGGTGTATTATGATTTCTCACACCAAATAACCCCCACTCATAAATTTTCACAAGAAAAATATGAAAATTCATTAAATTACAAAAGAAAATTAAAAAATAAATTTGAACTTTGACACCCTGTATCTTGGTTATTATTAACTTTTGGACTAAGGTAAGTTTGGCCAAATCGCAATATTTTTACGTTCCGAATCTGCTGCTGGTCTGTGTACCATTACTTATGAATCACCCTATGGAGATATACTATTTAAATTCTCTATCGTTCGGTACAAGAACAGTCTATCACCTCCGTAACGTAATATAGATATACTACTGTATGGAGATATCCTACACACTTTACTGTGTAATAATCAGATATCTCCTGGAGATACCTTGTTCTTGCTCCGTACAAATAGCTAACATTATACTCGGCGCAAGCGTACATTCACCTACAATCCTGAAATACTGGGCAAAAACCAGATATGTCCATTATTATTATTATTATTAACCTAATAGTTTGAACAAAGTTGCACTCAGCGTAGTTTTTGTCAATTACAGCCAGGAGTCAATGTAAAATTAAAAAAATATCAATTTATTTAAGGTGACTTTATAGGAACATTTTTCTTACCTCCTGTAAAATTTCAATTTTTGGAGATACCTGGTTCTTGCATTGGACTCCTCAATTGTCTCATCTATCATGTCAATATTACAGGAGAGATATATTTGTAAATCATCTGCATATAGTACTCCAGTAAAATTAGCATTCAATTCGGAACAAATTTGTAACAAGCTAATTTTAGGGGGAATATGTCCTATTTAACAGGAAAAAAATCCCAAAAAATCCAGGCGGCGGAACCCCTCAAAAATTAGGCCGCCATCTTGAAATTAGGCACTTTTTAGCTTTTAACTTGAATAATTAATCTCACATTGATTTTATCAAAAAAATGAATCATACAAAAATTTTAGAACATTCAACAAGCTACAAAACATTTTAAATTTAAAGTTTTTTTAAATCAGTTAATAAATAACTGAGATAATGGCGACTAAAGTTTGGGTACTACGCATTAAATTAGTCAATTTAAACTGTAGCACTAGAAGACAATGTTACTTTATTATAATTATCATACTAATTTTTATTATTTTAATTTATACGTTAGTCCATATTAGGTGAAACAGTGGTCAAAAATATTTTATTTTTACATGCAATTTCAGGCTGCGACACAACGTCAGCGTTCTATAAGAAGGAAAAAAACAGCACTACCTAACTAGGTATATTAAAAAATGATAAGGAAATTTCAAATTTATTAAATAGAACCAGAAAAAATGTCACAAAAGTGTGCCCCTGCATTTATATTAAATATTTTGTTTTGCAACTGCTGCAACTGTTCAAAATTATGCAGCTGCAATAAATACAATTTAAGATGCACAACAAGTTGCGTTCATTGCATTGGGCAATATTGCACGAATGCAACACCTGTATCTTTGTTAAAAGACGAAGCGGAGATTGACATCTAATGTATTAATTTCTTTAATATTTTGTTTCTGTTTTTACCTTTATTACCCTTTGTGGTTTAAAAAAAAATGTGTTTTTATTTTAAGTGGCTTTTTATTATATGTGGCCTTTTATTATATATATATATATATATATATATATATATATATATATATATATATATATATATATATACATATATATATATATATATACAGGGTGAGTCAGGTTGTATGGTAAAAAATTAATATGTGAATAGAACATGAAAAAACAGTATAAAAAGTTGTAAATGTTTCGTTGAATTTTTTTAATATATAGTCGTATCAATGAAATTAGGTTGGTTTATATAGGGCGCTATCAACGGGCGATAACAGTGTTTCAAAATTAATCCAGTGGCGTGCGTTAACACATTTTTTTCTGATAAGAATGCCGATAACTGTGCGCCGCTGCATTTTTTTATACAATTTCTTAGTTGAAAACCTAATGTAATAATAATAAAATACTCTAAGGAAACTAAATCTTTAATAACAAAAATTTAAAAACAACAGCGACTTAATTACTACTGTTTAGAATAAATTTTCAAAATGAAGTACATTAACCTCATTGCACTCTAAAAATTAATCAATTAACAACCAAGTACTAATTGACCGAATAGTACATTTTTCACGTCAACTAAGGGTAAATGTGCATAAACTAAGGATATACGGGTGAATCTTAGAGTGGCGGCCATATTTATAGGAGGCGACACCGTTCAACTATGGGAACACAAAACTACAAATTTTTTTTTTAGCGCGCTATGAAGAATGAATATTTTTTAAACCCTTTTTATTTGAATTTGGGTACCCCGCCAGTGGAATGCGCTAGCGAGAGTTTTATATCATCTACACTTGGCAACACTGTCGACCGGTCACATGTAATGCAGTAAGTGCTTGCCCAGCGGCGCCGGAATTACAGGAAACTTGAATCGCGAATTTTTTTAAAAAATTCATAACTCGGCCATTTTATAACCTACAAAAAAAAAATTCGGATTCATGTTCATCACGACTAATACTATTAACCCCAAAAATAAGGCCCCCACTCTAAGATTCACCCTGTATACGGGTGTCCCGTAATAAAGTGCAAAAAATTTAACTGGAGATTCCTCGTCGAAAATTAAGGTGGGTACTTCATATAAAATTTTCAGCTATAATATCCCTAAGACATTGATAATGTACGAGATAATTTTATGACAATCGAAAGCACGTGCTTGGTAATAGCCCGACGCCGAAGGCGGAAGGCTATTACCAAGCAACTTGCTTGAGGTTGTCATAAAATTATGAGGCATTTGTCAATGTCTGAGGGATATTCGGTCAGAAAATTTTTTGAAAAAATAAAATCAAAATGTCGCAACACAACAAAACAATTATTTATTTATTAAAAATTTATAGATTGAGAATTGGCATTGCCAAAACGTGACATTTTGAAATTTATTTGGCAGTTATTATGAAGTCGTCAAAGTTGAATCATTTTGTTGTCATAGTGATTGGATGATAATTATCAGTGTAATCTTAAAATGATTGGGTGATTTGTGTCACATGACAAGAAATAGCGAAATTTAATTAGTTGTTAGAACTGTCAAAAAATTTTCCAAAATAAGCTTTCCCTGTTCAGCTACACCCCCTTAAAGGGGTGGGCTAAAAAATGGTTTTTAATTTCTATCTCAAAATAGCGTAATCGGAAAAAGATGAAATTTGGCACATCTTGGTTACTAATCAAAAGGCATCTAACGAAATCATTTCATCCACCTATCCATGTACACAAAGGGGTGAAATTAACTACCCTTCTTGAAATTTTGTAAATATCTTTCTGCCTGCTATTTTTTTTTCAATTAAAAAAAATAACTAAACATTATGATTCATTTAGAAACTTTTTTAACACTTGAAAAAATTTCGTAAAATCGACCATTTTTGAGAAAAAAATTAAATTACATCTGCGTTAGTGATCAATCAAAAGCTATGAGCATGATTATATTAGTGTAAAATACTAAAAGTAGGCTGGTGTCAAATTATAATCGCCAAATGATTATGTCAGTACGTAATATTGTCAAATTATAATTTGAGACCAGCCTACTTTTAGTATTTTACATTAATATAATCGTGCTCATCGCTTTGAATCGATCACTTAGGCAGATGTAATTTAATTTTTTTCTCAAAAATGGTCGATTTTACGAAATTTTTTCAAGAGATAATAAAGTTTCTAAATGAATCATGTTTAGTTATTTTTTTTTATTGAAAAAAAAAATAGCAGGCAGAAAGATATTTACAAAATTTCAAGAAGGGTAGTTAATTTCACCCCTTTGTGTACATGCTAGGTGGATGAAATGATTTCGTTAGATGCCTTTTGATTAGTAACCAAGATGTGCCAAATTTCATTTCTTTCCGATTACGCTATTTTGAGATAGAAATTAAAAACCATTTTTTAGCCCACCCCTTTATATTTATATTTAAGGTGGTGTAGCCGAACAGGGGAAGCATATTTTGGAAAATTTTATATGAAGTACCCACCTTAATTTTCGACGAGGAATCTCCAGTTAAATTTTTTGCACTTTATTACGGGACACCCTGTATAATGAAATTTCCTTGCGGGCCCGAAAGTACATTGAGGTTAATGGTCTTCATTTTGAAAATTTATTTAAAATAATAGTAATTAAGTCACAGTTTTTAAATTTTCGTTAATGAAGATTTTGTTTCCGTATTTTATTATTATTGCATTAGGTTTTCAACTTATGAAAAAATCCAAGGGTCACAGTTATCGGCATTCTTATCAGAAAAAAAAAGTGTAAACGCACGTCACTGGATTAGTTTTGAAAAACTAATATCGCTATGAAAAATATAAACCAACCAAATTTTATTGATACAACTGTTTTTAATCAAAGGATATTTAAAAAATTCAACCAATCATTTTCAACTTTAACACCGCAACAATCTGCCATAAATTTGGTTTATCATCATTATTACACTTTTTGAAACTTTTATAAGCAACATCTCTTTCTTTAGTTTTATTTTTAATTTCCATGTCATACCAAGGTAAGTTGTTAAATTTGTTTTCAATGGTTTGAACTGGTGATACACTATTTACTACATTTTCACATTTCACTAATATGTTATTATAAATATCATTGATATCAACAGAATTTAATGGCCAATCTAACCTGATTAAATTTAAACATATCTTCCGCATATTACCATCATTCAAATTTCTGAATATTTTTTTATTAGCATTGTTACCGGTTTGTGTTAGCCTAGCTAACATATTTAAATTTAAAGGAAGCAATAACACTTGAAGTTGACTTATTTATTATTTAACTCTTGTTAACTTTTACAAAAATATTCGAGCTACATTCCCAAAGATCTATTTTGGGTCCAACATTGTTCATCATTTTTAGAACATCCGTTGTGCAATGCGGAATTTTAATATATGAAAAAATAAATAAATGGGTCGAAAAAAATAAATTATGTATAAACCATAACAAAACAGCTGTTATAATTTTTAAAACTATGCAGTCTAATGTTAATGTGAATGATGGTATAGTGCTGGATGACAAAATAAGCCTTAAATATTCAATTGACTCAATGTTAGGATTAAGGCTAGATTGTAATCCTAAATGGTTTAGCCACATACAAGATGTCTGCAGTAAATTCTCTAAAGTATGTTATGCGTTACCTTTAACATCTAAACATTGCAGCTCTTAAATTATAAGACAATTGTACTTTGCATCTTTTCACTCTGGCATTAAATATGCTATAGTACATTGGGGACAGTCGTCAGGTGCGCATATTGTTTTTCTTTTACAAAAACGAGCTGTGCGCATCTTGTCAAATTTAAAATATAATGGGTCATGCCTAGACACTTTCAAATCTTTAAAAATGCTCACTATGACCTCGACCTCAGTATACATTTATGATATAACTTGTTTTGTATATAAGAATAAATTAAAATTTGTTGAAAGTAAAACACAACACCACCATAACACCGGGAAAAAACATCTTATACTACATAAACATGAGACAACTTTATATCAATAAAGTCTCTTTTATAATGGATGTAAAATAAATTCTTTTATAGCGGTTTTACACGATCCAATTTATTGCCCAATAAATTGATCAATTTAACAATTTGTAGTAGACTATTTACACACGACAATTTATACAACAATTTATTTGTCAATTTCATTACTGCCAACATAACCATTGTGGGAAATGTTCACACTGTTGATAGTCTGGAACAGAACAGATAAGAGTCTGCTGGGATTTGTAGGTTAAAGATTTACATGTGGTGAATGTGACTGGCGTATTAGTTTTTATTGTTTATATAACTAGAGACAACTGTGAGTTTTGAATACTAGTTTTCGTGACGAAGAAGTAAATTTGGATTTTTTAGTATAATTAGTCCATGGTCGAACCCACCATATTCTAGTTTTTCTCTGACTTTCAATTGAATTAATTATAATTAAAGAAAACACACCTGCCATCAGGATATTATTCTTTTTTTATTAATAATAATAATAATAATAAACATTTATTTTCCTTTAAGACAATACAATTTGTATAGGAATCGTCACAATTTACTTAATGACTAAGGTACAAAAAAATTCACTGAGAGAATAAAAACATTTGGTTATTAACAAGTCTTTAAGTCTTGATTTAAAACGATATAGAGGCTTAGCCTGCTTTAAGTCCTCAGGAAGAAGGTTAATAAATATCTTAAAACCAACACAGCTTGGAGAGTCTGAGGATATCTTATATTTACAGAAAGGTATGCAAAAATTTTCCTTGTTCCTTACATTAACAGAATGAACCGATTCATTGGTTTTAAAACAATTCCTGTTGACATACACATGCACACATAATTCATATATAAATAAACCTACCAGTGTTAAAATCTTATATTTTTTAAAAAGCTCCTTATTGGAGACAGTACTAGGAACTCCTTCTATACATCTTAAAATTCTTTTTTGAGCAATAAATACATTCGGTGATAAGGTGGAATTACCCCAAAAACAGACACCATATCTTAACCTGGATGCAACTTGAGCGTGGTATAGATTTATTAATTGATCCTTACACAGGACGCTTCTTAAATTGGTGAATAAATAATATATGGAATTTAATTTAGATATGAGGTAGTTGCAATGATCCTTCCAATTCAAACAGTCGTCTATGTTTAAACCCAAAAATCGAACGACACTAGACTGTGTAAGTGGTGTGTCTTTAATATTCAAACTTAACGCCGAACATAGTTTCTGTCTATTATGGAACCTCATAAATTGTGTTTTTTGGATATTTAAGTGTAATGTATTAAAAGAATACCAATCATTTAAAGAGTTTAATACACTATTGCTAGTAGATTCTAATATAACATCAGATTTGTCTGACAAAACAAGCGATTTATCGTCTGCATACATGATAAACGAAGCCTCGGAAGTTAAGGTATCAAGTTCATTAGTGTATAAAAGAAATAGCACAGGACCCAAAATTGAGCCCTGTGGTACCCCGATACTGACCTCGCTACACTCTGAATTAACCCTGCTTATAGAGCCTTTATTGCAAAGCATCACATTTACATATTGAATCCTTTTATTCAGAAATGATCGAATCCAGTCAAGGGGGACTCCTCTAATACCATAATTATACAATTTACTGAGAAGTAAATTTTTATCACATTCACTGCGGATCTACGACACTGGATCAAGACTTCCGTAGATGATACAAAAATTTCCTGCAATTCTCTAGTTGACTATAATCTTTTACAAGAAGATCTAATTAACATCCAGAAGTGGAGTGAAACGTGGCTACTTCCTTTATATATTTCTAAATGTGTTGTACTCCATTTAGTGTACAACATAAATGGCCAACAGCTGGTTTCCTCAAATTTTCACGATGACCATGGAATTTTTATAAATGAAAACCTCTCTTAGTCAGACCATATTGCCCGGCAGGATAAGAGAGCAAACACAAAAGTGTATTTATTAAATAAAACCTTCGTCCACCTAAATTCAATAACCTTGTCTAAACTATATAAAACTTATGTCCGTCCAATTCTTGAATTCGCCAACACTGTATGGTATCCAACACTATAATCTGTCTCACCAACAGATATAAATAGACTCCTCCCCAAAAATGCCCGCTAAATTTGAATGGAACTTCTCTGTTGGTCGTATTTATTGAACCCGAATTACAAAGCAACCGCTAGATTTGACTGACAAAGGCCGACTCTATAAAGTACTCGCGAACGCGTTAAACTTTTACATCTTTTGCACCAGACCAATCAGCTTATGTTATGTTTGTCGCGAAACGTATACCTAAACGCTAAACGTATTAAAAACGTGAATAAATAGGGAGCCCGCCTAACTGTCAACTGTCATATTCGTTTTCGTGATAATTATTTCTTAATTTATGTCAGCTGTTTATGTTAATGAATTCGTTGAGATTTATATATCTTATATAAAGATATCTTACTTTGTAAATTAAGGTACGTCTAAGAATTAACCTTATATGTTTTGCGTATTAAGTGTTAAGGTATGTAATGCAAACGATTAATATTATGATTAAATGTTAAAACGCTTTTTTTAAGGGTAGGTTTTCATCGAAATCTGATGGCTATTACAGCTTTCATTAATTTTATTAAGTAAAACTGACTATTGCGCACACCGTTCTGCGCAACCATAAAATTAATGGGAGGAGTCTATTTATATCTGTTGATGAGACAGATTATAGTGCACGACTCAAACCTTCTTGAGGATGTCCAACGTTGCATAACGCGTATACCATTTGGAATAAACCGTCCGTGCTATGAAGCTCGCCTTGCGCAGTTTCACCCTTGCCAATGATGACAGAACGCGTGGACACCCCTTTAAGATCACCCGGGACCTATTCAGAACCACAGTACATGAACACTTTCTACCAGTGTGTGTATTTAACGAATGGAATAGTCTACCTCTTAGTGTTGTGTCAGCGCCTAGTGTCAATTCCTTTAAAAACAGATATGACGCACTATTATTGTCATATAATACATTATTCTTTTTTTCTATTTTGACTTATTGTTGTATTGCTAATATTCTTTTGTTATTGAGCATAATGGGAATGCAAATTCCTCGGCTCTTATTTTACCTATAATAATAATAATATAAAATTTCGATCATTGGCGTGCCCTTTTTCTGTAAACAAAGGGATTCACACCCCCGTGGTTACGCCTCTGGTTGAAGTAGAAAAATGAAAATAATGACTAAACATGGTACTTATTCAGGAACAGGTACAGGGTGTCCCAAATTGCTTGATTTTGGCTGGTTTTCCTATTTCCAGACCAGGTAGAGAAAAACTGACATATGAGTCTAGAGCTCGATTTTTGTGAAACGCCGATTGGTGAAAACCACATTTCGATATCTCTAACCGTTTCCGAGATATCGGCAAAAGTTGACATTTTACAGATTCCGAAAAACTTTTTTTAACGTTAAAAAATGTTATTTTTAAAGACAAATGTGTTATATTGGCAGCAAGGATGACTAGACATATCTTGGCATATATATTTTTGGAAAGCTTATTTTTTTTTCCTATTTTCTAAAGTCAAAGCCAAAACTAAGGTTTCCATTTGAAATAACAAAGTTAGCTTTGATATCAAACAATCGAAAAGCGATATATTTTTTTTAACAAATGCATCTTATTCTACGTCAAAAAGTTTTTACCGTTTGAAAAAATATCCAAAAATAAAAAAGTTGACAATTTTTCGGAATCTGTAAAATGTCAATTTTTGCCGATATCTTGAAAACGGTTAGAGATATCGAAATGTGGTTTTCACCAATCGGCGTTTCACAAAAATCGAGCTCTAGACTCATATGTCAGTTTTTCTCTACCTGGTCTGGAAATAGGAAAACCAGCCAAAATCAAGCAATTTGGGACACCCTGTACACACAAAATTTCATTAAACAATTCCTTTTACTTCAGGAGATATAAAAAAAAAGTAACTTCAAAGCCCTGTATTTACCTTTGTTTAATGAAAAAGGGTACGCCAATGATCGAAATTGTATTTTTTTCCATTTTTGAAATCTACAGTCAGTTTGCGAATAAAAAGTCCTCTTTTAGTTTTTCCGTAAAACGTATCGGGTGTTTTTTTTTTTTAGAGGTATAGAGCTTTAAAATCAAATAGAATTCATTGCATATTCATTATCTCTGATTTTATTTTTAGTTGGCTTTGATTCCATAATTCGAAGATGTCGGATATATATTGAAGTTGTGGTGAACATTTTGAACTCCTCTAACGATTTGAGTTTATTTTGTGAAATATTTATGTTTAATTACATTTTTTTTTAAATAATCCTTATAGTCCATTTACTAAAGAAAAAAAGTTCTAACTTTGACTCAAAACCGATTTTGATAATTTTTTTTTTTCATTTCGGAAAAAGTTTATAGAAAAGTTCCCCATAAGTGAGGTGTACTTTTTATTTTTTCAATTGTTATTAACAAATAAGTGTTCTTTAATACACTCTTAATTAAAAAATATATAACTCTTTTATTTATTTAAACAGTTGCCTGAAATTTGATTTAATGTTTTTGGGGTCACAGATTATGAATCAAAATCGGTCTAAAAACAATAACCCAGTCAAATTAGACAAATCGGTGGAAAAAATTCCCAGAGAGTTGGAAATTTTTTTAAACGCTTTCTTTACACTTGGGTAGATATATATCAAAAGTCCCCGAGGATGGGGGGTGAGCTCGAGGAGGGGAGGGGGGTTAAAGGTACCATTTTTCAGTTTTTCGCTTATATCTCGGAAACGATCACTCCTATTGGCTTTTGCCCCCTTACCACAATTAAAGCTGACAAAATTTCCTACAGAAATGGTCCTATGCATTTTCCGTAGGACTAACCGTAAGCGAGTTATAGGGCGACAAAAGAATCATCATTTCAAAAAAAGTGCTTTATCCGCATTTAAAATAGAATTAGTATTGTGATTTGAAAAAAACTGACAGTAAGTTGAATTTATTGGGTCCAACACTTCATTAGAGGAGGGTGTTGGGTCACGGGGGTCCATGAAGTCTTCAGAGTCGTCCTCATATGCTGCATTTTCTCTTCAACCTAAACATTGAAAACCGAATTACAGTCTTGTTCAGTACAATATTAATAGATAGATGATTTAATAGAGATGATTTGAATAAAACTTAGTAAATTGAATAAATACCACGACCTCCTTTATCCCTGAAGACTATGAAAGTCTTGTGCGGGAGGGAATGTATTGGGTCCAACAGTTCATTCGAGGGTGTCAAGTCTTCCGGATCATCCTCATATGCTGAATTGTCGTCTTCAACTGGAGGGCCGTTAGTGCATGCGCCCTCACAGCTACCGCATATTGAAGAGCAATGGATACCTGCTTTGCGGCATCCACAACATGCCCCACAACCTTTGGTGCAGCTGCAGAATATTGTTGAAAGGATGGCAGCTGGGGCAGGTTGATCTAAAGTTGTCAAGGGTTGAAGATCTCCATCTGCTCCTTTCATCCAAAGCCAATCAGTAGGTTCCAGTTTGTTGCCCAGCCAATCTTGAACTTGCAAATAGACTCTGTATAAGTGTTGCAGTGCAGAGCCTTCAGTTGGTGGTAGAGAGGGGAAGTCTGACTTCACCCTTGTGCTGGATTTTAGAAATGCTGCGTAACGCTGTTTGTCCAGGTCTGTTACTTTGGCGTTGTACATTGCTAGGAACATCTGTTCCCCGGCGTTTGCAACTTCCTCAGTTGTTGAAGTCTTTGAGTGAAATACGTTGGAGATCAAATGTAGGATGCTGTCCCTCATGAGTAATTAAGCAATTATTGACTTACCTTTTCGGAAAATTGTATAGCAGCCGCCAAAGCCGTGAATGAACAAAATGCTCTTGGCAAAGTCAAGTTCCTGCAATTCCTTGGAGGGGAATAACTTTTGCTTCCCTCATTCCCCTTCCCAGGTTTGAAAAACTTTATCTCTCGTTCCTTTGGAGCTAAAGCGATCAGCAGGACCAGCAGATCCACATCCTCGCCAATGACAAGCGGTGAACAACCACATTCTGCTTTCTCCAAAGCGCACCGTACAATAGTTGTATTCGCATCAGCATCAGCCTGTCTAATTTCTAACCCCTCTGCAATCATTTTCCGAGACAGCATACTGATGAATCTGTCCTTATTTTTTTCATTACCTAAAGAGTGTTGTTGCTGAGTCGTCACTACCATATCTTCGGTGAAATCAATGTCGACTGATGCGGTGGTGATGATGGTGCGACTGTGCAGTATTCACCATAGTGTTTTTTTAAGTAAGTCACATATTGATTGAATATCACTGAGAAGGTTGATCCTATACCCACCTGGAATCCACCATCAATCAAGTGTGAACTTGAATTTTTACGCAAGGAGTGCTGTGTTGCCAAATTGTCGCCCTGTAGAACAATATCCCTTCATCCGCGGGGGAAAAAGGAGTCCTCCTTCAGGCAGGCCAGTTTAGTTGGGGGGCGCTCTACATACACTATTTCCATAAATATAAATACTTACCATATACTAATGAAATGTGTTTGGAAGGATTTTTAATGCAATTTATGTAGAATCCAAATTTCAGAAGCCCGTAGCTCGCTTACGGTTAGTCCTACGACAAAAATGCGGTGAATCATTTGTAGTAAATTTTGTTAGCTTTAATTTTGGTAAGAAAAAAATCGATAGGAGTGATCGTTTTCAAGATATAAACAAAAAACTGAAAAATGGTACGTTTAAACCCGCCCCCCTCCTCGAGCTCATCCCCCACTCTCGGGGACTTTTGATATATCTCTTACTCAAGTGTAAAGGAAGCGTTTAAAAAAAATTCCAAATCTCTGGGAATTTTTTCCACCGACCGCCCTAATTTTGTCTAATTTGACTGGTGTACAAAATGGCGTCGAATGTCTAATTTTTTTATTTTCTTCTTTTATTTTATTTATTAGACATATGGGGGTTTTTGGGGTCACTGATTACGAATATGGCATTAACTCTAAAATGAAACAAAAAATGGCAGAATAGGGTCCATTTTTTTCATTGGTATTTTGTTTCTTATACCGGGTGACAACTACAATTACAAACCAAAACAAAAGCCATTTATGTGCGTCACAGCCACCTAATTCTGTTTTTAAAAATTAAATAAAAATAGTTCTTAAAAAAAAATCCAAAAAAGTACAATTATACGTAAAATGATCCACTGGTCTCAAAAATGTCAAAAAACAGGATGTTCCACTTGAAAATCAAAAGTTCTGGTCAATTCCGGTCAAACCGGAAGTACTTTGAAATTCGAGATTATTCTAAAAAAACGTGTAATACACTTCGCACATAAATTATGGAATAGGTAAAAAAAAATAAGTCAAGTTTATACATTTAGGTATATTTTTGTTAATATTGAAGCAATTTCAATAATTTTTTTATTGCGGATATGTCATTTCTTCTGCAGTTTAATACCGTAAAACACTTATAAAAATAAATTTTCATAGGCTCCTAATTGCCACAGATCAAATTAAAATTTTAGGGAATTTACATGCGCTCATACTTTTCGCGTTTCCCTGTATAACAAAACTCGTAGTTAAATCGAACATACGGATGGTCGAGATGGTAGAGTACCTGCCTCTCACCCAAAAGTCCCGGGTTCGAATCCCGGTCGTGGCAATGGAAAATACTGTGAGAGGGATTTTTCCATTATACACGGATATTGGATGTATGTCTCTTGTGTTTAAATGTGTAGCCCCTTTCCGCACAAGGTTCTTCTAGACCCTTCTGGGATAAAGGGGGTCGTAATTACATGTGGTGTTATTTATTATTGTAAATCAAATGTCAATCAGAAGTGCTTGATTTTTAAAGTAGACAAACTTACAAACATCACACTGCATTTCTTTAGCTTCATTATTGTTGCTTATTAGATTTTCAAATATTCTTTGCAACCGCAAACGTAGCATAGGTATCCATTTATACAGGAAATCTGAAAGAATGTACATTTTTTTAGTTATCTCGGATATTTTGATATTATTGCACATCGTCTATTGTTGGTGTCAGTTTTGTTTTCTAATTTAGGAAATGCATATCAGAAATCTTATCTTTTAAAATGATCTGTTTTTTTAATATTATATAGATATCTATTAAAATATAAAAATATAATAATTTGTTTTTTGTTTTTCAGGATCGATATGGTTACTAACATTTAAATAGATGAAGAGATTGGCATGGCAAATTTGCATACTTCGTAAAATTGTTAAAAATGTTATTTTTAGTAAATTTATTGGAAAATGTATGTGCCTTTGCCATATACAATCATGTTAATAACTTTTAAAAATTCTATATAATATAAACAATTTATTCACGACTTTTTTGCATCAGAGTTGACTATGGATAAATAAAAGTTTCACCAGCCGTACCGAGAATAATGACAATACAGCGTCTTCTTTGTGTGGAAATAAACAATGTATAAGTTCTATAAGTGGTTTTATTATTTTATTGTTACCTTAAAATCAGAACAAAATTAGGCAAACAGTATGTTAAACAACAGTGACATATTTAATACCAATAATTTTTATTCCAGTCTCAAAATGATTAAGGAGTTTAATATGAAAGAAATAATACAATTAATATATACAGTGTGACCCATTTGAAAGCGGGACACCCCTGTAAAGTGGCTATTTTTGGTCCGATTTTGATCAACTTTTTTTTAGATTCTTGCTCATGGAAAACTGCATTTTGTCATATATCAAGGCCTACTTTGCAATTTTTTTGGAGCGAAAATTCGAGAAATCATTAGCGATTTTTTTATATCGCTAATATGATTTCTCGAATTTTCGCTCCAAAAAAATTGCAAAGTAGGCATTGATTTTTGTGATAGACATCTATCAATTTGCCACAAAATGCAGTTTTCCATGAGCAACAATCTAAAAAAAAGTTGTTCAAAATCGGACCAAAAATAGCCACTTTACAGGGGTGTCCCGCTTTCAAATGGGTCACACTGTTATATACGGTTTTAGGAACTACTTTAGTACAAATGATGCTATTTATAAATTAATCAGCATAATAAACAATAATACACATGTATTGCAGTATTTCTAGACTTAGCAAAGGCAGTGTCTCACCCAAAATTGTTACAAAAGCTGGAAGATATAGGTATCAGAGGCAATGCACTGGACGTCTTTGTTACATATCTAAAGGGTAGAAAACAATACTTGAAAATCGATAACGAAATTAGTAAGTCTGAAATTATAAAAACAGGAATTTCTCAAGGAACGGTCATAGCGCCTATTCTTTTCTTAGTTTTTATAAATAATTTTTTTTTAAATCGGCATTAAAGTACCTCAAAATCGTCATTAAAGTGATAGAAATAGTCATTAAAGTAATCCATTATTGTACGATTTTTGTAGTTGGCCGAGGTGACAGACAAACGTAAACATTAATTTTTTATTGCTTGTGATAATAATTGTATTGTAACAAAAGGTAAATAAATACAGTTTTTTAAATTCAGAATTGTATTATCACTATTATAATTGCTAAAAATAATGGTTTTCTTATAAAAAATTATTCCGGCTTGACATTTAAAAATAATTATGGCATTTCCTAAGTTAAAATTTTAAATAATTATGACATTTCTTAATGTCACTGAAAATTATTTAAAAAATAGAGTTAATTAATCTTAATTTCATAGTTTTTGGATTTAAAATAAAATAAAAATGTAATATGCACCTCGGCATTAAAGTTCCTTTTTTATCACTCATGTGGTTTATTTAACTAAACTCCAGATTCATGATAAAAAGATTAACTTTAATGCCTTGATACATAAATAACTATTTGCAATATTACTAATAAATCTGCAAAAATGATTTCATATGCGATTGATACTATATTTATATTTGAAGGAAAGAATTAACTAATAAAGTGTCTTTGCATTTGAGACCATAGACAGAACATTATTAATATTAAAACTAGCGAAAATGGGAATAAAAGGTGCAGTGCTCCAATGGTTTCAAATCATACTTATCAGATAAATCACAAGTGTGAACCGGAACGCCACTGGTGTCCGTCGTATTGTGTGTTGCCGTACGCTCGGCAACTTAGAGCCGGGAGATAGGCAACCCCCCATACCGATTCGGCAAGCGTTCCGCCTGCTTCTTTTTGCGGAATCTTTTTAACGCGTTTTTTTTTGAATTTGAGTTTTTTTTGGCTCCTTCACCAAACTAGAGGAGACGCTCATTAAAGTTCTGGCAACCATGTGGGTTTTTAACAATTGTAGGAGTATTTATATTGTATAATTGTAGTGCCCTGGTGCTAGGTAAGTTAGAATAAATGTTAAATAAGTATTTCTTTTGTGATAAAACCATATATATATTTCCTAGATAGCTTTACAAGCCCTATTTTAATTATACCATTTTACAAGCTGTGTGGTTTTTTTCTTCCACTCACTGGTCGAACGCCTTCCAACCCTGAGGTCTCAGCTCATCTTGTCGCCCATCGAGTGGCCAGTGAGTGAGTTTGTAAAATGTACAACAATGGAGAAACGCCTCATCTTCAAGGTGGCTCACATACATACAACCTGAGAAGTAGGACCGTCCCGTTACATAGCCAGAGTAGGAACGTCCCGCTGCAAAACCAAGGTAGGACCTTTCCTTTTACTTCAATGCCACCGCTGAGTGGACCATACTTTCCGGCTGGGAATACTAGTGGAACCCCACAACCGAACCTTTTTATGCAACCTCCGCCATTGCCGACTTCAGATCTCCCCAGATTAGTTGCAGAAATCATTACGCAACTGCAAAACACAGGAATTTCAAATAACAGTTTAAATCAAAATTCTGAAAACGTTAGGTCAAATTATTGTAAAATTGAGAAAAACCCACCGTGCTTTGATAACGAATCGTTGCATCCGGTAGATTTTCTGGCACAATTAGAAACACTAATTGAAGTCGACAAAATTAATTTCACCGAGTTTAAGCATGTAACTGTAGGTATGTTTAAAGGCTCGGCAAAACTGTGGGTGGACGCTTGTATGGAACATTTAAAAATAAATTTCTTGAACATTTTTGGTCGGATAACGTACAAGACGTTATATTATGTGAGTTCCGAACTTCTAGATTTAAGGAGGGTTCGATTACGGAATATTTTTTATATTGGGTAAGTAAGGTCAAGCATTTAAAACCTCCGCTTTCACAAAAATTTATTTTGCATACAATCGCGAGACATTTTGAACCAAGAATCTCGGCAGCTCTCTTGGGTTGTGAGGATATTTTTGGGGCATTAGAGAGACTAAGAGAGGCTGAATACTATTATTGTCCGTCTACTAGTCATGCTGAAAACAAAAATTATTCTTTTTCTACAAAGAAAGAAAATAAAAATGTTCGCTTTTCGTCTGACACGAGGTTTGTTAGAAATAACGTGGCAGATACACAAAGACTTACCACACGTACCGTTTCACCTGTACGATTAGAGGTGCAGACGGAAAACGAAATGTAGAGTCACGTTTAGGTCCCGGGGTGACCTCTACGAACGTAGTTAGGGCCAATAGTGGTTGTTATTGTCCACAGGATGATTTTTTGGGGGACTGTGATGCGTTACACGAACCTGAAAGTCATCATTGTCCAGTTATTTGTGTAAAATTTTATAAATATTCTTTTCCCTGCTTAGTAGATTCGGGAAGTCAAATTTGCTGCATTTCGGGCGCTGTTTGGGCACAATTAGAATCACTGCGAGATAAATTCGCGTTTTTTCCCTGTAAAAATATTCGTGTCACGGGGGCGTTTAAATCCAAACAAAAAAAAGTAACTTGCCAAGCTAACCATACCTTTTCGCTACTTAATAAGTTTTACGCACGAATTCTTAGTGATTGAAGAGTTAGCATATCTGGTTATCATAGGGGTTGATTTCTTACGTCGAATTAAAGCTAATATCAACCTTGAGGCCAGCAGTGGGATTCTCATCTCTGAAATCGATACGTCCCGTAACGAGTACCTAGCATTTCCGATTCTCATCTCAAGTATCGAGAAGCGATATATCGATTCAAAATGTCATTTTTACTCGCTACATTTCTACATGTCGAGGAGGCGAATTTGGTCTGATTTAACCTCACTTTTCAGTGCCTTTTTTGATTGAGCTCTAATACAAGCTGTAGTAGCTGTAATGAAATTAATGAAAATGTCTTTTAAATTAAAAGAAGATCATCTTGTGACACTTGTAGAATTCATGGAAAACCACCCGGATTTTGCTACTGGCCGTTTGTCTGTGGTCAATGCCAGAGATAGATTTAGGCAACTCTGGACAGAATAATTTAAATTCGCTTGGCTGTGGCGTTAGACCAGTGGAGAAATGGCAAAAGGTAAGCAGTGAATATATAGATTCTGTATTCTCTTATCTAATTATTAATATAATATTACTAAAAATTGTAACTAGAAGTTGTGTAGGCACCTCGGTAGGCACGCATTTTTTTTTAAATTTAAAGTATATATTATTTATTATGAAACCGGTACATCTTCAGTACTTTAATAAAAATGTGACATAGCTATTTTTATTGCAGACATGGACCGACTACAAGATGAATTTAAAGAAAAAGGCATCTGAAATCAAGAGACATCAAGAAGCTACGGGAGGAGGACCCGAGATTAAAAAAAATTAACGGACCTTGAGTTGAGAGTGTCGTCACTTCTGGGAAAAACATTTTATACAGGATGCGGCATCAAAGAACAAGGTGTAAGTAATTAGTTTATTTCAGATACCTAACCGTACGATATTGAGAGTATCAGATTTGTCAGCTACTATAGGCAAACAAACAATAAACCCTTCAATTTGCACAATGACCGCTTCTTTGACTGTTGACCGTTCAACGACAAACTCTGAAATGGATATGTTTACCACTGATGCTATTTCTACAGGGCCTTCTACGTCTAAATTAGTGTGCAGTAAACAGGCATGTAACAAAAACAATAAACGAGCAAATAAAGACTATAATGAAAATATTTGTGACAATGACCACGATTACTTGTATTCGCTATCCAATAAACCTGGGAAAAAGCAGAAGACTGATGATATGAGCTCCATGTATAGGGAAAGTATAAATAAATTGCAAAGTATTGAAAATACTGTTGCAAATAGGTTGGCAAATTTTGAAAGTACCGTTGGAGGTCGGCTTGATAATCTAAGAGAAACAGTGGCCACTGGATTTGAGACACTGAATCAAACTTTAAAAGACTTTTTTGACCATGTTCAGGAATAAATATATCCTTTATAGTGTTTAAATTTTTGTACTTTGGACGCTTATTTTAATTGTAGAATGTAATTTTTATTTTCTTTTATTCCGTTCAAGTATTATATCCTGGCCCCTGTGGTGGTTGATGAAATTTGATAATTTTTTTCTCATCTACAATGCGTGGGATCCACACAAAACTTGAAAAACAGCAACTAGGAAGTACTGCAGAAACCCTAACAAGAAATTTTTTCTCTCATACTTGTAAAAGTAAACAGGTTAAAACTTGTTCTTCTATTTTTATAAGAAATAAAACATACATGACATTTCATAACAGGGGCCTCTTATACTAGCTGTTGAAAATTTGTTATCGTTTGTTTTTTTTTTTCAAGTTTTGTTTGGGTCCCATGCGCCAACAAAAAAGGAAACCTCAATTTCATCAGCACTGTGCCCTGTGATAATTTGAGTTTTTGTTTGAAATGCTTATGTTATTTTTTCTTTATATTCTAAACCTATGTTAAGCAGGCTACACACGCTAAGTTAAGAGTGTGGGATCTGACTGTACAGTTACATTGGAGGGTGTGTATGACAAAAACTGTGCTGTTGCTGTCATACACACGCTCCAATGTGACTGTACAGTCAGGTCGCACACTTTTAACTAAGCGAGTGTAGCTGGCTTTAGTGTGATAATTTAGTTTTATTATAAGGAAACAATGTTGTAGTTTTGATTTCAGTAAATATATATTTTTGAATATGCTGTATTTTTTTATTACTTCAATCTATGTAATGCACTAAAGTAAGAAAGGTAAAATACATTTACTTTGAGTTTTTAAATAACTATTAAATAAATAAGTAGCTAGTAAGATGACTATCTCTACACAATAGATCATATTATACTACAAATTTGTCTTGTTAAAGTTGCATAGAAATGTTTACCATACGGTCCTATCTTATACCATAAAAATGGAACAGTCTCAAAAATAATGAAATATATAATATATAAAAGTGACTGAACAAGTAGCTGAATTATTAGTTCTAAAAATAAGCGTTCACAACATTATTTCTGATTCTTTGTCCGTCGTTATACAAAGGGCCTGGACGTACTACATTAACTGGGTTACGATTATTGTCATTTTCTTCTTCAATCACATCTTCATCAATACATCTTCATCAATACCCATATTAAAGTCTATGCACATATTGTGCAGCGCTGCACAAACATTTATCAATTTGCCCACAAACGTGGGGTTGTAACGTGCTACCCTCTCCTTCAGTAAGCACCGAAAACGTGTTTTTAAAACTCCAATGCACCTTTCCACACAATTACGAGCTCTCGTTAGTGCAATGTTATAATTAGCTTCGGGAGTACCTGGTGCTGGATTGACAAATGGTGTTATCAAAAATGGCTCCAAAGGATAACCTGAATCACCAATTAACCAAGTACCTCTTAAAGCACGAACTAAATATTGGTTTAGAAAATATTCATGCAGGTCAGAATTTCGCCATATAAAAGAGTCGTGACATGATCCTGGGTAATTTGCATTGAGAGATAGGATCCTTAAATTACTATCACAAACTATTTGGGCGTTTATAGAATGAAAGCCCTTGCGGTTTATAAAGTTGTGTTCTTCCTCGTTTGGTTTTAAAATGGCAATGTGGGTACCATCTATCACACCTACCACACCAGGAAATTGAAACATATTCATGAAGCTTTCCTTTTTTTCATTAATTTCCCTTCGAGTGGTTGGAAACTTTATAAAGTGTTGGCATAAATGCTCCATAATAGCATCCGTAACCTCATGTACATACCTACAAACAGTAGCCTATTAGAAACTTGGTTTTAGTAATCCTAGAAAAGTCTCTTCTTAGCTTTATTCCACCTTCTTACCTGTGAACACTTGTTTGACTAACTGCCATATTAAAATCTCCTCCAATGCTTCTTTGGTAGCAACCTGTGGCATAAAATCTCAATGTTACAAGAATTTTTTGCACAAGGGATACATCCCTATTTACATATCGTGGCTCTGGTATATATGGTGCTAATAGAGTGTATAGTTCTGCAAACATTTCCTTGTTTATTCTAAATAACTCTTTAAATCTACATTCTGGTATGTTTTCTATGTGGAATTCCCTCCGCAAGCGTCTTCTCCTATGGACAAAGTTTATATTTTCTTGTCTACGCCTTATTATTTCATTAAAAATCGGTAACATTTTCACACAAATAAATTTTACAACGAATGAATTCAAACATGTAAATTTTTTGAGGTTATTCGCGAAAATCATGCTCAACAGATGGCGCTAGTGAATTTTCAAAATGTCGGATATAGTGAGGAAAACATTGCAGCTGTCATAACCTAAAGCGTATTATTTTCGTACAAATAACTATTTAAGTGAAGGGTTTTCCGAAAGTTATAGTAGAATTGAGCGACATTTTTGATTATGTTGGAACCAGAAGTAGACCCATGAAAGAAGGCGAAGCCGTATTTAAAGCTGGTCATATCATTCTCTGCCAGGTTGAAGATGTCATCAAGCAACAAATATTTGCCCTGTGTTTGCAAACATCTGCATTAAATTCTTCACCTCACGAAATAAGAATATGCATACGAGATGAGCCCAATAAATGGCAATGCGTATGCAGCTGCAAAGCGGGCCAATCTGGGTTTTGTAAGCTTATAATCGCCACGCTCATTTACATAAACCGGTAAGATTTGTTAAATTATAAAATAATTCAGTACCTACTCTTTGTATTTATTATACTTACTAATTAATTATTCTAAAAATACATTAGTTATGAGGAATTAGAGGAACTAAGTTGCATAGATGTAACGCAAGCATGGGGTAAGGAAAAAGAAGGTTTGAAAATGGTCTATGAAGCTGAACCAATTTCTAAGTTTTGCCATCCTGAAAAGAAGTTCAGATGTGATGTCAAAAGCTGTGAAAGCATAGACAAACAAAATTTCAATTTGTTGATAAATTGTAAGTAAATACTTTTCTATTCCACTGTATTAAAAAGTAACGTAATTTTATTCGAATATCACCTTTTTATAATAACTTTTTGTTCTATCATAGTTCTTAGGAAAATGCCTTTCCAGGCTAAAAGTATTTTTATTTACATACTTTTTGTTAGGTAAATCAACATCTGCACTCCACAAATTTAGAAATAGAAAAATCCGGAGAACTAATTTGGAGGAAATGATTCAAATAAGGTACCATTATTATTATTTCTATTAAATTGGGGCATATCGAGCCATTGTTAATTAACTGAAAAGATACGAGGTATGATTCTGATTTATCTGCTGTGGGTTTTTTAGGAAATTGTCAAATGAAGAAAAAGAAAATATTGATCCCAGTAGAGCGATCAAAAGTATTTATTCCAAAATGGAGCAGTCTGACATTTTTGAACATATAAATATTAACTTGGACGAATTTAAGCTAAGACATTGTTGTAAAGAAATAGTAGAGAATTCAATTAAAAATTATGGTGATGTTTGTGAAATAGCAAAATATAAACAAGGCTCAGAAGATTGGCGTAATATAAGAAAATTACGAATTACAGGCAATTCATAAACCTTTCTTCAGGTAAAAAAAGAATGTAATGACGAAAAATGTTTTAGGTAGTAGATGTTATTCTTTATTTACATACAGTAAAGGCGATTGGATAACAAAATCCTGCAAATACTTTTGGCCAAAAGGATTTTCCAATAAATATACTGATCATGGGAACAAGTTTGAAAAAAAAGCATTGAAATGTTACGAGTGTTTAAAACAGTTGGAGGTTTATATCCCGGGTTTTATTATTTGTCAGCGATATCCTTGGTTTGGCTATTCTCCAGATGGGATAATTTTGGAAAATGGTATTCCAGTAAAATTAGTAGAAATTAAATGCCCTCATAAAGGTAATTAAAAACAAGTTATAATGGATAATATGTTTATACGTATTCCAATTCCATTAGTTTTCACTAAAGAATATTACAACCATATCCGTTACAAACGCCACACATATAGATCATATTATTATGTGTGATGGTGATGTGGTTATTAACAGATATAACCATATAAATGCCAACAAAATTTAGTAGATGGTAATAAATTATTTACTAATGCTCTCAATTTCTAGGTGCAGAGTGTGATTGTCAAACACTTATAAAAAGTTGTACATATATTGAAATTTTGGATGGAGGAGGAATGAAGTTAAAGGAGAATCATCAGTATTATGCACAAGTGCAATTGGGAATGTTTATTTTAAATTTAAAAACTACTGATTTTATGGTATATTCTTCTTCCGTGGATGCATTTATAGAAATTAATGTAGCATAATATGATGATAACTTCACCAAATCTTTGATTTTAACGACAACAAGAAACTATTTTAACAATATGTTACCCGTATATTGTGAGAAAAAAAATGAATTTGAATAGACGTTTTTTAAATTTTTTGGAGACTGTTGGGGCAGTGATGCGCATGATACAGCCTCTCCTACTCAATTGTCAACCTCACCTTCCATTCAATATGAACTTGGTGTACCCTGTTTTTGTTAACAAAGCTCTGACAACCGAATAAGGATGGTATAATCCTAATCCTTGCTGTGAGCACATCCATCTCCTCACGAAGGGTGCGGTAGAAAAGTTAACCCATCAAGGTTGCTTTTGAAATCCTTTGGTTACCCTATCGTCACAGTCTCTTTCTGTACCTAAAATCCAACCAAGAAGGCGTGGCGCGGTCAAAGAAAGAGGTATTCTTCATGGAAATCTAAAATCGTGCAGGACTGCAGACTTGCAGCGGACAGAACTGAACGGCGAGGGGTTGCAGCCAGCTACCAAGGAAATGCTGTGACAAGAAGGCACTAGACCTAACCAGGTCGATATATACTTGTAACTGTCCGTTTTCCGCCCGAACTACCTCATCAATGTTCTACAGTTAATTCATAATATTATCGGGAATATTATTTTAAGTTCCAAACGGAAATAAGTCATTTTAATCATTTGTTACGAAAATTGTGGAATTCGAGTATGAGCTAATATTAATAATAATAATTTTTTTAAGTTGTTTTATTTCAGCACTAAAATCAGATTAATTTTAATACAATAAAAATTAAAAGTCATACAAAATTTGCTTCCTTGACTCTACGCCCGCTAGAGCCGGACATCAGGGTGCGAGAGCACCTGGCAATACGCACATTTAGTGCACGTCATAAGTCATGTAATGTCAAAGAATTGGATGCAAACAATTTATAAATTTATAACATCTACTGATATAAACACGTGTAATTTTGTAAAATTGATCAAATAAACTGTATCTATTTATAAATAACCATTTGCAAGGTACGTACAAGACTATTTTATTTTTGTTTATAAATTTAAATCTTTATTATATTACGTTATATTATAACAGGTTATAAAATACTGGTAAATCAATCATATACATACCTTTTTAGTGCTTAAATATTTTTATTTAATTAAATTATTATCGCTTTTACTAACTTCAAACATTGTTTGCATCCAATAATCTGTCAGATGACGTTTTCACTAAATGAGCGTATTGAAAGGCTGGCGGAATGTAAAGTCGGGTAGGTCTTTAAATATATTTAAAACAACCAACACCTTTTGTAAGAACAAATTAAAATGGTTAAAAAATTCTAACATAAAATAATAAAGAACAACTTTTCAAAAAATGTATATGATTAACAGTGTATAAAGAATTAAAACCATCGTAAGATATTAGAGCTGACTCTGAGTGAAAATCACACCACCGACCTGTGATGTGGTCATGTATAATAATAATAATAATAAAACTTAATTCATATTTAATTAAACACGATAGTTAAATTTATTTATTTATTTATTTGAACAATAGGTCATTCAACAGAATACAAAGACAATATAACAGGTCGGTGGTGTAGATACTAAAAAATTTAATAACGTATGGTCCGAAAGTTTTGGGAAAACATTCACCTGGTTTAATTGAGTGCATTTTCGTCAACGTTGATCTTGATGGACGATGAAAAAAATTTTGTCCAACTCTGAGATTAAGAGTAAGGATGGTTTCTACACGAACGATTACGATATGATGTGAGATTAAAAAGCAAAAAAAAATTTGAGGACAAAATTTTAGTATGGTGTGCAATTTCTGAGGCCGGCTTCATCTCGCAGCCCTACATCGGAGTTGTTCGGGGCGAAGCCTTAAATGCAGAGCTTTATATCCACATATGTCTCTCTAAACTGCTTCAGTTCTTAAATACACATCATGCAGATGATGAAATTATGTTTTGGCCAGATCTTGCTTCATGCCATTACGCGAGAACCACAAGGGACTGGTATGAGGCCGCAACAACATCAACTTTGTACCGAGCGTAGACAATCTCCCTAACCCACCTCACTACCTCAGGCACGCCCAATGAACAAAATGAAGAACAATTGTGACGCCGTATATCCAGAAAAATTAGAGAAATTAACGCGGTCGCCCAAAGGATGACTCAACGCATCAGGGGAATATTTATGGAAATCGAAAATAACGGTCCCTTGTCGATTATTTGAATTTTGTTGTATAATAATGATAATTAAGAGTCTTATATATATTAAATCGTAGTTTTCGAATATCTCGTTTGAAACTTATCCGATTTGAATGCAATTTTTATCAGATTAATATAAAATATGTATAAAATGTGGAAAGTTATTTTTTTCTTAAAAAAAAATTTATTATATTATATTTTTTCTGGCCAAATTTACTGACTTTCCGACATTATTCATTCATTGCTTCTAACTTTTAAATAAATTTTCTCCAACTCTTGGTATGAGCTGTAAATTAATTTATTTACAAAACAAAAAGTGCATGTCTATATTGTCTATGTCCTAAAAATGCTGCCATCTCGCACCAATTTGCGGAAACACATGCACCTGCTACAACCTACAGTCGCGGTGGTTTCGGTTTGATTGCATCATGTCAAACTGACCTGTGCGTGTGTGGTAGAATCGAGACAAGCACCTGAAATAGACCCTTAAGATAGAATGTTTAAAAATGTGATAAAAATATAAAACTATTTTTATAAGAGTTATCAGCTTCTGAAATTTTTCTCAAAACTTTCGGACCATGTTATTTTGAAAAATGAACAAATTAAAATATTTAAACAGAGTCATCGCAGACGATTAATAGCTATTAGGAGGCCTAGAAGAGGCCTAGAAGAAAGCATCACATTGGAAAATGTAAAGGAATATGTTGAAAAAAAGTGGCCAAATAAAGATATTCAATGCTATGACTTAAAGTCTAAATTTAGAAAGAAATGTTTTAAAATTGGATGTCAAGAGGATGAGGTTCCTGAACTTGAAAATCCTTCTTCGTGGCCGAGGAATTTATTGATGCGGCCCTTTCGTAACAAGCCAAGAGGAAAAATATAATCTAGAGAAGACTAAGTTATCTGTTGGTGCAAAATTACCGAAGTCTCAAAATATATTTTATCTTAATATACAATCTATAAGTAATAAAGTGGGTCTAATTGAATCTTTTTTAGCTGATCTATGTAATTTTAAAAATGTATCGTTTGATGTTTTATGTTTTAGTGAAACATGGCTTACAAAATCAGAGTCACTTTTGTTAAACATACATGGTTACAAGGTGGCATCTTATTTCTCTAGCTCCGATCATATCCATGGGGTACGTTAATTCTAACTAGTAGTAATGTTAAATTTAAAACTCGTGAAGACATATCTGCTTTATCAACTGAAATTACGTGTGAGGTATCTGCAGTTGAATTGATAGACCAAAATACAATCATTATAACCATATATAGGTCACCGAAAGGTAGTTTTGCTGATTTTTAAAATTTATTTCATGAGGTATTGTTAAAGTGTAAACTTAACAAAAATAAGGTAGTCATAAACGGTGACTTTAATATTAACTTTAATTCTAAAGAAATTCAATCCATAGAGTTCCATGATTTGTTAGAAATGCATGGCCTCCTAGTAACGACTAAAGAGAACACCAGACTATGTAACTGCATTGATAATGTGCTAACAAATATCACTGAAAATTTTACATCCCAGGTAATTGAAACACATTTCTCTGATCACAAAGCTATAATTTTTGAAAGCCAGTGTAAAGAGGAGATTAAGGAAAACATCAAATTCAAACATCGGCCTACATCTGAGAGCGGTTTGTTTACTTTTTATAATTTAATTGAAAAATTAAACTGGGACTTTATAGATAGTACCGATTTAACAGTAGATGATAAATTTGAATTATTTATAAAAGAAATACAAGATGCAATATATATATCGTTCCCCGAGAAAGTAAAAATTATCCAGTGTAGAAACCATAATAAATGTGCTCCTTGGTTTGATGTAGAGTTGCATGATATGAGAGAAAGATTAGACTTCCTAAAAAATAATGCTAATGTAAGACCATCTGAAAGTAATATAAACATGTATAAATCGTATAAGAATATGTATAAAAAAAGAATTATTGACTCTAAACGTGCATATAATGATAACTATATAAAAAACTCCACAAATATATCCAGAAGTGCTTGGAGTGTCATAAATAAGAATCGAAATTGTAATAATAGTGATGCCAATAATCAAACAACTGATATTACATCCACCACCTTCAATGACTACTTTACAAACATTGCTGAAAATATCATTTCTAATATCCCTCTGTCAGAAAATGATCCAATTGATTTTATAAACATTAATAATAATAACATAAATAACCTCCATGTCAGAGAGGTGTCTTACAATGAGGTGCGGGATGTAATAAATAGCTTAAAGAAAAACTCAAGTCGGGACCTCTATGAGATGAATGTAAACCTAATTAAAACGGTAAAAAACCTAATAATAATACCACTAACGAATCTAATAAATCAGAGCATCAAACTAGGTGTATATCCACAGTGTTTAAAAATTTCAAAAGTAATTCCAATATTTAAAAAAGGGAATAAAAACAAAACGGAAAATTATCGACCTATCTCTTTATTGCCGATTATTTCAAAAATCTATGAAAAAATTCTCAAAGAAATACTATGTAGTCATCTCGAGGTAAATAGTCTGTTTTCTGCTGCCCAGTTTGGTTTTCGAAACAAAAAGTCGACCACGTTGGCAATAAATAAATTGATATCAATAATCAATAATGGCCTAGAAAATAATGCCTTTGTGGGGGTTACTTTGTGCGATCTCACAAAGGCCTTTGACTGTGTTTCACACAATATATTAATAGATAAACTAAGACTATATGGCATAGGCACGTGCTTTACTAAGTTAATATCGTCCTATGTATCGGACCGTAAACAGTTAACCTATTATGAAAATTCTTTCTCAAATGTAGTGTCAATAAAGCATGGTGTGCCACAAGGATCTGTGTTGGGTCCACTGCTGTTCCTAATTTACATCAATGACCTAACAGCATGTGTACCTGACACAGATGTGGTACTCTTTGCTGATGATACTACGTTTATAAATACTGATTTAAATATAGATTCATTGCATCTTAAATTGAGTGAAACACAGGCAAAGACTAAAAATTGGTTTGATGCAAGTAAATTAAGTCTTAATCAAAATAAAACGGAAAATATAATATTCACACTAAGAGAGCACAACCTGGACAGCAGAAAATCTGTTAAGTTCCTAGGTGTTTTTCTTGACTCTACTTTATCATGGCAGGCTCATGTTGATTACATATGTCCTAAACTTTGCAGTTATACTTACCTATTACGCAATCTATCATATATTGTATCTTTAAATGTAGTTTTAAAAGCATATTTTGCATTGTTTCAATCAGCATTTTCATATTCAATTCTCTGCTGGGGTCATTCGTGTCATTCAAACAGAGTCTTTTCCATTCAGAGAAAAGTAATTAGATATATCTTAAAGCTTAACTTTAGAGAGGATGTTAAAACTAAATTCATCGAACTAAATATATTTACGGTTCCATCTCTGTATATCTATGAATGTTTAAAGTTTGTTTATGATAACAAACATAATTACGTATTAAATGAAACACGGCATAACTATGATACTCGTATAAAACATAATATATCAGTAAATTACTTATGATTGAATAAAAGCAGAAATTCTGAAAACTACTATGGACCTATGTTCTACAACAAATTACCAGATCATATCAGAAAACTGCCCAAAAATAAATTTCTAAATATTATAAAAGATTGTCTTATTAGAAAAGCGTACTACAGCGTTAGAGAATTCATGGATGATAACACATTTTTATGATAGAGTCTGCCTTGTGTAAGCCATGTTTTACTGTTTTACCATTTAATTATTTCGTTTAATGTCTGTAATTTTTATACTTTTAATTTGTTAGTGAAATCGTCTTATACAAATAAATGTTATACTTAACTGTTTTTATATTGTAACAAGCAATTGTAATTATTATTATTGAAACTTACTGACCTATGTAAACATTTTTAATGTTCTAACATGAATAAATTACTTTACTTTATTAATGTAACGATATTATTATGCGATTTATAATAATCAAGGACGTCTGAGACGGTTTAAATCACTAATAATCGAGTTACATTCAAAGCTTTATCGTATTTGAGAACTGTCAAAATATTCACGTCAATGTTTATAAATAATAGTTTTAACATAAAATTCGTATCTACTAAGTTATTGTGAAGATGTGGTAATGTTATGATATTTATAATTATCAATAAAGATTTAACTTAAAGGAAACTTAATTTTCAATGATACGATAAAGTGCATAAATGTTATTTGAGAATTTGTTGTGCTTAAATACTTTCAAATTTATCATCGGCCAAAACAGGTGATGATAAATTGACCAAAGCTACTACAACAGTTATAATGTCGTCAATATATGGTACCAAGAACCATTGAACTTGATGATTTAATATAGAGTATAGTTTCATACGCTGAATACTTCTTTCTACATGTACTCGTGCTCTAGCAATATCAGCTGTTGCTTCGGAGTCACTTTTAGAAAATTGTTTCATTTTCCTTAAAAATGGTGGCCTTATTAATTTCAAGAAGTTCTCTTCGCACTCTTTCTCAATGAGGAATCCTTTGTCAACCATGATGGAATCATTTACGTCGAATTTGGAAACCAGATTTTCTTTAACAAAAATGGCTTTATCGGTGGCACGTCCTCCATACCCTGGACTGATGTAGGATATTAAACCTGAGGGTGTAATTCCCACTAAAATTTTAATAGTGTGGGTTCCTTTATAATGTGAATATGTTTTTATTCTGCACTTTAAGCATTTAGTTTCTGTAGTTTTACCTCGGTACAATCCAATACAACCCTTGTACTTTTATACTTACTAAAGCAGATTGGCATGTTTGAAAGTATTTCGTCCTTACTTGGCCAGTAAATTGCTGGTTTTAGGGTAGCAGCTAACAATGTCAAAGTCGAGTAAAAGTATCTTGTGCAGGTAGAAGGTGAAATACTAAATAATATGGCCAGACAATTAAATGTTATGTTTAATTTTAGCTTGATTAGAACTAAGATTACCCTCATTCTCAAATTCTGTACATACTCATGATTATTATATTTTCTAATATTCTCAATGCATTGTTCACAACACTTTATCACATTAAGGTCAACTCCAGTAAAATAGAGCAACTTTTTGTCATTATTTAAAATATCAGGTAGCTGAAAATCATAAAAATCAGTTTGCACTGATTTATCCACCAACTTCCTCTCGCTTTCGATGAAGACATAATTTAAATTAGGCGATGCTCTTTCTCCATAGAAATTATGTTTTTCGGAACAAGTTGCCAACTCTTCTACATTTCTCGGAGTTCAGGAACGACGCTTAATGGTAATAAAGGCTCGTTCATCGGGTGATCATCAGTTTTTAAAGGGTCTTGGCTGATTGAAGGACTAGCTGTATTTAACATAACATAACATAATATAGAATATTAGCGAGCTGCTTTTTATTAGCATTTCGAAATCATTTTCCTACTACAAACACAATTATGTACATTGTATGTAATAGTAAATGAGCGTAGTAGCCTGTTATTAATTTCTTTCCTTAGGTTTGGGTGGGATTGAGGCCAATAATCAAAACAACAAACTGTTTTTTAATAATGTCGACGTTTCGAAATAATTTATTTCATCCTCAGGACACTGAAATAATGCACAATGATGGTAGTTTTAAGAAAAGATGAAAATTAATATAATTATATACAATTAAATAGAAAGATGATAAAAAAAAAATTTAAAAGGAAATATCACAGAACATTATGAATTGATTAAAATGTAGTTGTTATTAATCGTAAGAAAATTTGACTTATAAAATTCACAAAAATCGTTAAATTGTTATTATCTATTATTATTCATTTACTTAATTTTTATTAACATTATTATTATTTCGAGTTATGATTGTTTTTACTCGAAATAATAATAATGTTAATAAAAATTAAGTAAATGAATAATAATAGATAATAACAATTTAACGATTTTTGTGAATTTTATAAGTCAAATTTTCTTACGATTAATAACAACTACATTTTAATCAATTCATAATGTTCTGTGATATTTCCTTTTAAATTTTTTTTTTTATCTAATTATATTAATTTTCATCTTTTCTTAAAACTACCATCATTGTGCATTATTTCAGTGTCCTGAGGATGAAATAAATTATTTCGAAACGTCGACATTATTAAAAAACAGTTTGTTGTTTTGATTATTGGCCTCAATCCCACCCAAACCTAAGGAAAGAAATTGTATGTAATGTTGGAGCGATGAATGTTTTCCATTACATCATCAATTTAAAATTTACGAAAATCAACATATCTTTCGCTACCAATAAGATACGAGTACCTTCTCTTTGGGGCTAGATAGGAAAAAGATCTATAGCTATTCAATGGTACATGATGGAAAATCCGTCGACTCCAGATTGTCGTGTAGAAGCGTACATAATCTTACATAAATTGATGAAGCAATGGAAAACATTCATCGCTCCAACTATAGACGTTTTTATCTAGAGAACTTAACGCACATTTTTTTCCTCGAACTAAATGAAAAGTACTTACCATTTTCGATTTGTTCTATCAATAAGCACTTTCCTGCTGGGATGACTGCCAATAGGTATTTTCTGTGAGGGTATTACTCCCTTCCTCAGACGTCTTCGTTTCGTTGTTGGAGTAACTAAAATTTGATATTTATAGATATTGTGTTCTTGGCATGTAGGTAGGTACATTTAATCAAGCTGATGATAATATGCTATCATATAATTTTATTGAGCTAAACAAATTCAAAAAAATCATTACTTTGGAACAACCTGTCATTCTATATTCTATATATAAAAATAAAGATATAATTTAATATAAATAATACTAATGAAAAAATCGTCAGAATTAAAATGTTGGCTACATACACACATACACGATGCACAACTCCGACGACGATGTTTTAGGTTTTGAAAGTATTGTAAATTTGTGTGATATGTCTGTGGCCGAACGAACTGTCTTTCGAGACTTCTTACTAAAAAATAAAAATGTGTTTTCGGAATTACCTGGTTTAACCAAGGAATATCAACACGCACGAGATTAAGTTAAAAGAACCGTGCGAGGGTTTTTTTGTTAAGCCTTACCCATTACCAGTAGCGCACCGTAAAGTCGTTCAAAGGGTCATTGAGGACATGGAAAAATTGGGGATTATTGAACGCGCTATTACCCCATTCATTTCTCCACTGATGACTACTCTTAAAAAAGATGGAGCCGTTAGAGTTTGTTTAGATAGCCGTCGACTTAACTCGCTTACGGAGCGTGATTACGAAATGCCCAGACCATCGAAGAAATTATTTTAACCATGAAATCAGCTAAATATATGAGCAGTTTGGACTTAACCCACGGTTATTATCAAATTCCTTTGGCTGAAGGCAGTAAAAAATTTACAGGCTTTTTATTGGGCAATAGGACGTATCAATTCCGCGTATTACCTTTCGGATTATGCAATGCCGCCAATGCCAAATTTTTGGGCCGGAATTCTCGGATTTTATTTTATGATCATGTATGTCGACGATATCTTGGTATTATCGGATACGTTTGAGCAACATGTGGATCATTTACAAAAAATATTCATCAGGCTAAAGCAAGCAGGCTTAACACTTAAGTTACGAAAATGTTCCTTTTTCCAACAGGAGATGCAATTTCTTGGTTATGTATTTTCGCCTGAAGGCATAAAACCGGCTGTTTCACGCATTCAAGCCATTAACGATTATAAAAAACCGCAGAATAAAAAAGAATTACAGCGCTTTCTAGGGTTATGTAATTTCGATAGGGTTTTTTGCCCTAATTTGTCATCACTCGCGGAACCACTTAGGTACCTTTTTATTGAAAAAGAAGTCGAAATGGTTGTGGTCGGATGCGCAAATTAAAGCTTTTCAGGGTATAAAGGACTTGTTAGGTAAAGCCACTTTGTTGTATCACCCAGACTATAGTCAACCCTTTCATGTCGCGACCGACGCATCGGATGTGGGGGTCGGGGCACAATTGTTTCAATTAGTAGGGGATGAAAAGAGAATTGTTGCTTGGGCTAGTAAGACTTTACTCGAACGCGAGCGCCGGTACAGTTCTAACGAGCGCGAGGTATTGGCCATTTACTTTGCTTTACATCGCTGGAAAATTTACCTTCTAGGTAGACAATTCTTTATTCATACCGATAACAAAGCTATCACCTATATAAACACTTGTCGGTTACTTTCACCTCGAATTAACAGGTGGGCATTGGCACTCGCGGAATATGACTTCGTAGTGAGACATATCCCGGGGAGTGAGAATCTAGTTGCAGACGCCCTCTCTAGGCAAACTGTTACTCGTCCTGCTACGCCCATGGACAAAATATTCCGCGTGGGTAGAATTTCGGTCGACTTGGACGCCGATTTTGCCAAAACCTTAAAAAATATCAAGGATTTCCAAGAGAATGACCAGAAATTGGCATCCATAAAGCTCAAGCTTGTTGATGACGAGTCGCTCGCTAGAAAATTTGTTTTAATAAAAGATGTGTTGTATTTGCACCCCGCGGAAGATGAATTTTTACTATGCGTGCCAGCCTCGTTAAAATTTGATTTTGTTAGGGCTTATCATAGGGCGCTTGACCATTTTGGTGCGTACAAATGTTGGTCTGCCCTACGAACGGAAGTTTGGTGGACAAACATATACCGCGACATTAAGAACGTGTTACGGCAGTGTGATGTCTGCCAGAAAACCAAATCGACAGCCATGCTGAAACCTCCTTTGCAACCTATTGTACCTAATGCGAAGGGCGAGATTATCGCTTTGGATTTATACGGACCTTTGCCGCGTAGCCGTGCAGGGGTGTGCTATCTGCTCGTTGTAGTCGATTTATTTACGAAACATGTAGTTCTCTACCCTCTACGTCGCGCTACAACGCGAGCTTGCCTGAATCGTCTCACCGTCGACTATTTTTGTAATGTAGGGGTTCCTCAAAAAATTCTTTCCGACAGGGGTACGCAATTTTCTTCGCCCGTTTGGAAAACTACTTTAAATAATTTTAATATTCAAGTGATATATACCTCGGTACGACACCCAGAAGCGAACCCGTGTGAGCGAATAATGAAAGAACTGGGCCGTTGCTTCCGGGCATATTGTAGCGATACTCATACTAGATGGGCCTGGGAAGTCGTAAAATTTGGAAATTTTCTGAATAATGTGGTTCATGAATCCACCGGATTTACCCCTAATGAGCTACAGTTTGGAAAAGAACGGATTAAACTCTTGCCCGCACGGTTACAGCCGCCTTTCTCACCTACAGTGTCACACGAACAAAAGCTTTTTCTTGCTCGAGAAACTTTGATAAGTAAAGCTGCGCGTAGAGCCGCTAGAAGACCTCAGTATCCTTACCCCAAGTTTGCTCCGGGAGATTTAGTTTTACTAAAGGCCAACCCTATCTCATCAGCGGAGCATGCGGAAACGAAAAAGTTTCTTCTACTCTTTGAAGGGCCTTTTAGGATTAAGAAACCTATTAGTTTCGACAGTTATGTGCTTGAGTCGCCATCCGGGAAGGAGCGTGGCATATTTCACGCCAGTCATTTGCGTAGATATATTCAGGGAGAACGGTTATAGATTACGCTCCGCTAGTCCCTAGTGATCAGAGTCCGGAAAAGGCACTATGTGGTGATGGTACTCTTACGCCCGCCGTTGCCTCGCTACTTTAAGGGGGGGCAGATGAACCGGAACGCCACTGGTGTCCGTCGTATTGTGTCCGTCGTACGCTCGGCAACTTAGAGCCGGGAGATAGGCAACCCCCCATACCGATTCTGCAAGCGTTCCGCCTGCTTCTTTTTGCGGAATCTTTTTAACGCGTTTTTTTTTAATTTGAGTTTTTTTTGGCTCCTTCACCAAACTAGAGGAGACGCTCATTAAAGTTCTGGCAACCACGTGGGTTTTTAACAATTGTAGGAGTATTTATATTGTATAATTGTAGTGCCCTGGTGCTAGGTAAGTTAGAATAAATGTTAAATTAAGTATTTCTTTTGTGATAAAACCATATATATATTTTCTAGATAGCTTTACAAGCCCTATTTTAATTATACCATTTTACAAGCTGTGTGGTTTTTTTCTTCCACTCACTGGTCGAACGCCTTCCAACCCTGAGGTCTCAGCTCAAGTGGTAAGGTATGGTAATGATTTATTAGAAGAACTGTGATGACGCTTAATTACGTAAACTGTACTGTTTGCAACTTACTTCCACAAACAGTATTTCTAGCTTTGTAATACTTTTCTTTGTTTATAGTGCAAGAAACAGCACTTTACTTCCTGGCGGTTTCCAAGAAAACACTAGGTAACTGCAATGAAGAACGGAGTGATACAGAAGTCATGTAATGAATTGCTTATCTTACCAGACTTGAGCAATTGATAATACCTGTTTAATTAAATATTCCCTACTTGAAATAATAACACGGAGTGTTCAGAGACCAATATACAACATTTATTCATTTACCAATATTGTGTACAAAATAAACGTGAAATTCTTAGGGCTAGCAATATTTACAACGGAGTATTGTAGAATAGAGCGTATACTGGCTAACAAGAATGGTCGCAGCGGAAATCTCGCATTTATGGCGTTGTGGTGGGTAAAACGCGGATAGCGGGTTTCAGGTATTTTATTTCCTTTCGACGGGCAGTCAAAGATACTAGCGAGATTTTATTAATTTGTAATGATAGACTTGTCTGTGGCTTCAAACTAAAGTGCTACCATGAAAAAGACGTATTTCATTTATTTCTACCCTCGGACGGATCGGTGACGCCCCAATCGTTTTCACGCAATGTTGGGTCAATTCTTCTATTATTTAATGTCAGATGGATCGTTGAGACTCCAATCGTTTTTATTAAATACTTTTGTTCTTATGGCTTTGGAAATCAAAATACTTGGGACTTTGTAAATTAAACTAGATATATTACAATTCAAGTTTATATTACACTTTTATAATATAATTAATGCTGACAGTAACTATTTTATTTTTCGACTGTTTTCTTTTTGTTTTATATCTCACAGAAGTCTTGTTATTTTTCTTTGATAACTTCAACACTTTCCCTTGTCAATTTAAAAATTAACATATCTGAAACAAATACATGTAAACATCTGACATAAAGAAATAAAATAAAATAAAGGCTATCTATTTTTTCTTTTTATAATAGTCCCATTCGATCACATAAAATTTTCAGTCGTGTCCTGGGCAAAGGCTTCGTCATGATATCTGCAACTTGTTCTTCGGTTGAAATTTGTTGGATTCCGAGCCTTCCTTCTGTTACTTTCTCTTGTACAAAGAAATGCTTCATTGAAATGTGCTTTGTTCTGCGGTGAAACTCTGGATTTTGAGCCAGTCTCACTGCTGCAGAATTGTCCACTTGAAGAACCGGAACGTGCTCCAGCTTGACGATTTCTCTGAACAATCTGGTGAGCCAAATTATTTCTTTGGCCGCTTCGTTTGCCGCTACAATCTCTGCTTCAGTTGTAGATGTTGCAACCATTGCTTGTCGCTGACTCATCCAAGAAATGGCTCCACCAGCGTAGGTGACTACTACTCCTGAAGTTGATCGACCAGTTGTTGTGCATCCTCCGAAATCTGCATCACTGAAACATTCTAGGATGCCTTTTCTTGCGTCACGATAAATTATTCCCAGATCAATAGTGCCTGCAATGTACCGAAATACTCTCTTGACTCGTGCAACATCATCTATGGATGGATTCTCGAGTGACCTTGACAAGAATCCCACACTATAAGCCAAATCTGGTCTCGTACATAGCATCAAGTACATCAACGCACCAACTGCTTGCCTGTATGGAAAATTGTGCTTCTTTTCGTCATCTTTCCCTGTTTTTGAAGTTTCAGAGTTCTTCAGAATCGGCGTTGAAACTGACTTGCACTCTGAAAAATTAAAACGTTCAAGAATTCTTCTTACATGTGCTTTTTGACTTATCTTGATGTTGCCCTCTTTTTGTTCAAATTCAAGTCCCAAAAAGTACACTGCTTTCTTTGAGACAATCTTGAACTCCGATTTCAGTTCTCCAAGAAAAACTTCTAAATCTCGTGAATCAGATGCTCCGACTAACCCATCATCCACATACAAAGCTAATATAAGCTTTTTGCCATTTTTCTCTCGAATATACAAACATGGGTCAGCTTCACTGGCTCTGAATCCCAATTTTAAAAGAAAACTTCCAAAACGTCGATTCCAACATCTTGGCGCCTGTTTTAGCCCGTAAAGACTTTTCTTCAGTTCAGACTCTATCTGACCCGTCGTCGTAACCTTCTGGCTGGTTCATGTAAATAATTTCTTCGAGTTCACCATACAGGAACGCCGTTGATACGTCAAACTGTGCAAGATGCATATGTTCGTTTGCAGCAATACTTATAATTGAGCGAATTGTTCCTAGCTTCGCAACCGGACTGAATGTTTGATTGTAGTTAATTCCGCGTCGTTGACTGAATCCTTTGACAACTAGCCTTGCCTTATACTTGTCAATGCTGCCGTCGGGATTTGTCTTTAACCGAAAAACCCACCTACATGGAATCGCCTTGGCGCCTTTTGGTAAGTATGTCAGTTTCCATGTCTGGTTTTCTTCCAGTGAAGCCATTTCGCTTTCCATGGCTTTTATCCACTCGGAACTCTGTTTGCTGTTCAGAACTTCTTCAAATGTTTCGGGAATCTCCATCACGTTAAGCAAATCTTCCGCTGCCAAGACAAAATCCTCGAGGTGTTTTGGTCTTCTCAGCGTCGAACAATCTCTGAGACTTCTTCCTAAAATCGGCTGAGAATCCTCTTCTTTATCTTTGCAGGTTTCATCTCCAGTTTCATACTCCTCGTCGCTGCTTTCTTCTTCTTTTATCATATCTTCATCACCTTTCTCGTACTCTTCTTCTCGCTCTGCGTTCTCAGCTCTGCGCTCTTTATCATCAGGTTCGACATCTCGGAGTGGTAACTTGACCCTTTCTTTGCATTCTCCGGGTTTCTCCTGAAATTTTACGTCTCTGGATAAAATTACTTTGTGCTCTTCTTTTACGTAGATTCTGTACCGCTCATCACCATCGTATCCCACGAGATATCCTTTTACAGCTTTCTCATCAATTTTTCTCCGCTTCTGAACTGGGATATGAATGTAACAAAGAGATCCGATAATGCGTAAATGCTTTATTCTCGGCTTTCTTCCTATCCAAAGTTCGTATGGACTTACTCCTTTTTCTGATGATTTTCCAGTTCTGTTCAGAACATACACTGCTGTATTTACCAGTTCTGCCCAAATTGCTTCTGGAAATTTAACGTCTTTATTGGAATACTTAAAAGTTCTTGCCATCTCGACTATTGTTCGATTTTCTCGCTCAGTGCCGCCGTTTTGTTCAGGTGTATATGGCGCTGTCAGTCTCTGCAAAATTCCATCCTCTTGTAGAATTTTTCTGACTTCTTCGTTGTCAAACTCTCCGCCATTGTCACTGAGTAACTCCTTGATCGGATGTTCTTGTGTTTTCGCATGTGCCAGTACCTGTTTCAGCACATTTGTGGCTTCTGATTTCTTTCTTACAGTAAAACCATAGCGAAATTTTGTGTAACTGTCTTTAAACACAACTAAATATCGCCTTTTTGTAAAGGATTCGTCAAAAGGTCCACATACATCGGTCGACATTAACTCTCCAGGTTCAGTTGCTTTGTTTCTGGTGCCGAATGGTAATCGATGTGCTTTTCCATAAATACATGGTTCACAGAGTTCCTTATCTAATTTTACTTTGATACCTGACTCTCTCTCAAGCATTTCTTTGACGTGACATTTATCTTGATGTCCCCACCTCTCATGATATAACTGTAGCCTTGAACTGTCTGCAACAGCGATATTTAATTTTGTCTCTTCCTCTGGGAAAATCGGTTCGATGGCTGCCTTGTATAATGTTCCGCATAGTTCACGAACTCCGCAAAGTACCACTTTATCATCAACCTCGAGCCAGCATCTTGTTGCTGTGGACTTGAAATTACTATTTTGATTTCTGTCCTGAGCTGCTAAAACCGAAAATAAATTTCTTGTGATTTTTGGAACATACCACACGTCTCTTAACGTCATTTTTTGACTTTTGCCATTGACAATTGACAAAATTCGTATAGTTCCTTTTCCAAGTGCCTGAAGTGTTTCTTTTCCAGCAGACTTTATGCTTCTTGGGGTCTCGAACTCTTTAAACTCAACGAACAGTTCCGGGTAATTTGTTACATGTCTTGTTGCTCCATTATCAATCCACCAATTCGCTGAATTTACCTCAGCTGTGCAGATTTCATTGCAAATAGAGATGAGTGCTACATTGGTTTCGAGTGCATTGCTCTGAATATCACCTGCTGTTTTATTTTTCGGTGGCCGTCCGTCAGCTATCCACTTCTTGCAATACCTAACCCAATGTCCCTACTTGTGGGAGTCTGATTTGTGCTTAAATTTCGGCTACTTGTCGAACTTTTGCTGCAAGGAAAATAGACGGAAGTGTGAGTGGAATAAGGACAGTATGTGAAACCGGTCGTAGAATGTGGTGGGATAAAACAAGAGGTATAATTTGTGTTGATTTTAGCAGTTTAGACTAGTTTAGAGCAACGTTAATATCTCTCTCACATTTATTTCATTTGTATTAGCATTGTTTATAAAAAACAATGGTACCTATTAGTTACATCTCTTTTTATCTGCTCTAAGTTGCTAAAAGCAGCAGAAATGAACAGACCAAAGCTAACAACTTTTTCTACTTTTGGCGAGTTCTTAGCAAGATTTTGAGGTTAAGTGAAGTGTTCAACGGCGTCAGGCGTCATGGTACTCTTATCCAATAAATTTAATTACCTATTTATTGATCATACTAGCCTACCTTTGTGTTTTGTGATATTAGCGAATTTTGCACAGTGCAGTGATATTAAAAATAGTGTTTTGATTGTTAACAAAAGTAAGTTGCATTATACATATATATTGTATATTTTATTTGCCGTTATAACAGAAATATTTTATGTTACCTTTATTTAATGCCATGTAATAATATGTGATAGATGAATTTTTATTTTAAAAAACATTTTTTTAATAAAACAATAAAATATTAAACCTGTTTTTATTATTTATCTTTCATAACCTTGATTCTTTATTTCAGAAATGTCTGCTAAAGTTCGAAACAAAAGGAAAACCAATTTATTATTGATTTCTTAGAAAATATAATCTTATTTTATGGAAATCAGTAAATGTGATGAGACATTTTTGCATAGTTCTTATTTATCTCGTATTGAAAGTCACACTTCCATGACATTAGATTACTTTGTTTACCTGTTTACTTTTTGCATAGACAATAATTATTTCATATATAATGGTCAATTTTATTCACAAATATATGGTCTTGGTATGGGAAATTGCATGTCTCCGGTTTGTTCGGATATAGTCATGTCAGAACTTCAAAACACATGCTTATCAAAACTATCTTTCGAAGTAGGTACCTTTTTTCAAAAGGTATGTCGATGACATTGTTACAGCAGTACCAAAAGATAAGTGTGAAGAACTGTTAAATGTGTTTAATGGTTTCCACCCAAAAATACAGTTCACCATCGAAAAAGAAAGTAACAATAAAATACAATTTTTGGACATAGAGATAATCAAAGACAACAATAGTGTTCTCATTACGAATTGGTTCCACAAGCCTACGTTCTCTGAAAGGTTTCTTAATTTTCATTCAGAACATACTTTCAAACATAAAATCAATATTATAAATAACTTAAAACATAGAGCCGAAAGACTATCAGATGACAGATTCCATCAAAAAAATAAAAATATGATAAAGAACTTCTTACACAGAAATAATTACCTACTAAGTTTAATTAATAAAACTCTTAATAACAACAACCAGAATAATCCTAATGAAGTTCAAGAAAACAACAACAAATTATATTACAAAATTCCTTATGTAAGAAACCTGTCGGAGAAGCTTAATCGAATTTTAAAAAAAAGCGATACAACTATTACGTATAAAAGTGAGAACACTATTGGAAAAAAGTTTTTTACTAAATTAAAAGATAAAACACCAAAAGAACTAGAGTCTAATGTCATATACGAGATTCCATGTTCAGAATGTAATGGAGTATACATAGGTACTACGGGAAGATATTTAAAAAAACGATTATCTGAACATAAAGCTGACTGCAGAAATTTTCATACAAAAAAAAATCCAACTCAACTGGTTGAACATTTTATTGAAAAGGGCCACACTTTTGCATTTAGTAATGCTAAAATAATTGCAAAAAATAACAATTACAAGAAGCGAATGTTTCAGGAAATGATTTGTATAAAAAAGAACCAAAATAGCATAAATAAAAGAACGGACATCGAAAACTTAAATAGTTCTTACTATAATATTATTGCCCGCATAAAAAAGTACTAAAATAAATATCAAATATTTAGATGGCAAAATATTAATACATTAGTGCTAGCTCGATCGCAAAACGAGTTGTATCTGTCCGTCTATGCATGTCTATTTTGTGTATTTTCTTTTTATGTTGTTTCGGTGCAATTAATGCATCAATAAATCACCTACCTAGTATGTCCGGTGAATATTCTAAATTATTGACAAACAAAATTTTAATTTAAACGTAAGTTCTCTGTCATAATTTGTGTTTTTTAAATGCTTTTACTATTTAAAAAAAAACCGTTTTAGTTTTTAATTTACTTTAAATTTGAAAATGCCTACTTAATGTTTTTTTTATCGATATACAATATTGTAAATAACTTGTTTTTAATGTGTTTAACTGTGTAATTTATTTTTAATTTTTAACGTTTCGTTTGTGTGTTTTTTTTTTTAAATCTCATTATATCTAATATTATTTTTTAGTGTCCTGAAGAAGTCAATATATTTGACGAAACGTCGACAAGTTTAAGAAAAGAAATTTTGTTTTAATTTTTATGATCCCATCACCCACTAATAAAATTGTTGTAATTATTCATTGGATCACCATATAAATCTTAATAAATTAATTTAAAAATTGTTGTGTCTTACATAACTTAAATAAGTATTATATAGCATTTTAATTCGAAATCTAGGCAATTCAGATTGGAGAGTACTTCAGTTTTAAGAAAAAATTACCCCACTCCTTTAATTAAAAAAACCGTGTCTTACATTAAAGTAAGTATCTCATAGCGTCTTCATACGAAATCTAGGCAATTCAGATCGGAGAGTAGGCACTTTAATTTTGAGAAAAATTACCCCACTTCCTTAATTTAAAAAATCGCTGTCTTGCATTAAAATATTAAGTATCATATGGCAAGAACTCTTTATCGGAAATCTAATCAATAGGATACAGATTGGGTACATAATTTAACACAGGAACGTAAGTAGGTGGAAATATTTAATAGCGAGAAAGGTAGGTACCTAAATAAGTTATAAAAATGACGCATACTGTAATGAGGTAATGCTAGTTCTCAGAGAAGTGTTTCGTCTAGGTAAATTTTAATTAATCATCGACCCCACCCAGTATATCTTACCTTTGTATGCATCAGCTTCCCCCAGGTATTCATCAGCCCACTATCATCCTAATGTAATGAAGAAATTTTCAAAACCTTAGTAGGCTACAGTTTTTTGACTAGTAGTGCAAAAAGATCAAAGTGTAGGTAAATACAAGCATTTTTAATTCCAAAGACAAATTATTAAGTTCGTATAAGATACGTAATACGAAATCGTCTTTTGTGAGCTCGTATCTAATGCCCTTCTGGTCGAAGCATGCGCTGATTGGTTCCTATCCTATAACATGGGACGCAACCTGTATCTAATGCCTTTGTGGCCATATACTTGTTTTTCTTCCATATAAACTCGAGAACGGCTGGAGATATCGAAAAAATAATTGAAAAATCTCCCACATCCCAAACTAAAAGTTGAATTCAATATTTAGAAAATAATTTTCCTCGGGTAAATTTAAAAGTCATTCGTATGGAAGAATAGAAATCGATTCGTAGTCATTTTTCAGGGTCAAGTTGCAAATATTTGGTTAGCAGTGTTTTAATTTTATTTCTTAAATATGGTAATTTGGTTGGGAAAAGGCGGCATACTTTTAGTTTACGTAAGGCGACAAATTGTCAAATTCTCCACAGCCTATGGTAAAATTCAAAATAAATTGTGAATGCGCAAAAGTAACCTACGTGCAATGTGATGCATAATTTTATTATCCAAGACAACAAAATTAGAAGATACAATATGTAATATTAAACATATTATTTAACATATTTTTTCATTAATTGTGGCAGCTATAATGGCCTAAATAAGTTTAATAATTATTTATGCACAAGGGTGTGAAGTTTCCGAGGTTCGACTTCCATTTCTGAGCACCCTGTACATCTTACCATATTTGTAAGTTGCTTAGAAATAAGCTCAAACATTTGAAAAGATATGGTAAAAATTTCGACTACCAAAATTTACCATAACGGAAGTTATTAATTTTCAAATATGGCTTCGCCTTTGTAGATGATTTCAAAAAAATCGAAATATCTCTAAAACCATTAATTTTAGAGATAGGGAATGCTAATGAAAATTGTCTCTAAATAATTATCAGATTTAGAATTTGGCATAAAAAATATAGCATTCCATTTCAAATAAGGAAGTTGACGTCGACTTTCGGTATAAGCGGAAGTACTACATACGTGTCATTATTTTCATTGAATGAACACCTCTCAAAACCCCTATGTATAAATTTTCAGGTCCAAATTATTTGCAGTTTCCCAGAAACGCCTAATAGGCCACTAAGTGTGAAACACCCTGTATACTATTGTCCTGGGCTGAGAGAAATATACACAACTCGCTGAAAACGTTGAAGGGATTAAGGGACATATTAAAATAAAACCATTTTTGATTTGAGAAACTAGCAGCTTTTAATTTTGTTACTTTGCTCAACGAATGCCTTTATTATGTTTAATATAGTTCTAATTTGAAATTTGTATTATTATATATATTTAAGAATCTTATGAATACCAACGCTCCCACTCATAATTTTAAAACCAAGCTATTATTTTTGTTTAATATTAAACTGGGACAAATAGTTTATGGCCTAACATTTGTTGCATGGGTTGGTAAACACTCAGGAAAAACCAGCCCTACCAGGATCATATATTTTTTTATTATTGTGTTTACACAGTTTAGTGACATATTATTTTAATCCAATATTCATAAAATACGTGTACAGAACTTACAGAAGCCTTGTTACTCACCTTGTTATTAATAAGTTATTTACTTAGGACGTTATTCCATTTCAGGCGCCTAACTTTTTTAATGCTTTGATTTCAGAATTTTATTTAATTATTTATGCACGAGTGAACGTTAAAGTGTACTTTATCGCCCGATTTATTTTACTAAAGGTGTATTCTGCAAATGTAATATTATAACCAGATTCCTGATTTCGTGTTCCGTAATTATAAATTATACTGAAAATTTTTTTGACAGCTCTAACATAAAGGGGGTAATTACATGTGGCGTATTATTATTATTATTATTATTATAATTAAATTTCGTTATTTCTTGTCATTTTAACATTACACTGATAACACCATCCAGGGAAATCACTATGACAACAAAATTATTTAACTTTGACAACTTCATAATAACTGCCAAATAAATTTCAAAATGTCACGTTTTAGCAATGCCAATTCTCAATCTATATTGTACTTTTAATAAATAAATAATTGTTTTGTTGTGTTTCGACATTTTGATTTTTTCAAAAAATTTTATAAAGTAATATTACTACTTAAAATTGCAAATCAATATGATTATTGAAACGGCTTAAATTTACAATTGTTCCTACGTGATTTTAAAGTACTTAAAAGAAGCTACAATTTGATCCATCGTACACATTTTTCGGATTTGATGGTAAGAACAATAAAATTGTACATTCGAGCAGTTTTTATAATCATTTTGATTTGACATTTTAAAGGGCGATTGTACTTTATAAGAGCTATATTTTTCCTAAATTTCATTGAAAATTATCTATTATTTTTAAAACAGTGATTTGTTTAAAAATGCATAATTTTTCAATATTAAATTTTTTTTAAATAATAATAACAATTGTATGTACTTTTGTTATAGAGCTCATAAAGAACATTTTCCTTCCTTTGTTGGTTTACATAGGACTTATAGATTACGACATATTCAAAGAAAGCCGATGGAAAATAGGGTTTAAAAAATTAAATTGTTTAAATAGACAATACGCCGACTTCGTAAAAACTACAAAACTGAACTGTGAATTTAAGTTAACCCCCTGAACACGTTAAATAAAAAAAAATGCCCTGACCAGACAACTCACATTAAAATCCTAATTTGACTCCACTATACAAAGTATGTGTCAAATTAAAATAAATAAATACATTATTCTAAAGTGGCCGGTACTCGGAACATAGTAATTAGTAATGATACATTTTAAATAACAAGTTAGTGGTAAAATATTTTAGATTCACGTAAATTATCATTTCTGATCGATTACTCATTTAAAGAAAAACCGTCAAAACTCTAAATTGTAAAAATCGACCATAAAAATTAGTAATAATCTCGGTAATAAATAATTGATAACAACTCATAATTTACGTGAACTTGAAAAAAAAAAATATTCGTTCAGATTTCATCATACAAAATAAATAGCAAAATGTAGGCAATTTGAAAAGCTATAAAAGAAGTACCTATCTTAATAATTTGTTTAGATAATATCGAAATTTCTTAAAAAAAGGATGCTGCATATTGTATGTATTTTTAATAGGTAAGCTATTTATAGAACACTTTCTTTAAATTATTGTTCTTTTGTATACCTACCTACCGACCCTATTTAAGCAACGTTGCCGTCTGGGACGGATCTCATCTCTACGTAATACATCTATGATTTTAAATCGAACCGTCCTGCCTCTACAGCTGAGTAACGTGAACTACGGATGTATAAAATGTGAAATATTTGGTAAAAACGAGATCCTGTTAAAAATTTGAAATTATCTGTCAATGACTCAATTGATCCGTATGACAGCGATATACACGCAAAACAAGACGAGATCCAAAATCGGATCTCACCTTTCGAAACGAATCTCAACTTATCCATGAAATATGTATAATATATATATATATATATATATATATATATATATATATATATATATATATATATAATGATATTTTCCAAGCAATTCTTGAATATGGTGAAGCTTATTGCAAGATTTTGAATATAGGTAATCTATTTGTAAACTTTGATAATTGTATTGTTTATGACGCACTTGATTTAAAAATTTGTTATAAATGTAGTGCCTTAAATCATTTCCAAAAAAATTGTAATGCAACTATGGATTGCCCTAAGTGTTCTCTTAGTCATTGTGTCTCTGATTGTAAATCCGTAGATTTAAAATGTATTAATTGTCTTAATGCAAAATTTGATGATTGTAACCACGCCGCGTGGGACTCGACTAGTTGTCCGGTTTATAGACATAAACTGGAGCAATACAAATCATCCTTATTTATGGTTAAATAGCAACTAGATGAGAATGCTAGCGAGTCTATTAGCATGTTAAACAATCACTGTTTTAACACGTCCTCTGATAGTAAGCAATTACTTGTTTACTACCAGAATGTGCGTGGTTTAAGAACAAAAACCCCCTGTTTGTTTAATTCCTCTTTGGCATGCGATTATGACTTAATAGCCCTAACTGAGACCTGGTTGGACCAGGACATCTTTGATGCTGAATTATTTAGTTCTAACTACACCATTTTCAGAGCAGATCGTAAATTTGATCTAACAAACCTAACCAGAGGGGGAGGTGTATTAGTTGCTATCAGGAGCTTATATACAGCCACTCAACTCAACCTTACCTGCAGCATTCCTAATATTGATATGATAGGGGTAAAAATTGCTCTTCAACGTAATCATTTGTATGTTATCGTTTTATATGTACCACCAAATCTTGGGGTCCATATTTACGAAGCTCTCTTTGATGAAATGGCTAACTTTGATTTCGTCACTGGTGATGAACAGCTTATCATTATGGGTGATTTCAACATTCCTCAATATGCTAACTCTCTTATTAATGATAATCACAATAGCAATAATTACATCTCCGTCCTCACTAATTTTATCGAGTTTTCGAATCTCAAACAGTATAATAGCGAAATGAATATAAATAATCGTATATTAGATTTAGTACTTAGTAGATACGATGTTGAGGTAGCCAAATCTGTCGATTACTTATTGCCCGTGGATGACCATCACCCTCCCTTAGACATTTCCTTAATAGCACCTCAAAAAAATAAAAAATACTCCGTTAACTCATCTCCTATGTACAACTTTAGGAAAGCTAACTTTAGCAAGCTTTACGATGATTTACTTAACACTGATTTTTCTGGTATTGAACAATGTGAAGATGTGAATGAAGCATGTGGTGTATTCTATTCTATCTTAGATTCTGTATTTGCTGATAACGTGCCAAAAACTCTAGCCAAATCAAATAAATACCCGCCCTGGTTTAACGGAAAGATTATCCGTAATATTAAAAAGAAATCTAAACATGCACGCAATTTCAAAAAGAATGGCAACACAGATGACCTCGATCAGTTTAAAATTCTAAGAGCAAGAATAAAAATAGACATAGACAATGCCTATAAAGAATATCTAATTAATATTGAAAATCAAATAAATTCTAACCCTAATCGTTTTTGGTCGTATCTAAACTCTAAAAAAAACGTATCCAGTATTCCCAACGTCATGACCCATAATGATACTTTATTGAACGAACCGCAAGCAATAGTTGATGCATTTGCTAATTTTTTTCATGATGCGTACTCCACCTCCACGACTTTTTCTTATGATACGGATAGCACTCATAGTAATGCTCCCAGTTTATACATCCCTTATATAACTGAAGAAGATGTATTAAAAGCTCTCAAGAAAACCAAACCTAAGTGTACTGTAGGACCTGATGGAATTCCAGCTTTTTTGCTTAAGGATTGTGCTATTTTAATTGCAAAGCCACTTGCTGTAATTTTTAATTTGTCTATTAAAACAGCCACTTTTCCTGAAGTATGGAAGATATCTAGAATTTGTCCTGTATTCAAAAAAAAATGATAGAGGAGCTGTTGAAAACTACAGACCTATAGTAATTTTATGTAATTTTAGCAAACTTTTTGAAAGCATAATATATGATATCCTTTTCAATCATGTTAAGTCTCAAATATGTCTCAATCAACATGGATTTATGCCCAGTCGTTCTACTACTAGTAATTTGGTATGTATTACTCAATTTTTAGCTGAACACTTAGATTCTGGAGATCAGGTGGATGTTATTTATACGGATTTTACTAAAGCCTTCGACACACTTGACCACGGTATTTTGCTACGCAAATTATCCGAATTTGGACTAACTGAGTACTTCATAAATTTTTTTGAGTCGTATTTGGTAAATAGGCGATTGACTGTGCAGTATCGTGGTTTCCGGTCTGTCGATATTACAGCAACGTCAGGAGTTCCCCAAGGTTCCGTCCTTGGACCTCTACTATTTAATATCTTTATAAACGATATTGTTGATAATCTACATTGTAGCACTTTGTTATATGTTGATGATCTTAAATTATATACGCCTATTACTGGTCTGGAAGATTGTGCAAAATTGCAAAATGATCTTGTACAACTATGGTCCTGGTGCAGTGAGAATAACTTACAGTTAAATATATCAAAATGCAATTCAATGACATACTCGCGTAAGCAGTATCCAATTAAATTTGTCTACTTAATTAACAATGAAGCGTTGGAAAGTTGTAATCACTTTAAAGATCTCGGTGTTTTGTTCGACCCTAAATTGACTTTTGTTAACCATATCAACCAAATTACTGCTAGTTCCTTCAGAAACTTAGGCTTTGTTTTACGTAACTGTAAAGAATTTAACGAAAATACATTAAAATCTCTCTTTAATTCGTTTGTTAGATCTAAACTTGAATATGCTTCAGTAGTATGGAGTCCTGGTTATGAAACTCATAAAGCTGACATTCAGCCTTATTCTGGTGAACATTGGTTAGTTCTCAATATTGAGATTTTCCAATGATTGGTTCTTGAGTGATTTCAATATTGGAATTTTTCGGTATTCTGGTAACTATCTTGAAAAGCATCTAGTCAATATCCAATGTTGGTTTCACGTATGAATGAAATTAACAACGACATGGTTGCCAACATACTAATTTTGTGTCAAATTCACTAGCATCTAGAGATATATGTTTTTTTTACCATCTTTACCTATCCTGTAAAGCCAGAAATTTTACGCAACATAACCCAACATTTTTTTAGTTATTTAGCATATTATGTGTTTTTTGTTTTTTAAGTGTGGGTTTTGTGAACTGGTAGAAGTGGTAGACACATTCTGGTTTGCAATGAGTAAAAAACGAACAAGCAAGAAACAGTTCGATATTTACTTGAGCCACCTCAGAGGCTCAGATTTACTGCGAACTGGTAAATTACATCCGAATAATGATGGTGATGATCTTAATAAAGTATGGAATGAACTAATTAACGTTCTGAATGGATGTGGGGATGGCCCAGTAAGGAGTGTAACAGAATAGAAAAAAGTAAGTAAATGCTGTTAGGTTGCTGTCATATTAATAGACGTTACTTCGGGTTGAGTACCTAGTTCTTAATACGATTGTTTCAATACATTAAAAATTTTATTTTTAAAATGAAATTTTCTGCTAGTTAATAAAAATTGCATTTCTTTTTAACAAATAGAAATTTCATATAAAATTGTATTATACTTCATTGTTTTACCGTTACCTAGGTTTTTACAGAATGGAAATCTGCAACGCGAAAAAAAGCAAGAGATGGAAAACAATTGAATAACTTAGAAAATGAATTATTAATGATAACTGGTCAGGGATCTGTCACCGGTCTTCCACTTAAGGAGTTAGGAGGAATAGCAGAAGAAAACCCCACTGAGGAAGTAAGTATTCACTTTTTAAGTATGTATTATCTTTATCTTTAATCTCCGAGCTTTAATCCTACCTTATATTTTAATATTCTACCGGTGCAGTAGCCGGGTGGTCTAGGAGTATATGTTACAAGCACAATTAGATCGCTGGCTCTTGATGCCCTGGGTTCGATTAGTTTCTCTGGCAGATGGAAATGTCTGGAGGAGTGGATGTGTGTATGCGTTTTTTTCGATGTGTCACCTGCCACGCAGCTTTGGCTTTGGATTTGGGGGTTGTATAATTTTTGTGATGTGTTTTATGTATTTTTTTTAATATAACTCCGTCGAGCATGTAGTACCCTCAGTAGTACCAACTTTTTCTTGTCTTTATAGTATGTAACTGGAAATGACGTGAGCCTTGGAAACACAGAAGAAAATATTATTTTAGAATATGTAGAAGAAAATCCAGACGGCGATATTGAAAACGTAGCTCCTCCCGCTCCACCCCAAAATGCAAAAAAAAAAAGTAAGTATACCTGTGATTAATCTAATGGCTCATTCATGCAGCATTATTTAACTTCAATTTTACTTTAACTTGAAAGTTGTCATTCATGCAGATAATTCTGCATGGTATTAATTATTGTACTACATATTGCAGTAAATGTATATTGTAAAATACTAAAACAAAATTGTTTCAAGTCACATACGATGAAATATTGGGGTTTCAAATTCGCTTTTTCTTAGGAATATATAAATCTACAGGAGATATTCTCACTGACGCCTACACCAGATCTAGTAGAGACATTTGTGATGGGTTAAATAACATAAGTCACTCTATCCAAGAAGTAGCAAATGCTATCAATCGCTACTGCGATATAGTACAACAGAAAATATAGTCTATTTTTTAAATGTTCTAATAGTTTTGTTTATTTGTTTAAATGTTCTAATAGTTGTTTTGTTTTTGTTGCCATAAATGTCAATATTAATAGTTTATAATACATGAATAAATGTCCTCTTCCATTACTATAATGATTTATTTGATAAAAAATGCTTCATCATTAAATGCGTCCAGCAAATAATCACGCTGCCTTTATTTATTGATAATAATTGACATTACGTCAGTTAATTCTAACCCTGCAGTCATATAGTTATGAGTGTCATATTGCCGATTATGTTTGTATGAACCCGTAAGGTAATTTTTTCAAAACCATTTTTAAGGGTCCATGCGAGTTACATACCAACAATATGAAATGTACTTGAGTTATTTGACGTCTAATACTGGGGATTTTATTAAATTCTGTGAAGAACTAAATAAGTGCCGTAATAGTCCGTCAAAGTCCGTACTGAACTGGCAACAAGTAAGTTTTTTAATAAATATGTTTTGTAAAAATTTGTGTTTTGTTGTACTGTGCTTATTAAAATACCAATAGAAATAAACTATACACATTTTGCAAAATGTAAGGATTGTAATAATTTTATTTCCAATTTTTTTTTAAATGTAATAAAACAAATGGCGAAGAAAAATGATTGAACGGTTTGATACCAACCAATTAGAACTAAACTGCATATAAATAGAACTACATCAAAATACAACCAGTTAGTTCTTCTGGTTGATAGCCTTAAAACATTCAGAATTACCTTGCAATTAGAAACAAACACATTAATTTTATCTATTTCTGAAAATTAACACACGCTTTTATTGACAGACTTTTCGCAATTGGACTAGTGCCACAAAACGCAAAGCTAGACAAATATATATATCGCAGCACATGACTGGGGGTGGTTTACCCATTCCTATATTTCTAACGGACTTAGAAGAAGCATTATTACAAATACTGGGGAAACTATGTGTTATTGGAATGGCAGTTCATGAACTAGGTCTTTCAGAGAACGTAAGTTATGTGAGCCAAGCTTTTTCATTTAAAAAAGGCAAAGGCTGGAAACTAAAAATAACATTAAGAATGGTAGAACTAAAATAATTAAGAACTGTAGAAGAAAGGCACTACAATAATTTCAATCCATTTTCAATTCATTTATGGTAACTTGTTCTACATTTCCTAATCTCTTTTTTAGACACATAAAGAAGACGTGAAGTATCAAAAAGCAAAAAGACGTCAACGACCAGTAGCTTATGCATATAAAAGAAAAGTAAAACAACTGAAAATTATAAAGAAAGGTTTAAAGGCATTTCGTGAAGCTGATAAAAATATTAGTATTGCTATAGAAGGACTCGAAAATGCTATAAAAATGTTTGAAATAGCTTGTTTTAGATATACATATATTAAGAAGTATAAATGATACACATTTTTTGTAAAATTAGTATTATTTATTACATACAAGTAAACATATTTAACTACTGCAAATATTGGTTAATTATTCGTTGTCGCACTATTCTTCCTTCATTCAACCAATTACCTAACTGTTGAGGTATATTCTGGTCATTAACATGTACACCATCGTTATTATTAAAGTAGTACTCATCATCTTCCATGATATCTCTTTGTTCAATATAGATGTTATGCAAAATTGCACATGCAGATATTATTTTTGCAGCTCTGGTTGGAGTGTAATGCATAGTGCGATGTCCCAAGAGGCAACGAAATCTACTTTTAAAAACTCCAATGGTTCTTTCGACTGTGTTTCGAACTGATCTCAGTTGATTGTTAAATCTCAACTCGCGTTCATTTAAATCATGCCCTGCAATTGGGTTCATGAGCCACGGTTCTAACGGGTAGCCAGAATCTCCTATTAGCCAGCTATCTTGAGCGCCATTCATGAAATTTTCCAATAAATGAGCCCTTATACCACTTGTGCTCCAAATAGCAGAGTCATGAACAGACCCTGGATATCTAGGATTTATTGATAATATTCTTAAGTCAGCACCACATATAATTTGGGTATTTATACTATAAAATCCTTTCCTGTTATAAAACAGTAATCCTGGAAAGTCTACATCATCGGTAGGTGGAGCCTGAATGGCTATGTGAGTGCCGTCGATGCATCCTATAATTCCTAAAATAATTTCGATAAGAAAATACAACAAACATTTTATACAAGACAAAAATACAAAAAAAAAAAAACGGTTCAAATTTAGGTACCTAGTCACAAATGTATTGTTATTATTGTTATTATACTCTGCACACAAGTTTTTTTGATTGCAATATAAAAAACAAGGAAGGAGTCCATAAGAATAGTTAATTAGGCCATGAACATAGTATCGGCATGATTCATATGAAAAATAATTACCTATGTAATGATCTTCCGGGTTAAGTGGAAGAGCAGAAAGTGTAAACTTACTGAACTTCGCCCTTTATTATTGTAAACTAATAATAAATAAAGATATTGTTATTATCAGTCGTGACAGAGTATAAATTTGTTTATACTTTTATTTGTGCTTTTTCTAAATATTTCCCCCTTTTCTATAGGAGGGCTTACGGAGAACCTGTAGACAGATTAGGAACATACCCATATTTGGGATTCAGGTTTTTAAGTATTCAAGCTAAGACGTAAAAAATAAAGATTAGCAGCTAGCAGCCGACTGAACCAAGCTTAAAAATATTTAACAAACAAAATAAGCATTTTACCTGGAAAACCATTTTGATGTCCCATAAATTTCGCCTTTTCACGATTCTTTTCTTGATCTGTTGTTGGAAAATGAACCTTGTGTGAAAAGTGTTCAACCAAAATATCAGATATTAATGTTATAGCCCTACTAACTGAGGACTGGCTTAGCGCACAATTTACATCCTGCCCTACACCTTTTTGATAGCTCCCTTGAGCAAAATAGTGTAGGGCAGCTAAGATTGTGACGTGTTTTGGTATAGCTATTTCCTCTCGATTAGGGTCCGGTAAAAATGGACTTATAAGGTCAATTATGTAATTTGCCGTATTTTTGTTAAATCTGTATATTTTTTTAAAAACATCACTTGGAGCAATTATAAAATCGTTCCTTAGCCTCCTTTTCCTGTTATTATGTTCTAGTCTGAAAATTAATTTATAGGTTATGTAAGTACAACTACAATAATACAATACCATACCTATCCTCTTCATTGTGAATGGCTTGGATTAATAAAATAAATTCATTATTTGCCATATTTAGATAAGAATTTAAAAAAAACTCTAGTGTTCACTTTAACCCGCAATCCTTCCAACTTCCAACAGAGACCTTCCAATAACCAATGCTATAAATACTCATCACCAGATCTACTTTGTAATATTTAGATTTGCAGATATCTAAAAGATAACCTTAGAAATTTTGTGTCACCAGAATTCAACTTCCAATTCAATATCCAATATCTAATAACTTTAAAATATCCAATATTGGAATCTCATCAAGGTCCACCAGAATTAGCATCCGCCTATCTGCTTGGATATTCTCCGATTTCCAATAACTAATAACCACCAGAATAAGGCTGATTGAAAAGCCTCAGAGGCGTTTTCTTAAATATCTCTGGTTTAAAAATTTGGGAACTTACCCAGACAGAGGTTTTCCACATTATGAATTGCTGCATAAATTTGGAACGCATGACCTTCACTTACGCCGTATATATTACTCTCTTATATTTCTTTATAAGATTTTAAATGGTAAAATTGATTGCCCTGAAATTCTTAGTTACATTAAATTTCATGTTCCAAATCCGCAGACTCGCTCGCATTCGTCTCTATTCTATCTACCCATGCCACGAACAAATTTGCTATTGTTCTCTCCCTTGCATCGTATGTGCTCCAATTATGACTCACTATATAATAACATAGATATTTTCAATACAAGAATAACCGAAATAAAAAAACTAGTTCTTAAACCTACAGATCCAAATATAGTTTTATGATGCCTAAACATTCCCTTGTTATAAGACTAATTGTAATATGGTATTTGTTATTATCTTGATGTCTATTTGTATTAACTAATATTATCAATAATATTATTATCTCTGTATCTATATACTCGATGTTACCTTTATAATGCTAGTATTATTATTGTTATATATATATTTGTAATATATATATATATATATATATATATATATATATATATATATATATATATATATATATCTATACGCGGTATGTTGTCACCTCCACTACATGGAAGAGGCGACCTCGCCTCCGGGTCTCCCCGTTCAACTAGAGAAAAAAAAATTTCATATATGGGGTGAGGAGAGGGTCACAAATCTGTATTTCAAAAGAGGGGAAGAGAAATTTGACTTTTAAGGAAGTCATATATGGAAACCACATAAAGTACTATGTGACCTCCGAAATCTATATATAAGCGCTCACGTTAATAACGTTGTCGGCTCCGACAGTGTTGTCACATTATCGGAGGTCACAAAGACACCTCTGTATCCGTGCATTATAAGGGCGTGTTTTTAATATGAATATAAATTCAGTTTCAGAATGTTTTACTCATGAAATATTACTTATCGAAATATTAAATAAAATGGGATAAATGAGGAACATGACTTTTGTAAGGTAGGGAAGGACAAGGAAATTGTGGTCAGTTAAGGAGAACTGTAAAAATCTGAGTCAACAAAATATATTTGTTTATAAGTACGTTTGTTTAGTTATAAAATTTATTAAAAACATGACAAAGAAATATAATTTTCTTAATTTAAAAGTAAGTTGTTTTGACTCGCATTACCCAAGAAGAGATAATCAGAACGGTACAAAACTAGTCAAAAAAATATATTTTTTTAACCTTAGTTATTACATTTTCGAAAGCAAATACGTTTCTTAAGCTATAAAACTAACTTATTAGCAATTTAATAAAAAATAAAATGTAATATATTACATTTTAATATATCACTTTAATAAATTACTTTAATATATTACTTTAATATATTACTAATAAAATATAATATATTACATTTTATGTTTTATTAAATTGCTAATAAGTTTTACAGCTTAAGAAACGTATTTGCTTTCGAAAATGTAATAACTAAGGTTAAAAAATATATTTTTTTGACTAGTTTTATACCGTTCTGATTAATTCTGGTTAATTTTCTTAAAAAGAAGTTGTTTTGACTCCCATTGCCCAAGATACGTGGTACCTAATCATGATTGGGGGTGATAAGAACCAGAGGAATTAAGATATAAAACATAAGGAAAATAACAAACTACTCCTTTAGGGACTTAAAATACACAATAAAACATTTCAACTATTGTGGTTTATTACATGGTGTCCAGGAATGGAATTCCCTTTTTAAAGGCTAATAATAAATTTGCTTGAAGTTTTAAAATAAATTTATTACTGCAAAAATACACACAATATAGGCGGATTTTACGTTTTAAAAATTATATTGTCGAAGCGCCTTCCATTTCGGTCAAAACACTCCTGCAATACCTTCTCCATGTGATTAAAAACTGCTAAACACATCTCAGGTGGAATTCTATTAATTTCTTCTCATATTTTTTGTTTTAATTCTAGCAAAGTCATAGGCCTATTAACATAAACTTTACATTTAATTAGTAATTACTAATAAAATTGTCCTATTATTATTTTTTGCAGTAGCGCCCTGGAAGCGATCATTTCAGCATAATTCTATTATTAATTAGATACTAAGTACCTAGAGAACTGTGCATCCTACTCGTTCCGTTGTGATTTTTTTGTGATTATTGTTTTCCAGAAACTCAAATAACTCGAAAACGGTGCGCCATATCAAAGTACAACTAGAATACCTTTATTGCAGAAAAAACTCTGGTATTCCATAATTTGCTACCAAAATTTGGAAAAACTTACATGCGAAAAAGTTGTGGGGCATTTTACTCCACCCCCTCCCTGTTTGACCCACCCCTGAATGAAATTTTTTATTCATTTTTACACTACCTTATTGGTCATAAAATGATTAGTAATTGACCAAAATTTCATGTTTTTAATTTCACCGGTTTCGGAAATATTAACTAAAAACCATCATCAAGGAAGCACTTTTAAAGGGTTGTAGCTCCCTTAGGAAGCCTTTCTGTGGCTATATTTGTAGGAACTTCTTGCCTTATTTTTGAACAAGCTGGTAAAATGATGACCACTAATTTCGGGACACCCTGTATATGCATAATAATTTCACTCCTGTTAACTTTTACCTATTAAGAAGACCTTCCATAAGTACAAAGTCGTGCCCAAATTTCATTCCGCCAGCTATAGTCACTTTCGAAAAAAAAAAAAAATCAAATCACTTTTTGGTGCCCCCTTTTGAGGAGATCTAGCGGCTCAAGGAGGCCGTTCTCGACTTTACTGTACATAAGAGATTATATTTATTTCTTGATGAGGAAATACCCTTAAGAGGTTTTCACGTTATTTTGGGACACCCTGCAGTTTTAATTTTGTAGATTATTAAAAATAGGCAGCTAATTATAGATTGGATTTCCAACCAACAAAAACAATCTTATTTTATTAGATTAAGGCAATTAAAACTTCATTAATAATGCACTGAACAAGATTTTAGTTCATAGTACAGGAGCAGAAATTTTGATAAAAGCAGCATATTTGAAAATCGTAAAAATTACATATTTTTGAGGTTAGTATTGTGACGTCACGTGCACGAACGAATTTATTTGGACTTTAACCAATAACGAGACCGTCCGTTTTTGACGTCATTAATGGAAAACTGGCGAGACTTTTGAAATTGATACAACTTATTAATATTTAAAGCAACTGTAAGAATGCTATATTATTGGAATTTATTGCATTATTATATTTAATATGTATTCAACTTTGACGTAAATCTATTAAAAACCTTTAATTCAATTAAGGTGTAAGAGTTTATTGTCAAAAGATTAAACTAAACAGACATTTATATTTATAATTAAAATAAGTCGTCAATTTAATTCAATTTTCCATTAAACAACATCTTGCCAGGTTTCAAGTTTTTATACATTTCTAATAACAAATAGGGAAATAACTCAAAATCAAATACATTATGGTTAACACTTGTAGAGACCTAATTTACTTAGAATTGACAAACGATTATAAAAATTATTATAAATCTTTAAAAAAACCCAGACGCGTCCACTTTTTTAAAAAAGGGGATCAGATGGCCCCGATTTGTATGCCACTGGATCTTGTGTTAATGTTAAGGAGCACAAGAATGAATGTGGTTTTGTCCAAAACTATCATATACCAAATTTGACTGAAATATCTTTTCCCGTTTCAAAGATAAAAAATAAAAACACTTGGTATCTCACAAACTAAGCAATTTTGAGGATATGTTTATATAACAAAATTTTATTATTATTATTCGTTTGCGTTTATCCCATTAAAACTGATTCACCCTGTATATGTATTGTATATTTGATCCAACCTTTTTAGTCCATACGGCGGCAGGTCGAAAAAACCCACAAAAAAATACAAATTGATAATACATTTTTTTTTCTTAATGATCTTGTTTCAGAGACATAAAAAACATATCAAAAGTGTGATTACCCTCGATGTCGGCGACTACCCTTAATTGTGCGATTTATGTATTAAAATCTGGTTTTTTAACGATAAGGTGCTTCCTATTCACCCTACGAGAGAAATAGTGGTATACAAAATTGAAGACATTAAGATTCTCTATAAACTTTACATATTTTTGCTCAGACCAAAGGTTTTCGCTCGCTGTGACCGTCACGAATTTTTCAATTTTGTGCGGTTAGTATTAAAAAACCGTTGGTCTGAGCAAAAATATGCGTAGGGCATCTTTTATAGAGAATTTTAATATCTTCAATTTTGTATACCACCATTTCTCACGTAGGATGAATAGGATACCAGTTATTGCTAGAAAACCGGATTATTGTACCTAAATTGCAAAATTAAGGGTAGTCTCCGACCTCGGAGGTAATCACACTTTTGACATATTTTTTATGTCTGTGAAACAAGATGCTATTATCAATTTGTGGCGAAAAAATACTTGCCGCTTGGCCTAATTGCCCAATAGACATCAAATATCAATGTCTGCAAAATAAAAAGAATCAATTTTGCCACGAAAATTTTATATTTTTCTACTTTATTTTATTAATTAAATAGGAATTTTTGAAACATGTTACGTTGCACAGATGATCAGTTCAACATCAAAAACATGCGGTTTTCTCCGCGATCCAATTAATTATGTGAAAATATAGGAGGCGTCAAATCAGTTTGGTCAGAAACAAAAGCATTACTATTTTAGTTTGATATTTCTCTTACTAGCCCTAGTTTTGGTGGCTACATTTTTAAGTCAAAATGGTTCTTGTTCAATCGAATAAAAAAATGGCATTATTGATTGTTATGTGGCATGTGGAACACCTTTTCATAAAATACGTTTTTTTTGTAAAAACATGATTTACCTAATATAAAATAACAAAATAAAATGCAGAATGGTATTTCTAACCAATATAATTTTTAAGGCAACCCTGTTTTTCTACATATTTTGCAAAAATTTATATTAGAAGAAGTTGAGCAAAAAGTTGAGCAAACATACAATACATGTACCGGGTGACCACGAAATGACGCTCGTCCCTATATCTTCTTGTTTTGACAAGATATGAATTTCAAATTAGGGCACGTCAAATAACGGTTAAATATGCATTATGTCGACTGATTTTTCATTTTCTGTCACTTCCGGTTTTACCGGAAATGTGACTAACTTTGGTTTTTTAAATGGAACACCCGATATATTTTTACATTTTTATATTCAGGAGGTCATTTTGGATACAGTTATGGCATATTGAGATAAAAATATTACTGGCAGACATTTTTATGAGCAAACTTAATTTTTCATCCAGGCGGCCGTGATCTCAAAAATATGTTTTATTTTGCTTCAATAATTAATCAAAAAATGCAATTATGGTATTATATCATATGAAATTTGTGTTATAAGATCTGAAATATTTTGAAAAAAATTTTTTCAGGATAACTATTTTTTTTTTAATGGCACCATGATGGATTTGTTCATATTATAATACATAAAAATACATAAGAATAATATAACATTCAAAAAGATATAAATGAAAAAAAAAAACTCATATTTGTGGATCTCTAGCATCTGACCTGCTGAATAAAAAATGTGAAAATATACAGGGCGTTCCATTTAAAAATCTAATGTTAGCATAATTTCCGGTGAAACAGGAAGCAACGGAAAATGATAAATTGGTCGAATTAATAAATATTATTCAGCCGTTATTTGACGTGTCCAAATTTGAAAATCATATCTTTTAAAACCAAGAATATGACCACAAGATGTCACTTGCCTCTATCTCTTCTTGGTTTTACAAGATATAAATTTCTAATGTGGGCACCTCAAATAACGGCTAAATATGCATTAATTCAACAGATTTAACATTTTTTGTCGCTTCTGGTTTCACCGGAAATAATGCTAACTTTGGAATTTTAAATGGAACACCCTGCATATATTTTTACATCTTTAGATTCAGGAGATCAAAGGCATCTACTTGATAAAGATCCACTGTTAAATATTGATTTTTTTTCATTTCTAGTTGAATGTTATTCTTATGTATATTAATGTATTACAATATAAAGATATAGTGAAGTACCAAGTACCAAGTAATCGGTAATAAAATGCTTTATTGAAATAACGTAGTGTACCACCATGGTGCCATTAAAAAAGGATAGTTAATTTGGAGAAATGATTTCCGAAATGTTTAAGATTTTTTAACACAAATGCCATATGGCATAACGTCATAATTGTATTTTTTATTAATTACTGAAGCATTACAATAGTCATTTTCGTCACAAGTCCGGAAGGTGACTTGTTACAGTCGAGTAGATATTATGGACGAGGCGACGGCAGGAGCCGAGTCTAGAATATCTAAACGAGGCTGGAATAACACCTTACGGACGTGTGTCGAATGATATTTTATTTCATCCCGTCATTTCTTGTATATTAGCATTTTTGTATAATTTGACACTTGGTTATTTTCTTATGTCATTTGACATTTGACACTATTTTTTAATTTACGGTTGATTTTTATATGTCAAACAACTGTCAAAAGGTATAATAACAGTTTGTGATTGGTTCGTAATAAGTTTCCGGTGGTTTCCGGTACTTTGCCGGCTCTGATACCGTAATGTCTCATTTTCCGGCCTCATATGAATACTGTACTGTTGTACTTTCCGGACGGGATGAAATAAAATATTTTTTTGGGATTACGGCCGCCTAGTAAAAAATTTAATTTGCTCATAAAAATGTCAGTATTAATATTTTTATCTCAATATGCCATAACTACATATATCCAAAATGACCTCCTGAATCCAAAAATGTAAAAATCTATAGGGTGTTCCATTTAAAAAATCAAAGTTAGTGTCATTTCCGGTGAAACTCAAAGCGACTGAAAGTAAAAAAGCGGTCAAAATAATGCATATTTAACTGTTATTTGACGTGCCCAACTTTGAAATTCATATCTTGTAAAACCAAGAAGATATAGAGACGAGCGTCATTTCGTGGTCACCTGGTATATCGTCGGAATCGGGATAATGCGTAGATTTCAAAAATATAAAAACATACAGGGTATTCCATTTAGAAAAACAAGTTAGGTTTGTATCTCCAGAACGCCCTGTATAATTGTAATTTCGATAAGTACGGTGAGATCGCGGGAAAATTTCGCACAACTTTTGTATTGACCATTATTTTCTTAGAAGAATAAAAATGTCATAAGGGGTTAATCTTTCGATAATATCCCTGTACTGGACTGTACAGTCTGACTCGTTCTCACCCACTTTTTAGTCTTACATTACATTTTACAAAGAATCTCCAGATGTGCATGAAATTATACGTCTTAAGCTAAAAGTAAGTTATATTGTTTTATTTCTCCAAAAATATATAATATATTATACTTAATATCTATTCCAATCATATCTTGAAATATAGCTTCTTGAATTATGAAAAATTTCAAAGCTGATATATTGTATCATTCCGGTTTTCTGCAAAAATTTTCAGTATGCCACGTAAATAAAACAATAACTATAATTTAGGATGTTCAAATGACATAATTGATGACATATTTAAATTATCACTATCCAATCTCATAGGGCGAGTTGCTTTATTCACCGGTGGATCCATCAGATGTGTTTTATCTCGTTCTATGTCCGAGGTTAGAACGAGATAAAACACATCTGGTGGATCAACCCGTGAATAAAGCAACTCGCCCATAATATGCTGAAATGTCCTGCGACGTTGCCTTTTTAAGGAGGCGGGAACGCTACGCTTGTGACAAAAAATTCAGCTTTATATATCAGGAGGTGACAACGTGCTCTCATTGAATACTGAATGCGACATCAGCGCCAGCGTTATATATAGGAACTAAAATATTTATTTGTGAGTATGGAAGGTACTTTGTCGCCTCCGAACAAATTTTCGTTTTTGAACTCTAGATGTCACCTTCTTTCCAAAACCGATGAAAAATAGGAGAAACGTTGTCGCCTCCGAAATCGGAGGCCATAACGTTATATATGAGGTGACAACGTATATTTGGTATCTACTTTGGAGGTCACAACATACCCTTTATCAATATATATATATATATATATATATATATACATCCTGCTAACAATGCTGCGTCCTTACAAAAGCCAACCATACGGCGTCTCCCAGAAATACACTAGTTAGTTCAAATGTGATGGAGTATATTGGATCTACTCATCAAATCCAGCCCAGAGCTGGTTTTAGATTACTGATATCTTAATAAATAAAGAAGTTAAGATATACTGACAATACTGCGTCCTTTCACTAATAGTACGATATAGCGTCCGGAGTATAATCATGTGTATATCCCACATGATACCACGTCCTTAGTGTATATTTTTTGACAAACTTGGTACAATACGGCGTCCGGCACTGTTGCCACATTTATCGCTCTTAGTTTTTATTTTAAATCTACTCAGAACGTTGGACGTCAAATAAAATTTGGTAATAATTTGGTCATGGGTGTTTATTAAAGAATGGGACAAACAGTAGGAGTAGGTTCCTTAAGTAAAAATAAATAATTTTAGCTGCATAAACCTTAGTACCATTTTGCTACCTTAAAAATTTGTGGACCGTTAAATGCAATTTTTAAGTTATTATTTTTATTGCCTCTGGTGTTACGCATCTTACGTATTTCGACTTTAGTTTTCCATTTTTTTCCAATAACAACCTGATATCCATTATTTTAGTTTCTTAAAGGGAATTTGTAGAATAAGTTAGTTCTTTATTGAATATGATTTTAAATAACCTGTTTTGCAAAGTATATAACTACAACTTAGAATTCCATATACAACGATACAACTAAAGAAGCAGTAAATAATATTTGCCTTTTTGTCATCGCTTGTTACTTTTTCACCTCTGTTATTTCTAATAGTGCCTACTTGGATAATTTAGATTTATTTCTTTGTATTCCGCAGAATTCATTTGTGACTTCCCACAAATATTTTGGGGAGGATCTATTTCCTCCACTTTATGCGTATAATAATTCATTTTTTCTTTTTTAATTAAATTATTTAATTCATTACAATATTTTTTTTAAATTGGCATTAAAGTACCTCAAATTCGTCATTAAAGTGATGGTCGAGATGGTAGCGTATCTTTGACCACAGAATGTATTTGTTTTTGAAATTTTTGTTATTATTTTTATTGCCTCTGGTGTTATGCATCTTTCGTATTTCGACTTTAGTTTTCCATTGATATATAATACTCTGGAAAATGAATAACAACCTGATATCCATTATTTTAGTTTCTTTAAAAAGGGAATTTGTAGAATAAGTTAGTTCTTTATTGAATATGATTTTAAATAACCTGTTTTGCGAAGTATCTAACTGTTGTAAATGTATGTCCTCTCCAACCTAGAATTCCATATAAATAAATTCAATATCTTCATATTTTGACACATATCAAGGAAATGCCGAAACACGTCAATTTTAGATTCTGGAATGACATCCTGCAACGTCAAAACTTCATCCCTAAATTCAACCTCCTTTGAGTGACAGTTGCAACCCCCAAATTTTTAAATTGGATGTAAGGATTGATTTTATTTGCAAGTGATTTGCCGATACAACTAAAGAAGCAGTAAATAATATTTGCTTTTTGTCATTACTTGTTACTTTTTCACCTCTGTTATTTCTAATAGTACCTACTTGGATATTTTAGATTTATTTCTTTGTATTCCACAGAATTCATTTGTGACTTCCCACAAATATTTTGGGGAGGATCTATTTCCTCCACTTTAAGCGTATAATAATTCATTTTTTCTATTTTAATTAAATTATTTAATTCATTAAAATATATTTTTTTAAATTGGCATTAAAGTACCTCAAAATCGTCATTAAAGTGATGGTCGAGATGGTAGCGTACCTGCCTCTCACCCAAAAGTCCCGGGTTCGATTCCCGGTCGTGGTAATGGAAAATACTGGGAGGGGGATTTTTCCATTATACACGGATATTGGATGTGTGTCCGTTGTCTTTAAATGTGTAGCCCCCTCCCGCACAAGGCTCTTGTAGAGCTTTCTGGGATAAAGGGGGTCGTAATTACATGTGGTGTATTTATTTATTTATTATT